>CM038215.1:66064927-66779404 GCA_021442155.1 Cymbidium sinense
TAATCAATTTGGAGTCTAAGAGATTTTGGCTCATTTGAAATTTTCAAGTCAAAAGGGCTAGTTGGGTTTGACTTGGGTTGGTTTCAATTTGATTTAATGATTGTAGTTTCATTTATATTTGGGTAGATAATTGAATGAATGATTGATTCAAGAAAAATTCATTGGTTTTGACTTGATTTGGATAGAATTTGGCTAAGTCCAAAGAATTGGCTTAAAGGGCTTGAGTTATTTGATTTTCAATATAGTTTTGGTCATCGAATTTGGATTTCATTTATATTTGTGAATATAAATGAAGGAATGATTGATTTATAAAGAGATCAATTGAGTTTGATTTGATCTAAAGGAAATGTTTGGCTAAGCTTATGAATATGGTTCATATGGCTTAGAAGGGTCTTAGGATTTGAATTTGATTTTGGGTTTCAATCATTTGGAGTCAAATTTGAAATTAGATTTAGAATTTGAATTTGAATTTGAGATTTGATTTGAGAATTGAATCTGGGTTTGATTTGAGAAAGTGTATCTAGATTGGGTTTAGGCTATGGGATAGGTAATTTCTTTAAGCCCTAAGGCATAGCCTAATCTTATGATTAACACTTCTAAGTCTCTAGGCATAAGTTAAGTGTTCACCTAATCACTAGAAGTGTCTTATAACTAAGGAGTTCTTAGTGTCTAGAAGAGTCCTAAGTCTAAGGAGGGGAGGTTAAGAGCTCACTCCAAAAGTGAGGTCAACACCGTTCCTTCATTTATATTTACAAATATAAATGAAATCTAAATTCAAATGACCAAAACTAAATCCAAAATCATATCAAAAACTAATTTAAGCCTTTGAGCCATTTCTTTTAGCTTAGACAAATCTTACCAAAATCAAGTCAAAACCAATGAATTTTCTTTGAGTAAATCATTCCTTCAATCATATATCAAAATATAAATAAAATTTACAATTACCAAACCAAAATCAAGTCAACCCAAGTCAACCCAACTTAGCCCTTTTGACTTAAAAGCTTTATATGAGCCAAAATCCATTGGATTCCAAATTGATTGTCGTTGAATTTATATTTCAATCTAGATATATGCAATCAATTTGAATCAAAACTAAGCTACCATCTACTTATTCACTTGACCGAAAGTGGCCTAAAGGACCCATATGAGCCAAGTTCTAATCCAACCCAAATTGGATTGAACCAAGCCCATCCAACCTCACATCATGACCAACAATCACCCTAGAATGATCAATTGCCCTGAATTGGGTCAAACCAAGTCAACTTGGTCCTTTGACCAAGTCAACCCTTAGCCCAAATGAACCAAAACTAGCCAAAACTCATCCTACACCAAATTGGTTGAAACCATTGCTTCGCACCAACCTAAAATCAATGATCGAACATGACTTGACCGTCAATTGAACCAAACCTAACCCAATTGGCTGTTTGACCCAAGTTGACCCAAATTGGCCAAAAGGGCCAAATTGAGTCAAATTATGATCCAACCCAAATTGATTACAACTAATGGCTCAAATTCATCCTAAATTAATTATTGAACTTGACCAAAGCTCCAATTTGATCAATTGGACTTAATCCCATTTAGCCAAATTGACCATTTAGCCTAAATCTAAATTAGTTCAAACCAAAGACTACATTCATCATCAATTAGCTAATTAAACATGAATCAACCCATAACCCAAGCTAATTTAATTTTGGTCAAATTGGTTAACTTGACCCATTTGACCCATTTGATTCAAATGAGCCAAAATCAATTCTAGACCAAATTAAATCAAATTGATTATACCAAAGCACTTTAAATCATCATTTAACTCAACCTAAGTTTGGTTTGACCTAATTTGACCAATTGGTTAACCTAACCCAATATGACCCAATGTGACCCAAATAACCCAAATTAAGCCAAACCCTTTGAAACTAACCCATGACATCTTAGAAGCTGATCAAACCCAATCAAAACCCATTTAGGATTAGCCCAAGACTAACCCAACCCAATTAAAACTCTCATGGATCCTCCCCCATATAGGATTCCACCTAATCTTATTCAGTCCTCCCCATCACTTGCATTCAATAGAGATTGACCACACGGCAGCAAAGGGAGACTTTGGAGCTAAATCCAAGGTCCCCAATCAAGCTATCCCCACCCAACCATCTCCTGATCACCTTTAATGGTGATTTTTGACCACCATTAAGGGAGGGAAAAAGGAGGCACAAAAGAGATCTGATTTTGGCATTAGAGAGCTCTTATAAACCCTAACAAATAAGAGTAACCCATTTCCCCACTCCTCTTGAGCCAAAAACACCAAAACTGGGTGGATTTTGATGAGGAAATGACAAGCACTGGTAGATACATCATTTTGAGGTGAAGGCGAAGGTCTAAAGTCTTTCCAAGGCTTCTTGCCCCACTTAAGAGCATACTCGGATCATCACCACCACTGAAAATCTTCCCTGGCGAGGTAATTTTCAAGAACCATAACCAACCTTAGGTTCTCTTATTTGTGACAATTCTTGCTCGATTTTAAGAAATTCCCTTAGATAAACCTTGCAACTTTCATTTTATATCATCCCCATGTGAATTGGGAGATTTTTCGATGAAGATCGTTGCGAAAATGAGCTCATTAGGATGAGATTTCACAAAAATCCCATCTTTTCTCTCATATGAATAGTATTCCCGTATGTTTACTGTTTATAGGGTCATTTTTGGCTCCTAGAGAGCAACAACCATCCGATCCCGCATTTAGGGGATCATATGGCCTAAATCATGCAATAAATCCTTTAATTTTGGCTTTGGGATCATGCGGATAAGATCTGGTCGTCTGATCATGATCAAATGGTCCGATCTAGGCTGTGTCATGATCCTTCCCCACATGTTCCACTCGTTGTGATGAGCACCACATCGATACCGATCTGAGAATCGCATAGCTGTCGCATGGTGCCACATGGTGCCGCGCCGCGTCACGATGCTACGGGTTAAGTAAAAAAATTGCCTATTTTTTGATTTTAAAAATTATTTAAATTGCCTGAAAATTAAAAAAAAAAAAAGAAAATACCCAAGAAAAATTAAAAAAATAAGAGCTCATTGGATTCGTCTTTTCGAGGGGAATCCAATGAACCAAAAATCACTAATTTTTTTTGAGTATTTTGAGCTTAATTTAGGTTTTAGTAAAAATCAAATTTCATTAATTACTTCAAAAATACAAATCATATTGGCATGAAATTTTCAGAGATTGAAATTAGGATTAAAATCTACTTATTATAAAAATATTTCATAGAAATTAGGGTTAATTAATTGATTTAATTCTTATATGAACTTAATTAATTCATAAAATTTAACTTAACATTTCTAATTAAACCAAATTAACTTGCATGATTGGGGATAAACTAAGTTTAGCAAATCAAACTTCACACTTCATAAACAAAATCAAAACATAAGACTAAAAATGATATTAAGACAACTTTGATTCTCCTTATGTGCTTATTTGATATAATTTTACATAGGAATTAATTTGATTGAATGAAATCATGTGTTTATGTTTACTCATTCCTTTCTAATCATGTTAAATATTATATGTCATTTGAAATCATGCATTCATCTTTTAAAAATTAATCAAATCAAATAGAATTTTCTTTATATTAAGCTTGTATGTGTTGACTTAATTTACAATATGAGTGGCTACTATCAATATTAAATCTCAAATGTATTTTCAATAAAAATTTATTCATGAATGATAATAGATAGTGTGATGAGTAGTTATACATATTGGAAATGCATATGATTGTAAGCTTTAGTGTATGGAGCAAAGCTTTCTTTCCTTTGTTCATATGTTGACTTATATAATTGTGAATATTAATGGGTATATTAGTATGGACATTCCGGGAATGCACGACTTTAAGTACCCCCAAGGAGGTCTTTACCTCATTCCCCTGGTTAATAATGGCTACGTATCCATTTGATTTCACTTTTATGTATGTCAATAGTAGAGTTTGGAATGACACTTTAATTCATATACTTAAATGACTTTATAACACATAAACAACTTGTCCATGGTTTCTTATTCTCTTGATTATTTGTATATACATGTGTATTCAAGAAGTAGTGGGTATATTAGTCTTGACATTCTAAGGATGCACGAGTTTAGGTAGCCCCAAGGAGGTATTTACCACATTCCCCTAGTTGAACAATGGTGATGTATCCACTTAAAAACTTTTATACACTTATACATATATTTTATTAAAGAATGAAAATCCTCTTTTCTATTAAATCTCATGCATACATAAGTGTTCATATGATAGAGTTTAGTAACTCATGTATTTTTAAAAGCCTTTTTTCTTATGATTTATATGTACAAAGTAATATAGAGATGGAAGTTAGTGGTATATTAGTCTGGATATTCTAGGGATGCATGATTTTAAGTAGCCCCAAGGAGGTCTTTACCTTACTCCCTTGGTTTAACAATGGCAACGTATCCACTTGATTTCATCCCTATGTACTTTAGGAATGGTTTAGGGTAAGGATGAAAGAGAGCAATTCTCTTTTCTTCTCTTTATAACATATAGTTGCTAAGCATAGGTTATATGAAATAAAATAAAACACTAAATAAAATTAATAAATTAATTCATACTTGAAGTGAAACCAATAAATTAAATCCTTCACATTTAAAACTATGACATTAATGCCTAGTTAGGATTATAAAATATGCACACAGAATATTAAGTCATGACTTAGTGATAAGTTAGGATGGTTTGTAGTTTGATTTATGTTTTATTTTATGATGTAATATTTTAGACTAGATGTTAGGGGGTATGTTGCATAGATTGGATGTTAGGACGTGATTAGCCTAATTTTATCTTATGTGGGGATTATGCTTAAGGGGCCGTTGTAATAAAAATATAAATGCTTTCTTTGCAAGTTGCTTAAGTCCCTAAGCATAGTCCAAGCTAGGAAAGGAGGGCTTGGTTATCCATATACGGGGTGCTAAGTACAAATTATATATACAACTCATGGGATTGTATGGGTGTTTATCTAACCTCTATTTTACAGGTCTAGTTAGATTTATTTTCCTTACTTTTATTATAATTTTTCAATTATAAATTAGGATTACAGCTATGGGGGAATTAAGATGAGCATTGGTTAGATGACCATATCTTATGTGCCATGTGATGCCTTGAGTGAACCAAATTGAGGAGGAAAGAAGACATGAAGAATGAAGGAATGAAGACACCCATAGTATGTATTCATTCTTAATTATACTTATTCTTTTGAAATCTGGGTTGTATAAGGGTAGAGCTCAGCTACCCATTTTTTTCTTTTCGGGTTGTATGCAATCGATGTTTTCCTTTTATTTTTTACATAGCTAAAAATGTTTGATGTTTTGTTTAGCTTGGGAATTAGAAACCATGTTCTTCCTAGTTTCTTTTTGAATGGCGATTTAATGTGGCTGGATCTAATTAGGCTCTTAGGAAAAAATAAAGTTTTTACCCAACTATAACTCATAATTAAAGTTTTAAGCCATTCATAACCTCACATAAAGCCTACATATTAAATCAAGATAATTAAAAGATTTAGAAACCCTTAATTGAATGTTGTATGTATAATATCATGCATATCATCTTGAGTCACTCCTGTAAAATGAGGGCCCCTATTCTTACATGCATGAGAACCGCCTGACCTATGAGAGCAACTCTTACTGATAGAGCTTCACCCTCCTCTCTATTGATTTAACCCATAATCAATTTCATCATGCATTTAGACATATGAAAATCCTAAAACCTTTGTCTAAATGAAGTGTCAAAAATGAAATAAAAATTGAAAAGATTTGCATTAGACTAAGTCATTACTCATACCACTCATGCTCTAGTCTCTTGAGGAGTGGGTTTAAGAATTTAGTCTCTTTTCTAAATGACAACAACCTAACTATCTTGCAATCCATATGACTTTGCCACATGGTTTTAAAGCGTAGGAGGTGTTAGCTGGCTGCCACTCTAAGCGGTTGTAAGTCCAGCAGTCGGGTGGTTTATCCTCTCTTGTGGAGATAAACTTTATGCCTATCTTCACTTAGATTTAGGTCATACTTTGGCTTATATTAAAGCTCCCTAGATTTAGGATCCGAGGTAGCTATTTTCTTTCTACAAGCATAAATCCTCACCTCTTAGGAATTCCAACAATCTTGTGTTGTTGGATTATAAGTCCTAGATTTTTTAATGAAGTATCAACTTTAACCAAATTAATTCTTCTCAATTTCAAAATTATAAAGCCTAACCATAAGATAGATTAGAATGCTCACTAGGTTTTCTGGTATCATGGGCATTCCTTACTCTCATTTTTGGTTTCAATAATAAGTCTCTCCTTTGGTCCATCCCACTTGATTTTTGAAATACAACCAATCCTTTGATAGTCTAGCCTTGAAATATTTGGAGACCTTAATGTCTACTTTAATCGAGAGTGTTCCTAAGAGATTCACATTCATTGGGATGTAGTTAACTATGGAGACTTCCCTGAATAATGAACTTAATGGACCTGGCTTAAAACAAACCCTACTTTACATTTTCATGTAAATCTCTAGTATATTCAAGACCCATCATGCCTTAGAGTCATTATTGGGTGATTAGGTCCATTATAGGGTGATAACTTTTATCTTTTGAGATAGTACATCATTCCTTAATGTAGTACCCAATCACTTCAATACATACCCTCTTAAGATCTGCAACACATCCAAAAATAAACACCACAGATTTTCTAGCACTCTGTGGGAAATGTTCTCTCCATCTTTAGTAGACATTATTATCTCCAAACATCGATAACGGACTTATATTCTATATAAGCCCAAGACTATCTCTTTTTCCGTTGGCACTTAGCCTATCTCATCCTTAGGTTGAGATAGCCAACATCCTTTAGATTTTAGGACCTCACTCCATGTAGGTCTTAAAACCCTTATTGGGTCCCCTAATAGGTTAAATAACATAAATTAACTAGACTAAAGGAGATGACTAAAACTTTTGAATCTCTTTGCCATCTTCACGGTGAGGCAAGGTTCATCCCGTAAGCAATAAAGTAAATTCTTTATAAAATCTCACTTTCCAAAAGCTCTTTTCAAAAATAATGAAAATTTTCACATGATAAAATTTACACAAAATTTTCAAAAGACTTAAAGATAACCAAACTCCATTTAACAACAACTATAATTATTACATGGAGTTTCTTTTCAAAATCAAAATCAAATAACTTTAAAATCTTTATTTTTCAAAAGCACATTTTTGAAAATTATTAATCTCCATTCAACATGCCCAGGTTGGTTGAACAAAGATCCTATTTTCAAATGAAATCATGACATAAAATTGAAATTCTATTTAGTACATTCCACATGTGCTAAGTTGGAGTTTCTCTTTTTAAAAAGCAATACCACACACAAAAATCCTATTTTGAAAATCAATAAATATAATTGAACTCTACTTAACATACTCACATTTACTAAGTAGAGTTCTCTTATTCAAATCAAGATCAAAACACATTTGGATTCCATTTGACATATCCAAATTTGTCAAATGAGAATTCTCCTTTTCAAAAAATCAAAACAAATTGAACCTTATTTCCCTTTTGAAATCATAAAGACATCACACACTTAAACTCTATTTGACCCCAAATTTATCAAATAAGAGTTCTATTTTTCAAACTTCAAAATAAATTGGTCTCCATTTAACATACCACATTTATTGAATAGAAGCCCCCCTCTTTCAAAATTAAATTAAAATAAAAATATCAAACACACTTTGGTCTTACTTAACATATCCAAATTTATTAAGTAAAGGTCTCATGCATCTAATACATTTGGGCCTTACTTAGCACACCCAAATTTGATAAGTAAGGATCCCATTTTCAAAAAAAAAAAAAAAATCAAATGCACAGCACACTTCCTTGCAAAGAAACAAAAATGTTTTCAAAGATATTTTCAAACACACGTTTGAATCTCGCTTAGCATACCCAAATTTGCTAAGTGAAGATTCTAGAAATAAAATAAAATTTTTAAAACAAAGGATAAACAAAATCAAAGTCTGTCACAAAATCTCTCCAAAATACTTGAACCCCATTCAACATACCCAAATTTGTTGAATGAGGGTCCAAAAGCCAAATCAAATCCAAAGTATCTCCTCCAAAGATTCCAAAATCTCTCCAAAAGAACCCCATTTAGCATACTTAAATTTGTTGAATGAGGGTTCTAACTCTATCAATAAAGTCAAAGTTTAAAGGTTCAAGATAGTTCGAGCAGAGGTCTAATTCAATTTTATTTCAAATGCAGAGAGATTATTCAGCTTCCTCAGTTCAGTTTTTGCTCTTCAACTAGTTCAACAATCATGTCGTCCAACAAGTTTGTGTTTTCCTTCCCCTCTAGTGTAGATCTAGCCTTGGATCAGGCCAATCTCGCCATGACTACCACCACTCATCTGATATACTTCACCCGTAGTTTTGAGGGAGTCTGGATTACCAACAAGGGGCCAGCCCTCACCATAGTTTGCAGGGAGGAGGTGGCTGGATAGAAGCCACTTCTTCTCTTTGACAACCCATCTGACTCTGAGTTCCCCTCTCTGAAAAGAAAGGTTGTAGAGGTTCCTACTGTAGTACCAAAGTTGTTCTGGTCTACAATTTAGCTATTGTTGTCCCTAGCTAGCACCTCCTGATCCCCTCAAAGGGAAAGCTATGGGCCACGAGATTGTCTCTCCTATCTTTGAGGTAGGAGCTCACTCTACTCTACTTACCCGACACTACAACATGAATAGGAAGATTAAGTGGCACCATGAGGGGCACCTGGGAGATGGATGTACCTTCATGTCATTGAGGATGGATCTCCTCATGAGACCTCCACTTTTGAGTGGCAGTTTCACCCTCTCTCAAGCTCAGATAGAGAGGAAGATGTTAGGAGGATTGCAACATTGCCTCCACCACCAGCTCACTATGAAAGTTGAGATAGGAACCTCCAACAGGCTACGGTTAAGTTCTGCCATTGGCAGAACTTATGGATCTCAGTCCAGTGCACTATTTGATTTGAGATCTCATCTCCAAGTGTCCCGGTCAAATAGGGTCGCCACTTGAGTCACCTAAAGGTAATAAAGAGATGGAGGTATATTAGGTAGTCATTGCCTCTATCCTTGTTGATTTCCTAGATTGGAGAGCCACTAGGCCAATCACACAAATAGCATAGTTCTTATGTAACACTTCTCCAAGTCTTAATAATGGCTCTAATGTCATCCCTTCACCCCCTTTTGCCATCACCCATCAGTCCCTCTTGAGTCACCAAGATTTAGAAGTCTACATGTAGGAGAAAGAAGTCCCCTTTTGATTCGCAAAGACCCACTCAACATGCATCACAGTGAGGCTAAGCTCTTCCATTCACCTCAGATAAGTGAAGAAAAAGTGTCTGTTGTACCCTCCAAATCACCACCATTAGTCATCAATACCGGCACCAACATGATGACATCAGCTAGATATCAAAGGGAGGGAATATCATCATTCCCCGGCAATCTATCCTCATTGAGAGGTGTCCGTGAGGCAATGTCCATTGCAGATTCTGAAAAGCAATTTCTCTTGGCCTATAGGTCTTCATTAGGTTGCCTAGAGTAAGAGATTGCTCATTGGATGATATTTTTAGAGTCCTACTTTACTAGAAGAGATAGCTTCTAGGAGTGATCATTAGGTTTAGAGGAGGTAGGTAGCCTTCAACTCTAATGAGATACCTTAGAAAGGATATGAGGAAGATTTATGGTTGATACTCATAGCTTTTTAGACCACCATAGTATGGAAGGTGTTGTGGTTGAAGAAGATGATGTCATTCATTCAACCCAACATCTCCTTCAGTTGCTCAAGCAGAAAGATGACCATGGGATGGGAGGCATAGAGGAGGCTCGCCATTCAAGCCTTAAGCCCATTATAGTGTGGAGTGGTGGCCTATTTTTGCATTCCTTAGAGCCACCCAACACCTCTCCGATCAGAGAAGAGTGGTAATAGGAAGGAAAGAAGAGAGAGAAAGAAAACAAATGAAAGGAAGAGATCGTGAGGGAGATTTGTGCAAGGAGGGACTTCATTTATTCCAAAAGTATGGGAGGAGTTGACACCATCCATGAGGGTTGTGCCACTTTCTTTTAAGATCTTTGATAACAGTGGGAACCCTAGGAAGCATATAGCACACTTTCAAGATATTGTTGACTATATTCTCTTTGCAAGTGTCTGAGATAGCTAAAACCTCCATCATCAAGAAAGGTTTGCAAATTGCCCAAAGACTTGAAGATGGGAATAGTGATGGTCCTCACTTGTAGATAACAAGTAGTATAACCATCATCCAAGTTAAGCATTACTTCTACCGTTGTAGCTACTACTACTACTACATCTTTCAGTTCTTCTTCTAGCAGACACATGATATCAACAGAAGAGGGTGCCAAACCCATTGCTCCATTTACTTTACTGGATTTCTATTTTGTACCTCCATTCAAAAAATAAGAAATCAATGATAAAGGGTGATTCTACTTACAACTTTTCCACATCTAATGAACTACTTGAAAACATTATTATAGTAAACTCTCAAGTCAAATAACAATAATGGCTCAATAATTCTAATCCTTCAATCAGACTTTTCACCAATCAAGTTCACCCATTGAGATTAACTCATCTCTAAGTCTATAGGACATGTATACATTGAGTGATAGAACTCTCACCAACCCACCACATGAAATTACTGAGAAGTCACCCTTCAAGTTTTACTTCCTAGGGTAGCACCTCAAGATAAGGGGAAATAAGTCATTGGTTCTAGCAAGTAGATAGCCCCTCCATAGGATGCTCCACCCATGGATATGCTTGTGGAGGATCAACCTAAAGTGGATTACAATGTCATTTTCCACCTAAAAAAGTTGCCAGCTAAACTAAGCATATATGATGCCCTCATCTTATCCAAACAATCTCTAATCAAGGTGCTTGATCCTAAGATTTGCTTATGTGATTTCTTAGAGGAGGCTCACTATTTAAAGGATGCCCATGAGTCACTTTCAGTGATGAAGAGTTACTTTTAGGCCAGTATCTCATGACATGGCCGATGTTATCTGGACAGTTGCTACATTGGTCCATGATTCTCTTACTGTTTGACATTACATCCGTACCCCTCCGTGCAATAAAAGAACAAGCAGTAGTGAATTTCTTAGCAGCACACTCACTTCCTGTTGATTTCCTGCTTAATGATGATCTCCCCATTGAACAAATCATGAACTTAAAGATAAGTCTACTGGGAGTTGTATTTTGATATGCCTTCCTCTCAAAAGAAAGAACCACAATCTACTCTTTCAGGAAAGGCGGGGGTAGAATAGTCTTTCTAACTCCAGACCAGATGTGATGAAATTCTCATACCATCTCTCTAATCCCTGCACCAACAATGAAGCTGAGTATGAGGCTTTGATTGTCACTCTAGAGTTAGGCATTATGCTATGCATCTAGAGCATCGACGTCAATGGGGATTATCAGCTCATCATCAACCAAATCATTGGGTTCTATAAAGTTGTTAAGTCTAAGCTTCATCACTATCACAAGTACACCATGGAGTTATTACCCCAAATCCTAGAGGTTACCATCTACAAGATTCCCTGAGGAGAGAACGCAGTAGCGGATGCATTAGCAAAACTTGCCAAAGAGTTAACATATCTCGAAGATAAGTCCATATCAATAAAGAATCAAAATAGATAATTCCTATCTCTTATTGATGTAGAACTCATCGAAGAATACTATCTTTAAGGGGAGGTTATCATTGGGAAAAAGGATGAGGAGCTGGATTGAAAGAAACCATTCATAAATTATCTAACTAAAGGCAAACTACGTCAAGAGAAATCTCAAGCCCATCAAATGAAATAGATAACCCATTCCTATGCTCTCATGCATGGAACTTTGTATTGATAGTTTTTCGATCACATGTGGTTACATTGTTTAGACAAACATGAAGCCCGTGAGATTGTGACTAAGGTACACTTAGGTTTATGTGGAGCTTATCAATCCGGTCTGAAGATGAAAACCAAGATCAAAAGAATAGGGTACTATTGGCCTACGATGATTTCATATTGCATGGACGTGGCCAAGTGATGCGATTAATGTCAAGTTGATGGCATGGTCTTACACCAACCACCCAACATTCTACACCCATCATTGGCCTCATGGCCATTTGAGTGTTGGGGTATTGCTATCATTAATCGATTCTCCTTCTTCCAAAGGTCATCGATTCATCCTTCTATATAGACTACTTTTCAAGTGGAGTGATTCCATCAAGAGGTTACACAGCATGTGCTCCAGTTCTTCGAACCACATTATATATAGATTGAGTGCCTCTGAATTATATTTGATAATGGTAATGCATTCAAGAGCACTATGATCAATAACTTTGTCCAGAACATAGATTGAAGATACTCTACCATCTATTATCCAAAGGAAAATGGGTTGGTAGAAGCCTTTGACAAAACTCTCATCCATATATTAAATAAAATACTCGATGGCAACAAATGACAGTTGGTTAAGCCTTGTGGGCATACAGCACCACATATAGAACTCCAACTCATTATATCTCTTTTTTCTTAGTGTATGGATCCAAAGCTATTCTACCATTAGAAGTCCAACTTCTATCACTAAGGATAGTTGTGGATAACAAGATCATAATAGAGCAGAATGTCAAGTTACAGATAGAAGAGCTCAAAGGTTTGGAGGAGATATGCTTATGAGCATGCCAAAACCTCGAGTTATATAAAGCCAAAATGATTTAAGCTCACAACAAGTTGGTCTATCCTAGAGCTTTTCAAGTAGGAGAGTTTGTTTTAGTTCTAAGAACATCGATTATTATATGTCGCAAGATAAGAGGCAAGTTTGAACCCACTTGGGAAGGCCCTTTTGTTATAAAAAATGTCTACCAAGGAGGATCTTATCAATTAATCAACCATGAAGGAGAGCACCCGATGCTTTCGATCAACAGGCTTTACTTAAAGAAATATTATTCATAAAATCATGTTTGAAAATAATTATCATCAATAAAATTTCATTTTCCATTCATCAAACCTTCTCTTCATTTTGAAGCATTCTTTACTTGTTTGCAAATCTATTATGACGTGTTTAGGATAAAATTACCCTATGCCCCATTCATAACTCAAACACAAAACATCACCCAAACACATAAATAAATAAACATCTTTTATCTTAGGCTACTATGTTGTGGGATGACGCCCCCTGTGACACTTACTCATTAGCTGCTCTAGGTCTGGCTGACGTGTTACCTTACTAATGCATCACCCTAGTGGTCCTTCATTCAGGAATATGTAAGTCTGCTACACCTTCTTTCCTGAATTTGGCCGCTGCACACCAACGAGCACCTTATTAGCATGGTAGGCCTTACTGCATGGTCGGTAAACTACCATCATGTTGGCTTCGATTATGTGGATGTAAGTCTGCTACACCTTCTTCTTGAATTGACCATCGTGAACTGACTTGGTCGAGTAGAGGATTAGGATAAGTCCCTCAGTGGCTCCTTTCCTCTTGTCTACTTCAAGTTTGGGTCCAGTCCTTCTTTGTGACTCCCTACTTGGTAGTTGCCCTTAGGTCGGGTTGATCTATTGTGCCATCAATGGGTCACCTCAGTGATTGATCCCTACTTTGGAAGATGTAAGCCTGCTATGCTTTCTTCCTGAGTATAGCCATTGCACACTAACGGGCAGCCCTAGGTTGGATAGCCCATGTCGAGCTGACGATAGACTATCCCAACAATCAGTTCCATTTTAGGGAGATAAAAGTCTACACACCTTCTCTCTAGATTGATTATCGCACACCGACAAGCACGTTATGTTGGTTTGTGTTTGCTTTCTTGACAATGACCCACCCGATGGATACACCACTCTTGGTAGATGTAAGTCTACTTTGCCTTCTCCTTGAGTTGGCCATCGTATACCTATAGGCTTTCTTATTTACAGAGTCTAGGATAACGCCCCTAATGGCACCTCCCTGTGGGCACTCCATTTGATTCACGTCCTTTGTGACTCCATCTAGAAACTATCTGGGTTACTTTTGGATTGGACAATCCCCGTTTCCTAATAACCACCCTGTGATTAGAGATTATATTCTACGGATGCGTAGATTCTCCCTTGATCCAATAAATTTGGGATAGGTCAAGTCCACATAACCACTTCTGAATGTGGTTCCTCACACACTTATAGGGTCCGAGATGATAAATAAAGAAAATATATATCTTCACTTATGGATTAGGAATGAAAGCCCCCATGGGCCCCTTTCCCATGTAGGCATCCTATTTTAGGCGGTGGGAAAACTCCCATAGAATTGCTAACTACTCTTGAGTTGATAAGATCCCATGGTAGTTTCTTAGTAGTCAAGTTTAAATTTGTATTGTGCCAAAAAAAGGTTAAGGCGGTCATTCTTGCTTTGGAAGATGTAAGTAATGCATTTTCTAGTACACGCAAGCGAGATTGGGTTCAATTTATTGCATATCCAAGTCATCTGTTTCTTTGCTAGAAGATGTATGCACGCTTTCTGGGCACATTGCAAAGGAACTTAGTCGATAGTCTTACCCTTGACTACCCCTTTGGATTGGTAAATTGGAGATAAGCCAAGGTCGACATAGCCTCTACTCAATGTGGTCCATCGCACACCGATGGGATCCATTAAATCAAATTAAATGAAATTAATCTTGATTTCTTTTGAACTGACATAAGTCCCTTAGTGGCGCTCACTCAGTAGGCACCTTAGGTCGTGTTCGACTTATTGTACTACCAATGGGTCACCCTAACAATTGTTTCCCCACTTTGGGAGATGTAAGCCTGCTATGTTTTCTCCCTAGCATAGCCATTGCACACTGAAAGGCAACCCCTTAGGTTAGATAGTCCTACCTTATGGCGAGAAGACTACCCCTTTGGATTTGTAAATCTGAGATAGGCCTAGGTGACATAGCCCCTTCTCAGTGGGTCCATTGCACACTGACAAGGTCCATGATTCAAAACCATCTCATTTTGACTGAGTTCACATTCCCCAGTAGATATGCTCTCTGATCAAAACTCATCTTTCCCTAATGGAATTCACATCAAAAATTCAATCAAAGTTTTATCCCTGGCAGATATTCCTTCAAAACAAAATACATCACAGCTAAAACCATCCTCCTTAGTGGAGCCATGATAAATCAAATCAACTTTCCTAGTGGAGCCTAAATTGAAAAAAATCAAAGAAACTCAATCTGATTCTTATCCCTAGATACATCCCTGACCAAATCAATTAACTCAAATCCATATCCTCAGTTGATAGCTTGTACCTGCTTCCCTAGTGGAAGGTTCATATATCGAACCCCTATGGGATTCCTCCTTATATTCCTTTTGTATAAACCACTCACATGACATGTTCAATGCACACATGATCCCCTAGTGGATCACCTACCTCTCACATGTCATTTTCAATGCACGTCTGATCCTCTAGCAGATCCCCTTCCATGTCCCTGACATGGAATTTCAAACCAAGTCTCCTTTGCTCTCTTATTCCCTTAACATAAGTTGACTTGTATCGCACTAAGCACATGATTCTATTAACCTCCCAGGTTTAGGCATAGATCATTTATGTTAGTGTTTGTAATCTTTTGAATATTGTTGATCATTTCGATCAATGTCAATATGTGAGGTGTGTGGTTACACCACACCTATTAGGGGTCCTTTTTTTACCTCACTTTTGGAGTGAGCTCTCAACCACCTCTTCTTAGACTTAGGACTCTTATAAACACTAAGAGTTCCTTAGCTTTAAGACACTTCTAGTGATTAGGTGAACACTTAACCTAAGCCTAAAGAGTTAGAAGGTTAATTATAAGATTAGGCTATGCTTTATGACTTAAGGAAATCACCTATCTTATAGCCTAAACCCAATCCATATACACCTTCTCAAAACAAACCTAGATTCAAATCTCAAACCATATCGCAAATTCAAATTCCAAATCCAATCCCAAATTTGACTCCAAATGATTGAATCCAAAATTGAATAAAATCAAACCAAACCAAAACCCCTTTAATCCATAATGGACCTACCTCCTTGTGCTTAACCAAATTAGCTTCAAACCAATCCAGACTCAATTAATTTTCTTATAAATTAACTGTTCCTTCATTTATATTTATAAATATAAATAAAATCTAAATTTAAATGACCAAAACTAAATCCAAAATCAAATCAAAACCCAATTTAAGCCCTTTGAGCCATTTCTTTAAGCTTAGCCAAATCTTACCAAAATCAAGTCAAAACCAATGAATTTTCTCTTGTGTCAATCATTTATTCAATCATCTATCTAAATATAAATGAAACTTATAATTATCAAACCAAAATCAAGTCAACCCAATTTAGCCCTTTTGACTTGAAAACTTTATATGAGCCAAAATTCATTAGATTCCAAATTATTATCATTGAATTTATATTTCAATCTAAGGCTGATATATAAGTGCAACTAAATTTGAATCAAGTTAAAATTAAGCCAATTGCCCTATTTAGGCTCACTTGAACCAAAGTGGCCTAAAGGACCTATATGGGCCAACTTCTCAACCCAAATTTGATTGAACCAAGCCTATCCAAGCCTCACATCATGACCAACAATCACCCTAGAATGATCAATTGCTTTGAATTAGGTCAAAGCAAGTCAACTTGGTCCTTTGACCAAGTCAACCCTTAGCCCAAAAGAACCAAAACTAGCCAAAACCCATCCTACACCAAATTGGTTGAAACCATTGCTTCGCACCAGCCTAAAATCAATGATCGAACATGACTTGATTGTGAATTGAGCCAAACCTAATCCAAAAGAGCCAAATTGAGTCAAATCATGATCCAACCTAAATTGATTGCAACCAATGGCTCAAGTTTATCCCAAATTCATTGTTAAACTTGACCAAAGCTCCAATTTGATTAATTAGACCCAACATAGCCCAATTGACCCACTTAGCCCAAATTGACCTAAAGGGTCAATTTTTTCAAATTAAATCTAAATTGATTTTAAAGACTACATTCATTCAATTTAATTGAATTTGAATCAACCCATAACCCAACCCATTTGACCCATTTGATTTCAAATGAGCTAAAATTAATTCCATGCCAAATTAAATCAAATTAATCATATCAAAACATTTTAAATCATCTTTTGAACCCAACCTTAGCTTTATTTTGACCCAATTTGACCAATTGGTCAAACCTAACCTAAGATGACCCACTATGACCCAAATAACCCATATTGAGGCAAACCCTTTGAAACCATCCAATGACATCTTGGGAACTGATCAAACCAAACCCAAATCTATTTGGGATCGGCCCAAGAACAGCCCAATCCAATTAAATCCCTCTTGGATCCTACCCCACATAGGATTCCATCAAATCTCATTCAATCCTCCCTATCACTTGCATTCAATCCTCCCCATCACTTACATTCAATGGAGATTGACCACATGGAAGCGAAGGGAGACTTTGGAGCTAAATCTAAAGTCCCAAATCAAGCCATCATCTCCCAACCTACTCCCAATCACCTTTAATGGTGATTTTCAGCCACCCTTACAGAAGGGAAAAAGGAGGCACAATATGATTTTGGCATTAGAGAGCTCCTAGGAACCTCAGCAAATAAAAACAACCAATTTACCCACTCCTCTTGAGCCAAAAACATCTAAACTAGGTGGATTTCAATGAGAAAATGATAATCACTGGTTGATACATCATTTTGAAGTGAAGGCAAAGGTCTAGACTCTTTCCAAGGCTTCTTCCCCCACTCAAGAGCATGCTCGAATCATCATCACTGCCAAAAATCATTCTAACAAGGTAATTTTCAAGAACCATAGTTGTCCTTAGGTTCTCTTATTTGTGATGATTTTTGCTCAATTTTAGGGATTTCCCTTAGATAAATCTTGCAACTTTCATTTTATATCATCCCCAAATGGAGCAAGAAGATCGCCAAAATGAGCCCATCCGATGAGATTTCACAAAATCCCATTTTTCTCTCATGAATAGTATATTCCCATTGGTTTACCTGTCGGGGTCATTTTCATCTCCTGGAGAGTAGTAACCATCCGATCCTGCTTCAGGAGATTGGATAGCACAGATCGTGTAATAAATCCTTCAATTTTATCCTTTGGATCACACAGATCAGATCTGACCGTTTGATCGCAATCGACGATCCGACGGCAGATCATGATCCTTCCGTACGATTCACCTGGCACCAACCACATGGCGTGGCACGCAAATGTGAACCATGCAACGCCACACATCCACGCCAAATTAGCACCGAGCATGATGGTCACTGGGTTAAGTGGAAAAATCACCTATTTTTTATTTTGAAAAGTATTTAAATTGCTTGAAACTTCAAAAAATTATAAAAAAATAAAATACCCAATGAAAAATTGCAAATAAGGGCTCCTTGGATTCATCTTTCTAAATCTAATGAACCAAAAATCACTATGCTAAGTATTTTGAGCTTAATTTAAGTTTTAGTAAAAATAATATTTTATTAATTACTCTAAAAATACAAATCGGATTGAGGTGAAACTTTTAGATACTAAAATTAGGGTTACAATCTACTTACCACAAAAAGTTCGAGACAAAATGACATCTAGATTTGAAGACATTAAATTTAGAAATTCAATTAGCTTATTTTAAAAAAATAATATCAATATACTTTATAAAATTTGGTTTAAGAAAACTTTGGAAAATTGTAAACTAAATCAAAGAATGGTCTAAAAATATAAATAAATACTCATTTTGAAGATATATTATAGAAATCCATTAAAATTATCCAATTTTGAATAATAATTTTGGCATAAAAGGTTTAATTAAAAATATAATTAACATAATTACTCCTTAATTAATCACCAATAAATTTCAAACCTTTTGAAGATTTTAGGGGATGACTTCTACCCTTCTATTTTCTTAAAATTTATTAATGATTAATTAGGAGAATTAACTGATTAAGCCTTAATCACCCTCTTAACTTAATTAAGAGATAATTAAGCATATAAAATAGTGAATTAATTAATTAATTGGACCCATTTGACATTGATTAACAGTAAGGAGACTTAGAGAATGTGATTGGGATATTTTTCCTAATCCATTCCCTAATTTTCCTTTACTTTCCAAGGAAATTAATTAAGGGATTAATTAACTAATTAATTATTCAATTAGCTTAATTAAATTTTGAATATGGATCTAATATCCCCTAATTGACTCTTGGGTAGATCTTTAGATGTTTAATAGTTGAATAAGCTTAATGAAATTATGATTAGCCTACATGTGTAGGAAAATCACAAATATAATTAATCAAATAACTTAAACTTAATTAATTATTAATTTTGAGTCAATTGCATTAGGCCCCTTTCATTTCTTATTTCCAATTTACTTTTCTATATGGTTGCATATTATGTTGGCTCATCATTATTTTGTTAATTAATTTAAGGTGATATGTAAGGGTAATTGATTTAATTTCTTATCTTAACTTAATTAATTCATAAAATTCAACTTAATCACTTTTAATTAAACCAAATAAACTTGCATGATTGGGGATAGACTAAGTTTAGCAAATTGAACTATACACTTCATAAACCAAATCAAAACATAAGACAAAAAATGATATTAATATAACTTTGATTCTCCTTAAGTGCTTTTATTTGATATAATTGTACTTAGAATTAATTGGATTAAATGAAATCATGTGTTTATATTTACTCATTCCTTTCCAATCATGTTAAATATTGTATGTCATTTGAAATCATGCATGCATCTTTTAAAAATTAATCAAATCAAATGGAATTTCCTTTATGTTAAGCTTGCATATGTTGACTAAATTTACAATATGAGTGGCTACTATCACTATTAAATCTCAAATATATTTTCAATAAAAATTTGTTTATGAATGATAATAGATAGTGTGATGAGTAGTTATACATATAGGAAATGCATATGATTGTAAGTTTAGTGTATGGAGAAAAGCTTTCTTTTCTTTGTTCATGTGTTGACTTATATAATTGTGAATATTAATGGGTATCTTAGTTTGGACATTACGGAGATGCGTGGTTTAAGTATCCCAATGGCAACGTATCCATTTGATTTCACTTTTACATACATCAATAGTAGAGTTTGGAATAACGCTTTAATTCAAATACTTAAATGATTTTATAACACATAAACAACTTGTCCATGGTTTCTCATTCTCTTGATTATTTGTATATACATGTGTATTCAAGATGTAGTGGGTATATTAAATCTGGAGGATGCATTTGAGTAGCCCCAATGAGCTCTTTACCTCACTCCCCTGGTTTAACAATGGCGATGTATCCACTTAAAAACTTGTATACACTTATACATATATTTGATTAGAGAATGAAAATCCTTTTTTCTATTAAATCTCATGCATACATAAGTGTTCATATGATTGAGTTTAGTAACTCATGTATTTCTTAAAGTCTTCTTTCTTATGATTCATATGTACAAATTAATATAGAGATGTATGTTAGTGGGTATATTAGTTCAGACATTCTAAGGATACACGACTTTAAGTAGCCCCAAGGAGGTCTTTACCTCACTCACCTAGTTTAATAATGATGACGTATCCACTTGATTTCATCCCTATGTATTTTTGTGTGAGAATTTGGATAGGGATTTAAATTAATATGATTAAATAATTCAATCAAATGAGAAATATAATTTTCAAGTTTATATTTGTATTCATTCCATAAGTGTGCAAAATACATTGCATGAATTGTTATGGTTAGGATTAAGTCATATGCATGTTATATGTGATGGAAAGGAATAACTTGATATATGTCATATGATGGTAATTCAATCAAATTAATCTTAAGATACATTTTATTTTAAGCAAAAATACTTTTGGTGATCATAAACTTAGGATTAATTAAAATATGTTAATAATCCAATCATTAAAGAGAACTAAATCAAATTAATGTAGTTTAGGAATGGTTTAAGGTAGGGATGAAAGAGAGCAATTCAATTTTCTTTTCTTTATAACATGTAGTTGCTAAGCATAGGTTGTATGAAATAAAATAAAATTTATAAATTAATTAAATTACTTGAAGTGAAACCACCCTATAAATTAAATCTTTCACATTTAGAAAACTATGACTTTAATGCCTAGTTAGGATATGCCACACAAACCTCATTCACATACCTTACAATGTTAAGTCACGACTTCTAGTGATAAGTTAGGATGGTGCATGGTTTGATGTATATTTTATTTTGTGATGCAATATTTTAGACTGGATATTAGGGGGTATGTTGCGTAGACTGGATGTTAGATTGTGATTAGCCTAATTTTGTCTTCTATAGGGATTATGCTTAAGGAGCCGCTGTAATAAAAATATAAATGCTCTCTTTGTAGGTTGCTTAAACCCCTAAGCATAGTCTAAGCTAGAAAGGAGGGCTTGATTACCCATATGGGTGCTACAAATTATATATACAACTCTTGGGATTGTATGTATGTTTAGCTACCCTCTATTTTATATGTAGTTAGATTTACTTTCCTTACTTTTATTATAATTTTGCAATTAGGAATTAGGATTAGTGGTATGGGAAAATTAAGATGAGCATTGGCTAGAAGACTATGTCTTATGTGCCATTTGATGCCTTAAGGTGAACCAAATCAAAGGAGGAGGAAAGATGACATGAAAAATGAAGTAATGAAGACCCCATAGTATGTATTCATTCTTAATTATAATTATTCTTTTGAAATCCAGGTTGTATAAGGGTAGAGCTAGGCTACCCATTTTTTCTTTTCGAGTTGTACGGCGATACCCAATCGCATCGGCCCTTTATTTTTTTACGCTTAGCTAAAAAATGTTTGTTGTTTTGTTTAGCTTGTGCATTAGAAATAACATATTCTTTCTAGTTTCTTTTTGAATGATGATTTAATGTGTGGCCTAGATTTGATTAAGCTCTTAGGGAAAAATAAATATTTTACCTAACTATAACTCATAATTAAAGTTTTAAGTAATTTATAACCTCACATAAAGCCTAGGCATTAAATCAATAAAATTAAAAGATTTAGAAATCTCTTAGGTGAATGTTGTATGTATAATATCATGCATACCATCTTGAGTCACTCTTGCAAAATGAGGGCCCTTATTTTTACATGCATGGGAACCACTTAACCTATGAGAGCAACTCCTGCTAACAGGGCTTCACCCTCCACTCTATTGATTAGCCCATAATCAATATCATCATGCATTTAGACATATGAAAATCCCAAAGCCTTGATCTAAATGAAGTGTCAAAAATGAAATAAAAATTGAAAAGATTTGCATTAGACTAAGTCATTACTCATACCACTCATGCTCTAGTCTCTTAGAGAGTGGGTTTAAGAATTTAGCCTCTTTTTTAAATGACAACAACTTAACCATCTTGTAATCCATATGACTTTGCCACATGATTTTAAAGCATAAGAATTGTTGCCACACGTTGTAAGTCAAATTAGGTGGTTTATCCTCTCTTGTGGAGATAAATCTTATGTGTATCTTTGCTTAGATTTTGGTCATGCTTTGGCTTATGTTAAAGCTTCCTAGATTTAGGATCTGAGGTAGCTATTTTCTTCAGGCTACAAGCATAAATCCTCACATCTTAGGCATTCCAATAATCTTGTGTTGTTGGATTGTAAGTCCTAGCTTTCTAATAAAGTGTTAACTTTAACCAAACTAATTCTCCTTAATTTCAAAATTATAAAGCCCAACCATAGGATAGATTGGAATGCTCATTAAGTTTCCTAGTATCATGGGCATTCCCTACTCATTTCCTTTGGTTTCGATAATAAGTCATTCCTTTGATCCATCCCACTTGATTTTCCAAATACAACCAATCATTTGATAGTCTAGCCTTGAAATCTTTGGAGACCTAAATGTCTACTTTAGTCTAGAGTGTTCCTAAGGGATTCACATTCCTTTTGATGTAATTAACTAAAGAGACTTGCCTCCATAAGGAACATAATGGACTCGAGTTAAACTAAACCCTATTTTACCTTTTCATGTAAAGTAGAGAAAAAATCTCTGGTATATTCAAAGACCCATCATGCCTTAGGAGTCCTTATTGGGTGATTAGCTCCATTATAGGGTGATGACTTCTACCTTTCAAGATAGTGCATCATTCCTTAATGTCATACCCGATCACTTTAATAAGTATCCCCTAAAATCTGCGTGGTATCCCACATTCGAAAATAGACACCATAGATTTTTCTAGCCACTCCATCGGGGAAACATTTCTCTCTCCATCTCTAGTAGACATTATTGTCTCCAAGCATCGATAGTGGACTTGTATTCTATATAAGCCCAAAACAATCTTTCTTTCCATTGGCAGTTAGCCTATTTCATCCTTAGGTTGAGCTTGCCAACATCCTTTTAGCTTGAGGACCTCACTCCGTGTAAATTGGCCTAAAGGACTAAATTGGGTCAAATTATGATCCAACTCAAATTGATTGCAACTAATGACTCAAGTTCATTCCAAATTCATTGTTGAACTTGATCAAAGCTCTAATTTGAACAATTGGATCCAACCAAGCCCAATTATCCCACATAGCCCAAATTGACCTAGCCTAAATCCAAATTAAATCTAAATTAATTCAAACCAAAGACTACATTTATCTTCAATTAGCCAATTGAACATGAATCAACCCATAACCCAAATCAATTTGACCAATTTTGGTCAAATTGGTCAACTTGACCCATTTGATTTCAAATGAGAATTAAATCAAATTGATCATACCAAAACATTTTAAATAATTATTTAAACCCAACTTAAGCTTAGGTTTGACCCAATTTGACCAATCGATTACCCAAACCCAAATGACCCAATGTGACCCAAATTGAGCCAAATCCTTTAAAACCAACCCAGGGTATCTTGGGAGCTCATCAAACCCAATCCAAACCCATTTAAGATCAGCCTAAGATCAACCCAACCCAATCAAATCCCTCATGGATCCTTCTCCACATCAGATTCCACCAATCTCATTTAATCCACCCCATCACTTATATTTAATCCTCCCCATCACTTGCATTCAATGAAGATTGACCTCATGGTAGTAAAAGAAGACTTTAGAGCTAAATCCAAAGTCCCCAATCAAGCCATAACTTCCCAACCATCTCTCCATCACCTTTAATGGTGATTTTGGCCATCCCATAAAGAGAGGGAAATGAGGCTCATTCCACCATTTCCTACCATTATTCAGCTCCCAAGAGCTCCCCAAAACAGCCAACAACCATTTCCCCAACTCCTCTTAAGCCAAAAATATCAAAATTGGGGTGATTTAGGTGAGGAAGTGGTGGTGATTGAAGAATACAACATTTCAAAGTGAAGGTGAAGCCTACACTCATTCCAAAGCTTCCTCTTGCATTTAGTAGCTCGTTTAGATCTTCACCGCCACCAAAAACCATCTCCGGCAAGGTAATTTTGCTAAACTTTAGCCGACCATAGGATTTCTTATTTTATGATGATTTTCATGCAATTTTAAAAATTTTCCTTAGATAAATCATGCATTTTTCATTTCATTTTATCTACATATGAATCATGAAGTTTTTCGGCAAAGATCATCGTGAAATCAAGCTTGTTTGAATGAAATTTTGCACAAATTTTGAGATTTTCCTGCTAATCCCATCGCCGCTTTGAAGCCATCCATCCCATGATTTGATGATGCTTAGATCATGAGCCGATCACGTGTTTTTGCCCTCTGATCTCATGGATTAGATCTAGACCATCTAATTACAAATTGAATAATTTGGATCACACACCAGACAACCCATTTCCAGCCTTCAAATCATGCGGATCATTTTGGACCATCTAATCCGCGATGGGATAGTCCAATCTATTCCACGGGTCGCAATCCTTCTCCCTCTCACATTTTCATGCTCGCTCACCGATGACGTGTCAACTAACTGTTGTATGGCATCTGCGCACCAGAACGCGGGTATATTGTTAAGATAGACGCGGTGTTGACTATGTTAAGTAGGAAATTCGAGATTTTCTAATTTTAAAAATTATTTAAATAACCAAAAACTTTAAAAATTCATAAAAAAATTAAATACCCAGCAAAAATTACAAGGGCTCATTGGATTCACCTTTCTAAGAGAAATCTAATGAACCAAAAATTAGTAATTTTTGCTATTATTTTGAGCCTAATTTAGGTAATAGTGAAAATCAAACTTCATCAATTACTCTAAAAATACAAATCGGATTGAGGTGGAATTTTCAGAGATTTGAATTAGGCTTAAAATCTACTTACCATAAAAATTTCAAGACAAAATGATGTATGGATTGGAAGATATTGAAATTAGAAGTTTGAATAGCCTATTTTAATAAAATAAATCCATATGTTTTATAAAATTTGGTTAAACCAACTAAAACTTTGAAAAATCATAACAAATCATAGAAAAATCTAAAAAATTCTAATAAATACTCATTTTGAAGGTATTTCAGAGGGGAATCCATTAAAATTATTCTTAATTAATTTTGAATAGTAATTTTAGCTTAATTAAAGTTTAAATAAAAATATAATTAGCTTAATTACTCCTTAATTAATCACCCAATTAATTTTTTAAAAATATTTAAGGGGATGACCTCAGCCTCCCCTATTTTTCTTGGAATTAATTAGTTGATTAATTAGGAGAATTAACTAATTAAGCTTTAATCGCCCTCTTGACTTAATTAAAAGATAATTAAGCACATAAATAGTGAATTAATTAATTGGACCTATTTGACATTGATTAACAGTAAGGAGACTTAGAGAATGTTATTGGGAAATTTTTTTCCTAATACATTCCCGAATTTTCCTTTACTTTTGAGAAATTAATCAAGGGATTAATTAACTAATTAATTATTTAATTATCTTAATTAAATTTTTAAAATGGATCTAATTTCTTGGCTCTTAGGTAGATCTTTATATGTTTAATACTTTAAAGAAGCTTAATGAAATTATGATTAGCCTACATGTGTAGGAAATTCACAAAAGTAATTAATCAAATCCCTTAAGCTTAATCAAACATAAAGGCAAGTAAATGCCAATCAAATTCTAATTTAAACCTAAATCATTAAGTCATTAATAACATAATTAATCTAAAAATATAAAACCAAATTAAAATTTAAATAAATCTTTATTTAATTTAATTATTAACCTAAACACGCTTCTTAATTAATCTAATTACCCTTAAGCTAATCCAATTGAATAAACAACTAATTAATGCAAACTTAATGAATTAATCCATCATCTTAATTAATCAAATTAATTTTATAAATCACATTAAAACTAGTGCTTAAATCAAATTCAAAACAAACACTTAATTAATCTGCTAATTAATTTGATCACACCTCTTAAATGAGCTAATTAAGTTAATCAAATTAATCAAATCCCTTAAGCTTAATCAAACATAACTGTAATTAAATGCCAATAAAATCCTAAATTAAACATAAACCATTAAGTCATTAATTATGTCATTAATCTAAACAAATATGGAATCAAATTCAAAATTAAACAATTTTTATTTAATTTAATAAATTACCTAAACACACATAATTAAACTAATTATCCTTAAGCTAACCAATTGAATAAATATCTAATTAATGCAAACTTAATGAATTAATCCATCATCTTAATGAACCAAATTAATTATATAAATCACAATAAAATAATCAAATTCAAATCAAACACTTAATTAATCTACTAATTAATTTGATCACACCTCTTAAATAAGCTTAATCAAACATAAATGCAATTAAATGCCAATCAAATCATAAATTAAACCTAAATCATTAAGTCATTAATTACATCATTAACCTAAATAAATATGAAACCAAATTAAAAATTAAACAAATATTTATTTAATTTAATAATTAACCTAAATACACTTCTTAATTAAACTAATTATATAATCACATTGAACCTAAGAAAACCCATAAACTAATAAAGCTAATCAAATCAAATTAAATCAAATCAAGAAAGAAACTCATCAATTTAATACATAATCAAATTAAATCTAATTCAACCCACCTAAATAAGATAAACTAATCAACTATTAAATGTATGAATCTAATAATTAAATCAAATACAAGCTAAACTCTAATAAATGAAATTAAAACAAGATTTTAATCCCAAATAATCAAACTCAATTAAGTTCAAAATAAAACTTTAATTAATTTAATCCAAGCAAACTATAAATAAGTGAACCATAATCAAATCAAATAAGCATAAAATTAAAGCCAAACTTCGAAGTCATCGAATCATATCTAAATCCCCAACCAATATAAAAAACAAAACTCAAACAAAATGAATCTATTGAACTAAGGTAAAAGATTGATTATCAAACTAAAGAAACAAATAAAGGAGTGTATTGAACTTCAAATAAATCCTAAGTTAATTGGAATACATTCACTAATTTAAACTAAACTTAGATGAAATAACAAAATCTATGAATATAAACTACATCTAAATAATTTCAAATTAAAATCTTAAGTTAAAACCCAAAAGAAAAGAATTAGATATTAATCTAAAGCATATTGAATTATCAAAATTTAATGAAATCAAAATATCTAATCCAAAATTAATCAATTGAACTGCATGAAGGTAAACAAATATAAAAAATAATACAAACATTAATCAAGTCAAATCAATTCAACTAAATCAGGTTAAATGACATTCCAGACAATTAAATTAAGGGTTCCTCATTATGTGTTTAATAGCATAAAGATCCTTTAAGGAACTTATGACTAACCCATAAGTGTGGAAAAATCATAAAAGTACTTAATTAGATTCTTTAATTTAATCAATCTCTAACCATAAGCCAATTGCGTTAGGGCTTTTAGGAGCATTACAATTTTCTTTTCCATCATGTTCATATTAGTTGTGTCTTATGATTAAATGATTAATTAAATTAAAAAAGCATAGGAAAGGGTAATTAAGTGATTTGATTAATGATCTAATTTAATTAATACATAAAATTTACATAATTACTTTTCCTTAAACACATTAATATTTCCAACATGAAAATGGGATAAAACAACACATATTTTCTCTTCTTTAATTTCAATTAAAATCTAAAATTAAAATTAAAATTAATAAGATGCTTTGGTTTACTTAAGGGATTTTGTTTGACATGATTGTCCTAAGGAATTAATTTGATTGAATGAAATTATCTGTTTATATTTAGTAATTCCTTTCAATCATATTAAATGTTGTATGTCATTTGAATCATTCATTCATGTCTCTCAAAATTAATTAAATCAAATGAACTTTCTTTATGTTAAGCTTGCATGTGTTGGATCAATTTATAATATGTGTGGCTATTATCACTATTAAATCCAAATATATTTTTCAAAAGCTTATTAAAGAATAATAATGTGTATTACTATGCTAGTTATAAATACATTGATGATGTGTTTGATTATAGTCTAAGTGTATGAAGTGAAGCTTTCTTTCTTTTGTTCATGTTTTGATTTGTAGAAGTGTGAATGTTAATGGGTATATTTAGTCTGAACATCCCGGGGATGCACGGCTTTAAGTACCCTTAAGGAGGTTTTTACCTCACTCCTCTGGATTAACAATGGCAACGTATGCATTTGGTTTCACTCTGATGCATTTTAATATTAGAATTTGGAGAGGGCTTTAATTCATTTTCATAAATATTTCATTTGAAAGAAATACAACTTTTGCATGATTTTTCATTCTTATAGTCATTTGTACATTCACGTGTATTTAAAAATAGTGGGTATATTAGTCTGGACATTTTTTGGGACACAAGGCTTTGAGTAGCCCCAAGGAGGTCTTTTCCTCATTCCCCCTAGTTTAACAATGGCAAAGTATCCACTTAAAACTTTTATACACTTGTATGTGCATTTAGCTAATGAATGAAAATCTCCTTTTCTACAAATATACATGTTTACATCCATCATTTAAGTGTGCTAAAACATATTGCATGTGTAGGTATATTTAGGATTAAGTCATATGCACGTTACATTCATGGAAAAGAATAACTTGATATATGTCATGTAATAGTGATTCAATTAAATTAATCTTAAGATGCCTTTCATGTTAAATAGAATTATTTAAAGTGAACCCAAACTTAGGATTAACTAAAACATATTATTAAGCCATTCACTAAAGGAAATTAAGTCATAATAACATACTTTAGAAATGACTTAAAGTAGGGATGAAAAGGGCAATCCTCTTCCTTCTCTTTAATACACTTAGGCATTAAGTGTAGGTCACTTGAAAAAAAAATAAATCACAAATCAAAACCTATAAATCCATTAGACAACTTAAAGTGAAACCAACATCCCATATAATTTGAATCCTTCTACACTTAGAAATTTGTAACTCTAAAGCCTAGTTGGGACATACGACACAAGCCTTAACACACACATTAGAATTAAGTCACTACTTCTAGCTTTATGTTAGAGTGGTGCTTGGTTTGATGTATGTTTTATTTTGTGATGTAATGTTTAAATTGGATGTTAAGGTTTATGTTGCGTAAACTAGATGTTAGGCTATGATTAGCCTAATTTTATTTTATGCAAGGGATTATGCTTAAGGGGCCACTGTAATAAAAATAACTATAAATGGTTTTGCTGTGTAGGTTGCTTAAACCCATGTGCAGGGTGCTAAGCCCAAATTACGTATATAACTACTCAGGTTGTATGGTGTGTTTAGCTAACACTTATTTTGCAAGTATAGTTAGATTTATTTTCCTATTTTAGTGTAATTTTGCATTAGGATTAGGATAAGTGTTATGGGGGTTAAGGATGAACATTAGCAGAAGGTTTAATCCTTGGGTGCCATATGATGCCTAGAAACCTGCCAAATTAAAGGAAGCAAATCAAATGAAAGAAAGAGGAAGGAAACATGAAGACTTGAAGACATGAAGACCCACCATAATACTTATAATTTATAATTTTGTAATTATTCTTTCATATACCGGGTTGTATATGGGTAGATTCTCTACTACTTTTCTGTTATACTATGGTACCCTACCACACCGACCTGTTATTTTTTTTATGTTAATTGTATAAATTAATTGATGATTTGTTTAGATTGCTCATTAGAAATGGCATGGCTTTCTAGTTTATTTATATTTTATGATTGAATATGTGACTTGGATGCGATTATTAGGGTAAAATTAATTTTTCTACCCCATTAGTCATTCATAACTTAAAATTTTCAAACTCATAACCTCACTTAAAGCCTAGGTATTAAAGCAAGATAATTAAAAGATTTAGAAATCCCTAGTCGTATGGTTGTATGTTCAAGATCATGCATGCAAATTATTTTGCTCTTGCACATAGGGGACTTCCATCCTTGCATGATAGGGGAGACTTGACCTCTGAGGGTCTCCTCTTTGTTGGAAGACACCCCTTTCTCACTGATTTAGCCCATAATCATACATCATCATGCATTTAGACATATAAAAATCCAAAGCTTGAGTCAAAATAAAAAGTCAAATGGAATAAAATTTGAAAATATTTTCATTAGATTAAGTCATTTTCATACTACTCATGCTCTAGTCTCCTAGGGGGTGGGTTTAAGGACCTTAGCCTCTTCCTAAATAATAACAACCTAGCTATGTTGCAATTCATATGACTTTGTCACATAGTTTTTAATCATAGAAGGAGTTAGCTAGCAGCCACTCCAAATGATTGTATGTCCAACAATGTGGTTCACCCTCTCTTATGGAGGTGAACCATAATACTCACTTTCGCTTAGACTTAGGTCATGCCTTTGGTTTGTACCAAGGCTCCTAGTCTAGGATCTGAGATAGCTATTTTCTTTGAGCTACAAGCATAAATCCTCACCTCTTAGGCATTTCCATAATCTTATGTCGTGGAATTGTAAGTCCTAGCTTTATAATAAAAATTCCAACTCAAACATATAAATCTTCAATCTCAAAATTATAAAGCCCAACCATAGGATAGATTGGAATGCTCACTAGGTTACCTAGTAACATGGGCATTCCCTACTCATTCCCTTTGGTTTCGATAATAAGTCTCTCCTTTGATACATCCCACTTGATTTTCCAAATATAATCGGTCCTTTGATAGTCTAGCCTAGAAATCTTTGGAGACTTTAATGTCTACTTTAATCGAGAGTGTTCCTAAGGGATTCACATTCCTTAGGATATAATTAACTATGGAGGAATGTCTCTATAGGGAACTTAATGGACCCAACTTAAAATAAACCCTACTTTACTTTTCTATATAAAGTGGGGGAAATATCTATGGTATATTCGCAGACCCATCATGCCTTAGGAGTCCTTATTAGGTGATTAGGTCCATTATAGGGTGATAACTTTCGAGATAGTGCATCATTCCTTAACATCATACCCGATCTCTTTAATAAGTACCCCTCAAGATCTGCGTGGTGCCCCACATCCAAATATAAACACCACAGAATATAAATTAATTAAACTAAAGGAAATGATTAAAACCTTTGAACCTCTTTGCCATCTTCACGGTGAGGCAAGGTTCATCCCATAAGCAATAAAGTAAATTCTTTACAAAATCTCACTTTCCATAAGCATGTTGCATAATTAATCAAAATTTTTGCATGATAAAAATTTGAACAAAATTTTCAAAGGACTTAAAGATAACCAAACTCCATTTAACAACATCTACAATTGTTACATAGAGTTTCTTTTTAAAATCAAATTCAAATAACTTTAAAATCCTTATTTTTAAAAGCTACAGCCTTGAAAATAGTTAATCTCCATTCAACATGCCCAGGTTGGTTGAACGAAGATCCTATTTTCAAATGAAATCATGAAATAAATTTAAAATTCTATTTAGTACATTCCACAAGTGCTAAGTTGGAGTTTCTATTTTTAAAAAGCAATACCACACACAAAAATCCTATTTTGAAAATCAATAAATATAATTGAACTCTACTTAACATACTCACATTTGTTAAGTAGAGTTCTCTTATCCAAATCAAGATCAAAACACATTTGGATTCCATTTGACATATACAAATTTGTCAAATGAGAATTCTCCTTTTCAAAATATCAAAACAAATTAAACCCTACTTAACATATCTGCATTTACTAAGTAGGGTTCCCTTTTGAAATCATAAACACATCACACACTTGAACTCTATTTGACCTAAACAAATTTATCAAATAAAAGTTCTATTTCTCAAAATTCAAAGAAAATTGGGCTCTATTTAGCATACTACATTTGTTGAATAGCAACCCCACCCCCCTCTTTCAAAATTAAATTAAAACAAAACATATTAAACACACTTGGGTCTTACTTAACATATCCAAATTTGTTAAGTAAAGGTCTGATGCATCAAATACATTTGGGTCATACTTAGCATACCCAAATTTGCTAAGTAAGTACCCCATTTTCAAAAAAAAAAAAAACAAATCAAATGCACACCACACCTCATTGCAAATAAACAAGAATGTTTTCAAAGGCATTTTCAAACAAACATTTGAATCTCACTTAGCATACCCAAATTTGCTATGTGAAGATTTTATAAATCAAATTAAATTTTCAAAACAAAGAATAAACAAAATCAAAGCCTCTCCCAAAATCTCTCCAAAATACTTATACCCCATTCAACATACCCAAATTTGTTGGATGAGGGTCTAAAAGCCAAATTAAATCCAAAGTCTCTCCTCCAAAAATTCCTAAATCTCACCAAAAGAATCCCATTTTGCATACTTAAATTTGTTGAATGAGGGTTATAATTCTATCAATCAAGTCAAACTTTAAAAGTACAAGATAGTTCAAGTAGAGGTTTGATTCAATTTTATTTCAAATGCAGAGAGATCAGTCAGCTTCCTCAATTCAGTTTCTGCTCTTCAGCCAGTTCAGCGATCATGGTCATCCAGCAAGTTTGTGTTTTCCTTCCCCTCTGGTGTAGATCTGGCATTGGATCAGGCCAATCTCTCCTCTACCACCACCACCCATATGATCTACTTTGACCGTAATTTTGAGAGTTCAAATTACCTGTGAGGGACCAACCCTCCCCACAGTTAGCAAGGAAGAAGTGGCTGGATAGAAGCCACTTCTTCGCTTTGATATCCCATCTGACTCTGAGTTCCTCTCTCTAAAGAGGAAGGCCATAGAGGTTTCCACTATAGTATCAGCATCAGTTTTAGTTGTTACAGTGCCCACAGCTAGTTATTGTTGGCCCTACTACAAACTCGGTGTGAGCTAGCACCTCCTCTCTGGTCCCCTTAAAGGGGAAGGCTATCTTGGCCTCTGAGATAGTCTCTCCTACCTTTAAGTTAGGAGCTAGCTCTCACTTTACTCCACTTACCCGCACCCAATGCTACAACAAGAATAGGAAGATTAAGCGGCACTATGAGAGGTCAGCTAGGGAGATGGACGTAAGGATCTCCATGAGACCTCTCCACTTTTAAGTGGTAGTAGGTTCCACCCTCTCTCATCCTCAGATGGAGAGGATGATGTTAGAAGGACTGTAACATTCCCTCCACCACCAGCTCACTATGAGGTGCTAGCTAGGGAGAGGAGGAAGCTCTACGCTAGGCTACGGTCAATTCTGTGCCAGGTTGGTAGAGCCTATAGATGCTTAGAGTCTAGCACACTGTTTGACTTGAGATCTCTAATCTCCCAAGTGAGTCGATCTATAGGGATGCATCAGGCTTGAGTCACGCAGATGAGAGAGAGATGGAGGTGCCTAAGGTGGTCTCCATCTTTATTGATTTCCTAAATCGATGAGCCACAGGGCCCACCACACAGACAGTATAATTCTTACGGGTACCACTATCATCAAAGGAGAGCCCCAGAGGGCAGTCAATGTCATCGCCACCACACTGCTCCATGCCCCGTCATCCATCACCCATCTGAGTCCCTCCTTCTATAGTCCCCACCAAGATTTAGAAGTTTGCATTTGGGGAGAGGAAGTCCCCCTTGGTGATCTAGCTACGACCGAAGGATCCCACTCCATCCGTGCCATCAGTTGAGGTGAGGTCAACTAGAAGTCATGACTTAGCATTTTAATGTGTATGTCAAGCTTAATGTGGTATGTCATAGCTAGGCATTAGAGTCATGATTACCTAAATTAGGAATTATTTAATTTAAACATGAAGAGTTGTTTCACTTTAAGTTATTTTGAAGATTGATGAATTTGAATTTGTATTTTAGTTTGTTTCATTTCATATTTACTTAGCATCTAGGCATTGTAAAGAGAAGAAAGAGGTTTAATCTCTTGCATCCCTTCCTTAAGTAATTTTTAAGGTCATGTTATTATGACTTTGTTGATCTCACTTTTGGAGTGAGCTCTCAACTTCCTCATCTTAGAGGACTCTCCTAGACATTAAGAGTTCCTTAGTCTTAGACACATCTAGCAATTATATGAACACTTAACCTAAGCCTACTTATAAGTGTTAACCAGAGGATTAGGTCATGCCTTAGGGATTAAGAGATCTACTCACCCTATAGCCTAAATCCAATCCTATCTTCCCCTTCTAAAGCCAAAACTGAACTTCAAATCCAAATTTCAAATCAAATGGTTATTATTTATGATCAAATCCAAATTCAAAATCCTTCTTAAGCCCTATGATTTTATCCCATAAACTTAGCCAAATTTGCTTTCAAAACATCTCAAAATGCAATTTATTTTCTTATAAATTATTTATATTTTCATTTAGAATGATGTTGACCTCACTTTTGGAGTGAGCTCTCAATCTCCTCTTCTTAGACTTAGGAATTTTCTAGACACTAAGATCTCCTTAGTCATAGACACTTTTAGTGATTAGGTGAACACTTAACCTAAGCTTAGAGATTTAAAAGAGTTAATCATAGGATTAGGCTATGCCTTAGGGATTATATAGTCCACCCACCCTATAATCCAACCTATGATCACCTTCCATATCTCAAATCCAAATCAAACTTCAAATTTAAATTCCAAATCAAATTTTAAACCAAATGATTGAAGCCCATGATGAAATCCAAACCTAATCAAATTCCAAACTAAGTCCTTTGAACCCATCCTATGGATTTAACAAATTTCCTTCAATCCAAAGATCAAATCCAATTGGTTTTCTCTTAAATCAATCACACCTTCAATTATCTACATAAATATAAATAAAATGCAAATTCAAATAGCCAAAACTAAAATAAACTAAATCTAAATCAAATAAAAACCCAATCTAAGACCTTTTAAGCCAATTTCATAGACTTAGTCAAATTCCATCAATTCGTGGCTTAAAATCAAGAGATTTTCTCATGAATAAATCATGCCTACAATCACCTATACAAAAATAAATGAAATCTACAAACATCAAGTAAAGCCAAAATCAACCAAAGTCAAGCCCAACATAGCCCATTTGGCTTGAAATTTTTAAATGAACCAAAACTCATTTGGACCCAAACAAATTGTAATTGGATTTATATATCAACCCCAAATCCATATATAAACTCAACTAAATCAAACTCAACCCAAAATCAAGCTAAACCAAACCCAATTGGACCTCTTAACTAAAGTTGACCCAAATTAGCCTAAAAATCCAAAATTGGGTCAAATCATGATTTAACCCAAATAGATTGTAGCTAATGACTCAAGTTCATCCCAAATTGATCATTGGACTTGATCAAAGCTCCAATTTTATCAATTGAACCCAACCTAACCCAATTGACCTAAGTAGCCCAAATTAACCCAAAAGGTTAATTTGTCCTAAATCTAAATTAAATACAAATTAAATCAAACCAAAGCCTAAAATCTCTTATAAATGATCAATCAAACCCAAACCAAATCATAACCCAAGCCAATTTGGTCAACTTGACCCATTTGACCCATTTGAATACAAATTAGTCAAAACCAAATCTAATCCAAACCAATGACACAAATACACTCTAAATGATCATATGAATTTGCCCCAACCTTTAGTTTGACCCAATTTGACCAATTGGTCAACCCAATATGATTTAACCCGTTTTGACCCAAATGGGTCAAATTGAGCCAAATTGAACCAAGTGAACTCCAAATCATTTGAAATTTGGTCCAACCCACTTTTGAATCATTTCAAATCTGCTCAAATAAAATCCAATGCCAAATGATCACTTTACCCTTGAGTCAAGGGCATTCCATGAGAAAAGACACCCACCTAAATGGTCATTTCCCTTTTTTAGCCACTTGGCACCCATCCATTAGTTCACCTAGGCACCAAGGACACTAATCATCTGACCTAAGAGGTGGTTATGGTATCCATGACTCATGGGGAGGTGAATTCACCTTACGTATCTCATTGGAATACTTAAAATGAAGGACTTCCACTTCCCCTTACTAGGACACCCACTAGTCCTTCATGGCAGCCACCTCCCATGCCTTAGCCAACTAAATGAGCCACTTAGAATGATCCCTCTCATTCCCAACCATCCCAAGCCATGCAACACTATAGGAACCAAAAAAATCATAAAATGAGGTGATTTTGGCCATTCCAAAAGAACAATAAAATAAGGACACAAAAACTCTTTTTCCCACTCTCATTTCATTCACCTAGAGCTCCCAAAGAAACCAGCAACCATTCCCACTTGCTTTTTGAGCAAAAGCAAATAAAATCAACTGGATTCTTGGTGAGGAAGTAGTGACAACTAGAGAACAAATCATTCAAGTGAAACAAAAGCCCAAACACATTCCATAGCCTCTTCTTGCATTCAGGAGCATGCTCGGATCATCATTGCCGCCGAAAATCATCTCTGGTGAGGTAATTTCCAAAAAATGTAGCCGACCTTAGGTTCTCTTATTTGTGATAATTTTTGCTCAATTTTAGGAATTTTCTTTAGGTTACTCTTGCATTTTTTTTTACATCATTCCACATATTTGGAATGATTTTTAGTGAAGATCATTGGAAAATCGAGCTTAAAATTACTTTTTTGTTCAATTGTTTTGCAAAATCACAAAAATCCCACTCATAATAGTGTTCCATCCTTCCTTACGCTCGCCACTCGATCTCATTAAAGGAGATAGACTGGCCAAATCACATGGATCACATGGCTTAGATCATCCAGGTCACGAAGATTGATTTGGACCGTCTGATCTGTGATTGGATGGTCAAATCTAATCTGCAAGTCCATGTCCCTCTGATGTGGCACCGCGCCACCCAATCACGCAGTGCTGCCTGGTACCACGCATTCAATCACAAGGTGTCGCATGGCAGTGCATTGCTCCATTAGAGTCGCATAGGCGCTGACTGTGTTAAGTAGGAAAATCAGCATTTCTTAATTTTCAAAATTAAATAAAAATACATGAAACTTCAAATTTTCATAGAAAATAAAATACTTAACTAAAAATGATAAATAATGGCTCATTGGATTTGTCTTTCTAAGAGAAATCCAATGAATCTAAAATCTCTAGATTTCACTAAATATTTTGATCTTAATTTGAGTTTTAGTAAAAATTAAATTTTATTCAATTACTGTGCAAATTAGATTATGTTGAAATTTTTAGGAATTAAAAATAAAGTTAAGATCTACTTGCCATAAAAATTTCAAAGTGAAAGGATTTTTGGATTGAGAGGTATTAACTTTTGGAGTTCAAATAGTCTATTTTAATAAAAATAAATTAATAAATCATGAAAAATCACCTAAATTGGTTTAAACTTTGAAAAAATTGTAACAAATCATAGAAATATCATATAAAATATAAATAAATATTCATTTTAAAGGTATTTCAAAGGAGATTAATTTAAATTTAATCTTGATTGATTCTAATTAGTAATTAAAGATTAATTTGAGTTTAATTAAAAACTTAATTACTCCCTAATTATCTAAGTAATTAATTTAAACTTTTAAGGTGATTATTGGGATAACCTCTGCCTTCCATAGTTTTCTTGAGATTTATTGCTTAGTTAATTAGGAGAATTAGTTTCTTAGTCATATTTACTTTCTTAATTAATTAGGTGATTAATTAACATGCTAAATAATAAGAAAATTTTTAATTAAGCTTACTAATCAGTGTGGAATAGTGAATGGGCATAGAGAATGAGATTGAGACCTCTTTCCCAATCTTTTTCCTATTGGGATTCATTAATGGTTTAGTCTATTAATTAAATGGTTTGATTAATCAAATTAAATCTAAATCATTCCAGAACATAATCATTTAAGTCTTGGGTAGACTCTTAAGTATTCAATAACCTAAGAGATTTCTAAGGAAATTACCACTAACCCACATGTGTGGGAAGGTTATAAGAATACTTAATTAAACCCTTTAGCTTAACTAACCAATAGTTATGAGTCAATTGCATTAGGTCTTTTATTTTTATAAGATCATTATTGATTTTATTTCCCAAGTATGTGCATATCATGTTGGCTCATAATTACTTGGATAATTATGCTAAGGTTGCATAGGAAAGGGGTAATTATTAGACTTAACTCACATTATAACCTAATTAACTCATAAAATTCAAATAATTATCTTTCAATTAAACTAAATTAATTCACATACATGGGAATGGGTTAGGATCAGTAAACTCACATCCTTAAATCAAATGAAAATATAAACTCAAAATGATATTAAAAAAATGCCTTGGCTCTCTTTAAATACTTTTATTTGATATGATTGTCCTTAAGAATTAGTTTGATTGAATTAAATTATGCATTTATATTTAATAATTTTTTTCCAATCATGTTAAATATCATATGTCAATTGAAACATTCATTCATATCTTTCAAAAATAAATCAAATGTGATGAACTTAATTTACAATATGAGTGACTATTATCACTATTAAATTAAAAAAAATTAAAATATTATTAATTAATTACAATATTTAGAATGATATTAATCATAAGTATATATAAACTTGCATGTGTTCTAATTTAAACATATGATGTGGAGTTATCTTTCTCTAATTCACATGTAGATTTGCATAAGTTTGAACATTCATAAGTGTATAGTCTGTTTAAAAAGGACAACACTCATTTGAATTCATCCTTATACATTTCTATATTAGAATTTGGATAGAACTTTAACTCATATGTATAAATAAATTCAATTAAAAGAGACATAACTTTGCATGATTCTCTATTTTGTGCTTATTTTTACATTCATGTGTATTTAAGAATCGTGGGTATATCTATTATGGATATTCTGAGGATGCAAGGCTTTAAGTAGCCCCAAGGAGGTCTTTACCTCACTCCCCTAGTTAACAATTGTGAAGAATCCACTTAAAACATTTATACACTTGTATGTGAATTTAGCTAATGAATAAAAATCTTCTTTTCTACAAATATACATGTTTACATCCATCATTTAAGTGTGCTAAAACATATTGTATATATAGGTATACTTAGGCATGTTACTTCTTATGGAAATGAATGATTGAATATATGTCATATGATGGTAATTCAATCAAATTATTCTTAAGATGTCTTTCATACTAAATGGGATTATTTAAGGTGAAACTAAACTTAAGATTAATTTAAAATATATAATAAACCATTCACTAAAGAGAACTAAATCAAATCAATATGCTTTAGGAATGACTTAGGGTATGGATGAAAGAGAGAAACCCTTTTTCTTCTCTTTACAACACTTAGTTACTAAGTGTAAGTCCATATGAAACAAATTAAATCACAAATTAAAATTGGCAAATCAATTAAATAACTTAAGTGAAATCAACTTTTCATGTTAAATTAAATCCTTCACACTTATAAAATCATAACCTTAATGCCTTGTTAAGACATACCACACAAGCCTTAACATACACATTTGAATTAAGTCACTACTTCTAGATTTATGTTAGAGCAGTGCTTGGTTTGATGTATGTTTTGTTTTATGATGTTGTATTTTAAACTAGATGTTAGGGTGTATGCTTCGTAGACTAGATGATAGGCTGTCATTAGCCTAATCATGTTTTCTGTAGGGGATTATACTTAAGGGGCCGTTATAATAAAAATATAAATGCTCTCTTTACAGGTTGCTTAAGCCCCTAAGCATAATCCAAATTAGGACAGGTGGGCTTGGTTACCCATGTATAGGGTGCTAAGTCCAAATTTTTTCCATTTAAATATAATTTTGGAATTAGGAACTAGGATTAGTGCTATGGGGAAATTTGGATGAGTATTGGCTAGAAGACTATGTCTTATGTGCCATGTGATGCATTAAAGTGAACCAAACCAAAGAATGAGGAAAGAAGACATGAAGTTTGAAGAAATGAAGACTCACAAAGCATGTATTCATTATTAATTGTAATTATTCTTTTGTAATCCGGGTTGTATAAGGGTAGAGCTCGGCTATTCAATTTTCTTTTCAGATTGTATAGTGGTACCCGACCGCACCGGCCTCTTATTTTTTTTATGCCATATATACATGATTGTTTGAAGTCATGTTTAGTTTGTGCATTAGAAATGACATGCTTTTCATAGTTTCTTAAATGATTAATGTTTGAATGTGTGGCTTGAATGTGGTAGGCTCTTAGAAAAAAAATAAATTTTCTACCCAATTAATCATTTGCAATTAAAAATTTTTCAAACTCATAACCTCACATAAAACCTAGGCTATAATCAAGATAATTAAAATATTTAGCAACCCCTTAGTTGTATGATTGAATGTCTAATAACATACATATCATATTATTTTGCTCTTGCATATAGGGGGTTTCCAACCTTGCACGATAGGGGAAAGCTTGACCTTTGAGGACTTCCTATGTGTTGGAAAACACCCCTTCTCTCTGATTTAGCCCATAACCAATTTCATCTTGCATTTAGGCATAAGAAATCTCAAATCCTTTATCAAAATGAAGTGTCAAAAATAAATTAAAATTTGAAAATATTTGCATTAGACTAAGCCATAAACTCATACCACTTATACTCTAGTCTCTTAGAGAGTGGATTTTAGGACTTTAGCCTCTTTCTAAATGAATAACAACCCTAGCTATCTTGCAATTCATAAGACTTGGCCACATGAATTTAAAGCGTATGAGGAGTTATCATCTCTTGTGGAAATAAACCTTATGCCCATTTTCGCTTAGATTTAGGTTATGCTTTTGGTTTGTGCCAAAGCTCCCTAGTTTAGGATCTAAGGTAGTTATTTCCTTTGGGCTACAAGCATAAATCCTCATCTCTTAGGCATTTTCACAATCTTGTATTGTTGGATTATAAGTCCTAGCTTTTTAATAAAATATAACTTTAACAAAAATCAATCTTCAATTTCAAATATATAAAGCCCAATTATTGAATAGATTGGAATGCTCACTAAGTTTCCTAGTATCATGAGCCCCTACTCTTTCACTTTGGCTTCTAAAATAAATCTTCTCCTTGAGTTATCCCACTTGATTTTCCAACATAACCAATCCTTTGATAGTATAGCCTTGAAATCTTTGGAGACTTTAATTTCTACTTTATTCGAGGGTATTCTTAGAAAATTATATTCCTTAAGATGTAATTAACTATGGAGGCTTGCCTCTATAGGGAACTTAATGAACGACTTAAAATAAATCTTATTTTACTAGAAAAGTAAAGCATGGGAGAAATCTCTAGTATATTTGAAGACCCATCATGCCTTAGGAGTCCTTATTTAGGTGATTAGGTCTATTTTAGGGTGATGATTTCTATCTTTCAAGATAGTGCATCATTAATTAATATCTTACCCGATCACTTCAATAAGTACCCTAAGATCTATGTGGTGTCTCACATCTAAAAATAAACACCACAATTTACAAATATAATGAAATATAAACTCAAGTGACCAAAACTAAATCCAAATCAAATTAAAACCCAAATTTGAACTCCTTAAGCCAATTCTTTGGACTTAACCAAATGACATCCAAATCAAGACAAAACCAATTGATTTTTTCTTGAATCAATCATTCCTTCAATCACCTATCCAAATATAAATAAAATCTACAAACATCAAGTTAAATCAAAATCAACCCAAGTCAATCCCAACTTAGCCCATTTGACTTGAAATTTTTAAATGAACCAAAACTCATTTGGACCCAAACCAATTGCAATTGAATTTATATATCAATCCCAAATCCATATACAAACTCAACTAAATTAAACTCAATCTAAAATCAAGCCAACTAGACCCAATTGGCTAACCTGACTTATTTGACCCATTTAAACTCAAATGGACCAAAATCAAATCTAATGGAAATTGACACCAATACATTCCAAATGATCATTTGAACTTGACCCAACCCTCAGTTTGACCCAATTTGATCAATTGTCAACCTAACAATGGGTCGAATTGGACCAAATTAACTCAAATTATTTGAAATTTGGTCCAACCCACTTTTGAATCATTTCAAATCTGTATAAATCAAATCCAATGCTAAATGACCACTTTACCCTTGGGTTAAGGGCACCACATGAGAAAAGACACTTGCATACATGGTCATTCCCTTCCTTGGCCACTTGAAACACATATATTGGTTCACTTAGGCACCTATAATGCTGATCATCTGACTTAAGAGGTGGTTGGGTCAGCCATGACTCATGGAGAGGTGAATTCACTTCTTCTCCCTATTGGAACACTTAGCATCAAGGACTTCCACCTCCACTTGCTATGACACCCACTAATCCTCCTTGGTAGCCACCTCCCAAGCCTTAGCCAACCAAATTAAGCCACCTAGGACTATCATTCCCAACCACAGCAAGCCATAAGACATCCATAAGGAGCCAAAAATCACCATTAGTGAGGATTTTGGACCAAAACCAAAGACAAGAGGAGAAGAGGCTTTCAAGAATAGATTCTGCCCTCATTTCACTATCAAAGAGCTCCCCAAGCAACCAGCATTGATCCCCTACTCCATTTGGAATGAAAACCACCAAAATTAAGTGGATTTTGGCAAGGAAACCATTAGTGGATACATCATTCCAAAGTAAAGCAAGAGGCTATGTCCATCCCAAAGCTTCTTCTTGCATCTAGGTGCATGCTTGTATCAACACCACCAAAAATCATCTCTAGCGAGGTAATTTCCAAATACTTTAATTTGTTAGAAGATCTCTCATTTGCTTCAATGTTGTGCATGATTTTAGGAATTTCTTATAGATTCCCCTTACATTCTTCATTTTACATGATCCCCATGAGAAATGAGGTTTTTTCGGTGAGGTTCACCAAAAAAATTGGGCCTCTTAATGGACAAACCACTCAATTTTACTATTCCAGCCTTTTAGTTCATCAATTTTGGGGAAGAAAAGTAACAGCTGTCTGATCATGTTTTAATAGGGACAGACGGTTGAAACTTCATGCCAGATCTGCCCATTTCAGCCACTAAATTGCCCAGATGCAATATGGATCATCCGATCGTAACTGCCCCTGCACGCTAGCCTATTGTGCAATGCCGTGTGGCACCCCATGCCACCCGGAACTGTATGGCCTAATCACGCAACGCTGACTAGGTTAAGTAGAAAAGTCAGGGTTTTTCTGATTTTAAAAATTAATAATATCACCTAGAACTTCAAAAATTCATAATAAAAAAAATACTTAATAAAAATTACAAATAAAGGCTCATTAGATTCACCTTTCTAAGAGGATTCCAATGAACCCAAAATTCCCAAATTTCACTGAATACTTTGAGCTTAATTTAAGTTTTAGTGAAAATCAAATTTCATTAATTACTTTAAAAATACAAATTGTATTGAGTTAAAATTTTCAAGGTTTGAAACTAAGTCTAAAATCTACCTACCATAAAAATTTCAAGTCAAAAGGATTTTTAGATTGGAAGATATTAAAATTTGAAGCCCAAATAGTCTATTTTAATAAAACATAAATTAATAAATCATGAAAAATCATTTAAATCAGCTAGAATTTTGAAAAATTATAACAAATTATAGAAAAGGCATAATAATGTAAATAAATATTCATTTTAAAGGTATTTCAAAGGAGAATAATTTCAAATTAATTCTAATTGATTTTAAATAGTAATTAAGACTGAATTTAGATTTAATTAAAAATTTAATTAGCTTAATTACTCCCTAATTACCTAAGTAATTAATTCCAAACTTCTGAGATTTATTAATGGGATGACCTCAGCCTCTCATAATTTTTTTGAGATTTATTTCTTAGTTAATTAGAGAAATTGGTTATCTCAGTCTGAATTACTTTCTTAATTAGTGAGGTGATTAATTAACATTCTAAATAATAAGAACCCATTAATTAAGTTTGTTAATTATTGTGGAGCAGTGAATGGGCATGAAGAATGAGATTATGACCTCTCTTCTAACTTTTTTTCCTAAGTTCATTTCACTTGAATGAAAATTAATTAATTTGGGATTAATTAATGGTTTAATTCGCTAATTAAATGGCTTAATTAATCAAATTGAAATCATAATCATTCTAGATCTCATTTAATTAAGTTTCTTAGGTAGACTCTTAGGTGTTCAATGACCTAAGAGAATCTTACGGAAATTATCATCACCTCACATATGTGGGATAATTGTAAGAGTACTTAGTTAAATCCCTTATCTTAATTAACCATTAATTGTGAGACCATTGCATTAGGCCCCTTTCTTTTCTTAGGAACATTGCTGATTTAATTTTCAATGTGTATGCATATTATGCTGGCTCATAATGTTTTGGATAAATATGTAAAGGTGATATAGAAAATGGTTAATGACAGACTTAACTCATAACTCAACCTAATTAACCTTTAAAATTCACTAATCACTTTTCATTGAACCAAATTAAATTAAAAACATGGGAATGGGTTTAAGATCAGCAAAATTTTTCGCATATCTTTAAATCAAATCAAAAAAAAAAACCTAAAATGATGATCTTGGTTTCCTTTAAATGCTTTAATTTGATGTGATTATCCTTAGGAATTAACTTAGTTGAATGAAATCATGTGTTTATACTTAGTAATTTCTTTCCAATCATGTTAAATACTACATGTCACTTAAATCAGTCATCCATGTCTTTTAAAATTAATCAATTCAAATAATTTTCTTTTATGTTAAGTTTGCATGTGTTGGTTATCACAATATATGTATAGCTATTATCACTATTAAATCAAAATTATTTTCAAAAAATTCATAAATCAACTATAATATTTGGAGTGATAATAGTTATAAATATCTATAAACTTGCATGTGTCTATCGCTTAGAATATGTGATATGGAGTTCTTTTTCTTTAGTCTATATGGATATACATAAAGTTTGAATGTTAACAAGTGTATATTCCATTTGAAAAGGACACAACATTTGTTTGAATTCATTCTTATGTATTCCTATGTTAGAATTTAGATAAAACTTTAGCTCACATGTACAAATAATTCAATTGAAAGAAATACAACTTTTGCATTATTTTCCATTCTTGTAGTCACTTGTACATTCATGTGTATTCAAGAATAGTAGGTATATCTAGTCTGGACATTTTGAGGATGCGAAACTTTAAGAAGCCCCAAAGAGGTTTTTACCTCACTCCCCTGGTTTAACAATGGCTAAGTATCCACTTAAAATTGTTATACACATGTGTGTGCATTTAGCTAATGAATGAAAATCTCCTCTTAATTTTAGCTCATGTGTATAAATAATTCAATTGAAAGAAATACAACTTTTGCATGATTTTTCTTTCTTGTGGTCATTTGTACATTCATGTGTATTCAAGAATAGTGGGTATATCTAGTCTTGACATTCTGGGGATGCGAGGCTTTAAATAGCCCTAAGGAGGTTTTTATCTCACTTCCATGGTTTAATAATGGTGAAGTATCCACTTAGATCTTATATACACTTGTATGTTCATTTAGCTAATGAATGAAAATCTCCTCTTCTACAAAAAATACATGCATGCATTTATCATTTAATTATGCTAAAACATATTGTATGTGTAGTTACACATAGGATTTAATCATATGCATGTTACATGTGATGGAAAGGAATGATTGAATATATGCCATGTGATAGTAATTCAAATAGATTAATCTTAAGATGCCTTTCACTTTGACTAATATTATTTAAAGTGAACCCAAACTTAGGATTAATTAAAATAAAAATATAATAAGCCATTCACTAAAGGGAACTAAATCAAATCAATATCCTTTAAGAATGACTTAGGGTATGGATGAAAGATTGTAACCCCTCTTTCTTCTCTTTACAAAACTTAGTTGCTAAGTGTAGGTCCATATGAAACAAATCAAATCACAAATTAAAATTGGCAAATTAATTAAACAACTTAAAGTCAAACCAACCCTTATGCTAAATTAAACTTTCCTACCCTTAGAAAATTTTAACTTTAAAACCTAGCTAAGACATACCACACAAGCTTTATACAAACACATTAGAGTTAACTCACCACTTCTAGCTTTAGCTTAAGATAATGTATGTGTGATGAATATTTTATTTTGTGATGTAATATTTTAGACTGAATGTTAGGATGTATGATTCATAGACTAGATAGAAGGCTGATATTAGTCTAATTATATTTTCTGTAGGGGATTGTGCTTAAGGGGCCACTGTAATAAAAATATAAATACTCTTTTTGTAGGTTGCTTAAGCCCCTAAGTATAATCCAAATTAGGACAGGTGGGTTTTGGTTTCCCATGTGCAGGGTGCTAAGTCCAAGCTATAAATATTGCTTAGGTGGAATGCATGTTTAGCTAACTTCTATTTTGCAGGTGTAGTTAGATTTACCTTTTCCATTTAAATGTAATTTTTGTAATTAGGAATTAGGATTAGTGCTATGGGGAAATTAGGATGAGCATTGGCTAGAAGACTATGTCTTATGTGTCATATGATGCCTTGAAGTGAATCAAACCAAAGGAGGAGGAAAGAATACATGAAGTTTGAAGGAATGAAGACCCCCATAGCATGTGTTCATTCTTAATTGTAATTATTCTTTTGTAATTCAGGTTGTATAAATGTAGAGCTCTAATACCTATTTTCTCTTTTTGGGTTGTATGGCAGTACTCGATCACTCCGGCCTCTTATTCTTTTACGCTAGTTATAAAGTTGTTTGATGTTATGCTTTGTGTGTGCATTAAAAATTTCATGCCTTTTCATAGTTTCTTTATGTATAATATTTGAATGTGTAGCCTGGATGTGATTAAGCTCTTAAGAAAAAATTAATTTTTCTACCCCAATTAGTAACTCACAACCAAAATTATCTACAATTCATAATCTCACATAAAGCCTAAGACATAAATAAGATAATTAAAAGAGTTAGAAACCCCTTAGCTGAATGTTGTATATCTCACATCATGCATATCATCTTGAATCACTCTTGCAAAATGAGAGCTCCCATCCTTACATGCATGAAAACTGCTTGACCTATGAGAGCAACTCCTACTGATGGGGCTTCACCCTCTTCTCTATTGATTTAGCCTGTAATCAATTTCATCATTCATTTAGGCATAAATAATCCCAAATCTTTTATCAAAATAAAGTGTCAAAATTTAATAAAATTTAAAAGATTTTGCATTAGACTAAGTCATTATTCTACCACTCATGCTCTAGTCTCTTAGAGAGTGGGTTTAAGGATTTTAGTTTCTTTCTAAATAAACAATAGCCCAATATCTTGCAAATCATGTGACTAGACTACATGGAATTTAAAGTGTAAGAGGTGTTAGCTAGCCACTCCAATTCAAAGTCCAACAGATGGGTGATTTATCCACTCTTATGGAGGTAAACCATATACCCATTTTTGCTTTGATTTAGGTCATGCTTTGGTCTTTGCCAAAACATCTAGATTGAGGATTTGAGGTAGCTGTTTCCTTCAAGCTACAAGCATAAATCATCACCTTTTAGGCATTTCCATAATCTTGTGTTATTTGATTATAAGTCCTAGCTTTCTAATAAAATGTCAACTTTAATAAAATTAATCCTCTCTTCAAATCCAAAAATATAAAGTCCTACCATAGGATAGATTGGAATCTTCACTATGTTTCTTAATATCATGGGCATTCTCTACTCATTACCTTTTGTTTCAATAATAAGTCTCTCTTTGATCCATCCCGATTTTTTTCAACTAATCCTTTGATAGTATAGCCTTGAAATCTTTGAAGAGTTTAATTTTTACTTTAATCGAGAGTATTCCTAAAGGATTTTTTTTCTTTAGGATGTAATTAACTATAAGAGTTTGCCTCTATAGGAAACTTAATTAACCCGACTTAAAATAAACCCTTCTTTACTTTTCCATATAAAGTAGAAAAAAATCTCTGGTATATCTGAAGACCCATCATATCTTAGGAGTTCTTATTAGGTGATTAGGTCCATTATAGGGTGATGATTTTTATATTTTGAGATAGTGCATCATTCCTTAATATCCTACCTAATCACTTCAGTAAGTACCCCTAAGATTTGTTTGGTGTCCCACATCCAAAAATAAACACAGACTTGATTTTTTTTAATGAATGAATTATTAAGTAATTTATTATTTCTAAGTTTAGGTTTATCTTAAAGGATTCCATTCAACATGAAAGGCATCTTAGGACTAATGTAGTTGAATTGTCATCATATAAATAATGTTGCATCGTTCTCTTTCATGACCCATAACATGCATATGATTTAAGACTTAATGTACCTATACATGCAATGTATTTTTGGCACACTTAAATGATTATGAATGCATATATTTTGGTAGAAGAGAGGACTTTCTTTTCTTGGCTAATGCACATATACATGTATTAGAGTTTTGAGCAAGTACATGGCATTATTTAAATCAAGGAAGTGAGATAATCTAAGGCCTCCTTGAGGCTACTTAAAGCCTTATATTCTCAGGATTTCTAGACTATATACTTGCTATTTTAAATACATATGAATGTACACACAATCTTGAGAATAAAAATCAAGCAAAATATTATATTTGTGTGAATTATTTACACATATAAAGTAAAGCTCTATCTAAATTCTAGTATAAGTACACATAGGAATGAAATTTAACTAAGTATGTGCCTTTATTAACTAGGGAAGTGAGGTAATCTAAGATCTCCGTGGGGCTAGTTAAAGCCTCATATTCTGGGATGTCCAAACTATATACTTATTATCATTCAAACATATATAAACCCCTACATGAATTATGATGATAGAATAAAATTTTGACATGTTTAGGCTATATGCACATGTAAATCCTACATAATATTCATAGTTAATATTAATTTAATTCTTCATTTATAATTTTGAAATAGCTTTAAAATTTATTAGTGAAATAGCCACACATATAATAGGATTAAGCCAACACATGCAACTTACATAAAAACAAATTCCATTGATTCTTTTATTTATTTATTTTTTGAAAAAGAAATATCAATGCATGTTATCAAATGACATACAAAATTTATAATAATTGAAAATGAATAATTAAACACTCCCATAATTCCTTAAACTACATTAATTCCTAAGGAAAATAAAGTTGAATAAGATCATTTAAGGAAAACCAAAGTTTATTATGAAATTTGATTTTGGATTTGGTTCATTAAACTCAAAAAGGAGAGATAATAAATTTGTTGTTTTTACCCCATCTCAAGTTGATGATTTAATATGTTTTAGAAGGAATACTTTAGTGGGCTTTATAAATTAAGTTGGAATCATTAAGCAAATGATGTATTATCCCTTTCTTAAGTCTCTTTAATTCAATTAGTTAGTTAATTATGAGCTTCCAATGATTATGCAAATGAGAAATTAAAATAGCAATGCAGTTAGAGACCTAGTGCAATGAAGCTCATAATTAAGTATTAATTAAATTAAAGAATCTAATTAAGTACTTGTACAATTTTTCCGTACCCATGGGTTAATCATAATTTTCTTAAAAGTCTTTATGTTATTAAACCCATAAAGAGGAACCCACAAGTTCAATTTAAATTATTTGATATAATAATCATTTTAGTTTGGTTTAATTTCATCATTAATTAATTAATTAACCCTTAATTAAATTTTCAATTAATTATTCTCCTTAATGAAATGAATTTGGGAAAGTAATTAGGAAAGAGATCCTAATCACTACCCTTCATCATCACACTGTCAATCAATGATTAATCACTTTTAATTAGTTAATTTTTACTATTTAGAATTTTAAATAATTATTAAATCACTTAATGAGGGTAATTAAGGTTTGGATTTCAAATTCTCCTAATTACCAAGTTAATAAATCCCAAGAAATTTATAGGAGGTAGAGGACATTCCATTAGATTAACATCTCAAATTTGAGATCAATTAGCAAAATAATTAAGGCTTAATTAAACTAATTAAGAAAAAAATTCAAACACTAATTAAGCATTATTCACTATTCGAACCATAGGGAAATTATTTTTATTAAAATCTTCTTTATTTACCCTTTTCAAAATGGGTTTACTCATATTTTTAGGATTTTTCTATAAGTAGTTATGAATTCTCAAAGTTATGAGTGATTAATCACATTTTTAAGCCTAATTAATTCCTAATCCCATCATGCAGAAGCTAACGTGGTGGGGCTTTCCACTTGCATCGAGAACCGTCGATATCTTTGGCGTGTAAATGCTCTTTCATCCTTTATCGATCTCTGGATTGTGGGATTAATCCCGCAGTTCTTAATGGATTAAATCAGATAAAATGAGTGGATTAATTATGATCGTTTATTCTAATCATGCAGAATGGATGGTAGGTGATCCTGCATCCCCAAAGCCCGAAAGACGGACACCGTCCGCCCTCCACTGCTCAATCTGAGCTCATCAAATCTTGTGACGCATCGAGATCGACTCTAAAAGATTCAAGAAAGAGATCTAAGGAAATCCTACAATGGAAATCGTACAAAGTCACAAAAGCTTTCATAAAACACCAACTCCTAATATATTTTCTATGGTTTGCTGGAATTGACCTCATGAAAGCTCAAGACTAGTGGTCCAACGTGGTAGCCGTCTTGAAGAGATGAAGCCCCCTGAGAAGCTTGTGACTTGCCTCCGGCGTGGCTTTATGGACTAAATGCCACCACTAAGCTCTCCGTGAGTTGGTCTAGAGTGGTCTCCTGCTCAAATCAATTTATTTTAGATCGAGCTTAATAAAGGTATGGGTGAAGTTAATTTGGATTTTGTGGGGTTTAAGTGAAGTTGGACAAAGAAGGGGCTTTATTTTGCTCAAGTTCAGTCGCGTCGATGATGGGAAGCTCAAGGGAGGTTGTGAAGGCTCTGGGGAAACTTGTCTCAACTCAGCTATGTGTGTTTGAAATGAGAAGGGGAGGAGTACACCCTCCTCCTCGAGGGATCAAATGGCTAGGATTGCCTCAGCTTTTAGTAGTCGTCAGGTGGTGAGGCGTGGGTTGAGGTGCTTAGAGTGCCGGTGGTGAGGAGTGGGTTCGCAAGGCAGGTGGGTGACCTGCCTCCTCCAAGTGTGCCAATGGGGTGGCTTAGGTTAGGTCACCTCCACTTGGCTAACCCAATCGCTTTAGTCATGATGGTGGCCCTCGTGTCCAATTTGAGCTCTAAAGTGCCTGCCAATGGTTGGAGAGTGGGTTTGACCATCTAAATGAAGATTTTGTCCCATTTGGAGTGATTTAACCAATGGGTGTTGGCCTAATTTGGATCCAAGGTGGGGTGGGTTTGATTCTGACTGACCCATGGTAACCTAAGGATGGGTCATGCCAAGTTTGCCTAGGTTTAGGCTTGGTTTGGCTCAATTTGACCCAAGTAGATCAAATTGGGTTCAATTGGACTAAGTTGACCCATGGGTCAAATTGATGGTTGGGACATATTCAAATGATGATTTGGGATATTTAGGTTCAATTGGTTTGATTTAATTTGAAGTGTATTTGAATTTGGCTCATATGGGTTCAAATGGATCAAATTGGCTTAGGTTAGTGGTTGGTTTAGGTTCAATTGATGATTTGAAAATGATTGTAGGTGTTGATTTCAATTAATTTGATTTTGGGAATGATTTAGATCAATTTGACCCATTTAGGTCAATTTAGGTTAAATGGGTCAAATTGGGTTCAATCAAGGGCTTGATCATGTTCAATAATCAATATGTGATGGATTCGAGCCATTGGTTTTAATCAATTTGGATTGTACTGAGGTTTGGCCCAATTTGGCCCTTTAGATCAAATTAGGTCAACCTGGGTCCGGAGCCCAAGTTGGCTTGGTTTGGCTTGATTGATGGTAGATTTAAATTCAAGGATCAATTTATGGTTGGTAGGGATCATTGATTTCAACCAATTGAGTTTAGAATGAATTTGGTTCAATTTGATTCATATAGGCTAATTGAGTTAACTTTGATCAATGATCAAACTAGCTTGGTTTGACCCAATTGATTGCATTTGGACAATCAAGGGTGATCAACATTCATTGTTGAAGGTATTGAATGGGTTGGTTCGATCCAATTTTAGTTGGATTGGAGTTTGGATCAAATTGGTCCTTTAGTTCATTTTGGGTCAAGTTAACCAAAGGGGTTAATTGAGTTGGATTAGACTGAATTATGTTGGGTTGAGTTTGATGATTGATTTAGGATTGATTGATGGCTTTGATTTCAATTGATTTGGATTTAATTGGATTTTGACTCATATGGACCATTTAGGTCAAATGGACTAACTTAGGTTGAATGACTTGATTTGGTTGGTTTGATTTGATTGTAGGTCTTGGAAGGGTTTGAAATAGAGATTTTAATGGTTGGAATACTTTTGTAGAAATCAATTGGACTTCATTTAATTAAAGGAGTTTTGGGTTGAGTCCATAGGATTGGATTATGGGATTAAGATGGGTTTGGGTTTAAGTCATTTTGGCTTGGAGCTTGGATATGAAATGGGATTCAATTAGGGTTAATTACATTGGTTTGAGATTAGATTTGCATGAGTGGATAGGCTTAGGTTTTTGTTTAGGCCATAGGATTGGTAGGTTCAATTGGTATATCCTTAACCTATGGTGCACCTTCCTAAGTCTTCTGGTCTTAGTATTCACCTAATCACTAGAAGTGTCCTATGACTAGAGAAATCCTAGTGCTAAGAAGACTCCTAGGTCTAAGGAAGGATGAATCCTCACTCCAAAAGTGAGGTTAACAGTGCATGGAGGCATTGGCCAAGAGAATTATAGTTAACCAAAAAAAACTTGAGAAAGAGAGATAATGTGAGAAATGCTAAGATGAGGAAAAAGGCGGAGTTGAAATGAAGTGGCTCCATGCAAAAGAGAAGGGTCTAAGAGTTAGCGAGGCGAATGTAGATGAAGCGATGAGGGTTGACTCAAGCCATCATTCTAGTCAGATGGAACTCCTTGTAGCCATCCAACATAATGAAAATATAAGAAGAATTTTTTTTTTGGTGGTGGAAGACTTAGTCCATAGAAAAGTTGGAATTTTGATTAGCAGGGAGCAAGAATAGAACGACCTACAGAAATAATTTTCTAATTTATCATTTTAAAATAGATCTATTTAGCTTGGATTGACTTCAACTCCAAGTCGACACTAATAAAGGCTCAAATTTAATTTAAGTTAAGCTTAGATTAAAATCAAGTCAAGCCTAAATTAATGTGCTATTATTATAATGAGTCAAGAGAAAGTGTCAAAATCAAATTGAATAATTATAAGTGATTTCAGTCAAGTTAAGATCAACTTTAGATCAAATTATTAATGAAACTAAAAATTATCTCCTTAAAATGAATAAATAAATTACTTGTATTTTTTGAATCCCATAACATTAGATTTTTATTTCCTTGTTCTTCCTATATTATTTAAGTGATTATTCATAATTAATTCATAGAATTATTATGTATTTATATATCTAATACCTAAATTTCTATATATATATATATATATATAGTTTTTTCCAGAATTTAATAAGCCAACAACAAATAAAAGAAGGAATAAGCAAGCATATTGGGATAAACTTTTAAGGACTTTAAAAACAGTATGCTTTTGATGGGTCAGATTGATTCAGGAGATTAAAAAAATCATCTAATACTATGATTTTGAAAGAGACGATTATTCTTCGGCTAAATTTTTAAATTAGGCTTAATTAAAATTTTAAATAAATAATTAGGTATAAAAAAATAAATTTTAAAATAGCCAATTACTCAATACGACATGATATTTTTCTTTTTAAAAAAATAAATTCGAAGCCTCCTTTTTTTGGTCATATCAGCTCATTTTAGCGTGCTTTGGTATTGTTGAAAATTAAAATTTTCTGATTTTTTTTATAATTGACATCTTGACGATTCTCAATTGCTTTTGCATTCGTTTAAATTTGAACAATGCAAAAATACATAAATTGGCGCAGCCCCCTTTTTTTGGCCGGGCGAGAATCATCGAAAGTTGTCAACATAAAAATTGTATAAAATTTTATTATTTTTCCAACAGTACCAAGCACGCTAAAATCCGACACCAGATGAGCCCGATTCGACTAAAAAATGTGTTGCACCAATTTTTGTATTTTTGCATCATTAAAATCTATACAAACGCAAAATCTGTAGCACCCCAGGTGAGAATCATTGAAGTTTGTCAACAAGTAGAAAATTTTATTATCTTCCGATACCAAAACGCTAAAATATGACACCAAATGGGCGATACAACCAAAAAAAGGGGGTTTAATTTACGTATTTGCATCGTTAAAATTTATACCAAAGCAAAAATTGTGGTTACCCAGGCAAGAATCATCGAAAGTTATCAACATAAAATTGTAGAAAATTTCATTACCTTTTCAACGATACTAAGCACGCTAAAATCCGGTCGGATGAGAGATATATAAAAAAAGTGAGCTTTGAGTTTATTTTTTAAAAAAAATAATCTGAGCAGACGCATCATAATCATTCAATGGGGGATTAGGCCTATTTTTTATCTTTACTTTTTTTCGTGCTTAATTACTTAATTAAAGTTTTAATTAGGCCTAATTTAAAATTTTTGACTTGTTCTTCTCATATAAATTGTAAAATTTGGTGATAAACCATCAAAGGTCCTAAGCACAAAAAGCAAATTTACAAACACGCCTTAACTTTATCTTGATACAAAAAAAAATTTATAATTATTTGGATTTTACTTATGATCTATTTGACATAATGTTTTCATAATTTTAATTTTGATATGTTAATTATGGTTATATTTAGTTACAAATTTTTATTATTTTTTAATATTTTGATATAATATAAGCTTTTTTTAAAATGATTCAAAATATTAAAATATAAATAAAAATATTTACAAAATTGTTATTCAATAAAAGTCACTTTCTTTTCATTAGTTCTATTATCTATTTTGGAATGATTTACATAAAATAAGTAGCACATAATTCTTTAATATCATAATAAAAACATCATTATTATTATTTTTTTAAGGTGAATACATCTTTTCATGCATAAATAAAGTGTTAGAAATATAAATATCAAATTTTAACCATTAGATATATAAATACATTGAAATTATGTGGTATATAGAAAATTACTTTAAAATCTTTTTAGATGCTCCAATGCTTGCACTAAGATTCAAACTTGTTATTTAATGTAGTGTCTCATTGAGCTTTTCATTGAAGGAGTCATTGGATGATGCCTAATTAAAATGGCTTCAATTCTTACATTAAGAGCATCACAATTTACCTTTAATATACTATTGAAATTCAGAAGAGCTAAAATAGGAGCCTCAAAGACTCATTTCAAAGCATAAGAGCTAACTTGGGTCTTTGGTTGCTAGATAAATTTACTCTTTCAAAGTAATTTAGCCATAGGAGCAATGAAAGAATTGAAATGTTTAATGAAATATTGGCATAATGATAAAATCCTATGAAAACTTTATATGAATGAAAGGATTTAGTTGGCTATTCTAATATAGTTATGATTTTTTTCTAATCTATCTCAATAAATGCACAAGAAATAATACCCATGAAAATTAATCCTATATAACTTTTGTTGTCATAGCTTTTCAAATATTTGTTGGACGTGTTTTACATATTCTCTTAGTTTAAAAATAAATACTTAGATGCCATTACAGTATAAAATCATATATTTAACAATGTATAATCAATAGACTTGCATCATACGATGCACGAAAGTGTTGAGGTACATTAGAGAAGCTGAACGATATCATCATCCATATAAACTGTCACTAATATTTTTATAAATTTATATTAAAAATATGAAAAAAATACATACTTATATATGAAAAAATATTTAACTTAAAATTTTACATAGACTATATTATTTTAATTCTATTATAAATTTAACAATGTTAATAAAATTTGATATTATGTAGTACATAAAAATAAATTATTTTATAATAAACTATATTAATTTTTAAATAAATTATTTAATGAATATTAAAAATATTCTAATTCATTCTTTTATATATTAAATATATATAAGTTTATGTTAACGCCTCTAGCTATTTATAAAAGGATGAGTTTGAAAATTACAATTACATAGACTTATATTAAAAATATTTAACTTTTGAGTAATACTACAATAATAAACTTATTTTTCAGAATCATAGATATTCTAAAATGCAATAAATTTGAAAGATAGGTTACACTAACTTCTCAGCAAAATTCAGCTTTTGATTTATGCATAAGTTGATTCTTAGTCAACCCAAAGAGAATACAACTTTTGTATCACAGTTTTTCAAATATTTGTTAGAACTATTTTAAATGATCAATCAATAGACCTACATCATAAGACATCTTCTTTAAATTATTTTCATCAAGACGTCTTCTTTATAATGTAATTTTCATCAAGTCAACTTCTTTAAATTACAGAAGAACGCATATCAGAACTCGCTAGGCAAAGTCATGAAACATTATTTAAAATATTAAAATTTTGAGTGTTAAATATATAAATTAAATTTTCTTACTATCATATAAATAAATCTTTTGATATTTAATGTAAAGGATTAGATGGAAATTTCATTATATTTATAATAGAATTAAAATAAGATAATTTATTAAAAAAGTTAAAAAGTTAAGAAATATTTTTAATATAAGTTCATATAAATGTAATTTTCAAAGTCATTCTTTTATAAATCGCTAGAGGTGCTAACATAAACTTGTATGTATTAAATAAAAAGAAGAATAAGTTATAAAATTATTTGTATTCATTAAAAAATATATTTAAGAATTTGTATATTTTAATATAAAACTATTTATTTTTACTTGCTAGATAATATCAAATTTTATTAACCTTGTTAAATTTATAATAGAATTAAAATAATATAGTTTGTGTATAACTTCAAGTTAAATATTTTTAATATATTGTTTATGTACTCTTCTTTTCATATTTTTAATATAAATTTATACACAAATTAGAGACAGCTCACATAAATGCAATGTATTTTTAGGTTAAATATTTTTAATAAAAGAATTAAAATAATCTTGAATTTTAAACTTAAAATTATGTTAGTCTATCATACTTTTAAAATATAAAAAAAATTAAACAAAATTATTCTCATACGTTTATATATCTATCTATATATATATAGATTATTATAACAATCTATCAACTAAAAATTAATCAAAAAAACATCTTAACTTGTTGTCAATCAATATAAAGTTTAGCTTTAACTTCTGGTTACATTTGATTTTATTTAATTTTTTTTAAAGTACTTCACTTTGAAAGGAATTAATTAAAGCCTGTGTTCTTCAAATTTTGACTTTTATGTGACATATATGCAAAAGCTTATCAAGCAAACTATGAATAGCATACTGTAGAGTACATCTTTAAAACTAAACTCATCAGCTCCTTAAAGAAAAAAAATACACTTACCTAAAATCATTATTTTAGTACTCTCCCACTATTAGTAGTATCATTCTACACAGAGATATGCATGCATGCTATCCATGAAAAGTTCTCATGTTTCTCCTCTTCCTACTTTTGTCACACCAGATGACATCAATCAAAATAACAATCGCCATTGATACTCCAAATCCCACACCAAATAAAATTCCCAGTACTATCATATAACTTATATTCTTCGAAGTTGTTGCACCCAAGCCTAAACCTGATGTCATTGTATTGTTCACCACTGGACCTGATGTATTGCAAGGAAACCTACATAGTCCCTTGTTTCCTTCAAATGAAGTGTCTGGGAAAGAGGGGAATTGGCCTCCTGATGGAATTTGTCCTTCCAACTTGTTGTAGGATAGATTTAAATATGATAAGAAAGATAAAGAAACCAAATCCTGAGGGATCTTACCAATAAGACTATTCATTGAGAGATCCAAGGACTCGAGCTGTGACAATTTTCCTAGTTGTGGAGGAATTTCTCCTGTCAAATAGTTTTGTGACAAGTTGAGCACTTGGAGAGATACAAGTTGGCTGATGGATATAGGGATCTCTCCTTCAAAATGATTGTTGGAAAAATCTATTGATTTGACCATCATCCAGAACTTTTGAAACCTCATTACTTGTCCCTTCTTTATGATGGTGAGTGCATCCGAATCATAGTAATAGCCCATCAAAAAATCTGGAAAATTGTACGTTCTGTCTCCATTTCCCATCATTGATTTAAAATTATTGAAGTATTCTTCACATATATTTCCACTAAAGTTATTGGATGAGATGTCCAGGATATGCAGCATAGGAAAAGTATGATTTATTTCATGGTTTCCATGAGGTGGTGAACTAATCCATAGAACTTATTAGATCTTAGAATAAGGACCCTTAATGATGACAAATTTCCCAACCAATAAGGAAATGTGTCCTTCAAGTTATTATTCCGTATGTCTAGAACATCAAGTAATAGACAGTTTGATAGAGACCGAGGAAGCATTCCTTCCAATTGGTTGTCACTGAGAATTATAGTTTGCAGCATGCATTTTGGACTAATTTGATGAGGGATGGCTCCATGCAAATGATTTCCCCTTAGATTTAACATATTGAGATTAAAATGTTCTCCTAACAAACATGAAGGGATAATACCTATTAGCTTGTTGTTTGATAAATCGAGCATATTGAGTTTGGTTAAGTTGCAGATTGATGTTGGGATTTCTCCTGTTAGGTTGTTATTTGCAAAAGAAACATAAGCTAAACTTAAGTGTGGAGAGATGTTAAAGGGGATGAAAGATGTGAAGCGGTTGTTTGATAAATCTAAAAATGTAATGTTAACTTTGGGAGAGGAGGCAAATGGCCTTCAAGCACGTTGGAATTGAGATCAGTATAAAAAAATTTTAGAAGAAAATTAAATTGAGGCTCTGCAACATGTGTGAAAAAGTTGTGAGAGATCCAAGAAGGAATACTCCAAATCAAACTCGGTATTTCCCCCTGAATTCTATTGTTTGAGAGATCCAAATACTGCATAAACTTTAGGTGATGTTGATATTTTAGGAATCCCGGGATCTTAGTTAGATTACAAGTAGCCAATCCCAAGTATGACATATTGGGAAAGAAAGATGGCAATGATCCATCATCTGCATCCCATGGACTCAAAGAAAATCCACTATTTGAGAGGTCCAAAGCTAACAAATTCTTGAAATTCTTGATAAACTCCAACCCCACAACATCATTGAAATTGTTATATGATAAATCAAACACCTCTAGCTGGGATAGATTCCCCATCGAAGGCGGAATTCTACCTGTGAATTGACATCTTGAGAGATCTATCCATATTAAAAAGAGTTTGCCAATTGTATCAGGAATAACTCCAGAGAAATTGGTAGCATAAATATTCAGAATTTCTAAATTACTACTCTCTGAAAAATCGGGAAGAGAACCAGAAAGCATTGGGTTATTTGAGATATCAAAATATTTCATTTTTTTAGCTGCAAGATTTGCTTGGGAAAACCCTCTGAATTTATTTTCTGCAACTTGAAGCTCAGATAGTGAAGTAAGATTGACAAATGAATTAAGAATGCTAGAGTCCAAAATATTTCCTCCAAGATTGAGAAAAGATAAGAAAGGGAGCATGGAGAGAGAAGAACAACTAGCGCCAATGAGAGAACAACTCTTCATGCTCAGTGCCTCAAGTATAGGGTGGAATTGACTAGAGCACCACACCATGCATCCCCTATTCCTGAGAGATTGACATAGTCAAGATAAAGTTCCCTCAAATTGCTCATGTTTCGCAAAATTGTTGTATTAATAGTAAGAAAAAGCCCAAAATTGAAGGAGAGAGGTCGAGGGAGGTCAACTTAGTCAAGCGAGATAAACCAGCTGGAACCTTACCGGAAAATATGGCAGAGGAAAGATTGAGGCTTGAAAGATTTGCAAGATTATCCCACCCATAATCCGGAATGGGCATTCCATCGAAATGGTTGTGGGCAAAATTGAGACTTTGTAGAGATGTGAGATTGAAGAGACTCCGATTGATCTTACCACCGATGTCCCGATTGCTCAGATCGAGGCCAGTGACCCGTCTCGATTTATCGCATGTCACGCCCTCCCAGATGCAACAATCAGTTCCTGACTGCCATGTATCAAGCTCACCGGAGGTAAAATCTCGCTTTAGCTGGAGAAGTGTTGAGCTCTCTTCCTGGAGGCAATGGCCCAAAGTGTTGCAGTTAACCAATAAAAACTCAAGAAAGAGAGATAATGTGAGAAATGCTAGGATGTGAAAGACAACGGAGTGGATATGAAATTGCTCCCATGAGAAAAGGCGTTGAGGTCTGATTTAAGAGCTAGCGTGCGAAGCTAAAGTAGAAGAAACCACCTGATTCATCATTCCGGTCATGTGAAAGACCTGGATATGGAACCCCTTATAGCCATCCAAAATTTTTTAAACATAAGAACTTTTTTTTAAAATTATTGAGTGGTGGTAGATGCAGCTTGTAGAAAAGTTAGAATTTTTATTAAGCAACGAACAAATATAGGACCACCTGGAAAAATAATTTTCTAATTCATCATTTTAAATTAGAGCCATATAGCTTCAATTGACTTCTAATCCAAGTCCACACTAATAAATGCTCAAATTTAATTCAAATTATTCTTAAATTGAATCAAATCAAATCCAAATCAAGAGTAAATGCCAAAATAAAATAAATAATTATAAGTAATCAAAGTCAAGTTAAATTTTATTCTTCTTTTTCTTCTTCTTATTCTTATTCTTATTTAAAGAAATTCTTATTAATATATCATCTTTAATATATAATTTTTTTAGAAAATTAACTAAAATTTTGGTATTTCTAATACCATCCCAACCTATATTTTAGTATTAATGCACTTCTAATTTGATTTTAGATCATTATCATACTTTAACATTATACAAGTAAACTCTATTGAGCTAATTGATCAGATACAGTAATAGTTAAATTATAGCATAATTTTGAACATATTAATTGAGCTACGATCTACAATAATTCTAACCGATATAGAGGCTATATATATAATGCATAAAGTTATTTTTTAATAATAAAATTATTGAATTTCAGACAACATTATATCAAATTGTTGCTAGAGTTTTACTGAAAAAGTTCTAACAAAAATAAACATAGGATCTAATAGAAGTATTAAATCTATTAAGATGTGATAAAAAATATTTATAGATAATTTTTTTATCAACCTTAGCACATAATTAGGTGGTAACATATGAAATTGAGTCATTAGAGGAAATAATCTGTTTTAAACATGTGGCTTTGCACAATCAAATTCTTCTGATTAGTTGATGTTTTAAATGTTTGTTCATAACAAATTTATTGGAGATTCTATGGAATAATTAATATATTTTGTCATATATTACTCATTAGATATTTTTACTTGCAAATATTTTATATGATTTATTTCTTTTTAATAAAAAAATTAGTTTATTTGATGTCAACAAACGAGATCAGATGCTGCTTTTAGGTCTATCGATGTGGAAACAAACATTTGAAAGGTGGTTAATAGCAAAGAATTCTTACCCATCTTCTCAAGTGCATACTTATAACATGATTAGAATAGAAAGAGTGAAAATTCTTTGAGAATGAAAGCTGTATAAAGAACAAAGGATTGACCTGAGTCGTCCTTCCATGGAAGATTTGGTTATGTGGCCATCCAAAATTAAAACTTTTTATAGGGGGAGGGGAAAAAAAAACTTTTTTGTTATTTTGGAAGGTGGAAGAAGTGATCAATAAAGGAGCTAGAACTTGAATTAAAATTGATGTTTACAATATTAAGGGCAACACATAATTAAGTGATCACACATCGAGTTACATGTACAATAAAGCTCTGAAAGTAAAAGTTAATGCTTAATATAGAAAAAAAAAAATTGAAATACTGTTTATACAAGTATTCATGCCACTGAATACTTACGTTCAGCAAATGACAAAGGAAAGAGGAAAAAAAAGGAATGCTGTAAAAGAGAAGTAATATAAAGTGTTTTATTTACATATAGTAATGAGATAATGATAGGTTTATTGACCTGCTGTGTATATATGTCAATCCATAAGCTTGTATCTTTTCTCTTGGACACCAATCACGCCCATCTGGATCTCTATTATGGTGTGGAGTGGGACCTAAAGAAACATTGGCAAGTAGAAGCTCAGACTCCGCACAGTTCTGGCATCATCAACAAGTACTATTTTCATGGCTTAGCTCAATTTGGGGAATTTCTTTCAAAGGCCTGTCAGCAAAATATGCATATAAAGCTCTCAACGCAGCCTGCGCCAACATAAGAAAAAAAAAATCAATCAAAAATTGTTTAACCGAAACTGGTGAGAATAGGTCACATTGGAAAACTCCCCCATAATTGATTAACCGAAACTTCCCCGGTTTTAGGAGTTGAAGGAAAAAACTCTCATGAAAATGGACAATACAATATTCAGTTCATGTATAAATATGAAGAAACAAAGTAGACTTTTGATAAAACTAATAATAAGCAATGTGTTAATGTTCATACTCAAATTCCTCAGGCATGTTCTTCTTTTTCTCTTCGTAAGTCATTCCATCACATGCCCCAACATTTATCTCTTCGAGAGCACGCCATTGTATCTACAATTATAGGCAGCCAGATTATAGTCTTTACATATTGATGCAGGAAAAATTGATCCAACGGAATGACAAATTTCTTAGATAACTGGATACTATTTCATATAAAAGAAATGACCTTGGGGAATCCAACAATCGGAGCTGCTGTTAATATTGTTCGTTGTAGAGTGCTTGTCCATATCTAAGCCATAATACAACGAAAATTTAAACAAAATAAGCAAATAACTTGGTCTTCAAAAAAGAGTAAAATCAGTGGTATCATTGCAGTAAGTAAAACAAAATTTTCAATGATGATGTCAACCTACATTAGTCTATATTAAATTATCATAACTTAAACGGACAACAATAACCATAAATATAACCAAATGAAAATCGACCACATGCAATAACATTTACTACAAAAAATGCACTTGTAGTGGCGGCCCCATCGAGGGAAAATTGTCATATTTGTAAATATCAAACTTTAAGTATTAGATATATAAATGCACAAAAATTGTGTGCTATGTATGTAAATTTCTAATCATTCCATAGTACCATGATCTTATCAGAAGTACTAGCAATCTGTTCAAATAAGATGTCTAATACCTTCGGAAGTATTAAGGAACGAGCAATAAACCAATCAGGAATATATCATTTCTATAAATAAAATCCAAAAAGAATAAAAAAAAACTACACTTTATCATATAAGCATTCCTATAAAACCACATACGAAAGAAATCCCAAGTATTATGCCATAATAAAATGAACCATGCTAAGCTTAAAGCAAATATTAGAAGAAATGATGACAAGCATGATAAAGATCTCATAGTCATCCCAGTTAGTCATGATCCCAAGTCTACGTAATTAGATAAAATATTCAATCGAACTAAATCAAATGACACATGTTAGTAGTCACGAGTTACTTCGTTTAAGAGAATCTTATAGACCTAAAGTAAATGTTTGTCTAAGATATAATATAAGTCAACCTTAACTAATAGTTGCATTATATAATTCACAACTCAAAGAGAAAAACTATTAAGAAATATACATGTTACAACTATGATCGTAATTTAATAGTGTCATTTGGCGGCAAACCACCCGGTCAGAAGGCTCTAATCATAACCATAATTATTTGTGATGTCATTTGGTGGAAAAACTACACGAACAGATGATAAGAGTCATATACTTACTGACATAAGATTATTTGAGAGTGAATATAGCAATACAATTATTCTGACATTGATTCCTTTGTGAGCTAGAATTTTCGTATATTATCACACCAAATAAATAGTTGTAGATGGGCAGATATATTTTATTTTAAATTATTAAATAATAAATTCATTTGAACATTTGAACTTATAATTTATCAATTTTTTGCATTTTGATTAAGATTTGATATAGCTTAACTTGATTTGGAGTTTTTAGTACATTTTGATAGTAATATCCCTTTTGGTTGATAGGTTTGTTCGGCATGACTATCACCAATGTGTTTGGACCTATTTGATCATTCATTTATTACTCTAAACATTGTCAACTCTGCTAATTTATCGACAGAGGATCAAGTCTTGCTTACATTTTAAGAGTTCAAATTTGAAATAATTTGGCATTAGCATTTTGAAGATTTTGGTAAAAATAATCCCTCCGATTGAAATCTTCAATTAACACGGCTATCATAGGGGTATAGACACTATCAACTCTACCCATTTACTCGTAGAAAATTGGGCCTATGATTCATAAGTGATTTAAATTTGTTTTGAGAACTTTTTCACATCAAAAACCTTATCGACTCTATTTCAACGTGGATGATTAGGTCTATGGTTAAAATTTATGATCATATGTTTAAGCTTGAAAGACGATTTTAATTTTTAAATATAAAATTTCTTTGTTAACGCCTTTGATATTTGTATGCAAATATAAAAATAAATTTGAAACTTTTTAATGAGTCTTGTCAAATCCTGTTCTTGCGAGGAAGATTGGATTGCTTAAGTGGGACTTGCAACTTCATCATATAAGTAAAGTGGCCCGTCTTGAGAGCATTTGCTTTAAATTTTAAAAGACATTTAGATTTTTTAAAATATTAGATAATCTCTTAGAACATATGCATGCCTTTTAATACAAGGAACCTAAGTTAATTTCACGCTAAGCCCTCACAACATCCTCAAACCCCAAATGTAAGCATTCAATATTATGTCCAGATACGGGTGTTTTAATCTTAATAACTTCGGTGCAATTCTCAGAGACTGAGCTTTTAATCTTAATATCATACCTTTGAAGCTATTTGAAACGGAGCTTTAAGAAATTTCTCATAAAACATGTAAATCATGCAAGAACATTTGCATGAATTTTGAAGCGCTCAAGTTCGAATTCTTTTGGATTGTTTAATGTGTGCCATAGCAATCTAACTATTCGTTGAAAATTATGTTTGTGTTGATTGGAAATCTATACAGTCTCCTACCAATTTTCTTACAATTGCCTCAAGATCCTTAGATTATTTTTGTGCTTGGTGGAGAACAATCCAAATGTCCATTGAGTCACATCAATTATGTTCATTAGTCAATTCTTGCAAGTCACTCTCATTTCAAGACTTTGCATTTCATATTTAATTTAATATCAATTTCACTTTTCAATTTAGGTTTCAAATTTTTTTTATTTTATCCCTTATGAGTTTTATATTAATCCAAATTTTAATAAAATTTCAACATCTCAAAATCGCCCTTGCATAGGAGGTGAATAAGAAAGAGAATAAGAAAGAGCTAAGCATCAGAGATCTTCACACTCATAATGCTTAGAAAAAGCATCACATAGATCTTCAATATATACACAAGAAAAGGCACACCTTGACTTTCCTCACCACATTTAAACAATATGAATTAGTACTTATAATGTAACAAATTTCTTCACTATGTTGAGATAATAAAAACGAGTACTTAAAATTTGATTTAAATTTTTTTGTCACATTGAAACACCGTGAACGAATACTAAAGATTTCATGTGTTATACCTTTATACAAGCAATGACAAATATGCAACGAGATCAATAATTTATTAAGAGAAAATGCATAGATTTTTTAATCGCTTTTTTTTTTAGGGTTGGTCGGCAGTAAGGTCGTGTGAGTTACTTAGAAAAGAGGGCGAGGGCTAAATGCACAAGGAGCTGGGGTTCGTGCACGAGATGAGTAGGGCTGGTTGTGGGGCTTCTCGATAGCACAAACAGAGAGTTGGGCAAGCGCGAATAGGATTAAATGAGAGAGAGAGAGAGAGAGAGAGAGAGAGAGAGAGAGAGAGAGGTGGGATTCGAGCCTGGAGGGCGAGCTAGAGCAAGTACGGAGACAGGGGTTTTAGCTTGGCTAGGGTGGATTGAAAGATTCGGGAGAGAGGGAGAGGGAGAATGGTGGTAGTGTGCATGCTGAAACTACTTATTTCAATTTAGGTATAGAAAAAACTTGCAAGAGGAATTAAGAAGAAGCAATAGAAAGAATTGGAATAAAAGTTTCCTAAATAGCTTCAGAAATATATATATATATATATATATATATATATATATATATATATATATATATATATATATATATATATATATATATATATTTTTTTTTCTAAACATTATTTACATTTTGTCCATTTAAATATTACTTACATGTATTTCTGATGTTATCTTACTTTATATAGAATGGGTTGAAGCATTTTTTTTGCATTATCACCTTTTGAGTCTATATAAGTAATATTTGTTTGATATGAAATATATCTGACTTGTTTAATTTTATATATATATATATATATATATATATATATATATATATATATATATATATATATATATATATATATATATATATATATATAACAGAGGATGTAAAGTTCCTAAGGGCTTGATATTAGAATAGATAGTTTTTGATGGACGGCTATGCTGTAGAGGTTTGTTACAGCCCATGTGATCTATTGGTGTTGTAATACATGTGACCCGTAAAAACGAAAGGAAGAGGACTCAACTAGGGCACGTGGGCAGCGGCCAAGGGGAGTGGTGACGGGCGACTCGTGTGTGTGTGTGTGTGTGTGTGAGAGAGAGAGAGAGAGAGAGAGTTGTTGCTCTTGGATGGATAGGAAGGAGGAGCAAAGAGTGAGAGGGATGGAGCAAGAGCAGGAGTTCAAAGAGGAAGATTACCCTAGGCGCTTGGAAATAAGAGAAACAGAGGAGATTGGAGAGGATGAGCGATGCTGATATCGAATGCTAGAATGATGTGAGGTACACAGATGGAATTTACATGGTTTAAGCGGGATTTGAGTGGTTAATAGAAATTTAATTGATTTTTTGGTTAATAATATTGTTGACCTTGTCAAATAAACCCATAAAATTAAATTCATTGACTGATGATGAAATCGAGATTCAAAATGTCTTGTCCTGAAAATTGTCAACGGCGATCGTGACTTCTCCGTCGCGTTCAAAATGAAATTGATCGAAATATAAATCTCAAAATCTAACGATCAATCAATCGCGGTTTTATGTCGACACGCGTAAAGTGAAGCTGCCAATGTCAACAATCTTCGTGAAATTGATCGCGTCGTTAAAACATCAACTATCAAACTTCGCTTAATTGACGAGTCATGCGAATGTCGAATGATTTGAAATGACAACCAGCAAATCGATATTGAAATACACAAAACGTCGCCAAAATCAATTCAAATGACCTCCGATCGACGAACGGACTTCGCCATCGCGTTCAGAACGTTGAAACTAGTCAGAATATAAATATTATGCATGACCGACCAATGATCAGCCGTCGATATATGTACTGAGGCAAGAGAAGAGAGGGCCAACGACTCCGTTCGCCAAATTGATTCTATTTGTTAACTTGAATCTATCAAATAAAATTTCACTTAATTGACAAGTCGCACGAAAATCGAAGTCAGCGAGATATGTATTTTGGTGAAATTACTGATTTTTGTCATTTCGACCAAACGCGGATCATGAAGCGAGCTTGTGTTCGTTATGACAATAATCTTTAGATTGATATATATATTTCCCATGTGATTTCATCAGCATAAAATTTATATTAAAATCATTTAATCCATTTAAAAATCAATTTAAAAAATAAACTTAACCTAAATCTCTAAACTACTCTGACTCAAACCGTTGCCTAATCCCCTAACTCGACCGTTCTATACCCGACCCTATTCTTCTTCACGCAGTAAACCGCACTGAGCCCTTCTTCACGCAGCAAAACTGATCCCGCTCCTCTCTCACGCACGGAACCGACGCACGCAAAACCGTTCCCCCCCTTTCTTCTTCTGAGCCGCTAGGGACGACGGGTGGCTTGCTTCTTCGATCTTTTTCTTTTCTCCCACGGGACAAGCCCTCGCTTCTTCTCATTCCCACGCTCCGACCCCCTCTCGGCCGCTCGTCTACAACAGCGTCAGCGAACGTCGTCCGCCGCAGGTAATCTTTCGGCCGTCTTCTTTTTCTGGCTCTTAACTGCAAACAACCATGAGGATCACAAGAGGAAGGGGCAGACGAAATCCAAGAAAGAAAATCCTCTCTCTCGGCTCTCCGCCTCTTTCGCTCCGGACCAGCGATTCTCTTCTTCACCGAGGAGCGTACAACTCTTGCACTCTCTTTGGTGGCGACGGCACTTCATCTTGGAATTGCAGCGATCTAAGTGAATTCGGGACTCTATGTATCAGTTGGGGGCACCGGGGCGGCGGCGATCAGAGGAGATCGAAGAATCGTTTGGTGTAATTCGTTTTCATTTTGGAGTTCGTGGAGGAAGAAAGGGCAGGTGTTTGCGGGAGCAGAGAACGCTTGCGGATGGGTGCATGAAACGGACCAGGTAGGAGGAGAAGGGTTACATGGGCTCTCAGTTGAAGCGGCCAAACATGTCGAGGATAGATCCGCTTGGGCAACCGCATATGGCTCCTGCAGCTGCTGCAAGTAGTACTCAGAAGTTGACAACTAATGATGCCTTGGCCTATTTGAAAGCCAAGACATATATCAAGATAATAGGGAGAAGTACGATGAATTTTTTGGAAGTCATGAAGGATTTCAAGAGCCATAGAATTGACAAGTGGAGTAATTATGAGGGTGAAAGAACTTTTTAAGAGTCATCGTGATCTTATCTTGGGCTTCAACACCTTCTTACCTAAAGGTTATGAGATAAAGCTTCCTGAGGACAAGAAGTCTGTTGAGTTCCAAGAGGCTATCGCTTTGTACCAGAGAAATAAAGCACTTGTTAATGATCTTAGTAAGCCTAATCCAAGTTCAAGTGATCTTCATTTCTCCTCAACATATTCTTAATCATTATACGGGCAATTCAAAGCCTGTCTTTCGAAAATTCCTCCCCATTTCCTTTGGCCAAAAATCGCTTTTCATTTTCTCCTCCTTCTCTAATCTCTTCCCAATTCTCTCACTTTCTCAAAATTGAAAATACCTCCATTTTCCTAATCTGAATTTCAAATTCTCACTTGAACTTGGAGGAACAAGCCGTCAATTCTTCTTTGGTTTCCGTCTCCTCCTTGCATCCTCTCCACGTCTTTTTTCATTATCGTCGCAAGTGAGAGGGGTCCTTCTTTTTTTCGCATTCCTGCATTCCTTTCCATCTTCGTTTTTTCGCAGCAACACCGTAGGGTTCTTCTTTCGGTTCCGTCTCTTCTTACATTACATTCTCATATCAAACCTCTTTGCCGATCTTTGCGGCGTCAAAAAATGAGTCGAAAGTGTGATCGTGAATGTGGATATATATCTTGTGTTTCTTTCGGTTGAAGCCTCATCGCTCGAGAGGCGAGATAACGTGTGGTGTCCGATACAGCTATCTTTGAGAGGCTATCGAGTAAACCAACATCCGTTAGATGTCGCTCCCCCTAGACGAAATGTCGCCGAATTTTTGTCTAATTTTTAGACTTAAAAAAAAGGGGGATGAATATATATCAGATTGTCTTCTTCGGGTTTGAAGCTTTGTTGTCTCAAGACACGACGAGATGAAAAGCGTGATGTCATAAGACACCACTCCGTTCGTGAGTTCTTGAAAATAAACACGATCTGACCTCTGGCGGGGATGGCGTCAATACGCCAAATCTTTCGACTTAGGAAAAATGGGAGAGTGAAACGAACTGGCTTAAGAACGTTAAGTAAGAAAACCTACAAGTAATTTTAAACTAAAAACGTTAAACAAAAAAAATGGGAGAAAATAAAATGACTTATAACAAAAATAAAAGTCAAACAAAAAAAGGGAGAAAATGAGAATTACTTTGAGGGGTAAATTTTTTTTTAAAATAATAAATTTGCAATAAACTTAAAGTCTATAAAATTTAATATAGAGTTAAAGATGAATCCAAATGGGGTTTAATAAGTCTTATATGAATATAAAGATAATTACAATGCTAGTTAATAAAGCGTAGACAAACAATAAACACGAAATCGACATAACTTATCAGTGTAAATTGAATATAATAATTTGGGAGAATTGTAAAAACTTAACAAGTAGTAAGACAGTAATGTTTTAAACTACAATCTAAATCAAAATGTCTTTCATTCTGATCAGAACTCTTTATATAAGCTGAGAATCTGATATTAAATCAAAATCTACAAAAATCATAGGACTTTCTTCAATTAAAAATTAAAGAATTTAATTCTAATTATGATTTTCAAAATTAATGAAATTACTAATTAAATAAAATTATCTAAGCTATCAATACCTACATGTGCTCGGACATACAAATTTCAAATGCAAATTTTAATGTCTGAAAAAAGCGGTAGTTGAATTAAATGAAAATTAGAAATCAATCATAATTAAGAAACTACGTAAAGTCTTGTGCTGCATGACATATTTTTATCCCAATTTGTCCGATTTTTCTTTTTTTCTTTTAATTATTTGATGGCTCATAAAATTCTGAAAAATGTATATTTTTCCCTATGGCTGAGGCAAAGCTCGATTAATAGCTTCAAAAACTATACCAGAACTTAGTTATCATTAACTATGTCTGATCAATTAGCTCTATAGAATTAAATCATCTAACAAAGAAGTGTGGTATTGAGAATTCAATGAGTCGTGTATTAATACTAAAATATAGATTAGGATGGTATTAATAATACAAAAAATTTTAAGAAAAGTATGTGGTACTAAAATTCAAACTTTATCTCTAAATTAAAATGTTGAATTAATTAAATTTCCTCTATTAGTCGACTCATGTTAAAATAGATTATTTCCTCTATTTTAAATAGATTATGTCACCAGCTAATCATATGTGACCCGCTAATCATGTATTCCGCTTATTGTTGTTAAAAATAATCTTTAAATATTTTTTACATCTTAATAAATTTTATACCTCTATTATGCCCTATAATTATTTTTCTTAGAAGTTTTCCAAAAAATAAAATTCTTCGTTAATCATTTCCATTAGATGACTGCAAAACTCTAGCAACAATTTGCTATTAATTTTGATTTGGACGTTATTTGATTTCAATTTAAATATAATTTAAATTAAATTTGAGCATTTATTAGTGTCGACTTGGATTTGAAGTCAATGAAAGCTAAATAGTTCTAAATTAAAATGATGTATTGGAAAATTATTCTGGATTTATTCTGCAAGTGGTCCTATTTTTGCTCGTTGCTTAATCAAAATTCCAACTCTTTTATAGGCCGCTTCTACCACCACTCAAAATTAAAAGAAAAATAGTTTAAACTTATCTTCAATTAATTTTGGTTGGCTATAAGGAGTTCCATATTCAAATCTTCCACATGACTGGAATGACGCTCAAGAGCTTATTATGTGCGAGCAGATATAAACTTTTGCATCAGTATAATAGTATAGTATCGATTATAATGACCCGATTGTTACATCTAAGAGCGTAGCGTCATCTGATGAATTAAGACATCGATAGTAAGATTGATTGTCCAAGTGTGGACAAGATATATACAATTATTCCATTAATTGTTTAAATATCAATTCTTTATTTAAATATTTTTTTATAATTTTTTTGGATTTTACCTATGATCTAGTTGGCATAATTTTTTCATAATTTTACAATTTATACATTAATTATAGTTATATTCAACTATAATTTTCTTTATTATTTTTATAAATTTTTTTGACATAATATAATCAAATTTTAAAATATAAAACACTCCAAAATATTTTTAAAAATAATTAAAAAATAAAAAATTGCTTATAAAATTTGTTATTCAATAAAATTTTTTTCTTATTCATGAGTTCTATTATATATTTTTTGGGAGGATTTATAGACATATCACATAATACTTTAACATCACAACAAAAATATCATTATTATTATATTTTTAAAGGTGAATAAATCTTTTCATTCATAAATAAAATGTTAGAAACCTAAAAATGAAACTTTCATATATTAGATATATAAATACATATAAATTATGTTGTATATAGGTAATTTTTTAAAACTTTTTAGACACTCTAATGCTTGCACTACAATTCAAACTTTTTATCTAATGTAGTATGTGTCTCATTGGGCTTTACATTGAAGAGGGTCATTGGATCCCTATTTAGATTGAAATGGCCTCCATTCTCATTAAACACAATTTACCTTTGATACACTATTGAAGTTTCAAATAGTTAAAATAGGGGCTTTAATGAGATTACTTTAAAGCATTAAAGCTAGCATGGGTCTTAAGTTGCGATGAATTTACTCCTTCAGTAATTTAGTCATAAGAGCAACCAAAGAATTGAAATGTTTAACAAAATAATGATATAATCTCATTATAAAAAATATTTAGTTTGCTATTCTAAATAATTATGATATTTTTCTAATCCATCTCACTAAATGCACAATAAATAATATCCATGAAAGTTAATCCTTAAGAAATGACATTTCTTTGGGTTACAATACAACTTTTATTGTCAAAATTTTCAAATATTTGTTGGCGGTGTTTTAAATGTTATCTTATTTAAAATATATACTAAGATATCATCAAAATATACAATCATAAATTTATCATTATACAATCAATAGACTTACATCATAAGATGCAATGGTGTTGACTGCATTAGAGAATGGCATCATCATCCATTCTTATAGCCCATCCCTTATTTTGGATGTCTACTTTCATTCATCTTTTAGCTTCATCAAATTTGATGATGCCTATCAAATTAAGCTTCAAGAATAGCATTATCTTATGAAAGAACTTCCAACTTTGGTATTGGGAAGCAATATTTGATCTTTTATAACAATTGTAAATGCACATTTGTTAAGCTTCATTTTGGAGTCAATTATGTGGGTACAACTAGACTAATAATACTCTTCATATCAATAAGATTATTGTCCATTTGTCAGTGCATTCAACGTGTAGATTAATGTGAAGTGACAACCTCTGAAAGAAGGTTCATCACATATTGTTTATTATGAGTAAGGAAAAAACTTCGAGAACTTCTCTAAGTAAAACATTCATGTACTATTGCAACATTGTAACTATGGCTATACCTCCTAGGTCACTTGATCTTCATCTTGATTTTCTTTAATAGGCATCAAGCATATGCAATGCTTGACTTTGTATGGTTTTCATAAACACAAAGTTTTAAAACCATTGTGGTGTCATACTTGACCCTTTTTCAACTTCTATTTAGAGACATAAGTAATATCCACTCTCTAATGCATCAAAAGTATAGCTATTTTTGTAGACATCATGAAGAGTTTGCATGAGATAGTAGCATGCCTTCCGAACAACAAATGATATACATCCATTAAAATAACATTGCATCTTGAAATTTCTTTTCAGTGAAAAATTGTACCGAGCAATGCTTTGCCATTTTGATCTTATTTTATTTTTATAATTGAGAAAGCTTGTATGGTTTTGGATGTTCTCACATTCAAAGGTTCAATTTCTCCACCATTTTGGTATAAACAAGATATTCGCGGCTTCATCTTTTGACAATGATTTTGTAACCCTTCTCTTTGATAATGCGTATGGAAGCTATTGTGGCAAAGCCACTCAAATTCTTTCTCAATAACACTACACGCTGAACAATGACAACTCTTCTACATTAGCATACTAATGTACTCCTTTCAGTTCAAGCGCATCTTTCACTTCACCATTGTTTGGTTTGATTCTTCAATGAGCATAATTACTTAACAATTTGAGCAATTATGATTGATTTACAATGACAACTCTTCTATTATTTTTTTTTGGAGGATTTACATACATACCAAATAATTCTTCAACATCATAATAAAAATATCACTATTATTATTATTCTTTTTAAAGGTGAATACATCCTTTCATGCATAGATAAATTGTTAGAAATATAAATATCAAACTTTAAGCATTAGATACATAATACAAAAAAATTTTGTGGTCTATAGAAAATTTTTTTAAAAACTTTTTAGATGCTCCAATACTTGCACTAAGATTCGAACTTCTTATCTAATGTAGTGTGTCACATTGAGCTTTTCATTGAAGGAGTCATTAGATGCCTATTTGGGTTAAAATGACTTCAATTCTTACATTGAGAGCATCTGATTTACCTTTGATACACAATTGAAATTTGGAAGAGCTAAAATTGAGGATTTAATGACTTTATTTTGAAGCATCAAAGCTAGTTTGGGTCTTTGGTTGCTAGATGAATTACTCCATGCAAGTAGTTTAGTGATAAGAGCCAAAAGAATTGAAATGTTTAATGAAAAATTGACATAGGGTGTGTTTGAGATAGCTTTTTAGCTACTTTGTTATTAAGAAAATAGTAAAAAAAAAAAATCTACGTTTGACTAGAAATTTTTTGACTTCATTTAAAAAAAATTTTGTGATAAAGTTGCCTTTGAGAATTACAACTGTTAGAGTATAGTGGGTGTCAGAAAACTCTAATTTTAATTTTTCAAAAAGGAAAATATTTATAATACACACAGTAACTTTTTAAAAAAATTATTTTTCCTACATCAACTTTACAACAAGTTCAAAAAGCTATATCTACCCCAAATAGACCTATAATCCCATGAAAACTCCATGCGAAGGAATAGATTTGGTTGGCTACTCTAATATAATTATGATATTTTTCTAATCCATGTCAGTACATGTACAAAAAAGTATATATATATCCAACAATGTTAATCTTGAAGAATTGAAATTATTTTTTGATCAGTGAAACTTGCGTCATAAGATCTGTTAAGGTGAGGATTGAAGAGGCACAATGACATCATCATTCATATGAAATGTCTCTAATATTTTTATAAATTTATATTAAGAATATGAAAAGTCGAACATAAACTTATATTAAAATATTTAACTTAAAATTTTGCATAGATATATTATTTTAAATCTATTAATAAAATTTTATATTATCTATTACTTAAAATAAATAAATTATTTTAAAATAAAATATATTTATTTCAAAATATATTATTTAATGAATATAAATTTTTTTCTAATTCATTCTTTTATATATTTAATATATATAAGTTTATGTTAACATCTCTAGCTATTTATAAAAGGAGTTTGAAAATTACATTTACATATGTTTATATGAAAAATATTAAACTTTGGAATAATACTACAATAATAAACTTATTTTTCAAAATCATTGATATTTTAAAACACAATTAATTTGAAAGATATGTCCCACTAAATTCTGATCATAATTCAGCTTTTGATTTATGCTTAAATAGATTCTTAGCAGAAAATAAGACTCAAGTTCATTATAATTTGTATATAAAATTCTTCACAGTAATCTTTAATATAATTATCAATTAAGTTAATACGACATAAGACAAAAGAATAAATTTGCTAGAAGAAATTTCAAAACGAGGTTCATCCCAAGCTGTGACTACTCTAAACAACATGCGGATAGCTTGCTGAAGCATCTCATTCAACCAGCCAGTGTCAATTGTGGTGGAGGTTATAACTCCACTGTGACCGCTTCTCAACAGTTCAAAGAAAATTTAAACTTTAAATCACCATTTCTAACAAAACAAAAATTACGTAAATTACACGTATAACCCTAATTCAGTATATGGCATGCCCGTTAAGGTGTGTTTGTAAATTTGGTTTTTGTACTTGAGCTTTGATGGTTGAACAACTAGTTTTAAAATTTAGATGTGAAGAATAATCGTCTCTTTCACAATGAATTTCTCTATTTTGGTGATCACAATGACCAAATTAAAGCTAAGTGGAAAGGACCTGTGTCAATCCTGATGCATTAAAAGCCTACTGATTTTTAAAGTCCTTATATTTTTATCCCAATTTGTCCGATTTTTCTGTTTTTAAATTATTTGATGGCTTATAAAATTCCGAAAAATGTATATTTTTCCCTATGGCTGAGGCTGCAGATTTCATCAGCAGTTGTACTGTAGGGCAAAGCTCGATTAATAGCTTCAAAACTATACTAGATTTAAAGATTATTAACGATATTATTGATGTGAATTAATGATTTTGCTATTATATAACTAAATATAAAAATTTAGCTATACATATATATATATATATAACATAATATATATATATATATATATATATATATATATATATATATATATATATATATATATATATATATATATATATATATATATATATATATATATGTATGTATGTATGTATGTATGTATGTATGTATCTGTTTTTGTATATCTATCTAATAAAATATACTATTCTCAATGGAATTAGTTATGTACAATTATGTACATAATATAGGATGAACAAGAAAATAAAAATTAGATGTTATGGGATTAAAATAATAAATTAATTTTTATTTTATTTTATTCATTTTAAGGAATTTTTTTAGGTTCCTTAGTAGTTTGATCCCAAGTTGATCTTAACTTGACTTGGATTAGTGATAATTATTTAATTTGATTTTGACACTTACTCTAGTTATGGGCTCATTATAGTTAAAGCTCAATAATTTTGATTTAGGCTTAATTTTATTTCAATTTATGCTTAATTTAAATTAAATTTGAGTATTTATTAGTGTTGACTTGTATTTGAACTCAATTGAAGCTAAATAGCACTAATTTAAGTTGATGAATTATAAAGTTATTTCTCCAGGTGGTTCTATTGTTGCTCGTTGCTTAATCAAAATCCTTGTTCTTCTATGGACCACGTCTATCACCACCAAAAATAAATAAAAAATCATTTATTCTTATCTTTAAATTAGTTTGAATGGCTATAAGGAGTTCAATATCCAAGTCTTCCACAAGACTGGAATGATGACTAAAGAGTTCCATATCCAAATCTAGCTTTTAAATTAGATTTCCACACCTTTTCTCCAGCATGGAGCCATTTCGTTTCAACTCCACCGTCTACCTTTTCCTAGTATTTCTTGCATTATCTCTCTTTCTAGATCTTTTCTTGGTTAATGCTCTTGACCATTGCCTCCAGGAAGAGAGCTCATCACTTCTCCAGCTAAAGCGTGGCTTTCCCTTCGCTAAGCTTGATACATGGCAGTCAGGAACCGACTGTTGCATCTGGGAGGGCGTGACATGCGATAAATCGAGACGGGTCATCGGCCTCGATCTGAGCAATCGGTTCATCGGTGGTAAAATCGATCCGAGCCTCTTCAATCTCACATTTTTACGCAATCTCAATCTTTCCCAAAACTTCTTCGACTACATACCAATCCCAGATTACTGGGACAAGCTTACAAATCTTTCAAGCCTTCGACCTTTCTTATCTTTGGATTTTAGGAAAGTTCTGATGGTATTTCTCATTTAGAAGTTGGCATCCCTCCACCTCTCTTTTAACCGTGGGCTTTATCTCAGTGCTAGCACAACATTTTGCAAAACATGAGCAATTTGAGAGAACTTTATCTTGGAAGTAGATGTCTCAGCATTCAACAATGAATGGTGTAGTAGTCTAGTCAATTCCGCCCTTGAGGCACTGAGCATGATTTATTGTTCCCTTTTGGTGCCAGTTGTTCTTCTCTCTCCAAGCTCCCTTACTTATCTATTCTCCATCTTGAAGAGAATAATTTGGACTCAAGCATCCTTAATTCATTTGTCAATTTTACTTCACTATCTGAGCTTGGAGTTGCAGAAAATGAATTCAAAGGAGTTTTTCCCAAGAAAATCATGCAGCTAAAAAATTTGGAATTCTTTGATATCAGCAGTAACGAAATGCTTTCTGGTTCTCTTCCTGATTTTTCAGAAGACAACAATTTAGAAATTTTGTACCTTTATTTTACCAATTTCTCTGGAGATATACCTAATACAATTGGCAACCTACAGTTTTTGACAGCTTTAGATCTCTCAGAATGTCAATTCTCAGGGAGAATACCACCTTCAATGGGGAATTTATCTCAGCTACAATGGTTAGATTTATCTGAGAACAATAAACTATATGGGCGATTCAGGGTCCCTATTTCAAATACCATGACTCATTGCACTTTCACTTGCTTGGAACAATTTTGATGGAGTTGTAGAGTTAGATTTTATCAAAAATCTGAAGAATCTCTCAGAATTGGACCTCTCAAACAGTGGAATTTCATTAAGTACATGGGATTTAGATGATGGATCATTGCCATCTTTCTTTCCCAATATCTCATATTTGGGATTGGCTACTTGTAATCTAACTAAGATCCCTGGATTCCTAGAATATCAACATCACCCAAAGTTTATGGAATATTTGGATCTCTCAAACAATAAAATTCATGGGGAAATACCAAGTTTGATTTGGAGTATTCCTTTTTTGAATCTCTCTCACAACTTTTTCACACATGTTGCAAAGCCTCATTTTAATTTTTCTTCTAATAACGAGTTTATTATTGATCTCAGTTCCAACATGCTTGAAGGAAAATTATTCTGGATTTATTCTGCAAGTGGTTCTAAATTAAAATGTTGTATCGGAAAATTATTCTGGATTTATTCTGCAAGTGGTTCTATTTTTGCTCGTTGCTTAATCAAAATTCCAACTCTTTTATAAGCCGCTTCTACCACCACTCAAAAGTAAAACAAAAATAGTTTAAACTTATCTTCAATTAATTTTGGTTGGCTATAAGGAGTTCCATATTCAAATCTTCCACATGACTGGAATGACGACTCAAGAGCTTATTAAGTGCGAGCTCAAGATGTAGCTTTGCATAAGAGCTATAATAGTATAGTGTTGTACGACGCTTAGGGCTGAATGTTACATCTAGAGGCATGACGTCTTACAATGAATTAAGACATCAATAGTAAGATTGTCAAAGTGTGGACCACTAAGATATATCTGATTATTAATTTTGTTTAAGTATCAATTCTTTATTTAAATATTAGATGTTGCAGAGATGAGGATGCTCAGGTAGATGAGTGGCTTTACTCTTAAAGGTAAAATGATAAATGAATATATGCGTGATAAGATTGGAGTACCTCTAGTAATAGATAAGATTAAAGAGAGTCGTCTTAGATGGTTTGACCACATAAAATTTCAGTCGTTTGATAACCTAATTAAGAGAGTAGATTTATTAGATGTGTGTCTTATGTTAAGAAAGGTAGAGGTAGACTTAAAAACTTTGTTAGATTATATAAAAATGATATTAGTTTATTAGAATTAAATGAGAATTTGAAACCTAGGACATGATGGTGAAAAGGATTCATGTATCCCTACATAGTAGAATAAAAGCTTATTGTTGTTGTTTGTAATCATTTGTTTAAGATGAGTATAAAACTCTAGCAATAATTTGCTATAATTTTGTTTAAAATTCAATAATTCTATTTTAAACAATTAAATTTATACATTTTATATAATAATAAAAAATAATAATAATAATAACCTCTATGTTGGTTTGAATTATTGTAGATCGTAGCTCAATTAATATATTAAAAAATTTATGCAAGATTTTAATTATTATTGTATCTGATCAATTAGCTCAATAGAGTTATTTAATGTTAAAGTGTGGAAATGAACAAAATCAAATTAGAAGTGCTTTAATACTAAAATATAGGTTGGGATGGTATTAATCCTGAGATTTTTTTTTCAATTTTGATTGCTCTAGTATTTTTTTTACTGTTCTTCCAACTAGCGTTATGCATGTTAAAGAAGTTGTTATGTTGTTTGCGTGTAATGTACATAATATAGGATGAACAAGGAAATAAAAATTAGATGTTATGGGATTAAAATAATAAATTATTTATTTATTGTTTTATTCATTTTAGAATTTTTTTAGGTTCCTTAGTAGTTTGATACCAAATTGATCTTAACTTGACTTGAATTAAAGAGTTGCTTCTAGCATTCCTAGATTGAAACTTATATATCTTTCAAAATTGGGTGCAGTGACTATATCCCAATCGTTATCAGTGGTGATTTTGTATCTTTCCTTTGATTATTGTTACCCAACTATTATATTTCAATTTTTTCTACTATTAAAGTTACTATTCTATTTTTGGGAGTTTCCGATCAGCTGCAGATATCACCTGCAACCACTATTTTTCCACCTAGGCTGCAGTCCACTTCCTACTGCAAGATATACTAATTGTGCCCCTGTTGTAGCGATTGATCCTCAAGACAATACATGTTTTTCCTCAAAAATTGGTGTTAGTCCACAGTTAATTGCAGTTTATTCAAATACAATAGCTTTAGCCCTTTCAACTTTGGACTTGTGCCTTCAGTTGTGCCCTCCTACAACCTTGGGATTGTTGGAATTCTAAATAGTCATCCTGCAGCTAATGTTTCTTAGCACCAACGCCTTTTTTCCAGGTTATACAACTTTCCCGAAAACTCATTGTTTCATTTGCCATCATTTTGACTTCCTAGATCGAGTATCATTTGATATCAAAGTTAGACCTATTCTAGAAGGTTTTTAGATAGCATTCTCTCCAACAAAATCCCACCACCAATTCCCCCACCCTCCAAAACCACCCCATGCTTTTATGAACAGCAAATCACTTTTCGACAATCCTAACCCTATCCCCCATTCCAAACCTAATCTTACCCTAAAAATTCCTAACCCAAAGCTGACCCTCTTCAACCACCTCCAAACCCTACCCATGAACTACTCCAAGGAGGAATTTATAAGAGGATATATGAGCGATGACTTTAGAAGATATGCAATGGGAGATCCACAATTTGAAACAAAGACTTGATAATTGTGAGAGGAAGCAACAAGGAAGGATCACTCATAGCCAGGATGGTGATCCTCAAGAGAAGAAAAAAAGAGAAAATTTGATCCCTTTCCACCATGAGGACTCTAGTGAAGAATAACTAGGGCAACACGGATTTGGCATTGTATACAAAAGTAAAAAATGCAAATCTGGGTATGAAGATTGACCTACCTGAGTTTGAAGGGAAAATGAATCCAGATGAGTTTATTGGATAGCTACAAATAGTTGAGAGAGTTTTTAAGTACAAAGATATTCCACATGACCTAAGAGTAAAGTTGGCAACCATTAAGCTCTAGAAGAATGCCTCTTTGTGGTGGAAGAATTTGAAGCATGCATGTCAATGCAAGAGAAGAAGCAAGATCAGTACGTGGTCTAAAATAAAGAATGAGATATAGTGCAAATACATGTCAACTTACTACAAACAAGATGTATTCTTGAAACTCCATCATTTGTAGTAGGGAGACTTATCAGTGGAGAAATATATTATTGAATTTAAGGAGTTAATGCTGAAATGTGAGTTAATGAAGATTGAAGAAAACATCATTGTCTAGTATCTTGAAAAATAGAAGACATCCATCAGCAAATTGCAGCCTTACTGATCCTACTAGATGTGTAGACTTTAATATTAAAGGTGAAGGCAGCATAGGCACATCACATCTATGCCTCCTCTTATGCCGAAGTTCGACCACAGGATCAAGAAACAAGAGTATACTCAATTCCTCAAAAGAGTCAAAAAAGAATTTTCGGAGCCCACAAGCCAGCCTCATATCGATACAAAAAGTATTACCCTCTCAAAATTGTTGTAAAGATATGAAGCGCTCAAAAAATAAAGTATATGATTATAGTATTAATTATTAATTATATACACACACAATATAATTATCTTAAAATAAAGTATATGATGTATTCTATTATGAACAAATTTAAATAACAAAATTTTTTTCACCGAATACAATATATGATCATATATTTATCCTTTGATCTATCATTTTCATATTAAATCTCTAAGAAAAAAGTTTTAAAAATGTTGATATCAGTCTCAAGCTCAAATGAAAAAAATTTGAGGGCATCTTTAAAATTATTAATTTATGCCCCTACTAAAAAAAGTTTCTAGCTCCTCCCCCGGCTACGGGTAAGATCCTTTCTCAGATTGTACAACTCATTTCACATCAGTTTAGAGTATTTAAAAAAGGAAAGGAAACACATTTTCCATGATTCGACAGAGTAAATCCCTACAGCAAATCCGTTAAAATTATCACTGAAGTAAATGCCTTCTCCCTGACGCGGGCATCAGTTCCTGCTTGCCTGGGAATGCTCGTGAAGACCAAAACTGGGAACCAGTTCTATTTCCCGGAACTGGGTCCAGATTACCGAAAATTATATTACTATATTTCCTTATTTTCACTAGTATTAGGGTTATTTCTAGTGTTCTTGAATTGAAACTTGCTATATCCTTCAACATTTGGTGATGAATCTGTATCCCAATCATTGTCGGTGGTGGTTTATATCTTCCCTTTGATTATTACTATCTATAGGTTGTTATTCTGCACTGGATTGTTGCTTTGCCATTTGTCGGACTATAGTTCTGTCTTAACTCTCATCGTTTCTTCAATTAGACGTTGCTGTCCAGTGTTCTCCTCAAGTTTCTCGATTATGCACCCTAATCTACCGCAGGAATAAACTTCCCGTCCAACTGCAGCCATTTGCAGTCCAGATTGTCTTACTGTATGTTGTAAGACATTTCCAGGCTGCTGTCCTGAAGAAAACAGAGGAACCATGAGTTTGGGAGGGGTGGGCAGGGCCACAGGCTGCCTGCTGCTGCTGGCATTGCCTTCAATCATCAAAACATAAAAAATATCTCACAATTAGCAAGGGCTTGAATTAAGCATAAGGAAATGCTAATTGCAGAATGGAGTGATGACAGTAAAATGATTTTAAGTAGATCACATGCCAAGTCCCAGTTCACCTCAACGAAAAAAATCAACTAAATTCAAAACTGGTTGATATGGCTTACCAGTTAACAATTGTTAGGATATACATCAAACTAACTAGAAAAATCAATAACTGACCATAAAGAAAAAGCAGAGAAGATGCCAAACTACACTCAGCAGAAAATTTCAAAAGCTGACTGACAACACTGGATGGGATTCAATGGAACAATTTTCTAAAGAGCAATTTAAACACTAATATTAAAATGCTTCCAACACCTGAATAAAGTAGCGTATTAGATGAAAATAGCTAGGGCAAACTCCTCCTCCTCCCGTGGATCCTCCTCTTCGCCGACGCCTTGTTCCTCAACTGCTCCTCTCTCTTGCAGGCCGCTCGGGTTAATCTCCTGACCTCCGGGTGTGTCCGGAGGTCAGACCTCTTTTATTATGGCTGCAATGAATCCCTCGTTCAATAGTGCCTTCCCTCCGCTATCTAGTCCCTCTTCTCTTCCTTCCATCCTAGGGCAACCGAATGCTCCTTCTCCACGTCCAAGTATTTGGAAAGACCTTCTCTTAGCAGAATGAAAAAGCCAAAACCTCCCCTTAACATATATCCCCACAGACTCACAAGTTATCTCTTTCTCTGAAGAAGAAGTTGTTGAAGGACAAAAAGAGTGGAATCTCTCACTGATTGGCCATGCAATAGGTAAGCGTCCTTATTATGGATCATTGCTTGCTGCGATTAGGAAGAAATGGAAATTTAAAGGCAATCTCGAGCTTCTTACCCTAGAGGGCGATTTCTTCCTCTTTAAGTTTACTTGCATTGAAGACTATGATCAAGTATGGGATCACGGCCCATGCTTCCTCAATGGCCGCCCATTTGTTTTCCAAAAATGGAAATGGAACTTTCGTCCATCCAAGGAACAAATCACCGAAATGCCGATTTGGATTAAACTCCCCAATTTCCCGTTATGTCTCTGGAATGAAGCGGGTTTTTCCAAAGTCATAGCGGTAGGAGTTCCAGTGATAACCTCACTGCAACGAAAGCTAGGATCACCTTTGCTCGGATTTGTGTTCAAATAAACACTCTATCCTCTCTTCCGGACTCCATTCCTATTAACCTAAATGGGTTGGAATTTCAACAGAACATTCTATATGATTGGAAACCTTCCTGTTGCTCTAAATGTAAGACGTTCTCTCATGATGATAAAAATTGCCCCTCAAATCCTTCTTCTAATGGGAATACAGTAGAAGTCGGTGTGCTCCTCGGGAGAACCTTGCAGAATCCAGTAGATAATGCTCCTTCTCATAGGGATTCTATAAACTCGACTCAGGACTTATTACCCTCTACCTCCACTGAAACTGCTGCTCTCCAGTCACAGGCTCAAGAGGTACCCTCTAATTTCCCCTCCTCTTCTAAAGCTATTTCCGACCTCAATCAGCTTCCAATCCAGTCACCTCCATTGGATATTGGCAATGTCCAAGAAGAAGAACTTACCATAATTCGTGGTCGAACTCTCCTTCCCTTGCATCTGATGATCAAGATTACCATACGATTGGAGTAATCACTCGATCGGCAGCTACGTCACCTAGTCGTGCCAATCAATCGAAAATGCCTGATAAGGTACCTCAAACTCCTGGGAAGAAATCTAATGATGAGAACTCAACTAAATCTACTCCGATCCTACCTCCACTTAAAGGTAACAAAAAAAAGGGCAAGAAGCCCTCCATCTCTTCTTCTCAATGATCCAGATGTCTTTTGGCTGTTGGAACATGCGTGGTCTCTCTGCCGAAGGAGAAAGCCCGATTGTCTTCGAATCATAAAAGATCAGAAATTAGATCTCCTGTGCCTCCTTGAAACTAAACTCCAAAGTGCTCCTCCTCAACCTTCTTCTCTCTACAACAACCTTTCTCTCTTTCCTTCAGAATCTAGCATCTCAAACTTATTTGTTCTCGGTGTATCAGCTAAAGTGGAACTCTGGGAAATTATCTTTTGATTTATTTACAAGAACGAGCAGCTTATACATGGAAGGATCTCAAATCCGGGTAATCCTTCCTTTTTTCTTACGTGTGTTTATGCTGATAATGATGCTAAAAACAGGATAGCTCTATGGAATTCTCTAAGAGACATCCATTCCACTAATCAGCCGTGGATCCTTATGGGGGACTTCAATTGTACTTTGTTCAGCAAGGATAAGGTTGGAGGTAACCCAGTCTCATTGAATAATACTCTAGCTTACAAAAGTTGTATAAATGAATGTGAGTTGATAGAACTCCCTAGTGATGGCCTATACTATACTTGGTCAAATCAACAAACACATAAGCCTATTCTTTCCAAGCTAGATCGGGTGTTTTGCAACTCTAATTGGCTGGACCTTTTCCCCTCATCCCACTACAAAGTTCTACCCCCTCTCTCCTCAGATCACTCTCCACTTGTGACATTCACCCAATCCCTTCCTAACCACCCTCACAGATTTCTATTTCGAAATTATTGGGTTGAAAATGTTGGATTTCTGGACATTGTAGCTAATGCTTGGAGTTGCTATTCACAAGGGGATCCTCTTTTTGTCCTTTCATACAAATTGAAACAAGTCAAGGGAGCCCTCACTAGCATGCTTAGAGAGCCTTCCTCCTTAAAGCAACAAATTGACACACTAAGGTTTGATCAAGAACAAATCTTGAGTAAACTTGACAATGACCCTTTCAATGAATCACTATTACTTGATGCAAAGGACATTAAATCTCGATATATGGAACTTCTTCACAAGGAGAGTAAATGGATTAGACAAAGAGCCAAGCAACGGCTAGTTAAGTAATGATGATCTTCAATATCTTTATTGCTCTCTCAAAGAGAGAAGGAATTCCAATGCTATAAGGGAAATTCATACTCTCGTACAATTAATGATCAAAATACCATTGAGGAACTCGTAAGTACTTCTCTTCACAATTTAAGCGCCACAATGCTCTCACTTTGCCTACAGATATCCCAAAGGGGAGTGTCTCTCTTCAGCTCAAAATTTGAATGATATAACGACCAAAGAAGCTCTTCAAAGTATTGATGAGAACAAATCTCAGACTCGGATGGTTTCAACTCTTACTTTTTTACCTCTACTTGGCAAATTACTGGCAAATTTTTTCTTAAAGCAGTCCACTATTTCTTTCAAACCTATAAGCTCCCCCAAAAATTCAAACATACCTTGATTACCCTTATACCTAAAATTAAACACTCTTGTTGGATCAAAGACTTCCGATTTTTCTCTTTGCAATACTTTTACAAAGTTATTGCAAAGATCCTTCTAGCAGGTGAAGAAATTTTACCTATTATTAACCCACTTGATCGCATTCATTAAAGGAAGAGACATAGCAGACAATCTTGCCCTGGCCTATGAGATTTGCAATGAGTTCACCTCTCCTCCTGCTAATGGCTACTTTCTTGCAAAATTTGACTTGAGGAAAGCATTTGACAAGGTCAACCGATTCTCTTTAATCCATAGACTTATATCCAAAGGATTTCCTACCAAATTTACAAAATGGGTGGAGGCTTGCATCATGAATGTTCCTTTCTCAATTGTGTTAAATGGTAGCATTAATGGATTTTTCACCTCTTCTAATGGGTTAAGACAAGGTTGTCCCCTCTCCCCTTTTCTCTTTACAATAGCTATGGACACATTCTCTAGCTTCATTGAGAGAGAGGTGAACCTTCATCACTATCAACCATGTTGGCAAGGAAATTGCAATATTTCACACCTTTTATTTGCGATTTACTAGCTATGGGCAAAACCTCTTCTCCTACACTTATATCTCTCAAAACTCTTTGGACATGATAGAAACATATCTAGGACTAGAGGTTAATGCTGATAAATCCTTGATATGCTTCTCCAAAAATAGCAGACATGTGGATGAATTACAGCATATTCTAGGTATCTCTCAGGGCACCTTCCCTCTAAAGTACCTGGGTTTGCCCTTAGTCACGGGCCCTATTAAATTGGCACACTTTAACCCTATGTTTGACAAACTCCAAGCTTGGTTGGCCGGTTGGAAGAGCAAATTCCTTTCTTTGGGAGGTAGATACCAATTGATCAGATCATCGGTTAACAACTATTTGTCCTATTGGTTCAGATCCACAGCCATACCTAAGGGTATCATAAAACGCATTAACTCCTTCACGGCCAACTTCTTTTTCCATGCAGGGGAAACAAAAAAGCTTCATACGATTTCATGGGACAAAACCACTCTACCTAGAGAGAAAGGGGGAACAGGTCTTATCTCTGCCTCTTCTCTTAATTTGATATGCAAATTAAAAATTGCTTGGAAAGTAGTTCAAGGTGCTTCTTTATTTGCTAAATGGTGTTATATGAAATATGAGTCCATTTGGAAAACTTTACCTAGAAAAGCATCCCAACTTTGGAGAGCTTTAATCTCCACTACTAGATTCAAGGACAAATTTATGTATAAAATTGGAAATGGTGAGCAGACTTCTCTTTTATTTGACCCTTGGTGTGGAACTACCTCCCTTATTAATACCTTGGGAACTAAAGGAATTCAGCTCTTGGGGATACAACCAAATGCAAAGGTGAATTCTATTATACATAATAATTGCTGGATCCTCCCCCCACTCCTTTCTGCTACTTTTCCTAGCCTTGCAAACTTAATTCTAGCTATTCCGATAAAGGATGAAAGGGATAGAATTTTGTGGTGCAATTCTGCTTCTCCTGCTACTATTGATTTTAGAAAAGCTGTTTTTGATGGGCTTCCAGATTTTAGTTGGAGCAATGGTATATGGTTTAAAGGGAATGCTATAAACTATGCATTATATACTTGGCTTGCCTTTAAGGAGGGTCTTAAGACATCGGACAAACTGGCAAAAAGAGGTTTAGGGACAAATTTACCTTGCTGTCTTTGCAAATCTGCTTTGGAATCACATACCCACCTCTTTTTCGAATGCCCATTTTCTATGGAATTGATTCGTAGCCTCATACCAAATGGGAGATTCTTTCTTATGCAGGTAACACTACAACAAATACTTAGTTTTGTTGATGATTCATCTGCTGCGGTATTGAGCAGATTACATTATCTAATTTCTGCTGTAATTGTCTATGTAATCTGGAGAGAACGAAATGCTAGGCTTTTCTCTTCTACTGCCTCTTCACTCTCTTCTATTTCAAATGCTATTAAAGAGAGAGTGACAGCCAAAATTAAAAAGTGGAAGATTAAAGACAAGTGGCCTGTTTCTGTGTTGAATGTGATAAACAAATGGAGAGATTTCGACCCTCCATAAGATGCTTGTTAATGCGGTGCGCTCTTATTTCTCCTTCCTCGTATGATCTTGTATGCTGGGTGGTTTTATTAGACGGTGACAATGATGACCCACTGGAATATGGCTGGAGACCGGCTGGACGGCTTTCCCAGCAACCTGGAACAGGTAATTCGTATGGTTCGTGTATTTTTATTCCACTGGCTGGCTGTGAAGGAAACCGCGGGTCTCCTGTGCTATGATATTGTCACTTTTGGTTTTTTGGGCTGCCTGATGCATCTGGCAAGATTTTGGTCTGAGTCCTTCGAGCTATTCTACTTAATCTGTTTTACTGTTTTTACTGTAATTGGCTTTAGTTTTCTGTTTTAGTCTTTGGAGGATACTACCTCCATGTTCTTTTTCTTAGTCCTTTTGTGTTTAGTTGTATGACAGAAAGCCCCAACATGTAACTATTTTGCACTTTTGGATTAATATATTTGGGCTATGCCCTCAATTCTTCCAAAAAAACACCTGAATAAAGTAATAAACCTTTGCTTCCCAGCGCATCTTTAAATAAGTCAAGAAACCATTTGCCGTGGCTAATTTAACAAGTCTAGGAGAGCCAACAACCCCGTCTACAAAGAGTCCCCTTTGGCCATATTACTATAGAAAAACAGAAAGAATACCATACGACCAAGTACAATCAAGCCAGAATCTTGACAAACTTTTAAGGATTCAACATATTTTCTATGTTCTTAAGTAAAAAATCACAAGGCAGTGAAAACGAATGGAAAAATTAGGACTTAATTGGGATCCATTTTATCTTGTGTTTGTATTTTAATTTTTGATGTTGTTTTAAAGTACATTTTGTTTGATGTATTTTTATTTTTATTTTAAAACAAACTGACTTGCTTTTAAAAATACACAAAACATACAAAGTTATTTTGAGTGTTTTTAAAATAATCATCACCATCAAATATGTTTTATTACAAATCAAATCATAAAAAAATAAAATAAAATAAATAAATAATCATAGAATAAAAATGATCCCAAAGGGCCCCCTAAGCAATGCCATTTTCTACAAAAAAAAAGAAGAATTGTAATGATTATAAATGTGTTTTTCCAGATCATCATCAAGACAAACAAAACCTACAAAAAAGGAAGAATTAGAATTGATTTTCCAGGAGAGCTCCATCAGGATCGGCAAGGAGGCTAGAGCCGAAGCATTTCAATCATCTAGAGTTTCATACGTTAGCATTGTTTCCTGATTCGGTTATATGCCATTATAGGTTCCCCTACCAATGACTACCCTACCGTAGCTGAAGTAGGTAGTTGCCACTGTTTTGGAATCCACGATCGAGAATGATCCGGTATCCTTTGTTCCACACGTTTTAGATGTTCATATGATCTTAGTTGCCTTCAAATTGACTTTTCTGAAACCATGGAAAATGTGTTGTTTTTGCTTATGCTGAAATTCAGAAATTAATGTTTTAGTTGGAATCCAAGATTGATAAATTGAAACTTATAATTTTGACAAAACCTTAGGAGTTTCTAAGAAACTATAACTTTGGATCTTTGGTCATTTTCCATGGTTTCATAAAAGTCAATTTAAAGGCAACTCAGTGTGGGCTCCAAAAATTCGCCACCGACCTCTCGATGAAGAGAGTATAATTAAATATCGGTGAAATTTTCAAAAGACAGATGGAATAGTAGATAAGATACTACCCAGAGATTTCACTCTCATTTTGTGAGGACTTTAGATCGGTTTGGGTTTATATATAAAGCTTTATAGTTAATTACCCCTCCCAATGCTGAGAGAGAACTTTTGATTAAGGCTAGTCGTTTGGTCATTAAATGCATAGCGTATAGTAGCAATATGTGGAGTTTTGAAATTTATAATTTATGAAATTCATTATATTTAACTTAAAGCGGATGGTTGGGGGAACGATGGCCGTCTAGATCTCATGGTTCATCATCCGGTGTGGTCCCTAGTCTACTTAGTCAGAGGAGGTAGTCGACCCGACCTAACAGAATGATCGTTGTCAGCAGCCATGGGTTGTGTCGTCTAAGAGAACCTTGTAGACTTGGGGTGGTGTTTGTCTAAGGTGACAAGCTTAAGTCTACTTTAGCTAACAAAGGGCTTTTTGCCCTATTAAGTGCACCATATGGTTCACAACTCAATGTACAGAGTCATTGGGAGCATGCATGCTACAGTTGTGACCATAATATAATTATATCATTTGGCGACAACCATCCGATCCGATGACTCTGGTCGTAACTGCATTATATGTGGAGCCCACTGGCCAAGCCACGTAGTTAGAGGACACGGTTCACGTCTTTGTTGGCATGAGATTGATTGAGAGTAAACATAGTTATGTACTTGATTTGATATCAACTTCTTTGTGAGCTAGAATTTTCTTAATTTGTCACATCCAATAAATAATTGCGGAAGATGAGTTGGATTGAGTTTTATTTTAAGTTATATATAGTGAATTTCATTTAACAATTTAGAACTTAGTAATTTATATCATTTTATATTTGTATTGATACTTGATTTTGATTAATTTGATTTGAACTTGCATTTGATGATGAATATCCCTCCGGTTGAAATCTCATTCAACAAATATCATCAGTTAAATCAAATTCTCTTCTTGGTGATTGAGCATTTGATTTAGAATCAATCATGTCAACTCATATTTTGCAAGAAGGATTGGATTGATTAAGTGGGACTTACGACTTCACCATATATATAAAGGGGCTCATGCATATTTGTTTTCAAATTTGTTGAATTTTATGCAATCTATAAAATTTGCATGCTTTATGAGGCAATTAAAGCTAAGCTTAAGGCACTCTTCGTGGGACGTGTAAATCACTTGAGGATGCTTGCACACTTCTTAAAGCATTACATTTGAATTTATATCATCTCATTGTATGCACAAATCTTGAATCAGTGAGTAGAAGTACGTGATTGCTTTATAGTGTGTATGTCATTCATCTTATTATATTGCTAACACATTTTTATTTGATAGGTTCGCATGCAAACTCACTTCGCAATGCACAGTAAATGCGGTATCCCATCAAGATGTGTGCGCATATTTGATCTTTGATCTTTTCAAATTAACTACACACATTAATATAATATATTTAAATGCATAGTTGTCTCAATATGTGTATTAAATTTAGTCTATTTACACATATTTCAACATGATGAATTCAAAATATTTTTTACGTGTGTTTTTTCTTTTAGTAGTTGCAGAGTTTAGTTCTAAAGATGTACACTGTTGTTCATAGTTTGCTTGAAAAGCTTTTCCATGTATATCATAAAGTCGAAATTTGAAGAACTGGCTGTAATTAATTTCTTTTAAAGGAAAAGTACTTTTAAAAGAATTAAATAGAATCGAACGTAATGCTACGATCGCAATAGCCAATCTTCTACTACCTGTGTTATCTTCCATTTGATTTGTTTGATTAAAAAAAAATGCCATTGGCCCTACAATCATCAATTTTTCCCCATTAAAAAAAATCTCTTACATCTTATGTTAACCAGAAGTTAAAACTAAACTTTATATTAATTGAAAACAAGTAAAGATGTTTTTTTTTATTAATTTTTAGTTGATAGATTGTTATAATAATCTTTATATATATAGATATATATATATAAACTTATGAGAATAATTTTGTTTAAAATTGTTTATATTTTAAAAGTATGATAGACTAACATAATTTTATGTTTAAAATTCATGAGTATTTTAATTTTTTATTAAAAATATTTAACCTAAAAATAAATTGCATTTATATGAGCTGTCCCTAATTTGTCCAGAGTTAATTCTCAAAGAATATTAGCTGAAAGCCAAACATATTTCATCAGTCAATCACCCATTATATTCTAATTATCTTATGTTGTTTCTAACCACCTTTCAAAAGTTTATTTTCACATGGATAGACATATAGTATCATCGGAATTCTTTTGGACATTCATCCTTGACCAGAGTTAACATTAATTAAACTAACCTCTTATTAGAAAGAAAATTTTCATATAACAATATATGAGAGTAAAAATATCTAATGATTAATATATGACATTAAACTTTACTAATTCTCCAATAGATTTTTTTTATCAAAATAATAATAATAATAAATAAATAAATAAACATCAACTAATCAAAAAGAAAATCAGATTGTGTGAAGCCCTTCATATTTGACCAACTAACCATGTGTTGAGCTTAATGTTGTGATATATATATATATATATATATATATATATATATATATATATATATATATATATATATATATATATATATATTACAACAATAGATTTAATACCTCTATTAAGCCCTGTGATTATTTTCATTAGAAGTTTTTCAAATTTAAGAAATTCTTCTTTAATCATTTATGTTATTAGTAGAATTCAAGTTTGATGGTTGAAGTGAAGGAATGCATCTAGCCTACTATATGATAGAAAAGTACTACTTAGCTTTAAGAGAAATTTATATGATTGTGATAAGACTTGCAATGATTTATGATACACAATGTTGGCAGTAACAAAGAAGCATAAAATTCGGTTAGATGTTGTAGAGATGAGGATGCTCAGGTAGATGAGTGGCTTTACTCTTAAAGATAAAATGCGAAATGAATATATATGTGATAAGAAGTTGCTCTAATGATAGGTAAGATTATAGAGAGTTTTCTTAGATGGTTTGACCACTTAAAACGTCGGTTGTTTGATGACCCAGTTAAGAGAGTGGTTATATTAGATGTACCATATGTTAAGAAAGGTAGAGGTAAATGTAAAAAAGACTATTAGGATGTATAAAAATGACCTTAGTTTATTAGATTTAAATGAGAATTCAACACCTAATAGACATGATGAAGAAAAAGGATTCATATAGCACCTATATAGTGAAATAAAAGGTAATTTGTTGTTTTGTAATCATTTCTTTAAGATGTAAAGCTCCTACAATAATTTCCTATAATTTTGTTTAAAATTCAATAATTCTATTACTAAAATTAACTTTATACATTATATGTATGTGTGTATATATATATATACTATCAACAAGAAAATAAAAATCAGATTTTATTGGATTAAAAAATAAAAAGTAAGTTTTTATTCTTTTAAACATTTAAAATTTTTTTAGTTCTTTAACAATTAGATCTAGGTTGGTTTTAACTTGATCAAGATCACAAATAATTATTCATTTAATTTTGGCACTTACTCTAGTTCACTCATTATAGTTATAGCTCATTAATTTTGATTTGAACATGATTTTATTTCAATTTAAACATAATTTAAGTTAAAATGTTTGCATTGATTAGTGTTGATTTGGATTTGAAGTCAATGAAAGCTAAACCACTCTATTTTAAAATGATGAATTAGAAAATTATTTCGCAATTTTTCTCCAAGTGGTTCAATTCTTGCTCGTTGCTAAATCAAGATTCCAAGTCTCCTATGGATGGCATCTACCACCATAAAAAAAAAAAATTCTTCTTATCATTAAATAATTTGGATGGCTATAAGAAATTCCACATCCAAGTCTTTCACATGACTAGAATGAAGACTATTACGTGTAGAGTATGAATGCAGCTTTATTTCAACTCTAATAAGACATGTGTCATGCGATATTCAATACACAATTGTTGTGCATTGGCTATTATATGTATTTATGTAATAGCAACTTCACGAGAACATACAAATACACATCATCTAAATATAAGAATTGAAGCTTGACATGAATAGTTAATATTTGGAAGAGCTAAAATAGGAAGATAACTAATATAATGATATGAAATGTTTAAGGAAATACTAATATAATGATAAAATCCCATGAAAATTGTATATGAATGAAAGATTTAGTTGGCTATTCTAATAAGGTTATGATTTTTTCTAATCTATCTCAATACATGCATAAGAAATAATATCCATAAATGCTAATCCTGAAGATATGGCATTTCTTTGGATCGGAATATAACTTTATTTGTCATGCTAGTAAAATATTTATTGGATGTGTTTTTTTCTCTTGGTTTAAAAATATATACTTAGATGCCATTAAAGTATAAAATCATAAATTTATCGATGTATAATCAATAGACTTTACATAATGCATGCGAAAGTGTTGAGGTGCATTGGAGAGACCGAATGACATCATCATCCATATGAACTATCTCTAATATTTTTATAAAATTATATTATAAATATGAAAAGTCGAATACATAAACTTATATTAAAAAATATTTAAATTAAAATTTTACATAGACTATATTATTTTAAGTCTATTATAAATTTAACAATTAATAAAAAATAATAACATCTAGTAAATAAAAAACAAATTATTTTATATTAAAATATATTAATTCCTAAAAATATTATTTAATATATATTAAAAATTTCTAATTCATTCTTTTATATATTAACTATATATAAGTTTATGTTAATGCCTCTAGTTATTTATAAAAGGATGAGTTTGAAAATTACATTTACATAAACTTATATTAAAAATATTTAACTTTTGAGTTATACTACAATAATAAACTAATTTTTCAAAATCATTGATACCCTAAAATGCAATAAATTTGAAAGATAGGTTCCACTAACTTCTTATCATAATTCATCATTCTTAGTCAACTCAAGGAAATGATATTTCTTCCGGTTGTCGCAGCTTTTCAAAATATACACCATAAATTTATCGATGTATAATCAATAAATTTGTATCATAAGATGCATCAAGGTGTTGAGGTGCATTGGGAAAATTAAATAACATCATCATTCTTTCATTATTAAAGTCGAATCACATAATCAATTGTATGTCACAAACTATCCAAGGACTTTATAATAGTGCATTCATCTTGTTTTTAAACATCATATTTCAACATGTGTTGATCAAATTCAATAGCATGTTCTTCTATTGCTAACCTCTTTTGTAAAAAATAATGTAATACAAAGAAGATATCTTGATGAAAATAAATAAATATATCCATCCTCTATCATGATCTTGCTATTTCCTTCATGATCATGATTTCTTTTAATAATTTTTTCACTAAATAGAAGCATTTATTTTCTACTTAATGATCGCTAGCTTGATCCATTGATCGAGTTGAACTTCATTGTAGTTAAAAAAAATGCTTTATAGTGTAAACTAGATCAATGAAATCTTACAGATTCAAGTCACTTTTGAAATATAAGATATCTATAACTACTCTAAAATAGTGATAATTTTTTTGGACTTTCTATGTCCCAATCCTATCGATAATCACATGAATTAAAGAAGAGAACCTCTTGACTATATTTAGCAGACACTACAAGTTAATGTTTCAATTATTAATTTTCACTTCACAATTTCTCATCTTAACTTCTTCAGCAAGTTGTTGGCTGTTCCTCCTTGGCAGCAATCTTCTTCAAGCTCCAATACCATTTTTTATGAGAAAAAGTGTTAAAGAAATTAAAATGTTTTGCAAAAACTTCAATAACCCTTGTTATAAATCTTAACTTAGTTAATTCAGTTTATGGTATGCCCGTTAAGGTGTGTTTATAAATTTGCTTTTTGTACTTAGTAGCTTTGATGGTTTGTCACCTAATTTTAGAATTTATATGAGAAGAACAATCGTCTCTTTCAAAATGAAGCGTTAGATGATTTTTTTTAATCTCCTCAGTCAAACTAACCCATCAAAAGGCTACTGATTTTTGAAGTCCTTAAAACTTTATCCCAATATGCTGGCTTATTTCTTCTTTCATTTGTTGTTGGCTTATTAAATTCTGAAAAAAATGTATATATATTTATATTTTTGTTGGCTTATTAATAATACTATAAGAATGAATCTCTTTAAATAATAGTAATAATAATAACAAGATAGATTTATTGATATGGTTAAAATTTTTTAATATATTTACATATTTAATATTAAAATTTATATTTATTTATATATCACTTTAATGTATTATAATGTGAAAATATATTTATAACAAGGTGTATTTTATTTTTGAAAAAAAAATATTAGTGATGCTGATTATGTAATTTAAAATTATGAATGCCATATAAGTAAATATAAAGATTTGAGTGTTACTCATATAAATACCTGAATTTTTTATAATATGTATATAAATCTTTCTAAATAATATTCACATTAGAGTCATTAATGAACAAGTATTCTCATGGACTATATGAGCTGAATAAAAAAATAAAAATAGATATTATATCATAATTTTAACAAAAAAAAAAAAATTTTAAATTTTTATTCATTTTATGATGATTTTTTTAAAAAAAATCTCTTAACAAATTATTTTCAAGTTAACCTATCATAACTCAAGATCAACTTACAATTATTCAATTCCTAACTCTTGTTATAAGCTCGCTTGACTCGATCATAAATCTAGATTAATATAATTTTGTTTATTTTAATTTTAGCTTTATTTGATTTCTATTTAAGCTCAGTCTTAATAGATTTTATACCTCTATTATGCCCTACAATTATTTTTCTTAGAAGTTTTCCCAAAAAAAAAAAAAAAATCTACTTTAATCGTTTCCATAAGATGAGTGCAAAACTCTAGCAACAATTTTCTATTAATTTTGATTTGGACCTTATTTGATTTCAATTTAAATATAATTTAAATTAAATTTGAGCATTTATTAGTGTCGACTTGGATTTGAAGTCAATGAAAGCTAAATAGTTCTAAATTAAAATGATGTATTGGAAAATTATTCTGGATTTATTCTGCAAGTGGGTCTATTTTTGTTACTTAATCAAGATTCCAACTCTTTTATAAGCCGCTTCTACCACCATTCAAAATTAAAAGAAAAATAGTTTAAACTTATCTTCAATTAATTTTGGTTGGCTATTAGGAGTTCCATATTCAAATCTTCCATATGACTGGAATGACGACTCAAGAGCTTATTATGTGCAGGCTCCAGATGTAGCTTTGCATCAGAACTATAATAGTATAGTGTAATGCGAATGACACGGAGCTTGTTACATCTAAGAGGGAAACGCATCTGATGAATTAAAACATCAATGGTAAGATTGTCGAAGTGTGGAGCACTAAGATATATGCAGTTATTCCATTAATTATTTAAATATCAATTCTTTATTTAAACATTATTTTTTATAATTTTTTTTCGATTTTACTTATGATCTAGTTGGCATAATTTTTTCATAATTTTACATTTTATACATTAATTATAGTTATATTCAACTATAAATTTCTTTATTATTTTTATAATTTTTTTTGACATAATATAACCAAAATTTAAAAATATAAAACACTCCAAAATATTTTTAAAAATAATTAAAAATAATAATAAATTGGTTACAAAATTTGTTATTCAATAAAAAAAATATTCTTTTTCATGAGTTCTATTATCTATTTTTTGGGAGGATTTATAGACATGTCACATAATACTTAAACATCACAACAAAACATCATTATTATTATATTTTTAAAGGTGAATACATCTTTTCATTCATAAATAAAGTGTTAGAAACCTAAAAATGAAACTTTAATATATTAGATATATAAATACATATAAATTATGTTGTATATAGGTAATTTTTTAAAACTTTTAGACACTCTAATGCGTGCTATGATTCAAACTTTTATCTAATGTAATATGTGTCTCATTACATTGAAGAGGGTCATTGGATCCCTATTTATATTGAAATGGCCTCCATTCTCACATTAAGAACAACACAATTTCTTTGATCGCTATTGAAGTTTCAAATAGTTAAAATAAGGGCTTTAATGACATTATTTTAAAGCATTAAAAAAAGCTGTCTTTCGATGAATTTACTCCTTCCGAGTAATTTAGTCATAAGAGCAACCAAAGAATTGAAATGTTTAACAAAATAATGATATAATCTCATGAAAACTCTATACGTAGGAAAATATTTAGTTTGCTATTCTAAATAATTATGATATTTTTCTAATCCATCTCACTAAATGAACAATAAATAATATCCATGAAAGTTAATCCTTAAGAAATGACATTTCTTTGGGTTAGAATACAACTTTTATTGTCAAAATTTTCAAATATTTGTTGGCAATGTTTTAAATGTTATCTTATTTAAATATATACTAAGACGTCATCAAAATGTACAATCATAAATTTATCATTATACAATCAATAGACTTACATCATAAGATGCATAATGGTGTTGAGGTGCATTGGAGGCGAATGGCATCATCGTCCATTTTTATAGTCCATCCCTTATTGTTGATGTCTACTTTCATTCATCTTTTCATGCAAATTTGATGATGCCCACTATCAAATTAAATTTCAACAATAGCATTATCGTATGAAAGAACTTCCAACTTTGGTATTGGGAAGCACTATTTGATCTTTTTTATCGCACAATTATAAATGCACATTTGTTAAGCTTCATTTTTGGAGTCAATTATGTGGGTACAACAAGACTAATAATACTCTTCATATTAATAAGATTATTGTCCATTTGTCAGTGCATTCAACGTGTAGATTAATGTGAAGTGACAACCTCCAAAAGAAGGTTCATCACATATTGTTTATTTTGCATAAGGGAAAAACTTCGAGGACTTCAAGTAACACATTCATGTACTATTGCAACATTGTAACTATGGCTATACCTCCTAGGTCACTTGATCTCCATCTTAATTTTCTCCAATAGGCATCAAGCATATGCAATGCTTGACTTTGTATGGTTTTCACAAACAAAAAGTTCTAAAACCATTGTGGTGTCATACTTGACCCTTTTTCAACTTTTATTTAGAGACATAAGTAATATCCACTCTCTAATGCACTCCAAAGTATAGCTATTTTTGTAACCATCATGAAGAGTTTGCATGAAATAGTAGCATGCCTTCCTAACAACAAATGATATACATCCATTAAAATAACATTGCATCTTGAAATTTCTTGTCAATGAAAAATTGTACCGAGCAATGCTTTGCCATTTTGATCTTGCTTTATTTTTATAATTGAGAAAGCTTGTATGGTTTTGGATGTTCTCACATTAAAAGGTTCAATTTCTCCACCATTTTGATATAAACAAGATATTCGTTGCTTCATCTTTTGACGATGATTTTGTAACCCTTCTCTTTGATAATGCCCTGAGTATGGAAGCTATTGTGGCAAAGCCACTCAAATTCTTTCTCAATAGCACTAGATACCCTTCAAACAATGACAACTCTTCTACGTTAGCACACTAATGTACTCCTTTCAGTTCAGGCGCAGCTTTCACTTCACCATTGTTTGGTTTGATTCTTCAATGAGCAGAATTACTTAACAATTTAAGCAATTATGGTTGATTTACAATGACAACTCTTCTATTATCTTATTTTTTGGAGGATTTTCATGCATACCAAATAATTCTTCAACATCATAAATATCACTATTATTATTATTTTTAAAGGTGAATACATCCTTTCATGCATAGATAAAGTGTTAGAAATATAAATATCAAACTTTAAGAATTAGATACATAATAATTAGAAATTTTGTGGTCTATAGAAATTTTTTTAAAACTTTTAGATGCTCCAATACTTGCACTAAGATTCGAACTTCTTATCTAATGTAGTGTGTCTCATTGAGCTTTTCATTGAAGGATGAGAGCTTTTCATTGAAGGAGTCATTGGATGCTTATTTGGAAAATGAGCATTTATTCTACAAGTGGTTCTATTTTTGCTTGTTGCTTAATCAAAATTCCAACTCTTTTATAAGCCGCTTCTACACCACTCAAAATTAAAAGAAAAATAGTTTTAAACTTATCTTCAATTAATTTTGGTTGGCTATAAGGAGTTCCATATTCAAATCTTCCACATGACTGGAATGATGACTCAAAAGCTTATTATCTGCGGGCTCCAGATGTAGCTTCACGTTGGAGCTATAATAGTATAATTATAGATACGTAAGGACTGTTATCTAGAGGCGTGACGTCAAAAATGAATTAAGACATGAATAGTAAGATTGTCGAAGTGTGGACCACTAAGATATATACAGTTATTCCATTAATTGTTTAAATATTAATTCTTTATTTAAATATTATTTTTTATAATTTTTTTGGATTTTACTTATGACATCAATAGTAAGAATTTCATAAGATCTAAGGTGTTGAGGTGCATTGAAGAGGCACAATGTCATTCATATGAAATGTCTCTAATTTTTTTATAAATTTATATTAAAAATATGTAAGTACATAAACTTATATTAAAATATTTAACTTAAAATTTTACATAGATATATTATATTAAATCTATTATAAATTTAACGATATTAATAAAATTTTATATTATCTATTACTTAAAAATAAATTATTTTAAATTAAAATATATTAATTTCTAAATATATTATTTAATGAATATAAATTTTTTTTCTAATTCATTCATTTATATATTTAATATATAAAAGTTTATGTTAACATATCTAGCTATTTAAAAAAGGATGAGTTTGAAAATTACATTTACATAAGTTTATATGAAAAAATATTAAACTTTGGAATAATACTACAATAATAAACTTATTTTTCAAAATCATAATATTCTAAAATGCAATAAATTTGAAAGATATGTCCCACAAAATTCTGATCATAATTCAGCTTTCGATTTATGCTTAGATTCTCAGTCAACAGCAATAAATAATACTTAGCAGAAAACAAGACTCAAGTTCATTATATTAGGGCAATTTGTAAATAAAATTCTTTACAGTAATCTTTAATATAATTATCAATTAAGTTAACTACGGCATAAGACCAAAGAATAAATTTGCTAGAAGAAATTTCAAAACGAGGTTCATCCCAAGCTGTGACTACTCTAAACAACATGCGGACAGCTTGCTGAAGCATCTCATTCAACCAGCCAGTGTCAATTGTGGTGGAATTATAACTCCACTGTGACCGCTTCTCAACAGTTCAAAGAAAATTTAAACTTTAAATCACCATTTCTAACAAAACAAAATTACGTAAATTACACGTATAACCCTAATTCAGTATATGGCATGCCCGTTAAGGTGTGTTTGTTAATTTGGTTTTGTACTTGAGTTTTAAAATTTAGATGTGAAGAATAATCGTCTCTTTCACAATGAATTTCTCTATTTTGGTGATCACAATGACCAAATTAAAGCTAAGTGGAAAGGATCTGTGTCAATCCTGATGCATTAAAAGCCTACTGGTTTTTAAAGTCCTTATATTTTTATCCCAATTTGTCCGATTTTTCTTTTTTCTTTTAATTATTTGATGGCTCATAAAATTCTGAAAAAATGTATATTTTTCCCTATGGCTGAGGCAAAGCTCGATTAATAGCTTCAAAAACTATACCAGAACTTAGTTATCATTAACTATGTCTGATCAATTAGCTCTATAGAATTAAATCATCTAACAAAGAAGTGTGGTATTGAGAATTCAATGAGTCGTGTATTAATACTAAAATATAGATTAGGATGGTATTAATAATACAAAAAAATTTTAAGAAAAGTATGTGGTACTAAAATTCAAACTTTATCTCTAAATTAAAATGTTGAATTAATTAAATTTCCTCTATTAGTCGACTCATGTTAAAATAGATTATTTCCTCTATTTTAAATAGATTATGTCACCAGCTAATCATATGTGACCCGCTAATCATGTATTCCGCTTATTGTTGTTAAAAATAATCTTTAAATATTTTTTTACATCTTAATAAATTTTATACCTCTATTATGCCCTATAATTATTTTTCTTAGAAGTTTTCCAAAAATAAAATTCTTCGTTAATCATTTCCATTAGATGACTGCAAAACTCTAGCAACAATTTGCTATTAATTTTGATTTGGACGTTATTTGATTTCAATTTAAATATAATTTAAATTAAATTTGAGCATTTATTAGTGTCGACTTGGATTTGAAGTCAATGAAAGCTAAATAGTTCTAAATTAAAATGATGTATTGGAAAATTATTCTGGATTTATTCTGCAAGTGGTCCTATTTTTGCTCGTTGCTTAATCAAAATTCCAACTCTTTTATAGGCCGCTTCTACCACCACTCAAAATTAAAAGAAAAATAGTTTAAACTTATCTTCAATTAATTTTGGTTGGCTATAAGGAGTTCCATATTCAAATCTTCCACATGGCTGGAATGATGCTCAAGAGCTTATTATGTGCGGGCTCCAGATATAGCTTTGCATCGGAGCTATAATAGTATAGTATCGATGCGTAATGACGCCATTATTTACATCTAAGAGGCGTACGTCGTCTGATGAATTAAGACATCGATAGTAAGATTGTTAAGTAATATATACAGTTATTCCATTAATTGTTTAAATATCAATTCTTTATTTAAATATTTTTTTATAATTTTTTTGGATTTTACTTATGATCTAGTTGGCATAATTTTTTCATAATTTTACATTTTATACATTAATTATAGTTATATTCAACTATAATTTTCTTTTATTTTATAAATTTTTTTGACATAATATAATCAAATTTTAAAAATATAAAACACTCCAATTTTTTTTTAAAAATAATTAAAAAATAAAAAATTACTTACAAAATTTGTTATTCAATAAAATTTTTTTCTTTTTCATGAGTTCTATTATCTATTTTTTGGGAGGATTTATAGACATATCACATAATACTTTAACTTCACAACAAAAATATCATTATTATTATATTTTTAAAGGTGAATAAATCTTTTCATTCATAAATAAAATGTTAGAAACCTAAAAATGAAACTTTCATATATTAGATATATAAATACATATAAATTATGTTGTATATAGGTAATTTTTTAAAACTTTTTAGACACTCTAATGCTTGCACTACAATTCAAACTTTTTATCTAATGTAGTATGTGTCTCATTGGGCTTTCATTGAAGAGGGTCATTGGATCCCTATTTAGATTGAAAAACCTCCATTCTCACATTAAGAACAACACAATTTACCTTTGATACACTATTGAAGTTTCAAATAGTTAAAATAGGGCTTTAATGAGATTACTTTAAAGCATTAAAGCTAGCATGGGTCTTAAGTTGCCCGATGAATTTACTCCTTCCGAGTAATTTAGTCATAAGAGCAACCAAAGAATTGAAATGTTTAACAAAATAATGATATAATCTCGTGAAAACTCCATACGCAAAAAAATATTTAGTTTGCTATTCTAAATAATTATGATATTTTTCTAATCCATCTCACTAAATGCACAATAAATAATATCCATGAAAGTTAATCCTTAAGAAATGACATTTCTTTGGGTTACAATACAACTTTTATTGTCAAAATTTTCAAATATTTGTTGGCGGTGTTTTAAATGTTATCTTATTTAAAATATATACTAAGATATCATCAAAATATACAATCATAAATTTATCATTATACAATCAATAGACTTACATCATAAGATGCACAATGGTGTTGACCTGCATTAGAGAGGCCGAATGGCATCATCATCCATTCTTATAGCCCATCCCTTATTTTGGATGTCTACTTTCATTCATCTTTTAGCTTCATCAAATTTGATGATGCCCACTATCAAATTAAGCTTCAAGAATAGCATTATCTTATGAAAGAACTTCCAACTTTGGTATTGGGAAGCAATATTTGATCTTTTTTATAGCACAATTGTAAATGCACATTTGTTAAGCTTCATTTTTGGAGTCAATTATGTGGGTACAACTAGACTAATAATACTCTTCATATCAATAAGATTATTGTCCATTTGTCAGTGCATTCAACGTGTAGATTAATGTGAAGTGACAACCTCTGAAAGAAGGTTCATCACATATTGTTTATTATGAGTAAGGAAAAACTTGAGAACTTCTCTAAGTAAAACATTCATGTACTATTGCAACATTGTAACTATGGCTATACCTCCCAGTCACTTGATCTTCATCTTGATTTTCTTTAATAGGCATCAAGCATATGCAATGCTTGACTTTGTATGGTTTTCATAAACACAAAGTTTTAAAACCATTGTGGTGTCATACTTGACCCTTTTTCAACTTCTATTTAGAGACATAAGTAATATCCACTCTCTAATGCATCAAAAGTATAGCTATTTTTGTAGACATCATGAAGAGTTTGCATGAGATAGTAGCATGCCTTCCAACAACAAATGATATACATCCATTAAAATAACATTGCATCTTGAAATTTCTTTTAGGTGAAAAAATTGTACCGAAGCAATGCTTTGCCATTTTGATCTTATTTTATTTTTATAATTGAGAAAGCTTGTATGGTTTTGGATGTTCTCACATTCAAAGGTTCAATTTCTCCACCATTTTGGTATAAACAAGATATTCGCGGCTTCATCTTTTGACAATGATTTTGTAACCCTTCTCTTTGATAATGCGCTGAGTATGGAAGCTATTGTGGCAAAGCCACTCAAATTCTTTCTCAATAACACTAGACACGCTTCGAACAATGACAACTCTTCTACATTAGCATACTAATGTACTCCTTTCAGTTCAAGCGCATCTTTCACTTCACCATTGTTTGGTTTGATTCTTCAATGAGCATAATTACTTAACAATTTGAGCAATTATGATTGATTTACAATGACAACTCTTCTATTATCTATTTTTTTTTGGAGGATTTACATACATACCAAATAATTCTTCAACATCATAATAAAAATATCACTATTATTATTATTATTCTTTTTAAAGGTGAATACATCCTTTCATGCATAGATAAATTGTTAGAAATATAAATATCAAACTTTAAGCATTAGATACATAATACAAAAAAAATTTTGTGGTCTATAGAAAATTTGTTTTAAAACTTTTGCTCCAATACTTGCACTAAGATTGAACTTCTTATCTAATGTAGTGTCACATTGAGCTTTTCATTGAAGGAGTCATTAGATGCCTATTTGGGTTAAAATGACTTCAATTCTTACATTGAGAGCATCACAATTTACCTTTGATACACAATTGAAATTTGGAAGAGCTAAAATTGAGGATTTAATGACTTTATTTTGAAGCATCAAAGCTAGTTTGGGTCTTTGGTTGCTAGATGAATTACTCCATGCAAGTAGTTTAGTGATAAGAGCACCAAAAGAATTGAAATGTTTAATGAAAAATTGACATAGGGTGTGTTTGAGATAGCTTTTTAGCTACTTTGTTATTAAGAAAATAGTAAAAAAAAAAAAAAATCACAACTACGTTTGACTAGAAATTTTTTGACTTCATTTAAAAAAAAATTTTGTGATAAAAGTTGCCTTTGAGAATTACAACTGTTAGAGTATAGTGGGTGTCAGAAAACTCTAATTTTAATTTTTCAAAAAGGAAAATATTTATAATACACACAGTAACTTTTTAAAAAAATTATTTTTCCTACATCAACTTTACAACAAGTTCAAAAAGCTATATCTACCCCAAATAGACCTATAATCCCATGAAAACTCCATGCGAAGGAATAGATTTGGTTGGCTACTCTAATATAATTATGATATTTTTCTAATCCATGTCAGTACATGTACAAAAAAGTATATATATATCCAACAATGTTAATCTTGAAGAATTGAAATTTTTTGATGTGCAATCAGTAGACTTGCATCATAAGATGCACTAAGGTGTTGAGGTGCATTGAAGAGGCACAATGACATCATCATTCATATGAAATGTCTCTAATATTTTTATAAATTTATATTAAGAATATGAAAAGTCGAGTACATAAACTTATATTAAAAATATTTAACTTAAAAATTTTGCATAGATATATTATTTTAAATCTATTAATAAAATTTTATATTATCTATTACTTAAAATAAATAAATTATTTTAAAATAAAATATATTTATTTCAAAATATATTATTTAATGAATATAAATTTTTTTTCTAATTCATTCTTTTATATATTTAATATATATAAGTTTATGTTAACATCTCTAGCTATTTATAAAAGGAGTTTGAAAATTACATTTACATATGTTTATATGAAAAAATATTAAACTTTGGAATAATACTACAATAATAAACTTATTTTTCAAAATCATTGATATTTTAAAACACAATTAATTTGAAAGATATGTCCCACTAAATTCTGATCATAATTCAGCTTTTGATTTATGCTTAAATAGATTCTTAGCAGAAAATAAGACTCAAGTTCATTATAATTTGTATATAAAATTCTTCACAGTAATCTTTAATATAATTATCAATTAAGTTAATACGACATAAGACAAAAGAATAAATTTGCTAGAAGAAATTTCAAAACGAGGTTCATCCCAAGCTGTGACTACTCTAAACAACATGCGGATAGCTTGCTGAAGCATCTCATTCAACCAGCCAGTGTCAATTGTGGTGGAGTTATAACTCCACTGTGACCGCTTCTCAACAGTTCAAAGAAAATTTAAACTTTAAATCACCATTTCTAACAAAACAAAAATTACGTAAATTACACGTATAACCCTAATTCAGTATATGGCATGCCCGTTAAGGTGTGTTTGTAAATTTGGTTTTTGTACTTGAGCTTTGATGGTTGAACAACTAGTTTTAAAATTTAGATGTGAAGAATAATCGTCTCTTTCACAATGAATTTCTCTATTTTGGTGATCACAATGACCAAATTAAAGCTAAGTGGAAAGGATCGTGTCAATCCTGATGCATTAAAAGCCTACTGATTTTTAAGTCCTTATTTTTTTATCCCAATTTGTCCGATTTTTCTGTTTTTTAAATTATTTGATGGCTTATAAAATTCCGAAAAAATGTATATTTTTCCCTATGGCTGAGGCTGCAGATTTCATCAGCAGTTGTACTGTAGGGCAAAGCTCGATTAATAGCTTCAAAAACTATACTAGATTTAAAGATTATTAATGATATTATTGATGTGAATTAATGATTTTGCTATTATATAACTAAATATAAAAATTTAGCTATTAGATATAAAAAAACATAATTATATATATATATATATATATATATGTATGTATGTATGTATGTATGTATGTATGTATGTATGTATGTATCTGTTTTTGTATATCTATCTAATAAAATATACTATTCTCAATGGAATTAGTTATGTACAATTATGTACATAATATAGGATGAACAAGAAAATAAAAATTAGATGTTATGGGATTAAAATAATAAATTAATTTTTATTTTATTTTATTCATTTTAAGGAATTTTTTAGGTTCCTTAGTAGTTTGATCCCAAGTTGATCTTAACTTGACTTGGATTAGTGATAATTATTTAATTTGATTTTGACACTTACTCTAGTTATGGGCTCATTATAGTTAAAGCTCAATAATTTTGATTTAGGCTTAATTTTATTTCAATTTATGCTTAATTTAAATTAAATTTGAGTATTTATTAGTGTTGACTTGTATTTGAACTCAATTGAAGCTAAATAGCACTAATTTAAGTTGATGAATTATAAAGTTATTTCTCCAGGTGGTTCTATTGTTGCTCGTTGCTTAATCAAAATCCTTGTTCTTCTATGGACCACGTCTATCACCACCAAAAATAAATAAAAAATCATTTATTCTTATCTTTAAATTAGTTTGAATGGCTATAAGGAGTTCAATATCCAAGTCTTCCACAAGACTGGAATGATGACTAAAGTTCCATATATCCAAATCTAGCTTTTAAATTAGATTTCCACACCTTTTCTCCAGCATGGAGCCATTTCGTTCAACTCCACCGTCTACCTTTTCCTAGTATTTCTTGCATTATCTCTCTTTCTAGATCTTTTCTTGGTTAATGCTCTTGACCATTGCCTCCAGGAAGAGAGCTCATCACTTCTCCAGCTAAAGCGTGGCTTTCCCTTCGCTAAGCTTGATACATGGCGGTCGATGTTGCATCTGGAGAGCGTGACATGCGATAAATCGAGACGGGTCATCGGCCTCGATCTGAGCAATCGGTTCATCGGTGGTAAAATCGATCCGAGCCTCTTCAATCTCACATTTTTACGCAATCTCAATCTTTCCCAAAACTTCTTCGACTACATACCAATCCCAGATTTCGGCTGGGACAAGCTTGCAAATCTTTCAAGCCTCGACCTTTCTTATGCTGGATTTTCTGGGAAAGTTCCTGATGGTATTTCTCATTTAACGAAGTTGGCATCCCTCCACCTCTCTTTTAACCGTGGGCTTTATCTCAGTGCTAGCACAACATTTTTGCAAAACATGAGCAATTTGAGAGAACTTTATCTTGACGAAGTAGATGTCTCAGCATTCAACAATGAATGGTGTAGTAGTCTAGTCAATTCCACGCCCGCACTTGAGGCACTGAGCATGATTTATTGTTCCCTTTTCGGTGCCAGTTGTTCTTCTCTCTCCAAGCTCCCTTACTTATCTATTCTCCATCTTGAAGAGAATAATTTGGACTCAAGCATCCTTAATTCATTTGTCAATTTTACTTCACTATCTGAGCTTGGAGTTGCAGAAAATGAATTCAAAGGAGTTTTCCCAAGAAAATCATGCAGCTAAAAAATTTGGAATTCTTTGATATCAGCAGTAACGAAATGCTTTCTGGTTCTCTTCCTGATTTTCAGAAGACAACAATTTAGAAATTTTGTACCTTTATTTTACCAATTTCTCTGGAGATATACCTAATACAATTGGCAACCTACAGTTTTTGACAGCTTTAGATCTCTCAGAATGTCAATTCTCAGGGAGAATACCACCTTCAATGGGGAATTTATCTCAGCTACAATGGTTAGATTTATCTGAGAACAATAAACTATATGGGCAGATTCCGAGGTCCCTATTTCAAATACCATGACTCATTGCACTTTCACTTGCTTGGAACAATTTTGATGGAGTTGTAGAGTTAGATTTTATCAAAAATCTGAAGAATCTCTCAGAATTGGACCTCTCAAACAGTGGAATTTCATTAAGTACATGGGATTTAGATGATGGATCATTGCCATCTTTCTTTCCCAATATCTCATATTTGGGATTGGCTACTTGTAATCTAACTAAGATCCTGGATTCCTAGAATATCAACATCACCCAAAGTTTATGGAATATTTGGATCTCTCAAACAATAAAATTCATGGGGAAATACCAAGTTTGATTTGGAGTATTCCTTTTTTGAATCTCTCTCACAACTTTTTCACACATGTTGCAAAGCCTCATTTTAATTTTTCTTCTAATAACGAGTTTATTATTGATCTCAGTTCCAACATGCTTGAAGGAAAATTATTCTGGATTTATTCTGCAAGTGGTTCTAAATTAAAATGTTGTATCGGAAAATTATTCTGGATTTATTCTGCAAGTGGTTCTATTTTTGCTCGTTGCTTAATCAAAATTCCAACTCTTTTATAAGCCGCTTCTACCACCACTCAAAAGTAAAACAAAAATAGTTTAAACTTATCTTCAATTAATTTTGGTTGGCTATAAGGAGTTCCATATTCAAATCTTCCACATGACTGGAATGACGACTCAAGAGCTTATTAAGTGCGAGCTCAAGATGTAGCTTTGCATAAGAGCTATAATAGTATAGTGTTGGTACATGGCAGAGGCGAATGTTACATCTAGAATGACATATGATGAATTAAGACATCAATAGTAAGATTGTCAAAGTGTGGACCACTAAGATATATACAGTTATTCCATTAATTGTTTAAGTATCAATTCTTTATTTAAATATTAGATGTTGCAGAGATGAGGATGCTCAGGTAGATGAGTGGCTTTACTCTTAAAGGTAAAATGATAAATGAATATATGCGTGATAAGATTGGAGTATCTCCAGTAATAGATAAGATTAAAGAAATTAGTCTTAGATGGTTTGGCATAAAATTTCGTGGTTTGATAACCTAATTAAGAGAGTAGATTTATTAGATGTGTCTTATGTTAAGAAAGGTAGAGGTAGACTTAAAAAACTTTGTTAGATTATATAAAAAATGATATTAGTTTATTAGAATTAAATGAGAATTTGAAACCTAGGACATGATGGTGAAAAAGGATTCATGTATCCCTACATAGTAGAATAAAAGCTTATTGTTGTTGTTTGTAATCATTTGTTTAAGATGAGTATAAAACTCTAGCAATAATTTGCTATAATTTTGTTTAAAATTCAATAATTCTATTTTAAACAATTAAATTTATACATTTTATATAATAATAAAAATAATAATAATAATAACCTCTATGTTGGTTTGAATTATTGTAGATCGTAGCTCAATTAATATATTAAAAAATTTATGCAAGATTTTAATTATTATTGTATCTGATCAATTAGCTCAATAGAGTTATTTAATGTTAAAGTGTGGAAATGAACAAAATCAAATTAGAAGTGCTTTAATACTAAAATATAGGTTGGGATGGTATTAATCCGAGATTTTTTTTTCAATTTTGATTGCTCTAGTATTTTTTTTACTGTTCTTCCAACTAGCGTTATGCATGTTAAAGAAGTTGTTATGTTGTTTGCGTGTAATGTACATAATATAGGATGAACAAGGAAATAAAAATTAGATGTTATGGGATTAAAATAATAAATTATTTATTTATTGTTTTATTCATTTTAGGGAATTTTTTTAGGTTCCTTAGTAGTTTGATACCAAATTGATCTTAACTTGACTTGAATTAAAGAGTTGCTTCTAGCATTCCTAGATTGAAACTTATATATCTTTCAAAATTGGGTGCAGTGACTATATCCCAATCGTTATCAGTGGTGATTTTGTATCTTTCCTTTGATTATTGTTACCCAACTATTATATTTCAATTTTTTCTACTATTAAAGTTACTATTCTATTTTTGGGAGTTTTTAGATGTTGCAGATATCACGCAACCACTATTTTCCACCTAGGCTGCAGTCCACTTCCTACGCAAGATATACTAATTATTGTTGTAGCGATTGATCCTCAAGACAATACATGTTTTTCCTCAAAATTGGTGTTAGTCCACGTTAATTGCGGTTTATTCAAATACAATAGCTTTAGCCCTTTCAACTTTGGACTTGTGCCTTCAGTTGTGCCCTCCTACAACCTTGGGATTGTTGGAATTCTAAATAGTCATCCTGCAGCTAATGTTTCTTAGCACCAACGCCTTTTTTCCAGGTTATACAACTTTCCCGAAAACTCATTGTTTCATTTGCCATCATTTTGACTTCCTAGATCGAGTATCATTTGATATCAAAGTTAGACCTATTCTAGAAGGTTTTTAGATAGCATTCTCTCCAACAAAATCCCACCACCAATTCCCCCACCCTCCAAAACCACCCCATGCTTTTATGAACAGCAAATCACTTTTCAATCCTAACCCTATCCCCATTCCAAACCTAATCTTACCCTTAAAATTCCTAACCCAAAGCTGACCCTCTTCAACCACCTCCAAACCCTACCCATGAACTACTCCAAGGAGGAATTTATAAGAGGATATATGAGCGATGACTTTAGAAGATATGCAATGGGAGATCCACAATTTGAAACAAAGACTTGATAATTGTGAGAGGAAGCAACAAGGAAGGATCACTCATAGCCAGGATGGTGATCCTCAAGAGAAGAAAAAAAGAGAAAATTTGATCCCTTTCCACCATGAGGACTCTAGTGAAGAATAACTAGGGCAACACGGATTTGGCATTGTATACAAAAGTAAAAAATGCAAATCTGATGAAGATTGACCTACCTAGTTTGAAGGGAAAATGAATCCAGATGAGTTTATTGGATAGCTACAAATAGTTGAGAGAGTTTTAAGTACAAAGATATTCCACATGACCTAAGAGTAAAGTTGGCAACCATTAAGCTCTAGAAGAATGCCTCTTTGTGGTGGAAGAATTTGAAGCATGCATGTGCAAGAGAAGAAGCAAGATCAGTACGTGGTCTAAAATAAAGAATGAGATATAGTGCAAATACATGTCAACTTACTACAAACAAGATGTATTCTTGAAACTCCATCATTTGTAGTAGGAGACTTATCAGTGGAGAAATATATTATTGAATTTAAGGAGTTAATGCTGAAATGTGAGTTAATGAAGATTGAAGAAAACATCATTGTCTAGTATCTTGAAAAATAGAAGACATCCATCAGCAAATTGCAGCCTTACTGATCCTACTAGATGTGTAGACTTTAATATTAAAGGTGAAGGCAGCATAGGCACATCACATCTATGCCTCCTCTTATGCGAAGTTCGACCACAGGATCAAGAAACAAGAGTATACTCAATTCCTCAAAAGAGTCAAAAAAGAATTTTCGGAGCCCACAAGCCAGCCTCATATCGATACAAAAAGTATTACCCTCTCAAAATTGTTGTAAAGATATGAAGCGCTCAAAAAATAAAGTATATGATTATAGTATTAATATTAATTATATACACACACAATATAATTATCTTAAAATAAAGTATATGATCGTATTCTATTATGAACAAATTTAAATAACAAAATTTTTTCACCGAATACAATATATGATCATATATTTATCCTTTGATCTATCATTTTCATATTAAATCTCTAAGAAAAAGTTTTAAAAATGTTGATATCAGTCTCAAGCTCAAATGAAAAAAATTTGAGGGCATCTTTAAAATTATTAATTTATGCCCCTACTAAAAAAAGTTTCTAGCTCCTCCCCCGGCTACGGGTAAGATCCTTTCTCAGATTGTACAACTCATTTCACATCAGTTTAGAGTATTTAAAAAAGGAAAGGAAACACATTTTCCATGATTCGACAGAGTAAATCCCTACAGCAAATCCGTTAAAATTATCACTGAAGTAAATGCCTTCTCCCTGACGCGGGCATCAGTTCCTGCTTGCCTGGGAATGCTCGTGAAGACCAAAACTGGGAACCAGTTCTATTTCCCGGAACTGGGTCCAGATTACCGAAAATTATATTACTATATTTCCTTATTTTCACTAGTATTAGGGTTATTTCTAGTGTTCTTGAATTGAAACTTGCTATATCCTTCAACATTTGGTGATGAATCTGTATCCCAATCATTGTCGGTGGTGGTTTATATCTTCCCTTTGATTATTACTATCTATAGGTTGTTATTCTGCACTGGATTGTTGCTTTGCCATTTGTCGGACTATAGTTCTGTCTTAACTCTCATCGTTTCTTCAATTAGACGTTGCTGTCCAGTGTTCTCCTCAAGTTTCTCGATTATGCACCCTAATCTACCGCAGGAATAAACTTCCCGTCCAACTGCAGCCATTTGCAGTCCAGATTGTCTTACTGTATGTTGTAAGACATTTCCAGGCTGCTGTCCTGAAGAAAACAGAGGAACCATGAGTTTACAGGACAGGAGAAAAAAGCATGATCGTACTACCAGAACAATTGCGAGGCATTGACCTTCTTTGGCCCATGCAGCTGATCAGCCACGGCTGCCGCTGCAACAGCTCCTGCTGCTGGCATTGCCTTCAATCATCAAAACATAAAAAATATCTCACAATTAGCAAGGGCTTGAATTAAGCATAAGGAAATGCTAATTGCAGAATGGAGTGATGACAGTAAAATGATTTTAAGTAGATCACATGCCAAGTCCCAGTTCACCTCAACGAAAAAAAATCAACTAAATTCAAAACTGGTTGATATGGCTTACCAGTTAACAATTGTTAGGATATACATCAAACTAACTAGAAAAATCAATAACTGACCATAAAGAAAAAGCAGAGAAGATGCCAAACTACACTCAGCAGAAAATTTCAAAAGCTGACTGACAACACTGGATGGGATTCAATGGAACAATTTTCTAAAGAGCAATTTAAACACTAATATTAAAATGCTTCCAACACCTGAATAAAGTAGCGTATTAGATGAAAATAGCTAGGGCAAACTCCTCCTCCTCCCGTGGATCCTCCTCTTCGACGCCTTGTTCCTCAACTGCTCCTCTCTCGCAGCTGGGTTAATCTCCTGACCTCCGGGTGTGACCGGAGGTCAGACCTCTTTATTATGGCTGCAATGAATCCCTCGTTCAATAGTGCCTTCCCTCCGCTATCTAGTCCCTCTTCTCTTCCTTCCATCCTAGGGCAACCGAATGCTCCTTCTCCACGTCCAAGTATTTGGAAAGACCTTCTCTTAGCACAGAATGAAAAAAGCCAAAACCTCCCCTTAACATATATCCCCACAGACTCACAAGTTATCTCTTTCTCTGAAGAAGAAGTTGTTGAAGGACAAAAAGAGTGGAATCTCTCACTGATTGGCCATGCAATAGGTAAGCGTCCTTATTATGGATCATTGCTTGCTGCGATTAGGAAGAAATGGAAATTTAAAGGCAATCTCGAGCTTCTTACCCTAGAGGCGTTCTTCCTCTTTAAGTTTACTTGCATTGAAGACTATGATCAAGTATGGGATCACGCCCATGCTTCCTCAATGGCCCATTTGTTTTCCAAAATGGAAATGGAACTTTCGTCCATCCAAGAACAAATCACCCGAAATGCCGATTTGGATTAAACTCCCCAATTTCCCGTTATGTCTCTGGAATGAAGCGGGTTTTTCCAAAGTCGAAAGCAGGGTAGGAGTTCCACTGGCTGTTGATAACCTCACGCGCAGCTAGGATCACCTTTGCTCGGATTTGTGTTCAAATAAACACTCTATCCTCTCTTCCGGACTCCATTCCTATTAACCTAAATGGGTTGGAATTTCAACAGAACATTCTATATGATTGGAAACCTTCCTGTTGCTCTAAATGTAAGACGTTCTCTCATGATGATAAAAATTGCCCCTCAAATCCTTCTTCTAATGGGAATAACAGAAGTAGAAGTCGAAGCCGTGCTCCTCCCGGGAGAACCTTGCAGAATCCAGTAGATAATGCTCCTTCTCATGGGATTCTATAAACTCGACTGACTTATTACCCTCTACCTCCACAACTGCGCTCTCCGGTCACAGCTCAAGAGGTACCCTCTAATTTCCCCTCCTCTTCTAAAGCTATTTCCGACCTCAATCAGCTTCCAATCCAGTCACCTCCATTGGATATTGGCAATGTCCAAGAAGAAGAACTTACCATAATTCAGGGTCAGGAACTCTCTGCTTCCCTTGCATCAGATGATCAAGATTCCCATACGATTGGAGTTATAACTCGATCGGCAGCTTTGTCACCAAGCCGTGCAAATCAATCGAAAATGCCTGATAAGGTGCCTCAAACTCCTGGGAAGAAATCTAATGATGAGAACTCAACTAAATCTACTCCCGATCCTACCCCAACTCCACTTAAAGGTAACAAAAAAAAGGGCAAGAAGCCCTCCATCTCTTCTTCTCAATGATCCAGATGTCTTTTGGCTGTTGGAACGTGCGTGGTCTCTCTGCTGAAGGAAGAAAGCCCGATTGTCTTCGAATCATAAAAGATCAGAAATTAGATCTCCTGTGCCTCCTTGAAACTAAACTCCAAAGTGCTCCTCCTCAACCTTCTTCTCTCTACAACAACCTTTCTCTCTTTCCTTCAGAATCTAGCATCTCAAACTTCGACTGTTCTCCTGGCGGTCGTATCTGGCTAAAGTGGAACTCTGGGAAATTATCTTTTGATTTATTTACAAAGAACGAGCAGCTTATACATGGAAGGATCTCAAATCCGGGTAATCTTTCCTTTTTTCTTACGTGTGTTTATGCTGATAATGATGCTAAAAACAGGATAGCTCTATGGAATTCTCTAAGAGACATCGCCTATTCCACTAATCAGCCGTGGATCCTTATGGGGGACTTCAATTGTACTTTGTTCAGCAAGGATAAGGTTGGAGGTAACCCAGTCTCATTGAATAATACTCTAGCTTACAAAAGTTGTATAAATGAATGTGAGTTGATAGAACTCCCTAGTGATGGCCTATACTATACTTGGTCAAATCAACAAACACATAAGCCTATTCTTTCCAAGCTAGATCGGGTGTTTTGCAACTCTAATTGGCTGGACCTTTTCCCTCTCCCACTACAAAGTTCTACCCCTCTCTTCTCAGATCACTCTCCACTTGTGACATTCACCCAATCCTATCCTAACCACCCTCACAGATTTCTGTTTCGAAATTATTGGGTTGATAATGTTGGATTTCTGGACATTATAGCTAATGCTTGGAGTAGCTATTCACAAGGGGATCCTCTTTTTGTCCTTTCATACAAATTGAAACAAGTCAAGGGAGCCCTCACTAGCATGCTTAGAGAGCCTTCCTCCTTAAAGCAACAAATTGACACACTAAGGTTTGATCAAGAACAAATCTTGAGTAAACTTGACAATGACCCTTTCAATGAATCACTATTACTTGATGCAAAGGACATTAAATCTCGATATATGGAACTTCTTCACAAGGAGAGTAAATGGATTAGACAAAGAGCCAAGCAACACTGGCTAGTTAAGTCTGATGATGATCTTCAATATCTTTATTGCTCTCTCAAAGAGAGAAGGAATTCCAATGCTATAAGGGAAATTCATACCTCTACTGGTACAATTAATGATCAAAATACCATTGCTGAGGAACTCTGTAAGTACTTCTCTTCACAATTTAACTGCCACAATGCTCTCACTTTGCCTATACAGGATATCCCAAAAGGGGAGTGTCTCTCTTCAGCTCAAGGGGCTGAATTAGCTGTTGATATAACTGACCAAGAAATTAAAGAAGCTCTTCAAAGTATTGATGAGAACAAATCTCCGGGCTCAGATGGTTTCAACTCTTACTTTTTTACCTCTACTTGGCAAATTACTGGCAAATTTTTTCTTAAAGCAGTCCACTATTTCTTTCAAACCTATAAGCTCCCCCAAAAATTCAAACATACCTTGATTACCCTTATACCTAAAATTAAACACTCTTGTTGGATCAAAGACTTCCGGCCTATTTCTCTTTGCAATACTTTTTACAAAGTTATTGCAAAGATCCTTGCAAGCAGGGTGAAGAAATTTTTACCTATTATTATTAACCCTGCCCAATCTGCATTCATTAAAGGAAGAGACATAGCAGACAATCTTGCCCTGGCCTATGAGATTTGCAATGAGTTCACCTCTCCTCCTGCTAATGGCTACTTTCTTGCAAAATTTGACTTGAGGAAAGCATTTGACAAGGTCAACCGATTCTCTTTAATCCATAGACTTATATCCAAAGGATTTCCTACCAAATTTACAAAATGGGTGGAGGCTTGCATCATGAATGTTCCTTTCTCAATTGTGTTAAATGGTAGCATTAATGGATTTTTCACCTCTTCTAATGGGTTAAGACAAGGTTGTCCCCTCTCCCCTTTTCTCTTTACAATAGCTATGGACACATTCTCTAGCTTCATTGAGAGAGAGGTGAACCTTCATCACTATCAACCATGTTGGCAAGGAAATTGCAATATTTCACACCTTTTATTTGCAGACGATTTACTAGCTATGGGCAAAACCTCTTCTCCTACACTTATATCTCTCAAAAACTCTTTGGACATGATAGAAACATATCTAGGACTAGAGGTTAATGCTGATAAATCCTTGATATGCTTCTCCAAAAATAGCAGACATGTGGATGAATTACAGCATATTCTAGGTATCTCTCAGGGCACCTTCCCTCTAAAGTACCTGGGTTTGCCCTTAGTCACGGGCCCTATTAAATTGGCACACTTTAACCCTATGTTTGACAAACTCCAAGCTTGGTTGGCTGGTTGGAAGAGCAAATTCCTTTCTTTGGGAGGTAGATACCAATTGATCAGATCATCGGTTAACAACTATTTGTCCTACTGGTTCAGATCCACAGCCATACCTAAGGGTATCATAAAACGCATTAACTCCTTCACGGCCAACTTCTTTTTCCATGCAGGGGAAACAAAAAAGCTTCATACGATTTCATGGGACAAAACCACTCTACCTAGAGAGAAAGGGGGAACAGGTCTTATCTCTGCCTCTTCTCTTAATTTGATATGCAAATTAAAAATTGCTTGGAAAGTAGTTCAAGGTGCTTCTTTATTTGCTAAATGGTGTTATATGAAATATGAGTCCATTTGGAAAACTTTACCTAGAAAAGCATCCCAACTTTGGAGAGCTTTAATCTCCACTGCTACTAGATTCAAGGACAAATTTATGTATAAAATTGGAAATGGTGAGCAGACTTCTCTTTTATTTGACCCTTGGTGTGGAACTACCTCCTTTATTAATACCTTGGGAACTAAAGGAATTCAGCTCTTGGGGATACAACCAAATGCAAAGGTGAATTCTATTATACATAATAATTGCTGGATCCTCCCCCCACTCCATTCTGCTACTTTTCCTAGCCTTGCAAACTTAATTCTAGCTATTCCGATAAAGGATGAAAGGGATAGAATTTTGTGGTGCAATTCTTCTCCGCTACTATTGATTTTAGAAAAGCTGTTTTGATGGGCTTCCAGTTTTAGTTGGAGCAATGGTATATGGTTTAAAGGGAATGCTATAAACTATGCATTATATACTTGGCTTGCCTTTAAGGAGGGTCTTAAGACATGACAAACCGGCAAAAGAGGTTTAGGGACAAATTTACCTTCTTTGTCTTTGCAAATGCTTTGGAATCACATACCCACCTCTTTTTTGAATGCCCATTTTCTATGGAATTGATTAGTAGCCTCATACCAAATGGGAGATTCTTTCTTATGCACTACAACAAATACTTAGTTTTGTTGATGATTCATCTGCTGCGGTATTGAGCAGATTACATTATCTAATTTCTGCTGTAATTGTCTATGTAATCTGGAGAGAACGAAATGCTAGGCTTTTCTCTTCTACTGCCTCTTCACTCTCTTCTATTTCAAATGCTATTAAAGAGAGTGACAAAATTAAAAAAGTGGAAGATTAAAGACAAGTGGCCTGTTTCTGTGTTGAATGTGATAAACAAATGGAGAGATTTCGACCCTCCATAAGATGCCTGTTAATGCGGTGCGCTCTTATTTCTCCTTCCTCGTATGATCTTGTATGCTGGGTGGTTTTATTAGACGGTGACAATGATGACCCACTGGAATATGGCTGGAGACCGGCTGGACGGCTTTCCCAAAGAACCGACAGTAATTCAGATGGTTCGTGTATTTTATTCCACTGGTCGTGAAGGAGCGGGTCTCTGCTATGATATTGTCACTTTTGGTTTTTTTGGGCTGCTGATGCATCGGCAAGATTTTGGTCCGAGTCCTTGAGCTATTCTACTTAATCTGTTTTCTTGTTTTCTTGTAATTGGCTTTAGTTTTCTGTTTTAGTCTTTGGAGGATACTACCTCCATGTTCTTTTCTTAGTCCTTCTGTGTTTAGTTGTATGACAGAAAGCCCCAACATGTAACTATTTTGCACTTTTGGATTAATATATTTGGGCTATGCCCTCAATTCTTCCAAAAAAACACCTGAATAAAGTAATAAACCTTTGCTTCCCAGCGCATCTTTAAATAAGTCAAGAAACCATTTGCCGTGGCTAATTTAACAAGTCTAGGAGAGCCAACAACCCCGTCTACAAAGAGTCCCCTTTGGCCATATTACTATAGAAAAACAGAAAGAATACCATACGACCAAGTACAATCAAGCCAGAATCTTGACAAACTTTTAAGGATTCAACATATTTTCTATGTTCTTAAGTAAAAAATCACAAGGCAGTGAAAACGAATGGAAAAAATTAGGACTTAATTGGGATCCATTTTATCTTGTGTTTGTATTTTAATTTTTGATGTTGTTTTAAAGTACATTTTTGTTTGATGTATTTTTATTTTTTATTTTTAAAACAAACTGACTTGCTTTTAAAAATACACAAAACATACAAAGTTATTTTGAGTGTTTTTAAAATAATCATCACCATCAAATATGTTTTATTACAAATCAAATCATAAAAAAATAAAATAAAATAAATAAATAATCATAGAATAAAAAAATCCCAAAGGGCCCCTAAGCAATGCCATTTTCTACAAAAAAAAGAAGAATTGTAATGATTATAAATGTGTTTTTCCAGATCATCGTCAAGACAAACAAAACCTACAAAAAAGAAAGAATTAGAATTGATTTTCCAGGAGAGCTCCATCAGGATCGGCAAGGAGGCTAGAGCCGAAGCATTTCAATCATCTAGAGTTTCATACGTTAGCATTGTTTCCTGATTCGGTTATATGCCATTATAGGTTCCCCTACCAATGACTACCCTACCGTAGCTGAAGTAGGTAGTTGCCACTGTTTTGGAATCCACGATCGAGAATGATCCGGTATCCTTTGTTCCACACGTTTTAGATGTTCATATGATCTTAGTTGCCTTCAAATTGACTTTTCTGAAACCATGGAAAATGTGTTGTTTTTGCTTATGCTGAAATTCAGAAATTAATGTTTTAGTTGGAATCCAAGATTGATAAATTGAAACTTATAATTTTGACAAAACCTTAGGAGTTTCTAAGAAACTATAACTTTGGATCTTTGGTCATTTTCCATGGTTTCATAAAAGTCAATTTAAAGGCAACTTCTTGCAAAAATTGCCACCTCGATGAAGAGAGTATAATTAAATATCTGAAATTTTCAAAGCAGATGGAATAGTAGATAAGATACTAGTCAGAGATTTCACTCTCATTTTGTGAGACTTTAGATCTGGTTTTGTTTCTTATAGCAAGCTATAGTTAATTACCCCAATCGAGAGAGAACTTTTGATTAAGGCTAGTCGTTTGGTCATTAAATGCATAGCGTATAGTAGCAATATGTGGAGTTTTGAAATTTATAATTTATGAAATTCATTATATTTAACTTAAAGCGGATGGTTGGGGGAACGATGACGCGCCCGATCTAGATCTCATGGTTCTGTCATCCCGGGCTGTCGTGGTCCCTAGTCTACTTAGTCAGAGGAGGTAGTCGACCCGACCTAACAGAATGATCGTTGTCAGCAGCCATGGGTTGTGTCGTCTAAGAGAACCTTGTAGACTTGGGGTGGTGTTTGTCTAAGGTGACAAGCTTAAGTCTACTAAGCTTTTGCCCTATTAAGTGCACCATATGGTTCACAACTCAATGTACAGAGTCATTGGGAGCATGCATGCTACAGTTGTGACCATAATATAATTATATCATTTGGCGACAACCATCCGATCCGATGACTGGTCGGAACTGCATTATATGTGGAGCCCACTGGCCAAGCCGCGTAGTTAGAGGACACGGTTCACGTCTTTGTTGGCATGAGATTGAGAGTAAACATAGTTGTATGCTTGATTTGATATCAACTTCTTTGGTAGAATTTTCTTAATTGTCACATCCAATAATTGCGGAAGATGAGTTGGATTGAGTTTTATTTTAAGTTATATATAGTGAATTTCATTTAACAATTTAGAACTTAGTAATTTATATCATTTTATATTTGTATTGATACTTGATTTTGATTAATTTGATTTGAACTTGCAAACGCATTTGATGATGAATATCCCCTCCGGTTGAAATCTCTATTCAACATATCATCTGAGTTAAATCAAATTCTCTTCGGTGATTGAGCATTTGATTTAGAATCAATCATGTCAACTCATATTTTGCAAGAAGGATTGGATTGATTAAGTGGGACTTACGACTTCACCATATATATAAAGGGGCTCATGCATATTTGTTTTCAAATTTGTTGAATTTTATGCAATCTATAAAATTTGCATGCTTTATGAGGCAATTAAAGCTAAGCTTAAGGCACTCTTCGTGGGACGTATAAATCACTTGAGGATGCTTGCACACTTCTTAAAGCATTACATTTGAATTTATATCATCTCATTGTATGCACAAATCTTGAATCAGTGAGTAGAAGTACGTGATTGCTTTATAGTGTGTATGTCATTCATCTTATTATATTGCTAACACATTTTTATTTGATAGGTTTAGCATGCGAATGCTTCAAGATGTCTGATCTTTGATCTTTTCAAATTAACTACACACATTAATATAATATATTTAAATGCATAGTTGTCTCAATATGTGTATTAAATTTAGTCTATTTACACATATTTCAACATGATGAATTCAAAATATTTTTTACGTGTGTTTTTTCTTTTAGTAGTTGCAGAGTTTAGTTCTAAAGATGTACACTGTTGTTCATAGTTTGCTTGAAAAGCTTTTCCATGTATATCATAAAAGTCGAAATTTGAAGAACTGGCTGTAATTAATTTCTTTTAAAGGAAAAGTACTTTTAAAAGAATTAAATAGAATCGAACGTAATGCTACGATCGCAATATCTTACTACCTGTGTTATCTTCCATTTGATTTGTTTGATTAAAAAAAAATGCCATTGGCCCTACAATCATCAATTTTTCCCCATTAAAAAAAATCTCTTACATCTTATGTTAACCAGAAGTTAAAACTAAACTTTATATTAATTGAAAACAAGTAAAGATGTTTTTTTTTATTAATTTTTAGTTGATAGATTGTTATAATAATCTTTATATATATAGATATATATATATAAACTTATGAGAATAATTTTGTTTAAAATTGTTTATATTTTAAAAGTATGATAGACTAACATAATTTTATGTTTAAAATTCATGAGTATTTTAATTTTTATTAAAAATATTTAACCTAAAAAATAAATTGCATTTATATGAGCTGTCCCTAATTTGTCCAGAGTTAATTCTCAAAGAATATTAGCTGAAAGCCAAACATATTTCATCAGTCAATCACCCATTATATTCTAATTATCTTATGTTGTTTCTAACCACCTTTCAAAAGTTTATTTTCACATGGATAGACATATAGTATCATCGGAATTCTTTTGGACATTCATCCTTGACCAGAGTTAACATTAATTAAACTAACCTCTTATTAGAAAGAAAATTTTCATATAACAATATATGAGAGTAAAAATATCTAATGATTAATATATGACATTAAACTTTACTAATTCTCCAATAGATTTTTTTATCAAAATAATAATAATAATAAATAAATAAATAAACATCAACTAATCAAAAAGAAAATCAGATTGTGTGAAGCCCTTCATATTTGACCAACTAACCATGTGTTGAGCTTAATGTTGTGATATATATATATATATATATATATATATATATATATATATATATATATATATATATATATATATATTACAACTTAATAGATTTAATACCTCTATTAAGCCCTGTGATTATTTTCATTAGAAGTTTTTCAAATTTAAGAAATTCTTCTTTAATCATTTATGTTATTAGTAGAATTCAAGTTTGATGGTTGAAGTGAAGGAATGCATCTAGCCTACTATATGATAGAAAAGTACTACTTAGCTTTAAGAGAAATTTATATGATTGTGATAAGACTTGCAATGATTTATGATACACAATGTTGGCCAGTAACAAAGAAGCATAAAATTCAGTTAGATGTTGTAGAGATGAGGATGCTCAGGTAGATGAGTGGCTTTACTCTTAAAGATAAAATGCGAAATGAATATATATGTGATAAGAAGTTGCTCTAATGATAGGTAAGATTATAGAGAGTTTTCTTAGATGGTTTGACCACCATGTCGGTTGTTTGATGACATTAAGAGAGTGGTTATATTAGATGTACCATATGTTAAGAAAGGTAGAGGTAAATGTAAAAAGACTCGATTAGGATGTATAAAAATGACCTTAGTTTATTAGATTTAAATGAGAATTCAACACCTAATAGGACATGATGAAGAAAAAGGATTCATATAGCCGACACCCTATATAGTGAAATAAAAGGTAATTTGTTGTTTTTGTAATCATTTCTTTAAGATGTAAAGCTCCTACAATAATTTCCTATAATTTTGTTTAAAATTCAATAATTCTATTACTAAAAATTAACTTTATACATTATATGTATGTGTGTATATATATATATACTATCAACAAGAAAATAAAAATCAGATTTTATTGGATTAAAAAATAAAAAGTAAGTTTTTATTCTTTTAAACATTTAAAATTTTTTTTAGTTCTTTAACAATTAGATCTAGGTTGGTTTTAACTTGATCAAGATCACAAATAATTATTCATTTAATTTTGGCACTTACTCTAGTTCACTCATTATAGTTATAGCTCATTAATTTTGATTTGAACATGATTTTATTTCAATTTAAACATAATTTAAGTTAAAATGTTTGCATTGATTAGTGTTGATTTGGATTTGAAGTCAATGAAAGCTAAACCACTCTATTTTAAAATGATGAATTAGAAAATTATTTCGCAATTTTTCTCCAAGTGGTTCAATTCTTGCTCGTTGCTAAATCAAGATTCCAAGTCTCCTATGGATGGCATCTACCACCATAAAAAAAAAAATTCTTCTTATCATTAAATAATTTGGATGGCTATAAGAAATTCCACATCCAAGTCTTTCACATGACTAGAATGAAGACTCAAGAGATTATTACGTGTAGAGTATGAATGCAGCTTTATTTCTGAACTCTAATAGCACAGTGTCATGCGATACTTAGTCAATACACAATTGTTGTGTATTGGCTATGAACTATTATGTATTTATGTAATAGCAACTTCACGAGAACATACAAATACACATCATCTAAATATAAGAATTGAAGCTTGACATGAATAGTTAATATTTGGAAGAGCTAAAATAGGAAGATAACTAATATAATGATATGAAATGTTTAAGGAAATACTAATATAATGATAAAATCCCATGAAAATTGTATATGAATGAAAGATTTAGTTGGCTATTCTAATAAGGTTATGATTTTTCTAATCTATCTCAATACATGCATAAGAAATAATATCCATAAATGCTAATCCTGAAGATATGGCATTTCTTTGGATCGGAATATAACTTTATTTGTCATGCTAGTAAAATATTTATTGGATGTGTTTTACATGTTCTCTTGGTTTAAAAATATATACTTAGATGCCATTAAAGTATAAAATCATAAATTTATCGATGTATAATCAATAGACTTGCATCATACGATGCACGAAAGTGTTGAGGTGCATTGGAGAGACCGAACGACATCATCATCCATATGAACTATCTCTAATATTTTTATAAAATTATATTATAAATATGAAAAGTCGAATACATAAACTTATATTAAAAAATATTTAAATTAAAATTTTACATAGACTATATTATTTTAAGTCTATTATAAATTTAACAATTAATAAAAATAATAACATCTAGTAAATAAAAACAAATTATTTTATATTAAAATATATTAATTCCTAAAAATATTATTTAATATATATTAAAAATTTCTAATTCATTCTTTTATATATTAACTATATATAAGTTTATGTTAATGCCTCTAGTTATTTATAAAAGGATGAGTTTGAAAATTACATTTACATAAACTTATATTAAAAATATTTAACTTTTGAGTTATACTACAATAATAAACTAATTTTTCTCATTGATAGGACCTAAACTTTTTTTTCTCATTCTTTTTGAGAAGGTTTCGCCGTTTTCAATTTATTCATAAATGTCCATTCATCATGGCAATATTTTCATAAACCATCTTTTGGGATGGATCCATCATGCCCCTCTTTCAATTCGTTCATCAATGCTCATAAATCCTTCAAGGCGTTATCGGTAACAATCATTCTTATGAATCGGTTAACAATTGCTACACATTTTATTGGAATCGCCTTGATGTGTTGACATGGATGTTGAAAAAATAAACCTTTGAATATTCACATTGGGAAATTTAATTTCAGACCTCTGTTGATAAGATTAGCTTTCTTTTCTAAAAACTATGGGTTCTTTTTGGTAGTGATTGACCCTATGCTTATCCAACTAAATAATGATCAATTATTGAGAGTGTTCTACTTGCTCTTACCTAGTTTATAATTGTCAAATCGTCTCCTTAATGGTCGCCTAGTTTTGATGTTAAGGAAGAGTCCATTGTCCCAATTTGGCTATCTTTCCCTCTTGATTCATTTTGTTACACAAGTCCTGTTGCTCTTTATTTGGTCGACCTTTACAAATAGATCGCATGTGAAATCCATTCATCATCTTAGTTGAAATAGATATTACCAAAAGCAGAAAAGAAGTTTGGATAGGCTCGAAAAATAACCAAAAGTTGAATTTGAAAACTTTCACTTTTTCCCATTAAAATTCATGGGCATGAAAACTTCGATTGTTTTATTCTCCACACTAAAAAAAATAAGTTATCAGATCCCATCTCATCTTTACCAAAAGATCAACCTACAAAATGGCCTATGTTTCCCAAAATCAATCAAATGTACAAATATACATTTGAGGGCTTACAATTGTGGAATCTCATGAAGATTAATAGAGGGAAAGGATTAAGTTAATTTGTACCTATAGACAATTTAGTATAACCCAATATTAAATTTATATAAGCACAAACAATGGTGATGATCTTGTTAAAAAACAAGAGAGACTCATGGCACTTTGACATGAACAAAAATAAGCGTAGTGAAGAAAGTAGTTTTAGAAAAACATTCAACTCATATCTTTAAATATGTGAACAAATCACCACCATATATAGCTCATATAGATACTCGAATAACATCCCATCAACAACATACAACATAAGAAGGAAATCTCTATCTATTCCTAAATTTTAAAATATGAATCTTTTATCTTATCTCTTTCGATGGAGATGCTAAAAGACCTTTAAAACAGTTTCCTACAAAAAAAGTCCACAAATCCTAGAAGCTCCACTAGATCAATCCGCTCCATACCTCTTAAAAATGCAATTAGGTTTTCTTTTTAATTTTCCTTTCCATTTTCCTTATTATGCTCTTCAAATTGCTTTACATCTTATATGATTAGGTCTATTATTTGGAATAATTATTGGGACCCTATTGTCCATAATATTATTTGTGCACTCATCTCACTCCTTATTATTTTAGAACCTCTTATTCACTCTTCCAAGATTGCTAAGGTTACTTATAAAATCGGTTTCCAAAATTTTTTTCATAACATTAGCAATAAAATTTATAAAAATCAATTCTATCACCATCCAAGACAGATTCAATTGATTAATGTTCTCATCTCTTTTGGGATTTCTCTGTGGGTTCTTTTATTTATGCGCTTGTAACAAACATCCTTTGAATAATTTAAGATCCTTTATCTTCACTTTACCTTTTGTTGGAGGTGATTTTAACACTATTCTTACCTAAGAAGGGGATCTCCCAAACACCACTCAATGGAAGATTTCAATATGATCCTTGATTGTAACTTAATCGACATTTTTACATTCTAACTTCACTTGGAACAACTCCGACTTTACATCGATTCTATTCAACTCACTGGATTGACCAATGGCCACATGTGGAACATTTGAGTAGAACTCTTTATCACGCTCCACTTAATTTTTTATGAATTACATTCCCCTTTGATTTCAAAATATTTTAATAATTTTGAATGTTGTCTATGAACATGGCTCATAAACTCTTTAAATATGATCCGATTGGCTAAAACTTAGCAACAAACTCTAAATTTGGAACAAACATCATTTTAAAACCTTTTGCTAATTTAAAAGTATGGAGAATTTGGTTTTCTTGAATTCATCATGGATTGACCAAACAAACCAACAAGGAAGCTAAGGATAGTATCACATTTCAAAATATGGAAGAAACTTATCAAAAACTAGTAAACAAAACACAATCTAAATATTTTCATCTTTTCAAAAAGAAAAGTTCTAAACTCTATTAAAAAATTAAAAAGAATGATATCCAGCAAAATTAAAAGACTTCATTGGTAACCATTTTAAAAATTACCACAAAACATTGATATCTCCAATCCTCATGATTCCTCCTTGATCACCGGGCAAAAATTTTTTTCTCACATACCATGGAATGGTGATACCTAATAAATGAACTGATTATTCTTTGGACGATGGGTTTTATTTCTTCCAACATTCTTTGGTCCACTATTAAATGATTTGATTAATGCGGTTTTGGATTTTGAAACTTCCAGAGCGATAGTACCTCCATCATTCTTATCCCTAAAAATTCAAACCCAATCACGGGTGATTTTGACTATCATCTTTGCACCTTTTATTAATTGCTAAGCTAATCTCTTCAATTAGGCCCTTTCAAGATTATCTCAAAATTCATTATGAAAGGTAGCTATTTAAATAACATCCTCCTTGCCCAAAATTAATCCATGACATTTTCCAGAGGTGGTAACATTATCTTCAAACTAGATATTTCTAAAGCTTTTGACAATCTCTTGGGACTTTTATTTAAGATTCTTATTTTGGGTTCTCTCAATTATTAATCTTATTAAAATTGTACCAATATTGGTTTTCATAATCAAATGGTGAATTTTTTCACATCTACCCATGGCTTGAGACAAAGACCCTCTTTCTCCATCTTTTTATCATTCTGTTGAATCTTTCCATGTTTGAATGATATTTTCTTGTATAAACCTAACTTGCTTTATAAAACTCGTGGAGAATTCCCTTTTCATCTTAACTTTAGATCGTTATCATCTTTATGTCTATCATAATATAAAAACAATCTTAAAATTACTCAAGAATTTTGGTAGGAAAGTGGATTAACTCTTAACAAGACAAATGTTGCTTTATTCCTTCATCCAAAATTGCCACCAATAGGATTAACCATATTCAATATCACATTTTAAGCAACATTGGCCTCTTAAATACCTTGGTGCTCCTCTTTGCAAAGGTCACAAGGTCACATCATTTCATGAGATAATCCAAAAGATCTCTGTCATTATTTCTTCTTGAATATAACTTTCTCTCCTTTGGAGGTAGGCTTACTCGATTAAGAGCACCCTCAATTCCTTACCTATTTATCTCATTCAATATTGTGCTACCAATTCTATCATAGTTGAGAGGCTTATAAATAAATTTTTTTGGGGCTCAACACTTCCACCAAAAAATGCATTGGTCTTAAAAAATGTTGTGGCCCCTTTGAAAGGTCTTCGTAAGACTATTAAAGATACAATCAGCATTTTCTCACAAACTTTGGTGGAACTTTAGATGCAATTATAACCTTTGGGCTAACTTCATGAATGTTAAATATTGCCAAGGGAAGCACCCACATAACTTGTTCTTACAATGCTAGAGACTCTCCATTAAAGACTATAGCATTAAATGGATGGCAGTCACAAATTACTTGGGCATAAATTCAACTCTTATTTTTTGGCAAGATAAATGGATTGTAGTCCATTGTGAATTACTTTCTTCTCTGATACCATTAGAGTTAACTCATTCAATAATAAGTGGAATATTTCTAAACTTTATCCCCTCCTCTATAATAGATAAGCTACATTTCATTCAAATCTCCGTGCCCAACAAGGATCAGATTCTTTTTAAACTTTCTCAGAATGGTGAATTTAATTTAAAAGCATGGATGTATAATAATAGAAATGCTCAATCTAACGTGACAAAATTTGGCATAACAATATTCCATCTTCTTGTTTGGCATTATTCTTAAGAACTTTCAGTTGATTCTTTAATGTGGAACAAAGGCTTCCACTTACCTCTAAATGTTATTGTTGTTTTCACATGAAGGTTAATCATCTTTAATGGGGCCATTCATATTTGTATGATGATCTTTTAACATTGACCTTTTTGATGGTTCCTTATCCATATACCAACTTCTAGATATTTATTTTAAAAACAATAAAGGTCACATCAAAATTACTTTGGCTAGTATTATTATTTGGTTTATATGGATGGAGCATAAAAACAACATTCTATGAACCACAGAAAATTATTGCAAGAATAAAATACAAAATTAGTGACCTATTCAATGCGTTATCAAGCGAGAAACACTTCAAAGGTTGTTTTTGGTAAAAGGTCTTCATCTACCTCTTCCAAGTATCGTCATCAGAAGGTTGTTTATTGGGTTAAACCCAAAACAATCTTCTTAAAATCTGGATGGTTATTCTGAAATAGTTATTGTGGTGGTATAGAGACCATGTAAAGTTCTTTATGCTTTTGCTTTTCCTCAAAATTTTCCATATCTTTAATAGTACTATGCCATTGAGATTTGCCTTCAACAATGGTTTAACATCCATTGAAGTGGATGCTTTCGATTATTGACCTCTTAACTTCTCAAGGCTAGTAATCGAATTGTTTCGTGCTCAAGCATCGGACCCTCCTTTCTAAATTTATAAGATCTCCCATGTTTGAGGGAAGGCAATGCATGATTTTCTAACAAACTTAGTGCTAGTCGACTAATAGAATATCTTTGATAACTTAACTCTACCTCATCATCTCAAAGGTTTAGTTAACTCGATAAATTTTACCTATTATTTTACTTTGTCTCATTGGTTTATTGCTTAAATATTAAAATTTTATTTTATTTTTTCTTACTTTCCACTTAGTTTCAATTTTCCTTCCATGGTTTTATGGTTCCTTTCGTTGAGATTGCGGTTGTTTCTATGAGCCTTATGTTACTTTATTTGGCATTTTAATTGGATTGTTGGTGTTTGGATCTAATGTATATGCATATGATTATGGTCATTTTTTGGTATTGGTTAATGTTATTAATAAATTTGTGTTACTTTTTTTGTTATTTATTGTTACATTCTTCAAATTTAATTATCAATTTTGTTTTCTTTTGGTTTTTTTCTAATTCATCTTTTATTATTATGTATTATGATTTAATCTATTATTTATGGTATTATTTACATAAGCCTTTGATAATTGGTATAGAATAATATTTGTACTTATTTTTTTCAAATACTCTAATTTTTTCTAAATATTATACAAAGATATTCTTTGTGTCTGGCTTCTTTTGCTTTTCTCATTTATCCCATTCAGCACATTTATAGTATTTGGCTTATCCTTCATTATTGGGGCATTGTATAATGTCTTTTGTTCCTTTTTTAATTTTTTGTTTTTCTAAAATGGATTTCATACCCCTTAGCACTTTGTCCATACCATATTATGTCTCAAATGACAAATCAATAGTTCCTATTGTTTGTGGGATAGGAGGCTGTGTTCTTCACTTCATTTTGGTTGGTAGTTGCATTTTATCCCTCATGTTGGTTCTCATAATTTACAATTAAATTATGAATGACCAGTCTTTATCCCCCTATATCAAGCTCAAATTATATGCATTGTCCCGTGCATAATTTCAAACTTGTCTTTAGTTTTTTTAACATTATTAGTTTTGTCCTTGGTTGCTTATCATGGACTCTTCTCCTCCTGCTTGACCTTATTTTAATATTGCCTTTTATAGTTGCTCGATTTATCATTTTACTCTTACAATTATGCTTTGGATTTTGGATGTATTTAGCTTTTTCTCCTTAGGTTGATTGTAGCTCTTTCTAGTTAATGTAACCCCTTTTAGGAATTGTAACCTTAATTTTGTGGATAAAATACCCCTATAATGGGGTTTCCCTAAACTTTTGAGTTATACTTATAATAAACTAATTTTTCAAAATCATTGATACTAAAATGCAATAAATTTGAAAGATAGGTTCCACTAACTTCTTATCATAATTCATCATTCTTAGTCAACTCAAGGAAATGATATTTCTTATTGTCGACTTTTCAAAAATATTCATAAATTTATCGATGTATAATCAATAAATTTGTATCATAAGATCATGTTGAGGTGCATTAAAATTAAATAACATCATCATTCTTTCATTTAAAAAATTGAATCACATAATCAATTGTATTCAAACTATCCAAGGACTTTATAATAGTGCATTCATCTTGTTTTTAAACACCATATTTCAACATGTGTTGATCAAATTCAATAGCATGTTCTTCTATTTTTTTGTAAAAGATAATGCAATTCAAAGAAATATCTTGATGAAAATAAATAAATATATCCATCCTCTATCATGATCTTGCTATTTCCTTCATGATCATGATTTCTTTTAATAATACTAAATAGAAGCATTTTTTTCTACTTAATGATCTAGCTTGATCCATTGATGTTGAACTTCATTAAGTTAAAAAATGCTTTATAATGTAAACTAGATCAATGAAATCTTACAGATTCAAGTCACTTTTGAAATATAAGATATCTATAACTACTCTAAAATAGTGATAATTTTTTTGGACTTTCTATGTCCCAATCTATCGATAATCATGAATTAAAAGAAGAACCTCTTGACTATATTTAGCAGACACTACAAGTTAATGTTTCAATTATTAATTTTCACTTCACAATTTCTCATCTTAACTTCTTCAGCAAGTTGTTGGCTGTTCCTCCTTGGCAGCAATCTTCTTCAAGCTCAATACCATTTTTATGAGAAAAGTGTTAAAGAAATTAAAATGTTTTGCAAAAACTTCAATAACCCTTGTTATAAATCTTAACTTAGTTAATTCAGTTTATGGTATGCCCGTTAAGGTGTGTTTATTTGCTTTTTGTACTTAGTAGCTTTGATGGTTTGTCACCTAATTTTTATATGAAGAACAATCGTCTCTTTCAAAATGAAGCGTTAGATGATTTTTTTTTAATCTCCTCAGTCAAACTAACCCATCAAAAGGCTACTGATTTTTGAAGTCCTTAAAACTTTATCCCAATATGCTGGCTTATTTCTTCTTTCATTTGTTGTTGGCTTATTAAATTCTGAAAAAAAATGTATATATATTTATATTTTTGTTGGCTTTATAATACTATAAGAATGAATCTCTTTAAATAATAGTAATAATACAGATAAATTTTATATGGTTAAAATTTTTAATATATTTACATATGTATAATTTAAGTATAATGAATAAATAAAAAATTTGATGTTATAATAATTTATGTAATAATATGTATATAAATCTTTATTATTACATTAGTATTAATGAACAAGTATTCTCCATTTATATGCTGAATAAAAAATAAAATAGATATTTATCATAATTTTAACAAAATTAATTTTAAATTTTTATTCATTTTATGATGATTTTTTAAAAAAATCTATCATAACTCAAGATCAACTTACAATTATTCAATTCCTAACTCTTGTTATAAGCTCGCTTGACTCGATCATAAATCTAGATTAATATAATTTTGTTTATTTTAATTTTAGCTTTATTTGATTTCTATTTAAGCTCAGTCTTAATAAATTTTATACCTCTATTATGCCCTACAATTATTTTTCTTAGAAGTTTTCCCAAAAAAAAAAAAAAATCTACTTTAATCGTTTCCATAAGATGAGTGCAAAACTCTAGCAACAATTTTCTATTAATTTTGATTTGGACCTTATTTGATTTCAATTTAAATATAATTTAAATTAAATTTGAGCATTTATTAGTGTCGACTTGGATTTGAAGTCAATGAAAGCTAAATAGTTCTAAATTAAAATGATGTATTGGAAAATTATTCTGGATTTATTCTGCAAGTGGGTCTATTTTTGTTACTTAATCAAGATTCCAACTCTTTTATAAGCCGCTTACCACCATTCAAAATTAAAAGAAAAATAGTTTAAACTTATCTTCAATTAATTTTGGTTGGCTAGGAGTTCCATATTCAAATCTTCCATATGACTGGAATGACGAAGAGCTTATTATATGCAGCAGGATGTAAACTTTGCGTACTATAATAGTATAGTCTCTTTACAAGGCCGATTGTTACATCTAAGAGGCAGCGTCATCTGATGAATTAAAACATCAATGGTAAGATTGTCGAAGTGTGGACCACTAAGATATATGCAGTTATTCCATTAATTATTTAAATATCAATTCTTTATTTAAACATTATTTTTTATAATTTTTTTTCGATTTTACTTATGATCTAGTTGGCATAATTTTTTCATAATTTTACATTTTATACATTAATTATAGTTATATTCAACTATAAATTTCTTTATTATTTTTATAATTTTTTTTGACATAATATAACCAAAATTTAAAATATAAAACACTCCAAAATATTTTAAAAATAATTAAAAAAATAATAAAATTGGTTACAAAATTTGTTATTCAATAAAAAAATATTCTTTTCATGAGTTCTATTATCTATTTTTTGGGAGGATTTATAGACATGTCACATAATACTTAAACATCACAACAAAAACATCATTATTATTATATTTTTAAAGGTGAATACATCTTTTCATTCATAAATAAAGTGTTAGAAACCTAAAAATGAAACTTTAATATATTAGATATATAAATACATATAAATTATGTTGTATATAGGTAATTTTTTAAAACTTTTTAGACACTCTAATGCGTGCACTATGATTCAAACTTTTTATCTAATGTAATATGTGTCTCATTGAGCTTTACATTGAAGAGGGTCATTGGATCCCTATTTATATTGAAATGGCCTCCATTCTCACATTAAGAACAACACAATTTACCTTTGATACGCTATTGAAGTTTCAAATAGTTAAAATAAGGGCTTTAATGACATTATTTTAAAGCATTAAAGCTAGCATGGGTCTTTAGTTGCCCGATGAATTTACTCCTTCCGAGTAATTTAGTCATAAGAGCAACCAAAGAATTGAAATGTTTAACAAAATAATGATATAATCTCATGAAAACTCTATACGTAGGAAAATATTTAGTTTGCTATTCTAAATAATTATGATATTTTTCTAATCCATCTCACTAAATGAACAATAAATAATATCCATGAAAGTTAATCCTTAAGAAATGACATTTCTTTGGGTTAGAATACAACTTTTATTGTCAAAATTTTCAAATATTTGTTGGCAATGTTTTAAATGTTATCTTATTTAAATATATACTAAGACGTCATCAAAATGTACAATCATAAATTTATCATTATACAATCAATAGACTTACATCATAAGATGCATAATGGTGTTGAGGTGCATTGGAGAGGCCGAATGGCATCATCGTCCATTTTTATAGTCCATCCCTTATTGTTGATGTCTACTTTCATTCATCTTTTCATGCAAATTTGATGATGCCCACTATCAAATTAAATTTCAACAATAGCATTATCGTATGAAAGAACTTCCAACTTTGGTATTGGGAAGCACTATTTGATCTTTTTTCGCTTATAAATGCACATTTGTTAAGCTTCATTTTGGAGTCAATTATGTGGGTACAACAAGACTAATAATACTCTTCATATTAATAAGATTATTGTCCATTTGTCAGTGCATTCAACGTGTAGATTAATGTGAAGTGACAACCTCCAAAAGAAGGTTCATCACATATTGTTTATTTTGCATAAGGGAAAAACTTCGAGGACTTCAAGTAACACATTCATGTACTATTGCAACATTGTAACTATGGCTATACCTCCTAGGTCACTTGATCTCCATCTTAATTTTCTCCAATAGGCATCAAGCATATGCAATGCTTGACTTTGTATGGTTTTCACAAACAAAAAGTTCTAAAACCATTGTGGTGTCATACTTGACCCTTTTTCAACTTTATTTAGAGACATAAGTAATATCCACTCTCTAATGCACTCCAAAGTATAGCTATTTTTGTAACCATCATGAAGAGTTTGCATGAAATAGTAGCATGCCTTCTAACAACAAATGATATACATCCATTAAAATAACATTGCATCTTGAAATTTCTTGTCAATGAAAAATTGTACCGAGCAATGCTTTGCCATTTTGATCTTGCTTTATTTTTATAATTGAGAAAGCTTGTATGGTTTTGGATGTTCTCACATTAAAAGGTTCAATTTCTCCACCATTTTGGTATAAACAAGATATTCGTTGCTTCATCTTTTGACGATGATTTTGTAACCCTTCTCTTTGATAATGCCCGAGTATGGAAGCTATTGTGGCAAAGCCACTCAAATTCTTTCTCAATAGCACTAGATACCCTTCAAACAATGACAACTCTTCTCGTTAGCACTAATGTACTCCTTTCAGTTCAGGCGCATCTTTCACTTCACCATTGTTTGGTTTGATTCTTCAATGAGCAGAATTACTTAACAATTTAAGCAATTATGGTTGATTTACAATGACAACTCTTCTATTATCTAATTTTTTGGAGGATTTTCATGCATACCAAATAATTCTTCAACATCATAAATATCACTATTATTATTATTTTTAAAGGTGAATACATCCTTTCATGCATAGATAAAGTGTTAGAAATATAAATATCAAACTTTAAGAATTAGATACATAATAATTAGAAATTTTGTGGTCTATAGAAATTTTTTTTAAAAACTTTTTAGATGCTCCAATACTTGCACTAAGATTCGAACTTCTTATCTAATGTAGTGTGTCTCATTGAGCTTTTCATTGAAGGATGAGAGCTTTTCATTGAAGGAGTCATTGGATGCTTATTTGGAAAATGAGCATTTATTCTACAAGTGGTTCTATTTTTGCTTGTTGCTTAATCAAAATTCCAACTCTTTTATAAGCCGCTTCTACACCACTCAAAATTAAAAGAAAAATAGTTTTAAACTTATCTTCAATTAATTTTGGTTGGCTATAAGGAGTTCCATATTCAAATCTTCGTGATGTCAAAAGCTTATTATCTGCGCAGGATGTGAAAGCGTTGCTATAATAGTATAGTGTCGATTACGTGGCGACTTACTCTAGAGGCGTATGCAAAAAATTAAGACATGAATAGTAAGATTGTTAAATCACAAGATATATACAGTTATTCCATTAATTGTTTAAATATTAATTCTTTATTTAAATATTATTTTTTATAATTTTTTTGGATTTTACTTATGACATCAATAGTAAGAATTGCATCATAAGATGCACTAAGGTGTTGAGGTGCATTGAAGAGGCACAATGTCATTCATATGAAATGTCTCTAATTTTTTTATAAATTTATATTAAAAATATGAAAAGTAGAGTACATAAACTTATATTAAAAATATTTAACTTAAAATTTTACATAGATATATTATATTAAATCTATTATAAATTTAACGATATTAATAAAATTTTATATTATCTATTACTTAAAAATAAATTATTTTAAATTAAAATATATTAATTTCTAAATATATTATTTAATGAATATAAATTTTTTTTCTAATTCATTCATTTATATATTTAATATATAAAGTTTATGTTAACATATCTAGCTATTTAAAAGGATGAGTTTGAAAATTACATTTACATAAGTTTATATGAAAAATATTAAACTTTGGAATAATACTACAATAATAAACTTATTTTTCAAAATCATAATATTCTAAAATGCAATAAATTTGAAAGATATGTCCCACAAAATTCTGATCATAATTCAGCTTTCGATTTATGCTTAGATTCTCAGTCAACAGCAATAAATAATACTTAGCAGAAAACAAGACTCAAGTTCATTATATTAGGCAATTTGTAAATAAAATTCTTTACAGTAATCTTTAATATAATTATCAATTAAGTTAACTACGGCATAAGACCAAAGAATAAATTTGCTAGAAGAAATTTCAAAACGAGGTTCATCCCAAGCTGTGACTACTCTAAACAACATGCGGACAGCTTGCTGAAGCATCTCATTCAACCAGCCAGTGTCAATTGTGGTGGAATTATAACTCCACTGTGACCGCTTCTCAACAGTTCAAAGAAAATTTAAACTTTAAATCACCATTTCTAACAAAACAAAAATTACGTAAATTACACGTATAACCCTAATTCAGTATATGGCATGCCCGTTAAGGTGTGTTTGTTAATTTGGTTTTTGTACTTGAGTTTTAAAATTTAGATGTGAAGAATAATCGTCTCTTTCACAATGAATTTCTCTATTTTGGTGATCACAATGACCAAATTAAAGCTAAGTGGAAAGGATCTGTGTCAATCCTGATGCATTAAAAGCCTACTGGTTTTTAAAGTCCTTATATTTTTATCCCAATTTGTCCGATTTTTCTTTTTTTTTTTTTGATGGCTCATAAAATTCTGAAAAAATGTATATTTTTCCCTATGGCTGAGGCAAAGCTCGATTAATAGCTTCAAAAACTATACCAGAACTTAGTTATCATTAACTATGTCTGATCAATTAGCTCTATAGAATTAAATCATCTAACAAAGAAGTGTGGTATTGAGAATTCAATGAGTCGTGTATTAATACTAAAATATAGATTAGGATGGTATTAATAATACAAAAAAATTTTAATAAAAGTATGTGGTACTAAAATTCAAACTTTATCTCTAAATTAAAATGTTGAATTAATTAAATTTCCTCTATTAGTCGACTCATGTTAAAATAGATTATTTCCTCTATTTTAAATAGATTATGTCACCAGCTAATCATATGTGACCCGCTAATCATGTATTCCGCTTATTGTTGTTAAAAATAATCTTTAAATATTTTTTACATCTTAATAAATTTTATACCTCTATTATGCCCTATAATTATTTTTCTTAGAAGTTTTCCAAAAAATAAAATTCTTCGTTAATCATTTCCATTAGATGACTGCAAAACTCTAGCAACAATTTGCTATTAATTTTGATTTGGACGTTATTTGATTTCAATTTTAAATATAATTTAAATTAAATTTGAGCATTTATTAGTGTCGACTTGGATTTGAAGTCAATGAAAGCTAAATAGTTCTAAATTAAAATGATGTATTGGAAAATTATTCTGGATTTATTCTGCAAGTGGTCCTATTTTTTTGCTCGTTGCTTAATCAAAATTCCAACTCTTTTATAGGTTGCTACCACCACTCAAAATTAAAAGAAAAATAGTTTAAACTTATCTTCAATTAATTTTGGTTTATAAGGAGTTCCATATTCAAATCTTCCACATGACTGGAATGACGCTCAAGAGCTTATTATGCGGCTCCATATACCAGATCGTTTATAATAAGATAAGACAGTACACGCCGAAGATTACATCTAAGAGGCATTTACATTTATGACAATGAATTAAGACATCGATAAGTAAGATTGTGGACCACTAAGATATATACAGTTATTCCATTAATTGTTTAAATATCAATTCTTTATTTAAATATTTTTTTTATAATTTTTTGGATTTTACTTATGATCTAGTTGGCATAATTTTTCATAATTTTACATTTTATACATTAATTATAGTTATATTCAACTATAATTTTCTTTATTATTTTTATAAATTTTTTTGACATAATATAATCAAATTTTAAAAATATAAAACACTCCAATTTTTTTTTAAAAATAATTAAAAAATAAAAAATTACTTACAAAATTTGTTATTCAATAAAATTTTTTTCTTTTTCATGAGTTCTATTATCTATTTTTTGGGAGGATTTATAGACATATCACATAATACTTTAACTTCACAACAAAAATATCATTATTATTATATTTTTAAAGGTGAATAAATCTTTTCATTCATAAATAAAATGTTAGAAACCTAAAAATGAAACTTTCATATATTAGATATATAAATACATATAAATTATGTTGTATATAGGTAATTTTTTAAAACTTTTTAGACACTCTAATGCTTGCACTACAATTCAAACTTTTTATCTAATGTAGTATGTGTCTCATTGGGCTTTACATTGAAGAGGGTCATTGGATCCCTATTTAGATTGAAATGGCCTCCATTCTCACATTAAGAACAACACAATTTACCTTTGATACACTATTGAAGTTTCAAATAGTTAAAATAGGGGCTTTAATGAGATTACTTTAAAGCATTAAAGCTAGCATGGGTCTTAAGTTGCCCGATGAATTTACTCCTTCCGAGTAATTTAGTCATAAGAGCAACCAAAGAATTGAAATGTTTAACAAAATAATGATATAATCTCATGAAAACTCCGTATGCGGGAAAATATTTAGTTTGCTATTCGAAATAATTATGATATTTTTCTAATCCATCTCACTAAATGCACAATAAATAATATCCATGAAAGTTAATCCTTAAGAAATGACATTTCTTTGGGTTAGAATACAACTTTTATTGTCAAAATTTTCAAATATTTGTTGGCGGTGTTTTAAATGTTATCTTATTTAAAATATATACTAAGATATCATCAAAATATACAATCATAAATTTATCATTATACAATCAATAGACTTACATCATAAGATGCACAATGGTGTTGACCTGCATTAGAATAATGGCATCATCATCCATTCTTATAGCCCATCCCTTATTTTGGATGTCTACTTTCATTCATCTTTTAGCTTCATCAAATTTGATGATGCCCACTATCAAATTAAGCTTCAAGAATAGCATTATCTTATGAAAGAACTTCCAACTTTGGTATTGGGAAGCAATATTTGATCTTTTTTATAGCACAATTGTAAATGCACATTTGTTAAGCTTCATTTTTGGAGTCAATTATGTGGGTACAACTAGACTAATAATACTCTTCATATCAATAAGATTATTGTCCATTTGTCAGTGCATTCAACGTGTAGATTAATGTGAAGTGACAACCTCCAAAGAAGGTTCATCACATATTGTTTATTATGAGTAAAGAACTTCTCTAAGTAAAACATTCATGTACTATTGCAACATTGTAACTATGGCTATACTTCCTAGGTCACTTGATCTTCATCTTGATTTTCTTTAATAGGCATCAAGCATATATGCTTGACTTTGTATGGTTTTCATAAACACAAAGTTTTAAAACCATTGTGGTGTCATACTTGACCCTTTTTCAACTTCTATTTAGAGACATAAGTAATATCCACTCTCTAATGCATCAAAAGTATAGCTATTTTGTAGACATCATGAAGAGTTTGCATGAGATAGTAGCATGCCTTCCAACAACAAATGATATACATCCATTAAAATAACATTGCATCTTGAAATTTCTTTTCAGAAAAATTGTACCGAGCAATGCTTTGCCATTTTGATCTTATTTTTTATAATTGAGAAAGCTTGTATGGTTTTGGATGTTCTCACATTCAAAGGTTCAATTTCTCCACCATTTTGGTATAAACAAGATATTCAAGGCTTCATCTTTTGACAATGATTTTGTAACCCTTCTCTTTGATAACGTGAGTATGGAAGCTATTGTGGCAAAAGCCACTCAAATTCTTTCTCAATAACACTACACGCTCAACAATGACAACTCTTCTACATTAGCTAATGTACTTTCGCGCATCTTTCACTTCACCATTGTTTGGTTTGATTCTTCAATGAGCATAATTACTTAACAATTTGAGCAATTATGATTGATTTACAATGACAACTCTTCTATTATCTATTTTTTTTTGGAGGATTTACATACATACCAAATAATTCTACAACATCATAATAAAAATATCACTATTATTATTATTCTTTTTAAAGGTGAATACATCCTTTCATGCATAGATAAATTGTTAGAAATATAAATATCAAACTTTAAGCATTAGATACATAATACAAAAAAATTTTGTGGTCTATAGAAAATTTTTTTAAAAACTTTTTAGATGCTCCAATACTTGCACTAAGATTCGAACTTCTTATCTAATGTAGTGTGTCACATTGAGCTTTTCATTGAAGGAGTCATTAGATGCCTATTTGGGTTAAAATGACTTCAATTCTTACATTGAGAGCATCACAATTTACCTTTGATACACAATTGAAATTTGGAAGAGCTAAAATTGAGGATTTAATGACTTTATTTTGAAGCATCAAAGCTAGTTTGGGTCTTTGGTTGCTAGATGAATTACTCCATGCAAGTAGTTTAGTGATAAGAGCACCAAAAGAATTGAAATGTTTAATGAAAAATTGACATAGGGTGTGTTTGAGATAGCTTTTTAGCTACTTTGTTATTAAGAAAATAGTAAAAAAAAAAAAAATCACAACTACGTTTGACTAGAAATTTTTGACATTTTTGTGATAAAAGTTGCCTTTGAGAATTACAACTGTAGAGTATAAAAAATTTTAAAACTCTTAATTTTTTCAAAAGGAAAATATTTATAATACATAGAACTTTTAAAAAAATTATTTTTCCTACATCAACTTTACAACAAGTTCAAAAAGCTATATCTACCCCAAATAGACCTATAATCCCATGAAAACTCCATGCGAAGGAATAGATTTGGTTGGCTACTCTAATATAATTATGATATTTTTCTAATCCACGTATTACATGCAAAAAAAGTATATATATATAAACAATGTTAATCTTGAAGAATTGAAATTTTTGATGCAATCAGACTTGCATCATAAGACGCATTTTGTTGAGATCAAGAAAACATGATCATCATTCATATGAAATGTCTCTAATATTTTATAAATTTATATTAAAAAGTATGAGTACATAAACTTATATTAAAATATTTAACTTAAAAATTTTGCATAGATATATTATTTTAAATCTATTAATAAAATTTTATATTATCTATTAAAAAATAAATAAATTATTTTAAAATAAAATATATTTATTTCTAAATATATTATTTAATGAATATAAATTTTTTTTCTAATTCATTCTTTTATATATTTAATATATATAAGTTTTATGTTAACATCTCTAGCTATTTATAAAAGGAGTTTGAAAATTACATTTACATATGTTTATATGAAAAAATATTAAACTTTGGAATAATACTACAATAATAAACTTATTTTTCAAAATCATAGATATTTTAAAACACAATTAATTTGAAAGATATGTCCCACTAAATTCTGATCATAATTCAGCTTTTGATTTATGCTTAAATAGATTCTTAGCAGAAAATAAGACTCAAGTTCATTATAATTTGTATATAAAATTCTTCACAGTAATCTTTAATATAATTATCAATTAAGTTAATACGACATAAGACAAAAGAATAAATTTGCTAGAAGAAATTTCAAAACGAGGTTCATCCCAAGCTGTGACTACTCTAAACAACATGCGGATAGCTTGCTGAAGCATCTCATTCAACCAGCCAGTGTCAATTGTGGTGGAGTTATAACTCCACTGTGACCGCTTCTCAACAGTTCAAGAAAATTTAAACTTTAAATCACCATTTCTAACAAAACAAAAATTACGTAAATTACACGTATAATTCAGTATATGGCATGCCCGTTAAGGTGTGTTTGTAAATTTGGTTTTTGTACTTGAGCTTTGATGGTTGAACAACTAGTTTTAAAATTTAGATGTGAAGAATAATCGTCTCTTTCACAATGAATTTCTCTATTTTGGTGATCACAATGACCAAATTAAAGCTAAGTGGAAAGGACCTGTGTCAATCCTGATGCATTAAAAGCCTACTGATTTTTAAAGTCCTTATATTTTTATCCCAATTTGTCCGATTTTTCTGTTTTTTAAATTATTTGATGGCTTATAAAATTCTGAAAAAATGTATATTTTTCCCTATGGCTGAGGCTGCAGATTTCATCAGCAGTTGTACTGTAGGGCAAAGCTCGATTAATAGCTTCAAAAACTATACTAGATTTAAAGATTATGATATTATTGATGTGAATTAATGATTTTGCTATTATATAACTAAATATAAAAAATATTAGATATAAAAAACATAATATATATATATATATATATATATATATATATATATATATATATATATATATATATATATATATATATATATATATATAAATTAATGTATGTATGTATTATTTTATTCATTTTAAGGAATTTTTTAGGTTCCTTAGTAGTTTGATCCCAAGTTGATCTTGACTTGGATTAGTGATAATTATTTAATTTGATTTTACACTTACTCTAGTTATGGGCTCATTATAGTTAAAGCTCAATAATTTTGATTTAGGCTTAATTTTATTTCAATTTATGCTTAATTAAAATTAAATTTGAGTATTTACTAGTGTTGACTTGTATTTGAACTCAATTGAAGCTAAATAGCACTAATTTAAGTTGATGAATTATAAAGTTATTTCTCCAGGTGGTTCTATTGTTGCTCGTTGCTTAATCAAAATCCTTGTTCTTCTATGGACCACGTCTATCACCACCAAAAATAAAAAAAAAAATCATTTATTCTTATCTTTAAATTAGTTTGAATGGCTATAAGGAGTTCAATATCCAAGTCTTCCACAAGACTGGAATGATGACTAAAGAGTTCCATATCCAAATCTAGCTTTTTTTAGATTTCCACACCTTTTCTCCAGCATGGAGCCATTTCGTTTCAACTCCACCGTCTACCTTTTCCTAGTATTTCTTGCATTATCTCTCTTTCTAGATCTTTTCTTGGTTAATGCTCTTGGCCATTGCCTCCAGGAAGAGAGCTCATCGCTTCAGCTTCTTTCCCGCTAAGCTTGATACATGGCGTCGAGAACCGACTGGCATCACAGGAGGCGTGATACGCGATCGACGGGTCATCGCCTCGATCGAGCAATCGTTCATCGGTGGTAAAATCGATCCGAGCCTCTTCAATCTCACATTTTACGCAATCTCAATCTTTCCCAAAACTTCTTACTACATACCAATCCCAGATTTGCTGGGACAAGCTTGCAAATCTTTCAAGCCTCGACCTTTCTTATGCTGGATTTTTGGAAAGTTCCTGATGGTATTTCTCATTTAACAGTTGGCATCCCTCCACCTCTCTTTTAACCGTGGGCTTTATCTCAGTGCTAGCACAACATTTTTGCAAAACATGAGCAATTTGAGAGAACTTTATCTTGGTGAAGTAGATGTCTCAGCATTCAACAATGAATGGTGTAGTAGTCTAGTCAATTCCACGCCCGCACTTGAGGCACTGAGCATGATTTATTGTTCCCTTTTCGGTGCCAGTTGTTCTTCTCTCTCCAAGCTCCCTTACTTATCTATTCTCCATCTTGAAGAGAATAATTTGGACTCAAGCATCCTTAATTCATTTGTCAATTTTACTTCACTATCTGAGCTTGGAGTTGCAGAAAATGAATTCAAAGGAGTTTTTCCCAAGAAAATCATGCAGCTAAAAAATTTGGAATTCTTTGATATCAGCACAAATGCTTTCTGGTTCTCTTCGATTTTTTGAAGACAACAATTTAGAAATTTTGTACCTTTATTTTACCAATTTCTCTGGAGATATACCTAATACAATTGGCAACCTACAGTTTTTGACAGCTTTAGATCTCTCAAGATGTCAATTCTCAGGGAGAATACCACCTTCAATGGGGAATTTATCTCAGCTACAATGGTTAGATATCTGAGAACAATAAACTATATGGGCGATTCAGGTCCCTATTCAAATACCATGACTCATTGCACTTTCACTTGCTTGGAACAATTTTGATGGAGTTGTAGAGTTAGATTTTATCAAAAATCTGAAGAATCTCTCAGAATTGGACCTCTCAAAGAATTTCATTAAGTACATGGGATTTAGATGATGGATCATTGCCATCTTTCTTTCCCAATATCTCATATTTGGGATTGGCTACTTGTAATCTAACTAAGATCCCTATTCCTAGAATATCAACATCACCCAAAGTTTATGGAATATTTGGATCTCTCAAACAATAAAATTCATGGGGAAATACCAAGTTTGATTTGGAGTATTCCTTTTTTGAATCTCTCTCACAACTTTTCACACATGTTGCAAAGCCTCATTTTAATTTTTTTCTTCTAATAACGAAGTTTATTGATCTCAGTTCCAACATGCTTGAAGGCCATTTGCCTCCTCTCCCAAAAGTTAACCTTGCACTTTTAGATTTCTCGAACAACCGCTTCACATCTTTCATCTCCTCTAACATCTCTTTATACTCAAGTTTAACTCAAATTTCTTTTGCAAATAATAACCTAATAGGAGAAATCCCAACATCAATGCAACTTAACCAATCTCAAATGTGCTCGATTTATCAAACAACAAGCTAATAGGTTTTATCCCTTCGTGTTTGTTAGAAGAAAATTTTATTCTCAGTGTGTTAGATCTAAAGGGAAATCAACTTCATGGAACCATCCCTCATCGAATTACTCCAGGAAGCTCGTTGCAAATAATAAATCTTAGAGACAACCAATTAGAAGGAATGCTTCCTCGATCTCTATCTAATTGTCAATATCTTGATATTCTAGACTTAGAATAATAACTTGAAGGATGCATTTCCTTATTGGTTGGGAAATTTGTCATCGTTAAGGGTCCTTGTTCTAAGATCTAATAAGTTCTATTAGTTGGGCCTCATGGAAACCATGAAATAAATCATACTTTTCCTATGTTGCATATCACATCTCATCCAATAACTTTAGTGGAAATTTATGTGCAAGTACTTCAATAATTTTAAACTAATGATGGAAAATGGAACAGACACAATGTATCATCCTAAACTTTCAGGTAATGGCTCTTACTATGGTTTGGATGCAGTCACCATCATAAGCAAAGGACAAGTAATGAAGCTACAAAAGATTTGGATGATGGTCAAATCAATAGATTTTTCTAACAATCATTTTGAAGGAGAGATCCCTATATCCATCAGCCAACTTGTATCTCTCCAAGTGCTCAACTTATCACAGAACTATTTGACAGGAGAAATCCCTCCACAACTAGGAAAATTGTCACAACTCGAGTCATTGGATCTCTCAATGAATTGCCTTGTTGGAAAGATCCCTCAGGATTTGGTTTCTTTATATTTTTTATCATATTTAAATCTATCCTACAACAAGTTGGTAGGAGAAATTCCATCAGGAGGCCAGTTCTCCACTTTCCCAAACACTTCATTTGAAGGAAACAAGGGACTATGTAGGTTTCCTTGCAATACATCAATTCCAATGGTGAACAATACAATGGCATCAGCTTCGAAGAATGGAAGTTATATGATAGTACTGGGAATTTTATTTGGTGTGGGATTTGGAGTATCAATGGCAATTATTATTTTGATTGATGTCATCTGGTGTGACAAAAGTAGAAAGAGGAGAAACAGGAGAACTATTCATGGATGACATGTATGAATGTCTCTCGGTGGAATGATACCACTAATGAAGGAGGGTACTAAAGTAATGATTTTAGGTAAGTGTGTTTTTTCTTTTTGTAGTTGATGAGTTTAGTTTTAAAGATGTATACTGCAACCTACTGTTCATAGTATGCTTGATAAGCTTTTGCATGTATATCATATAAAAGTCGAAATTTGAAGAACAGGCTGTAATTAATTCCTTTTAAAGGAAAAATACTTTAAATAAATTAAATAGAATCAAATGCAATGCTACGATGGCAATGGCCAATCTTCCGCCGCCTTTGTTATCTTCCATTTGATTTAGTTGATTAAAAAAATGTCTTTGGCCCTCCAATCATCCATTTTTCCCTACAAAAAAAAATTAAAAAGAAAATATCTTACGTCTTATGTTAACCAGAAGTTAAAGCTAAACGTTATATTGATTGACAACAAGTTAATATATTTTTTTATTAATTTTAGTTGATAGATTGTTATAATACTCTTTATATATATAGATAGATATAAACTTATGAGAATAATTTTGTTTATATTTTAAAAGTATGATAAACTAACATAATTTTATGCTTAAAATTCATGAGTATTTTAATTCTTTTATTAAAAATATTTAACCTAAAAAATAAATTGCATTTATATGAGCTGTCTCTAATTTGTGTATAAATTTATATTAAAAATATGACAAGAAGTGTTCCAAAACATATATTAAAAATATTTAACTTAAAATTATACACAAACTATATTATTTTAATTCTATTATAAATTTAACCAGGTTAATAAAATTTGATATTATCTAGTAAGTAAAAATAAATAATTTTATATTAAAATATACTAATTCTTAAATATATTATTTAATGAATATAAATAATTTTCTACCTTATTCTTCTTTATATTTAATACATACAAGTTTATGTTAGCACCTCTAGCTATTTATAAAAGGATGACTTTGAAAATTACATTTACATGAACTTATATTAAAAAAATTTTAACTTTTCAAAATTTTAAATAAATTGTATTAGTTTAATTCTATTATAAATATAATGAAATTTCCAACTAATCCTTTATATTAAATATCAACAGATTTATTTATATGATAGTAAGAAATTTTAATTTACATATTTAACCCTCAAATCTTCAATATTTTCATTATTCCATGGAATCAACGCCATTCAAAGTCACAATGAGATTTGGAGGGCATAAAAGAAAAATGGTATTTTTTTATATCTAAAATTTTAAGTGTTATATAAATAAATAATGAATATTCATATTAAATATGTAAATTAAAATTAATATTTTATATTTATAAACGCACCTAAAATATAAAAGAATATATAGTCGATATTTATTTATCGTGCATCAATAATCTAATGCAAATGTTGTCCATTATCCTAAAAGGTTGCACCTCAGATTGCTCTTCCTTCCAAGTTTTTCTTTTAAAACAAAACTCAATTTATAATGAAAGGCTGAATTTTCGGTTATTAGTTTAGCTTTCATGAAAGTTTTCTACCTTAAATACTTTATGGCATTTATTTCTTATATACGTTAAAAACTCCAAAATATTTCTTTAGTGATATATATTTTTTAATAGTGTATGGGATGAATAAAAAAAATAGAAAGTAGATTCTATATAATAATTTTTAAAAATTAAAAATAAGTTTTATTTATTTATTCATTTTATGAATTTTTTTTTAATTTCATAACAAAATTTTTCGCCAGCTAACGTTCTCTTAAATTAAGATTAAAAATTACAATTATTCAATTACTAACTTTTGTTGTAGGCTCACTTGTTTCGATAATAAACTTAGATAAATATAATTTATTAATTTTGATTTTAGTTTGATTTAATTTTATTTTATGCTGAATTTTAAGTTACATATCAACAAGATTAGGTTTATTAGTCGACTCATGTGCTTGGATTAAATTGACCCAAGCTAATATTTATTTAATTTTTAGCATAATTCAATCTTTATCTCTAATTTAAATTGTTGAATTAATAGATTTTTTTTTCTCTCGATTATTTCTAATCATAGGAGAAGGTAATATTCTTGCTCTTTGATTAATTTTAATAGAAGTCCTATCTTTTTTATTGATCACTTCTTCCGCCATCCAAAATAAATAAACAAAAAAAAAGAGTGTTTCCCTTCAATAAAAAGTTTTAATTTTAGATGGCCACATAACCAAGTCTTCCATTGGAGGACTACTCAGATCAACCCTCATGTGACTACTTTGTTCTTTATCCAGGGTTCATTCTCAAAGAATTTCAGCTGAAAGCCTAACATATTTCATCAGTCAATCACTCATTATATTCTAATTATCTTATTTGTTGCTTCTAACCACCTTTCAAAAGTTTATTTTCACATCAGTAGACATATAATATCATCTGATCTTGTTTGAACTTTCATCCTTGACCAAAGTTGACACCAAGTAAACTAACCTTTTATTAGAAAGAAAATTTTCATTTAAAAATATATGAAAGTAAAAAATATCTAATGATTAATATATGACATAAAACTTTACTAATTCTCCAATAAATTTTTTTATAAAAAAAAAACAAAAAAAAACATGTGCTAATAAAAAAATCATATAGATTTCTCTCTCTCTCTCTCTCTCTCTATATATCTTTTATATATATATATATATATATATATATATATATATATATATATATATATATATATATATATATATATATATATATATATATATATATATATATATATATATATATATAATATTATATATATATATATATTATATATATATATATATTACTTTATAATAATTTTTTTTTATAAATAATTTTAATTAAAGTTTTTTCTTTAATCATTTATGCTATTAGTAGAATTCAAGTTGAATGGCTGAAGTAGAGGAATGCATCGTCATCCCCTAAACATTCTAAAAAAAATTGAAACTAGGATGGTTAATTAGAGAGTAATTAAGCTAATTAATTTTAATATTAATTAAGCCAAAATTACTATTCAAAATTAATTAAGAATAATTTTAATGTATTCTTCTCTAAAATACCACTAAAATTGGTCTTATTTATAATTTTTAGAATTTTCTATAATTTGTTATGAATTATTGAAGTTTTAGCCTTAAAACATATTAATTTAAGCCTAATCCCATCTACGGTGGCGTCGGCCGCATTCCGGTGTGCGAGATTGACTATTAAAAAGTACATTCTCATGACTGATGGCGGTGGATGCGATGATCTCCATCATCTCTGATGGGGCGGCGATCAATCTCGTGGTGCAAATGGAGAAAATAGGGCTAATCTAGCATGATATTATCAGAGCCGTCCATTCCAATCATGTAAAATGGACGGCCTGTGATCTATCTTCCCAAGAGAGATGAACGACGGAGTCCCTCCGCCATGGATCGTTTGATTGAAGCTCATCTGAGGTCGAATGAACTTCAAAAATGATCTCACACCATTATGGAAGGAATCCACATCCAACGGTCAAGATCGACTCACATGCAATTTTTTCATAAAGGACCAATAAAAAATGAATCCTATGGTTTTGAGAAATTACGTCCGCTAAAAAGGCTTGATTATGAGGGCTTATTAGAGATGAAGCCCTGATGGCAATTGAATTGGTTCCAAGCGGTTTGCTTGAGCCTCGGTTTGCGAACTCCTTGCTGGTAGAAGCCTCGAGAAAGATTTGAGCTTTGGGTAGGAGATGGTGGAAGGAGAAATTGAATCCAAATGGAGAATTGAGAAAGTTGGCACGAAGAAGTGGCTCCCCTATTTTGGATATGCTTGGGAGTGAGGAAATTTGATGAGGGATACTTTTAGAATGCTTGGAAGCTTACTAGAGAACTCAAATTCACTTGAGCTAATCAAATGGAGTGATTTCCGGTTTGAATGGGGTATATCTCACTTTCTTGAGGTGGATGACGATCTTCTCTTATTTTTTGGTGACACCGGGAAACTGGGTGGTATATCAAGTCCACATGGCTCATCTTGATTGGATGAAGCCATGACAGAAATCTCAAGGTTAGATATGGATTTATTGTCTTCCTTGAATCCATTGGGTGGTCAGTTTATAAGGGAGGTGAGTTAACTCACCTCCCTTTAGTCCATGGACCTGGCCCACTTAGGATGGGCTAGGTAGCTTAGGTGATACCTATTTGGGGTGAGCAAGGGCAAGTGATGGGAGAGTGTACTTTGCCATTTTAGGAAGAATTTAAGGGAAGGATCCATGGGTGATTTGTCTTGGATTTAAGTCCATTAGGTTTGGGCTTGTTTTGGGCTAGGATGGGTTTGGGTGAGTGGGTTAGCTTCCAAGGTCCCATGGGTTTGTTTCAAGGGTTTTAGCTTAATTTGGGTAATTTGGGTCAATTGGGTTTGGGTTAGTTGGTTGACAATTAGGTCAAATCAAGGCTTGAGTTAGGTTCAAATGATGATTTGAAGTATTTTGGCTCAATTGATTTCAATTAATTTGGCCTAGGTTTGATTTTGGTTCATTTGAAATTTCCAAGTTAAAAGGGATAACTTGACTTGACTTATTTGGTTTGATGATTGTAGGTTTCATTTATATTTGGACAAATAATTGAAGGAATGAATGATTCAAGAAAATTCATTAATTTTGACTTGGGTTTGGATTTTTAGTCTAAATAGACCTAAAGGGCTTGATAGGATTTTAATTTGATTTTGGATTTTATTTTGGTCATTTGAATTTATATTTCATTTATATTTGTGAATATAAATGAAGGAACAATGGTTTATAAAGAAATCAATTGAATTTGATTTGATTTGATGGCAAATTTGGCTAAGTTTGTGAAGGTAGGTCCATATGGCTTGAATGTGATTTTGATTTAGTTTGATTTAGTTTGATTTGATTTCAATCATTTGGATATGGATTTCAATAATATTTGTGAGTATAAATGAAGGAGCAATTTATTTATAGAGAAATCAATTGAATTTGATTTGATTTGAAGGTGGAATTTGACTATGCTTATGAACATAGTTCATGGCTTACTAGTTTTGGGATTTGAATTTGATTTTGGGCTTCAATTCTTTTGGGAGTCAAAGGATTTGGATTTGATAGGTGATTGAGGGATTGAATTGATCTTTGAGAAAATCAAATAAATTTAGATTAAATCGGATTTCGTTAAGGCTAAGTCCATAGAAATGCAATCATGAAGCATATGGAGGATTTTGGGCTTGAGCTTGGTCATGACATTGGGTCACTTGGGATTGGATTTGAATTGGAGTTTGATAGTTTGATTTGAGATTGAATTGATATTTGAGAAAATCTAATGAATTAAGATTGATTTGAATTTGGTTAAGGCTAAGCCCATAAGATAAAATCAAAAGGCTTAGGAAGGATTTTGAATTTGGATTTGATCATAATCATTTGGAATTAGATTTGGATTTGGATTTTGAATTTTAATTTGAGGTTTGGTTTGAGATTTGAATTGGATTGGATTTGGGAAGGCACATGAGGGAGGTTCTAGGGTGGATGATCTTCTTAAGTCCTTGAGGCATGACTTAATCCCTATGGTGAACCTTTCTAGGTAGGCTTGGGTTACGTATTCACCTAGAGAAGTGTCTTATTGCTCTGAGCCCTTAATGTCTAGAAGAGTCCTAAGTCTAAGAATAGGAAGTTGAGAGCTCACTCTAAAGTGAGGTCAACACATTTTCACACATTTTGTGGAGCGGTGAACAACAATGGTATCGACTTTAGGCTTGGGTGGCACAGCTTCAAAGAATATAAGTTATATGACAGTGCTAAGAATTTTTTTGGTGTGGGATTTGGAGTATCAATGACAATTGTTATTTTGATTGATGGTATCTGGTGTGATAAAAGTAGGAAGAGGAGAAATAGGAGAACTATTCATGGATGACATGCATGGATACCTCTCTGGAATGATACCACTAATAGAAGGAGAGCACTAAAATAATAATTTTATGTGTGTTTTTTCTTTTAGTAGTTAAAGAGTTTAGTTATAAAGATGTATAATGTTGTTCATAGTTTGCTTGAAAAGCTTTTGCATGTATATCATAAAAAATTCAAAATTTGAAGAACAGGCTGAAATTCATTCCTTTTAAAGGAAAAGTACTTTTAAAATTTAAATATAATCAAACGTAATGCTACGATGGCAATAGCCAATCTTCCGCCTGTGTTATCTTCCATTTGATTTGTTTGATTAAAAAATGTCATTGGCCCTACAATCATCCATTTTTTCTTAAAAAAAAATTCTCTTACATCTTATGTTAACTAGAAGTTAAAGCTAAACTTTATTTTAATTGACAACAGGTAAAGATGTTTTTTTTTTAATTTTAGTTGGTCGATTGTTATAAAAAATCTTTTATATATATAGATAGATATAAACTTATGAGAATAAATTTGTTTAAAATTGTTTATATTTTAAAAGTATGATAGACTAACATAGTTTTATGTTTAAAATTCATGGTATTTTAATTCTTTTATTAAAAATATTTAACCTAAAATAAATTGCATTTATACGAACTGTCTCTAATTTGTCCAGAGTTCATTCTCAAAGAATTTCAGCTGAAAGCCAAACATATTTCATCAGTCAATCACTCATTATATTCTAATTATCTTATTTGTTGCTTCTAACCACCTTTCAAAAGTTTATTTTCACATGGATAGACATATAGTAACATCTGATCCCTATTGGACATTCATCCTTGACCAGAGTTAACATTAATTAAACTAACCTCTTATTAGAAAGAAAATTTTCATATAAAAATATATGAGAGTAAAAATATCTAATGATTAATGGGAGATTTACATACATCCAACACAATTCTTATGTATTTACATATCTAACACTTAAAGTTAGATATTTACTTATCTAACACTTTCTATGCTTAAAAGGTGCATTTCACTTTTAAAAGTGAATAAAGTATTTTGATGTGATATTAAAGATTAGGGTGTTATATATGTAAAATTGAAGTTTAGATGTTAAGTAAATAAATATAAGAATTTGGTATGTATGTAAATCCCCATGATATGACATTAAACTTTACTAATTCTCCAATAGATTTTTTTATCAAAAAAATAATAATAAATAAAAAATAAAACATCAACTAATCAAAAAGAAAATTAGATTGTGTCAAGCCCTTCATATTTGACCAACTAATCATGTGTTGAGCTTAATATATATATATATATATATATATATATATATATATATATATATAAAATATTATAGTATATATAATATATATATATATATATATATATAATATATAGTTATAAAATATATATATAAGCATATATCTATATTTCGCTTTTTCTTTTTCTTTATCATTTTAAATTTTATGCTTTGGATATTTAATGTTTCTCCCTTGATCTTCTAAATAAAGACCTTCTTAATTTTGTGGCAATAAAATACCCCTATTGGGTTTCAAAAATTAAAACTTTGGGATATCAGTTAAATCTAAATATCTATTTATAGTCAAATCGAAGCGTCTTGATGAATTAGTCAAAATATCTCATAATTCGACTTCATTTGAACATTCAAATACTTAAAATACATCAAATGATCAAAGGAATCATTTTGAGCGTCCAATGGAGTGGAGTGGTTGGATTTTGCATGTATTTAGAACACCACTCTAATATATAAATAGCCCTCATTCTTCACGAGGAGAGAGAGAGAGGAGAGCTCTTAAGTTTGAAAATCCTCCAAGCATAATCGTGCCACCACTTTCTGCTGGCGTTGCTCCACCACCTGCGATCCTTCGCCGCCACCGCTGATCTCGCGTCATCAAGTTTGGTGTCACGCAAACCATCATGCGCATCGGCTTCGCCAATCAACCGCGTCGTCGGTCATTATCGTCATCATCGGTCATCATGCCGACCGCGACGCATGCCATCAGCTACCGATCGTCGATCGTTATTACATCGCCGATATCATCACATCACGATCTTCGTCGGTCGCGATCCGCTTTTCACCATCATCCATACCTCAAGCGTATAACTTAGTTGTTCCGATTCTGAATTTTCATTGCCGACCCATACACTCTCAATTCATGGGAAATTCTCGATACATAGTGGAAGATTTTATTGGGCAAGGCCCCTGATTTTCCCTCTTTTCGAGGTTTTTTTCAGTTAGTTTTCTTATAATTCTTCAAACATGTGTCTTTGAACTCCACAACAAAGCTAAGGAATAAACTTTACCGGTTTTATCACGCAACAATATATATATTACAACTTAATAGATTTAATACCTCTATTAAGCCCTGTGATTATTTTCATTAGAAGTTTTTCAAATTTAAGAAATCTTCTTTAATCATTTTTGTTATTGGTAGAATTCAAGTTTGATGGTTGAAGTAGAGGGATGCATCTGGACTATTATATGATAGAAAAGTACTACTTAGCCTTAAGAGAAATTTTATAAGATTGTGATAAGACTTGTAATGATTTATGATACACAATGTTGGCCAATAACAGAGAAGCATAAAATTCAGTTAGATGTTGTATAGATGAGGATGCTCAGGTAGATGAGTGGCTTTACTCTTAGAGATAAAATGCGAAATGAATATATATGTGGTAAGGAGTTGCTCTAATAATAGATAAGATTATAGAGAGTTTTCTTAGATGGTTTGACCACTTAAAACGTCGGTTGTTTGATGAGCTTAAGAGAGTGGTTATATTAGATGTACCCATATGTTAAGAAAGGTAGAGGTAGGCGTAAAAGACTTCGATTAGGATGTATAAAATGACCTTAGTTTATTAGAATTAAATGATAATTCAACACCTAATAGGACATGATGGAGAAAAAGGATTCATATAGCCGACACCCTATATAGTGGAATAAAAGGTAATTTGTTGTTGTTTGTAATCATTTCTTTAAGATGAGTGTAAAACTCCTACAATAATTTCCTATAATTTTGTTTAAAATTCAATAATTCTATTACTAAAAATTAACTTTATACATTATATATATATATATATATATATATATATACTATGAACAATAAAATAAAAATCAGATTTTATTGGATTAAAAAATAAAAAGTAAGTTTTTATTATTTTAAACAGTTAAATTTTTTTTAAGTTCTTTAACAATTAGATATAGGTTGGTTTTAACTTGAGTAAGATCACAAATAATTATTCATTTAAGTTTTGGCACTTACTCTAGTTCTAGACTCATTATAGTTATAGCTCATTAATTTTGATTTGAACATGATTTGATTTCAATTTAAACATAATTTAAGTTAACTTTTTTGCATTGATTAGTGTTGATTTGGATTTGAAGTCAATGAAAGCAAAACCGGTGTATTTTAAAATGATGAATTAGAAAATTATTTCTCAATTATTCTCCAAGTGGATTCAATTCTTGCTGGTTGCTTAATCAAGATTCCAAGTCTTCTATGGTTGGCATCTACCACCACTAAAATAAATAAATTTTTTCTTCTTATCATTAAATAATTTTGGATGGCTATAAGAAATTCCACATCCAAGTCTTTCACATGACTAGAATGAAGGCTCAATAGATTATTACGTGTAGAGTATGAATGCAGCTTTACTTCTGAACTCTAATAGCATAGTGTCATGTCATACTTAGTCAACACACAATTATTGTGTATTGGCTGTGAACTATTATATATTGATGTAATATTAACTTCACGAGAATATACAAATACACATCATCTAAATATAAGAATTGAAGCTTGACATAAATAGTTAATAATTGGAAGAGCTAAAATAGGAAGATAACTAATTTAATGATATGAAATGTTTAATGAAATACTAATATAATGATAAAATCCCATGAAAATTGTATATGAATGAAAGATTTAGTTGGCTATTCTAATATAGTTATATTTTTTCTAATCTATCTCAATACATGCACAAGAAATAATGTCCATAAATGCTAATCCTGAAGAAATGGCATTTCTTTGGATCGGAATTTAAGTTTTGTTGTCATGGCTTCTAAAATATTTGTTGGATGTGTTTTACATGTTCTCTTAGTTTAAAAATATATACTTAGATGCCATTAAAGTTTAAAATCATAAATTTATTGATGTATAATCAATAGACTTGCATTATCGATGCTAAGTGTTGAGGTTGGAGAGGCGAAATCATCATCCATATGAACTGTCTAATATTTTTATAAATGTATATTTAAAATATGAAAAGTACATAAACTTATATTAAAATATTTAACTTAAAATTTTACATAGACTATATTATTTTAATTCTATTATAAATTTAACAATGTTAATAAAATTTGATATTATGTAGTACATAAAAATAAATTATTTTATAATAAACTATATTAATTTTAAATAAATTATTTAATGAATATTAAAAATTCTAATTCATTCTTTTATATATTAAATATATATAAGTTTATGTTAACGCCTCTAGCTATTTATAAAAGGATGAGTTTGAAAATTACAATTACATAGACCTATATTAAAAAAATTTAACTTTTGAGTAATACTACAATAATAAACTTATTTTTCAGAATCATAGATATTCTAAAATGCAATAAATTTGAAAGATAGGTTACACTAACTTCTCAGCAAAATTCAGCTTTTGATTTATGCATAAGTAGATTCTTAGTCAACCCAAAGAGAATACAACTTTTGTATCACAGTTTTTCAAATATTTGATAGAACTATTTTAAATGATCAATCAATAGACCTACATCATAAGACATCTTCTTTAAATTATTTTCATCAAGACGTCTTCTTTATAATGTAATTTTCATCAAGTCAACTTCTTTAAATTACAGAAGAACGCATATCAGAACTCGCTAGGCAAAGTCATGAAACATTATTTAAAATATTAAAATTTTGAGTGTTAAATATATAAATTAAATTTTCTTACTATCATATAAATAAATCTTTTGATATTTAATATAAAGGATTAGATGGAAATTTCATTATATTTATAATAGAATTAAAATAAGATAATTTATAAAAAAAATTTTAAAAAGTTAAGAAATATTTTTAATATAAGTTCATATAAATGTAATTTTCAAAGTCATCCTTTTATAAATAGCTAGAAGTGCTGACATAAACTTGTATGTATTAAATAAAAAGAAGAATAAGTTATAAAATTATTTATATTCATTAAAAATATATTTAATAATTCATATATTTTAATATAAAACTATTTATTTTTTACTTACTTGATAATATCAAATTTTATTAACCTTGTTAAATTTATAATAGAATTAAAATAATATAGTTTGTATATAACTTCAAGTTAAATATTTTTAATATATGTTTAGGTACTCTTCTTTTCATATTTTTAATATAATTTTATACACAAATTAGAGACAGCTCACATAAATGCAATTTATTTTTAGGTTAAATAATTTTAATAAAAGAATTAAAATAATCATGAATTTTAAACATAAAATTATGTTAGTCTATCATACTTTTAAAATATAAAAAAATTAAACAAAATTATTCTCATACGTTTATATATCTATCTATATATATATATAGATTATTATAACAATCTATCAACTAAAAATTAATCAAAAAAACATCTTAACTTGTTGTCAATCAATATAAAGTTTAGCTTTAACTTCTGGTTACATAAGATGTAAGAGATTCTTTTATAGGGAAAAATGGATGATTGTAGCATTACATTTGATTTTATTTAATTTTTTTTAAAGTACTTCACTTTGAAAGGAATTAATTAAAGCCTGTGTTCTTCAAATTTTGACTTTTATGTGACATATATGCAAAAGCTTATCAAGCAAACTATGAATAGCATACTGTAGAGTACATCTTTAAAACTAAACTCATCAACTCCTTAAAGAAAAAAAACACACTTACCTAAAATCATTATTTTAGTACTCTCCCACTATTAGTAGTATCATTCTACACAAAGATATGCATGCATGCTATCCATGAAAAGTTCTCATGTTTCTCCTCTTCCTACTTTTGTCCACCGTGATGACATCAATCAAAATAACAATCGCCATTGATACTCCAAATCCCACACCAAATAAAATTCTGACTATCATATAACTTATATTCTTCAAGTTGTTGCACCCAAGCCTAAAGATGTCATTGTATTGTTCACCACGACTGGAATGTATTGCAAGGAAACCTACATAGTCCCTTGTTTCCTTCAAATGAAGTGTCTGGGAAAGAGGGGAATTGGCCTCCTGATGGAATTTGTCCTTCCAACTTGTTGTAGGATAGATTTAAATATGATAAGAAAGATAAAGAAACCAAATCCTGAGGGATCTTACCAATAAGACTATTCATTGAGATCCAAGGACCTCGAGCTGACAATTTTCCTAGTTGTGGAGGGATTTCTCCTGTCAAATAGTTTTGTGACAAGTTGAGCACTTGGAGAGATACAAGTTGGCTGATGGATATAGGGATCTCTCCTTCAAAATGATTGTTGGAAAAATCTATTGATTCGGCCATCATCTATACTTTCAAAACTTCATTACTTGTCCCTTGCAGATGGTGAGTGCATCCAAATCATAGTAATAGCCCATCAAAAAATATGGAAAAATTGTACGTTCTGTACTCCATTTCCCATCATTGATTTAAAATTATTGAAGTATTCTTCATATAAATTTCCACTAAAGTTATTGGATGAGATGTCCAAGATATGCACATAGAAAAATATGATTTATTTTATGGTTTTCCATGAGGTGGCCCAACTAATCCATAGAACTTATTAGATCTTAGAACAAGGACCCTTAATGATGACAAATTCTCCCAACCAATAAGGAAATGTGTCCTTCAAGTTATTATTCCCAAGTCTAGAATATCAAGTAATAGCTTTGATAGAGACCGAGGAAGCATTCCTTCCAATTGGTTGTCACTGAGAATTATAGTTTGCAGCATGCATTTTGGACTAATTTGATGAGGGATGGCTCCATGCAAATGATTTCCTTAGATTTAACATATTGAGATTAAAATGTTCTTCTAATAAACATGAAGGGATAATACCTATTAGCTTGTTGTTTGATAAATCGAGCATATTGAGTTCAAGTTGCGATTGATGTTGGGAATTTCTCCATTAGGTTGTTATTTGCAAAAAAAGAAACATAAGCTAAATTGGTGTGGAGAGATGTTAAAGGGGATGAAAGATGTGGAAGTGATTGTTTGATAAATCTAAAAATGTAATGTTAACTTTGGGAGAGGAGGCAAATGGCCTTCAAGCATGTTGGAATGAGATCAATAAAAAAAAATTAGAAGAAAATTAAAAGGAGGTTCTACAATATGTGTGAAAAAGTTGTGAGAGAGTTCAAGAAAATACTCCAAATCAAACTCGTATTTCCCCAAGAATTCTATTATTTGAGAGTTCTAGGCATAAACTTTAGGTGATGTTGATATTTTAGGAATCCCGGGATCTTAGTTAGATTACAAGTAGCCAATCCCAAGTATGACATATTGGGAAAGAAAGATGGCAATGATCCATCATCTGCATCCCATGGACTCAAAGAAAATCCACTATTTGAGAGGTCCAAAGCTAACAAATTCTTGAAATTCTTGATAAACTCCAACCCCACAACATCATTGAAATTGTTATATGATAAATCAAACACCTCTAGCTGGGATAGATTCCCCATCGAAGGCGGAATTCTACCTGTGAATTGACATCTTGAGAGATCTATCCATATTAAAAACTTGAGTTTGCCAATTGTATCAGGAATAACTCCAGAGAAATTGGTAGCATAAATATTCAGAATTTCTAAATTACTACTCTCTGAAAAATTGGGAAGGGAACTAGAAAGCATTGGGTTATTTGAGATATCAAAATATTTCAATTTTTTTAGCTGCAAGATTTGCTTGGGAAAAACCCCTCTGAATTCATTTTCTGCAACTTGAAGCTCAAATAGTGAAGTAAGATTGACAAATGAATTAAGAATGCTAGAGTCCAAAATATTTCCTCCAAGATTGAGAAAAGATAAGAAAGGGAGCATGGAGAGAGAAGAACAACTAGCGCCAATGAGAGAACAACTCTTCATGCTCAGTGCCTCAAGTATAGGGGTGGAATTGACTAGAGCACCACACCATGCATCCCCTATTCCTGAGAGATTGACATAGTCAAGATAAAGTTCCCTCAAATTGCTCATGTTTCGCAAAATTGTTGTATTAATAGTAAGAAAAAGCCCAAAATTGAAGGAGAGGTCGAGGGAGGTCAACTTCGTCAAGCGAGATAAACCAGCTGGAACCTTACCGAAAATATGGCAGAGGAAAGATTGAGGCTTGAAAGATTTGTAAGATTATCCCACCCATAATCCGGAATGGGCATTCCATCAAAATGGTTGTGGGCAAAATTGAGACTTTGTAGAGATGTGAGATTGAAGAGAGATCTTACCACCGATGTCCCATTGCTCGACGAGGCCAATGACCCGCCTCGATTTATCGATGTCACGCCTCCTGACAACAATCATGTATCAAGCTCACCGAGGTAAAATCTCGCTTTAGCTGGAGAAGTGTTGAGCTCTCTTCCTGGAGGCAATGGCCCAAAGTGTTGCAGTTAACCAATAAAAACTCAAGAAAGAGAGATAATGTGAGAAATGCTAGGATGTGAAAGACAACGGAGTGGATATGAAATTGCTCCATGCACGAGAAAAGGCGTTGAGGTCTGATTTAAGAGCTAGCGTGCGAAGCTAAAGTAGAAGAAACCACCTGATTCATCATTCCGGTCATGTGAAAGACCTGGATATGGAACTCCTTATAGCCATCCAAAATTTTTTTAAACATAAGAACTTTTTTTTAAAATTATTGAGTGGTGGTAGATGCAGCTTGTAGAAAAGTTAATTTTTATTAAGCAACGAACAAATATAGGACCACCTGGAAAAATAATTTTCTAATTCATCATTTTAAATTAGAGCCATATAGCTTCAATTGACTTCTAATCCAAGTCCACACTAATAAATGCTCAAATTTAATTCAAATTATTCTTAAATTGAATCAAATCAAATCCAAATCAAGAGTAAATGCCAAAATAAAATAAATAATTATAAGTAATCAAAGTCAAGTTAAATTCTATTCTTCTTTTTCTTCTTCTTATTCTTATTCTTATTTAAAGAAATTCTTATTAATATATCATCTGTAATATATAATTTTTTTAGAAAATTAACTAAAATTTTGGTATTTCTAATACCATCCCAACCTATATTTTAGTATTAATGCACTTCTAATTTGATTTTAGATCATTATCATACTTTAACATTATACAAGTAAACTCTATTGAGCTAATTGATCAGATACAGTAATAGTTAAATTATAGCATAATTTTGAACATATTAATTGAGCTACAATCTACAATAATTCTAACCGATATAGAGGCTATATATATAATGCATAAAGTTATTTTTTAATAAAAAAATTATTGAATTTCAGACAACATTATAGCAAATTGTTGCTAGAGTTTTACTGAAAAAGTTCTAACAAAAATAAACATAGGATCTAATAGAAGTATTAAATCTATTAAGATGTGATAAAAAATATTTATAGATAATTTTTTAATCAACATTAGCACATAATTAGGTGGTAACATATGAAATTGAGTCATTAGAGGAAATAATCTGTTTAAACATGTGGCTTTGCACAATCAAATTCTTCTGATTAGTTGATGTTTTAAATGTTTTCATAACAAATTTATTGAGATTCTATGGAATAATTAATATATTTTGTCATATATTACTCATTAGATATTTTTACTTGCAAATATTTTATATGATTTATTTCTTTTAATAAAAAAAATTAGTTTATTTGATGTCAACAAACGAGATCAGATGCTGCTTAGGTCTATCGATGTGGAAACAAACATTTGAAAGGTGGTTAATAGCAAAGAATTCTTACCCATCTTCTCAAGTGCATACTTATAACATGATTAGAATAGAAAGAGTGATTGATTGATAAAATATGTTTAGCTTTCAGCTAAAATTCTTTGAGAATGAAAGCTGTATAAAGAACAAAGGGATTGACCTGAGTCGTCCTTCCATGGAAGATTTGTTATGTGGCCATCCAAAATTAAAACTTTTATAGGGGAAAAAAAAACTTTTTGTTATTTTGGAAGGTGGAAGAAGTGATCAATAAAGGAGCTAGAACTTGAATTAAAATTGATGTTTACAATATTAAGGGCAACACATAATTAAGTGATCACACATCGAGTTACATGTACAATAAAGCTCTGAAAGTAAAAGTTAATGCTTAATATAGAAAAAATGAAATACTGTTTATACAAGTATTCATGCCACTGAATACTTACGTTCAGCAAATGACAAAGGAAAGAGGAAAAAAGGAATGCTGTAAAAGAAAGTAATATAAAGTGTTTTATTTACATATAGTAATGAGATAATGATAGGTTTATTGACCTGCTGTGTATATATGTCAATCCATAAGCTTGTATCTTTTCTCTTGGACACCAATCACGCCCATCTGGATCTCTATTATGGTGTGGAGTGGGACCTAAAGAAACATTGGCAAGGAGAAGCTCAGACTCCGCACAGTTCTGGCATCATCAACAAGTACTATTTTCATGGCTTACCTCAATTTGGGGAATTTCTTTCAAAGGCCTGTCAGCAAAATATGCATATAAAGCTCTCAACGCAGCCTGCGCCAACATAAGAAAAAAATATCAATCAAAATTGTTTAACCGAAACTGGTGAGAATAGGTCACATTGGAAAACTCCCCATAATTGATTAACCGAAACTTCCCCGGTTTTAGAGTTGAAGGAAAAAACTCTCATGAAAATGGACAATACAATATTCAGTTCATGTATAAATATGAAGAAACAAAGTAGACTTTGATAAAACTAATAATAAGCAATGTGTTAATGTTCATACTCAAATTCCTCAGGCATGTTCTTCTTTTTTTCTCTTCGTAAGTCATTCCATCACATGAACATTTATCTCTTCGAGAGCACGCCATTGTATCTACAATTATAGGCAGCCAGATTATAGTCTTTACATATTGATGCAGAAAAATTGATCCAACGGAATGAAAAATTTCTTAGATAACTGGATACTATTTCATAAAAGAAATGACCTTGGGGAATCCAACATCGGATTGTTAATATTGTTCGTTGTAGAGTGCTTGTCCATATCTAAGCCATAATACAACGAAAATTTAAACAAAATAAGCAAATAACTTGGTCTTAAAAAAGAGTAAAATCAGTGGTATCATTGCAGTAAGTAAAACAAAATTTTCAATGATGTCAACCTACATTAGTCTATATTAAATTATCATAACTTAAACGGACAACAATAACCATAAATATAATAAAATGAAAATCGACCACATGCAATAACATTTACTACAAAAAAAATGCACTTGTAGATAAAAAAATTGTCATATTAAATATCAAACTTTAAGATTATATATAAATGCACAAAAATCATGCTATGTATGTAAATTTCTAATCATAATATTGCCATAGTACCATGATCTTATCAGAAGTACTAGTAATCTGTTCAAATAAGATGTCTAATACCTTCAAGTATTAAGGAACGAGCAATAAACCAATCAGGAATATATCATTTCTATAAATAAAATCCCAAAAGAATAAAAAAAAATACACTTTATCATATAAGCATTCCTATAAAACCACATACAAAAGAAATCCCAAGTATTATGCCATAATAAAATGAACCATGCTAAGCTTAAAGCAAATATTAGAAGAAATGATACAAGCATGATAAAGATCTCATAATTCCATAATGATCCCAAATTTCAGTAATTAGATAAATATTCAATCAACCAAAAATTAGCAAAAAATTATTTAATAATCTTATGTAAAAGTAAATTGTCACATATAATATAAGTCATTAACTAATAACAGCATATAATTACAATAAAAGAAAATAAGATATACAATCACAATAACATGTAATTTAATAATGTCAGAAGGCTAGTAATCATAACCATAATTATTCATGATGTCATGGAAAATAAACAAAAGATAAGAGTCATATACTTCATAAAGATTATCGGTATTTAATATAAAATACAATTATTCAATGATTTCTTTCAACCTAATTTTAGATATTATCACAATAAATAAATACAGACAGATATATTTTATAAATTATTAAATAATAAATTCATTTGAACATTTGAACTATAATTTATCAATGCATTTTGATTAAGATTTGATACCAACTTGATTTGGAGTTTTAGTACATTTTGATAGTTATCTTTGTGGTTTGTTCGGCATAATACCACCAATGTTTGGACCATTTGATCATTCATTTATTACTCTAAACATGTCAACTAATTTATCAAGATAATCAAGTCTTGCTTACATTTTAAGAGTTCAAATTTGAAATAATTTGGCATTAGCATTTTGGATTTTGGTAAAAATAATCAAAATCTCAATCTTTGTCATAAAAAATATAAACTATCAATCAATTTAAGAAAATCCATGATTCATAAGTGATTTAAATTTGTAGAACTTCACATCAAAAAACTTATCTAATTTATTTCAATATGACACATGCTAAAATTTAGATCATATGTTAAGCTTGAAAGACGATTTTAATTTTAAATATAAAATTTCTTTGTTAACGCCTTGATATTTGTATGCAAATATAAAATAAATTTGAAATTTTTAATGAGTCTGTCAAATCGTTTTATAAGACATCAAGTCACTGCAACTTACATATGTATGTAGAGCATTTGCTTTAAATTTTAAAAGACATTTAGATTTTTAAAATATTAGATAATCTTGAACATATGCATGCCTTTTAATAAGGAATGTTATTTCATTTCACAACATCCTCAAACCCCAAATGTAAGCATTCAATATTATGTTGATATGGGTGTTTTAATCTTAACGGTGCAATTTTAGAGACTGAGCTTTTAATCTTAATATCATGTTTTAAGCTATTTGAAACGGAGCTTTAAGAAATTTTCATAAAACATAAATCATGCAAGAACATTTGCATGAATTTTGAAGTTTTGAATTCTTTGGATTGTTTAATGTTGCCATAAATCTAACTATTCGTTGAAAATTATGTTTGTGTTGATTGGAAATCTATACAGTCTCCTACCAATTTTCTTACAATTGCCTCAAGATCCTTAGATTATTTTTTGTGCTTTGAGAACAATAAATGTCCATTGAGTCACATCATTATGTTCATTAGTCAATTCTTGCAAGTCACTCATTTCAAGACTTTGCATTTCATATTTAATTTAATATCAATTTCACTTTTCAATTTAGGTTTCAAAATTTTTTTATTTTATCCCTTATGAGTTTTATATTAATAAATTTTAATAAAATTTCAACAACATCTCAAAAATCGCCCTTGCATGAGGTGAATAAGAAAGCTAAGCATCAGAGATCTTCACACTCATAATGTAGATCACATGATCTTCAATATATACACATAAAAGACACCTTGAATTTTTTTATCACATTTAAACATATGAATTGACTTATAATTTAACAAATTTCTCCACTATGTTGAGATAATAAAACAAAATAAAATTGATTTAAATTTTTGTCACATTGAAACAAACGAATCAAAGATTTCATGTGTTATACTTTTATACAAGCAATGACAAATGCAACGAGATCAATAATTATTAAAAAAATGCATAGATTTTAATCGCTTTTTTAGGGTTCAAATCGTGATTACTTAGAAAAAATTACTAAATGCACAAGGAGCATTCGCACGAGATGAGTAGGGCTGGTTGTGGGCTATTTACAAACAGAGACAATCGCGAATATTAAAGCGCACAAGAGAGAGAGAAGAGAGAGAGAGAGAGAATATTCCTCACGAGCCAGATAAGCAATATTTTTAGTGGCTATGATTGAAAGATTCAGAAGAGGGAGAATCTAGTCATGAAACCACATTATTCAATTTAGGTAGAAAAAAAACTTGCAAGAGGAATTAAGAAAAGCAAGAATTTAAAAGTCAAATACTTCAATTATTCATATATATATAATATTATTATATATATATATATATATATATATATATATATATATATATATATATAAAATTTTCATACATAACATCAAACATATCTATTTCTTTCACATCAATTAAATATTACTTCACATGTCTAATCTTCAAGTTTTCACTAAGTCACTTTTTTATTTTTTAATCAATTTGACTTTTATAATTATTTCAAAATTGAATATATTAGATTATTAATCTTAGAATTTTATTAGATCAGATCTTGTGTACAAAAATTATCAACACACAAAGGATAGCACTGGATACAAAAAAAAGAAAAATGCAGAACTTTCATTTATTGTAAAGATAAGGTGCTTCTCATTAGGAGAAGGGTTAAGGAACAATAGTTAAAACAAACAAGAGAGAGAAAGAGAAGATGAGCAATGAGGAGAAAGAGCGAAGAATTTTAGTGTTATGAAGATCTTAAAGAAGGTAGAGGGGAGATAGAGCACTGAAATTTTCAAATTTAGGTCTCTAGAAAAATTAGAGTTTTGAGGGGAATTGGAAAAAAAATAGAAGCGATATATATTTAATATTTAATATAATATATATATATATATATATATATATAGATTATATAAATAAGATATTATATATAGTTTTAGATTTAATGATTAGATACTATAGAAGATGCTGTAGGTGACCTTGAATATTTCAGCTTTAAATGGAAAAGATTAAAGTTGATTGCTGATAATTTTAGAGATGGATGTTTCTTTATAATATATATATATATATATATATATATATATATATATATATATATATATATATATATATATATAACAGAGGATGTAAAGTTCTAAGGGCTTGATATTAGAATAGATAGTTTTTGATGGACGGCTATTATGTAGAGTGGTTTGTTACAGCCCATGTGATCTATTGGTGTTGTAATACATGTGACCTGTAAAACGAAAGGAAGAGGACTCAACTAGGGCACGTGCAGCGGCCAAGGTGAGTATGACCGTGTGTGTGTGTGTGTGTGAGAGAGAGAGAGAGAGAGAGAGAGTTGTTGCTCTTGGATGGATAGGAAGGGAGGAGCAGAATGAGAATGTTCATATAGGAGGCCAAGAGTGAGAGGGATGGAGCAAGAGCGGGAGTTCAAAGAGGAAGATTACCCTAGGCGCTTGGAAATAAGAGAAACAGAGGAGATTGGAGAGGATGAGCGATGCTGTAGGTGATGAATCGAATGCTAGAATGATGTGAGGTACACAGATGGAATTTACATGGTTTAAGCGGGATTTGAGTGGTTAATAGAAATTTAATTGATTTTTTGGTTAATAATATTGTTGACCTTGTCATAATCGTCAAACCCAAGTCAAATTCATCTGACTTGGTGACAGAAGAATCGAGATTCAAAATGCGGACGCCACTAAAATTGTCGAAACGACCTTCGATCGGCGAACGACTTCGCTTCAAAATGTCGAAATTGATCGAAATATAAATCGCAAAATCTAACGATCAATCAATAGGAAATGATCAACGGTCGACGCATAAAGCGAGTCGAAGCGAATAACGTCCAACACCGCTCATGAAATTGATCGCGCCGTTAGCTTCGAAACATCGAAAACTATCAAATGATCGTCACGCTTAATTCGACGAAGTCATGCGAAATGCCGAATGATTTGAAATGACAACCAAAGAACGAATCGATAAATACACAAACGCCGCCAAAATCAATTCAACTCCGATCGACGAACGACTTCGCCATCGCTCGTAACGAAACTCCAATATAAATATCGCATAACTGATGAACCGATCGCGATCGAAGTCGCTGACGCGATATCGGACCAAGAGAGCCGAAGAGGACCAAACGAATTCCGTCAAATTGATTACGCTGTACTAACTAATCTATCAAATAAGATCGTTTCACTTAAGACAAGCGCAAAATCGAGCAAAAGCGATATGATTTCGAAATGAAATTGACTCAATTGACGCCGACTCAACCAAACGGGCCGATCAAAACGAACCGCGCTATCATGTCGAATAACTAATAACCTTAGATTGATATATATATTGCCCATGTGATTTCATCAGCATAAAATTTATATTAAAATCATTTAATCCATTTAAAAATCAATTTAAAAAATAAACTTAACCTAAATCTCTAAACTACTCTGACTCAAACCGTTGCCTAATCCCCTAACTCGACCCGTTCTATACCCGACCCTATTCTTCTTCACGCAGTAAACCGCACCCGAGCCCTTCTTCACGCAGCAAAACTGATCCCGCTCCTCTCTCACGCACGGAACCGACGCACGCAAAACCGTTCCCCCCCTTTCTTCTTCTGAGCCGCTAGGGACGACGGGTGGCTTGCTTCTTCGATCTTTTCTTTTCTCCCACGGACAAGCCCTCGCTTCTTCTCATTCCCACGCTCCGACCCCCTCTCGGCCGCTCGTCTACAACAGCGTCAGCGAACGTCGTCCGCCGCAGGTAATCTTTCGGCCGTCTTCTTTTTCTGGCTCTTAACTGCAAACAACCATGAGGATCACAAGAGGAAGGGCAGCGAACGAAATCCAAGAAAGAAAATCCCTCTCTCTCGGCTCTCCGCCTCTTTCGCTCCGGACCAGCGATTCTCTTCTTCACCGAGGAGCGTACAACTCTTGCACTCTCTTTGGTGGCGACGGCACTTCATCTTGGAATCGCAGCGATCTAAGTGAATTCGGGACTCTATGTATCAGTTGGGGGCACCGGGGCGGCGGCGATCAGAGGAGATCGAAGAATCGTTTGGTGTAATTCGTTTTCATTTTGGAGTTCGTGGAGGAAGAAAGGGCAGGTGTTTGCGGGAGCAGAGAACGCTTGGATGGGTGCATGAAACGGACCAGGTAGGAGGAGAAGGGTTACATGGGCTCTCAGTTGAAGCGGCCAAACATGTCGAGGATAGATCCGCTTGGGCAACCGCATATGGTCCTGCAGCTGCTGCAAGTAGTACTCAGAAGTTGACAACTAATGATGCCTTGGCCTATTTGAAGTCTATTAAAGACATATATCAAGATAATAGGGAGAAGTACGATGAATTTTTGGAAGTCATGAAGGATTTCAAGAGCCATAGAATTGACAAGTGGAGTAATTATGAGGGTGAAAGAACTTTTTAAGAGTCATCGTGATCTTATCTTGGGCTTCAACACCTTCTTACCTAAAGGTTATGAGATAAAGCTTCCTGAGGACAAGAAGTCTGTTGAGTTCCAAGAGGCTATCAGCTTTGTACCAGAGAAATAAAGCACTTGTTAATGATCTTAGTAAGCCTAATCCAAGTTCAAGTGATCTTCATTTCTCCTCAACATATTCTTAATCATTATACGGGCAATTCAAAGCCTGTCTTTCGAAAATTCCTCCCCATTTCCTTTGGCCAAAAATCGCTTTTCATTTTCTCCTCCTTCCCTAATCTCTTCCCAATTCTCTCACTTTCTCAAAATTGAAAATACCTCCATTTTCCTAATCTGAATTTCACCACAAATTGGAGAACACCACAAGAGGCAGTTTCTTCTTTTTTCGGCTTCCTCCTCAGATCACCTCTCCAATTCGTCGCAATAAGCAAGAACCGCCAAGAGGTGGTTCTTTCTGCTTCCTGCCGATTCTCAGATTACCTTTCCAATCTTCGCTTTCCATAATCAAGCAACACCGTCAGAGCCTTTTCTTTTCTGGCCACACTCTTACATTACATTCCCAATTGCATATCAAACCCCATCTCTTTGATCTGTAAAAAAACGAATGAATATGTGATCTGAATGCGATATATATACGCTTGTTGCTTGAAGCCATCGCTCAAGAGCGCACGAGATGAAAACGCGTGTCGCAGAGACACCGCCGCCACGCATCAGACGAAGAAAACCAACATCCGTTAGATGTCCTCCTGACTAAATGTCGCCGAAATTTTGTCTAATTTACTTAAAAAAAGGGGATGAATATATATCAGATTTGTCTTCTTCGGGTTTGAAGATTTTGTCAAGAGACACGACGAGATGAAAATTGTGATGTCGAAAGACACCACTGCCATCGCTCAAGAGGCGCATCGAGAAAGCAAAACATCGACGCAGCTACATACGTGACTGAGGTCGCCAAAATTACGTCAAATCTTTCGACTTAGGAAAAATGGGAGAGTGAAACGAACTGGCTTAAGAACGTTAAGTAAGAAAACCTACAAGTAATTTTAAACTAAAAACGTTAAACAAAAAAAATGGGAGAAAATAAAATGACTTATAACAAAAAAAATAAAAGTCAAACAAAAAAAGGGAGAAAATGAGAATTACTTTGAGGGGTAAATTTTTTTTTAAAATAATAAATTTGCAATAAACTTAAAGTCTATAAAATTTAATATAGAGTTAAAGATGAATGGGGGTTTAATAAGTCTTATATGAATATAAAGATAATTACAATGCTAAATTTAAAGACGAAAAAGACAATAAATACTAAAATCGACATAACTTATCAAACCGATGAAATTGAACATAATTAAGTGAGAATTGTAAAACAACAAGAATCGCAGTAATGTTTTAAACTACAATCTAAATCAAATTCTTGCCACCAAGAACTCTTTATATATGTTGACGAATGATATTAAATCAAAATCTAAAAAATCATGCGCTTTCTTCAATTAAAATTAAAAATTTAATTCTAATTATGATTTTCAAAATTAACGAAATTACTAATTAAATAAAATTATCTAATATCAACACCTACACGTGTCTGACAGATTTCAAACAAATTTTAATGTCAAAAGCGCAGCTAAGTTGGAATTAAATAAAAAATTAAATCAATCTCATAATTAAGAAACAAAGACCACGTAAGTCTTAAATACACCCGATGGGCCCACACTTTCGAATGCTTAAGTGTTGAGACGATGGGCCGCTTCCTGCTTAGTCTTGACCAGTCAAGTTAACAAAACTTTAAAAAAAATTATAATAATAGTTTCAAATCAGTGAAATATTTGAGAAACTGATTCTGTTAGGTGACACTAGATCTAATCTTCTATTTATAGCTAAACAGAGTTGACAGAATCTGAAACTCTTAAACATATTTCAATTAATCAATTTTTCAAATCAAATTAACTTAAATTGAGTGTCAATCTAAAAACTGCTTAAATGAAACTCTATCACTAAAAACTTAAATCAAACTCAATCCATCCACCTTCCGAACTATGTCGTAAACTAAGAAAACTCTATTTCACAAAGGAGCGATATCAAATCAGTGTTCTCAAGCATGTCACTCTCAATTAATCTCGCCGCAGATGTAATATGTCCTCGATCGGTGCACAAGAGGCCCATGGAAGAAGCTACCGAAGTTCTCTCGACGTGGTTTTGACAGCTATTATATTACTTATCATTAACCGTGATGCTCCCCAATATTTACCTTTTGAGGAATCATGATATACTTGATAATTCTCTATCAATAAGGTAGACTTAAGATCGCCTCCTGATAAGCCAGTGTCCAATGAATTGAACAACGAACTATGGTTCCGATGAGTTGATGAGAATCTTTTCTGTCCGAGGTTAGATTATTCCTCCTCGACTAAGTAAGAAACTAGGGGGCATTTAGGATGGCCAGACGGATCTAGATGAGGCGTATAAATTCAGAACCATCGGTTTAAGCTGAAATGATAAATTTCATAAATCTTAAAAAAACTTCACTCTTATCTGCTATGCATTTATATAGGAAACATGAAACCGGATCTAAGTGCTTGTAAATAAGGCAATCTGGATAGTGTCTTTATCTTATTCCATACGAAAATTACAACGTCTTAAAATCCAACTCTCTTCAATTCAATAATTGTCGAGAGATCGGTGACGAATTTTCGGATCTCACAGATATTATTAAAATCATAATTTATATTTCTAGATAAATTATTTGATTACCCAAACTTTTCCCACTATTTTCACTTATGCATTCATTATTTACTTAACTTCACCTCAAAATGCATGTGAAATTTGATGAAAATAATCTTGGCCAATACGAGTTTCTTTTAAAAATATTTTTGACATTTCGGACTCATCGACGTAGTACTTTTATGATCGAATCGAACTTCACATCGTTCGAGGCAGCTCAACTCTAATTAGCACATTGTTGCATTCGAGGCTTTCCATTCAGCATTATGATCGATTGGATTGATTGTGAAGATTCCTCTAAGAAGATTTAAGCATTTTAACAATCTCGATGCAACCTATTTCACAAATATCCCTCTAACTTTAATATACATGAAGACAAACATACGCCTCATTTTCTCCACTACACAATTATTAGATGATGCAAAAAGCATTTTTGTCAATTTCGGCATTCTAAATGCATCAATATAATCTGTTTTATCAACATAGGACATTTCAATCAGTCAATCATGATTGAGATGTTTCAACTTTGATTTCATGACATTGAGTAGAATATTCATCAATTTCACCATATAACTTGATTCAACTTATAGAATATATGTAGAATCAACAAAGAGTTCCTGTACCACTAGCAAACAATCAGACGCCCATCAAACCCATTGTATTGCCCTGTGTTATATTACCCCGTGAGCAGTCTGCAGCAGTGTTCGAAGCAAAAATGGACAGAAAAAAACAATCAATTCTCTGGTAATGGTTCAAGGACCAATTATGAATTTTTTCCCCATCATACAACCATTCATTACGGCTTTGGTAATGTTCAGAATACCCCAGAAAGATGGGGGTAAATTTTGAGGGGCTGATTAGTAAAGCAGAGAAAGCAAAGAACAATCATTACCAAGATCAGATTTGAAAGACTTTCGTGTAATTTGTTCCCAATTAATTACCGACCTCTAGCCATTGGATTAAAGACAATTATACTTTTTTTTTATTTGGATAACGAAAAGAAAAAAAGTGAGAAAGAATTACATGAACCAACCAGATAATAAACACCAACATTGGCTCATAATAGTCCCAATCATAAGGTAGCAACTCATCAAGCACATTATAATTTATTGGACTAAGTACAACATTAATGCATACTAATATACTATCCAGCAATCATATGCTAAATGTCCATATAAAAACATCAAAGAGTAAAGAAATATAAACATTTTTTAAGAATAAATAACAAGAAAAAATCATCAATCAAGCTAAAGGGAACAATAATGCAAAAGAAATTGGTTGAATCCTGACTACATCCACATTTATAAGTATTGCCAAGGCCAACTTTTCTTTCAAAAAAAAAATAAAAATAAAAAGTAAGAAACATCTTGACAATGCTTAGCATGCAAACCACTTATCAAAAGGAAAGAGGGAATAAGTTTCTTGAGATTCTTACAGAAGCCATCTTTTCAGATTTAAGCCGTTCCTTTATAAAGTTGGCTAGTTTTTTTTAGTACACCTGCCCTGCTTCGCTTATAAAAAAAAAAGTCATAAAATGGTTAAAAGAGCGAGATTTAAATTAATCAACATTGGAATCAGCATGTAAGATAGTCTTCTACCCATATCAACAAAGATATTTTCATTATTACTTATAAATATACATCAAAAATATTAACGATTTGGCATAGTGCACATATAGATGATTTCAAAAAGCATCATCAGTATAAAAATAATACAAAATTGAAACAACAAAACATCTTTTAGAGTTTTGATAGTTCTCCAGGTAGTTTGCTTAAAAATTATTATATTTGTTATATTTTCTAAGCTCTTTCAACGCATGAAAATCAAGATAAAAATAATATTTTTCACATGTTGAATGATTTTCAGTTATTTTAAACTGATTCTGATTTAGTCTTGGATAGAATTTAAATCTTGAGTTAATTGTGACCTATTAGAGGTTTGTTTGAGATAGCTGCAACGATATGAAAACACAGTGGTGGAGCTTTTGTGGAAGAAGCTTATTTTTATTTGAAAAATTCAAATTGTAGTTTTCTAGTAACCACCGCATTCTACTAAGTCAAGTTGAAAAATACAAAATTTTTTGATTTTTTTTCATAAAACATAATTTCAAATCAAAACGGTGCGATTCGAACGGACTATGAAAGCTGCCACAAATGCAGCCAAGTCGACTCGAACCAATATTTTAATCATCCCAGGTAAAATCAAGCGATTATCCAATTTTGAGTTGAGAATTCAAACATTTGGTTCAAGTCATGCCCAGCTTGCTTAAGTTTAACTAGATGTCACCCTAATAATTCAACAAGAGTTTAAAATAATATAATGTAACATCATTATAGAAGATTCTGGCTTAACGCATCAAGTTTTAGCTAATCATACTTCTGATTAAACTAAGTTATACGCCTATACACTTTCTATTATCAAGATAGCATAATGCCAATCACCCTGAATACATGAACGGGAAGTCAACATAGTTCTAGAGAGTACTAAACAAGATCTTGTAGCATCATTTAAGAATATTCTGATTTTCACATCAAGTGTTTGCTAGTCACACACCAAGTTCTAAGCAGAAAACATTACGTAGCACCTAGACAACATATCGCAGTCAGCTTCCAAACATGAAAGGCAGGTCCACATAGTTCCGACGAGGGACTATAAGCATTGATTCTTACAGCCATCTATCTAGAAGAAAAACTATTCCTTGGCACCCATGATGCCTCCCTCCCTCCCTCCCTCCCTCTTTATCCTTCCCTTATATAGATTGATGATGTATTACTTACAAGAGAAAAACAAAATGCATATTTTCAAATATGTACCAAGAAGAAGTCTATGGCAAGACAACATTAATAATTAGACTTACTAACTTCACAAAATGAAATGTAAAATTTTTTTTGATATAGAAACAAGTTGCATATCTAATAGAGTTTTGAAAAGAAAAAACATTCACCATAGGCATGGTTCTAAATGAAGCTATGTTGTTCTTCTTTTTTATTTTTATTTTTATTTTTTTTTTAAATATCAATGGCAAGATTGCCTCCACTGTGATATGGTGGTTACCAGCTCAAAACATATAGTCAATATCTCCAAAATGCAGGAGTAAGGTTGCATGCATCAAACTCTGCCCAAAATGGGAAATGCACAAAGCCTCGTGCACTAGATACACCCTCTTTAAAGCTTTATGGTCCTAAGTTTTGCAAGAAAGTGCATCCCTATGATAGGAAGGTTCAAATGAAACCCAGAACATGATATACTATTACTTAAAATAAATGTTTTGCCAATGAGTAATCACATATGAGATATCGCCCTTAGCCTTCTGAAGAGATGCGGAAGGTTCAAAGCTTACAACAATAATATAATTGTTTCAAACTAAAAAAAAATTAAAATTGTTCAGCGTGGTGCATATAAAATTGATTATCTAGACATCCAGAGTTCAATAATTCATTGTAAATTGACAAATACCAACCCATGTTGGAACAAGTTTCTCTTCAAAGTCAATCTGAACATTCCTTAGCCGAAGGTTGATCATCTGAAATATCTTACTTGATGGTAAATAGTTAGGTATCAGCTTGATGACATGTAAGGTCAGGTAGAATTTAAAGATTTGGAAGCATAATTATGTTGACCTCAATATATGCTACATGAGTCGAGTTAAGCCTATAAGTCAAATCTAAAGAAAAAAAAAGCCTATAAGTCAAATCTAAAGAACTTTGGATGTAATAGTGCATAAATTGGGCGATATCTTGAGCACTTGAAAGTGAAATAACGCGACGATGGATGATGAACTGTAGCGTAACATTAAATTGTCTAAATATAAATTCAATGATCGATCTGTCGATGTCTTGAAAGCATATCTCAGTCGATGTGATGGTATCGAATGGCAGTTCGTAAAATTGATTGTGTTGAGCCGTCAAATGGGGCCAAGATTGATTGGATATTTAAATTGAGCATATTAGTCGAGCGATGTGCGAAAATTAATCGATTCGATCATTTCCAAGCCAGATGTCAGCGTCTCTTTATTAGAATAATCTAAAATTATATATATTAATATATATTTTTTCATCGTAAAATTCAAATTATGATTGATTAGTATATTAATTAGCATAATTAGTATATTAACTTAAATTTTAAAATAAAACCTAAAACCCACTCAATTAGCCTCCCACTCTCTCGGCTCCGTCTCCTCCACCACAAAAAGGGAACCTTACGGAGCAACCGAAAAGAAAAGGGCGATTTACATACATATCATGTTTAAATTTTAATTTTATTTTAAATACCATTTTTTATTATTACATCAAAAATATCACTCTTTATTTTTTTCCAAGTGAAATGCACTTTTGTGTATAGAAAAAATACTAATTTTATAAATATTAAAATTTGGGCATAAAATTGTATAAATTTCCCAAAAGAAAGGACGATTTACATACATACCATGCAATTCTTATTCTATTTACTCATTGCTCATGATCCTCTAGGCGAAAAAAAAACCGCAAACCTCAGTCTCGTTCCCTTGGTATTCCTCCAACCGCACGGGAACCGCTCTTCTCCTATCCTTCTCAGCAGCTCCTATCAAGTCCGTCGCTACCTGGCCCTATCGCTATCATCTGGTGGTGCCGACACCATCAAAATCTACGACCTTGCAACGTCCTCGGGTTCCCACTCTTTCTCCGAATCAAAAAACTCGGCCGCAAGCGAGCGACTCCTTCTAGTTCTCGCAGCAGGACGCACGCGAATCCACTCTCCAGGAACCTATGGCTTCCTGTGCTTCCTTTCTCCCAGTACTTCCATGGAAAACCCCATTCTTAGGTGATATCAAGGAAGAGGAGAGCCGCATCAAACCAAGATTCCTTGTCTACTTGACCATTTTTTTAGTCCCAGGTTTGTTGCACTAAATTCGCTCCATTCATCTCCATTTCCTCTTGGCTCAGATTCATTGGAGGACTTCAAATTTCCAACCACCTTTTCACACTTGAGCACGCTCGAAACCCCTGTTATCTATGATCCAGTCGACCTACTAGATGAGCGCAGTAGATTTTTCCTGGTTTCGATTTGAGTACTTCCTTAGTTTACCTGGAGAAACACGGCTGCCCAATCTGCTCACGTGGAGAGAGTTGTCAAATAATTCGTTCCAGAACAAGGTTGATGGGAATTCTCATAGATAAAAAAGCATCCACAAGAAGCCGAGTCCGTATTTTTTGTTGAAGAGCATAAGCCTTCTTTAGTAACATATACAACTCTATTAACTGCTCTAACTGACCAGAAGAAGTTTGATTCGATTACTTCATTAATTTCTGATGTGGAAAAGAATGAAATGAAGCCAGATTCTATATTTTTATGCTGTCATTAATGCCTTCTTTGAAACTGGAAAGATTGATGAAGCCTTGAAAATCTTCCAACAGATGAAAATAAATGGCTGTAGATTGACTACAAGTACCTTCGACACCCTCTATGTTTACAGCCAGTGCCAGATATGCATTCTTCGCGATCGTCAGCTCGAGTCTTTGACAGAGAAAGGCAACTAGACAATTAGGAAATTAAAGATTGGAAATAATTTCCAAGTTGTTCTCAATGCAAAGGCCTCTTCTGCAGATGAGATCATTGGAATGGATTACAAAACTATGTTGAAGCTAGCACTTAGCACTATGATGGAGGAGGCAAAAAATCCAAGGTTTCAAAAGTCGAAGAACTAATCAATCTGCAAAAATAGTCACTTGAGAATGCCACTTACGTAGGAGTAGGCGGTTTACGGATCAATCGTTCCGTTGGTTGGAGACAAGAAGGAAAAGGAAGCCATGAAGATATTTGATCTAATGGTGGAGAAGGGGTGGAACCAACTTATAATATATATATATATATATATATATATATATATATATATATATATATGCTTCTTTTTTGTAGGTTCTAAGACCTCCTAATGTCTAATATGGTGGGTTTAGAAGAGGCATTTGTGTGTAAAAAGACATCGTTATTCATTATATCGAGAGCAGTAAAATTGTTAGACTCCTTTATCTTTGAAATGTTGAAATTTTGACTTAATCTCGACTTAGAAAAAAAAGAGGATAAGATTTGAATGTGTAGAAATTGTATATATATTTCTACGGTGATTGAATCGTTATCCTTCATGCAGGATTAGTCGAGTCTTGGCCACCAACGTCCATCAAATGGGCGGAAAGGCCAAAATAGTTTCGATCGAGATGGCGTTGGAATACTATTGAAATCTTTGTCGAAATTTTATCAAATTTTGAGACTTAACAAAAAAAAAACTTTAAATTAAATATGAAACATAAAGTCCTTGAAAATTAAATATAAATAAATTTGAAATAAATTTGAAAGAGACTTGATTAAAAATAAAATTAAAAATTACATTTCAAATAAGAAAATAAGGATCAAAGTCAAATAACCTATAAAACTTAAAATAAACTTGAATTCCTTTGATATGCATGAATCGAATCTGCAATAATTTTTTTCTTAAAATAATCTAAAAGGAGGATCTAGTGAATCATTGGAGATTTATAGTGAGATTAAAACATAACTTACAAGTATACAAATGTGGTTCAAGTGAGGCTTGAAGCTAACTCCAAACTCATAATAAACTTGCAATAAATTTGAAATTTGGTTATATATATTGATCTATTGATGTGGAGTTTAAAATAAAGTCAAATTGGGTTTGATTTTTACAAAAAGAAGATGAATATAACTTGCATATTCACCGATGAATTTGGTCATGCACGATCTTTTCAATAAACGCACTACTCATAACTTATTCTAAGTGAATTAAGAATGATTTAAATTGAACACAATCAAGCTTGGAGAATAAAGATGAGGCTTGATAACGTGCTTACACTCTATAGCAGGCTATAAGGATTAATGGTTAATTAGATAAGAAGAATTAATTGAACTTTGTGGCTTATATTATATCATGTGTGAAATTGATTGAAAGAAATTAAGTCAAATGCAAACATAACTTTGAATTCATGTTATGCTTATGGGGAGGTTACATGAAGATAGAAGGCTAATTTTTAAATGAGATAAAGTCCAAATCAAGCTCTAGAGTGAGATTCACAAAGAATAAGACTTCTTATTTAATACATATATCGAATTGTCCAATTTAGAATAGACTAAAGAACGCTTCAATTAAACATAAAATTGATACATATGAGATTTGTTAAGTGTTATTTTTAAGTTAAAGTGAAAGTCAAATAAATTTATAAGAGGTTCTCACTATAACTAAATAGCCTACTAGCAAACATGATCGAGACTTCTTACTGAATAATCGACTTGTATTCAAAAGAAGCTTGAATCCAAATAAGCTCAAAAAGGAAGTATACTTGTATGAGTATCAAACTTGAATGTTAAATTTGCAAAGATCTAATAGGTATTTAATGAGCATAAGTCAACCATTGAGATTTAGGAATTATGCGAATAAATAAAATGCAGCAAAGATATAATATTTTGAGTGCAAATATGAATCTAATTCTACTCCACATACGCCACCAAATCTACAATTCTTCATACAAGCACATAGAAGGCGATGCTAAATTAAATTCTCCATGAGTTATGAAGCTTTTTTCAATCCAAAAATTAAGGAATTTCATTCTAATTATGATTTTAAAATTCAATGATTTCATTAATTAGATGAAATTATCTAAGCAATAAGTGTCTACATATGCTCGAACATAGAGATTTAAAGTACAAATTTTAATATCTGAAAAGGTTGCAAGGCTAAGTTGAGATTAAATAAATACAAAATTAATCTCATAATTTAAACATAAAATTATCTGAATTATTAAATACCCGCATGAGCCCCGATACTACGCTGAATGCTTAAATTTAGTATCTGAGGATGCTATACTGAAGCTACCTGTGGTCTGTGGATCAAGTTAACAAAACCTAAAAAATCTAATTATTATAAGAATTTTAGCTTATTGAAACATTTGAGAAGCTAGTTTTGTCATAGAGTAGGTCGATCCTCTATTATTAAACTATCGACAAGATCCGAAATAATAATTTAAATGATCAAACAATACATTCACCCCGATGATGTATGTTGAATGGAGATTTCAATCGGGAGATGCTTCCATCAAAATGTGATTATAATTTCAAATCAAATAACTCAAATTAAGTATCAATCTAAAAATACTTAAATTAAATTCAATATTTAAAACTTAAGCTAAAAATTCAACCCACCTTCCGCAATTGATGGAGGTGACAAATTAAGAAACTCTACATGGAGCCAAAGTCAAATCAAATGTTCTACTATGTTCACTCTAAATCAATCTCATGTCAGGAAGGATGTGGTATGTGTCCTCATGTGTAACAAGAGCTCAACATATGATGCACGATCGAGTCCTCCGACGGTGGTTGTCGCCAAATGATACCATTATATTATGATCATGACTGTAACCTGTATGCTCCCCAATGGCTCTACCCTTTAAGTTGTGAATCATAGAGTATAATTGATAAGGAAAAATCCCTCTATCAGCTAAAATAGACTTAAGCCTGTCTCCTTAGACAAACATCACCCCAAGTCTGCAAGGATTTCTTGGATGACGTAACCCATATGTTGCTGATAATGATCCTTTGGTCAGGTTGGGTTGACTACCTCCTCTGACTAAGTAGACTATGATAAATTCGGGATGATGGAACCATGGGATCTATATCAGATGCGTCATTGTTCCCCGAACCATCTGCTTTAAGTTAAAATAATGAAATTCATAATCTTAAATTTTAAACTCCACATACTGCTATTATATGCTACATATTGCTTTATCAATTTTAATCAAAAGTTCTCTTACTTATTGGGAGGGTAATATAGGTGCTTTGCTTTATAGGAAAATTGGAACCAGATTTTAAATCCTCACAAAATAAGGGCAAAATATCTCGGTAGTGTCTTATATACTATTCTATCTGCCTTCTGAAAATTACACCGACACTAAAATCAAACTCTCTTCAATATGAGAGGTCAGTGGCAAATTTTTGGAGCCCATAGATTTGCAACTCTAGGGATAGATTTCTCTTTCCATCTTCTAATTGAATTTGAGCTATAATAGTAGTGGAGTATAAAAAAATTGAAAAAAAAATCAATTTTAAATGATATTAAATCTAATTCAAACATGTCCTTATGACTAATTTGTTTGGTCTCTATATTATTAGATCTTCAGAGCACACTGTTCATCATGCAGCTAGGTCGTGAAGCCAATATCTGTCTAGTTAATGTTGTAATCAATACTGGAGATGTTGAAGCTACTATCAAATTTGAGTTCCAATGCCGCAAATAATCATATATTTGAAGCATCTATATATTGTACCAACCTATACAAGAGAGAAGGACAACTAGAATGGCCACTACTTCGAGGTTTCTCAAAAAGATCCTTTCTATTCAAAAGATCATTGAGGTGCCATCCATGAAAAAACTATCCGGGTAGAAATTTTCAACTCGTCCTTTAGAGTGGGGTCTGAAAGTTGTCAAGGAGAAGGGTCTCATGAAGAAAAAGTATGAAGGCCCAATTATCAGAGAAAATGAGAAAGCTTCACTAAAAAGGTTACTCTGAGTGGGTAATGTTAAAGACTCTAAACACCTCGACTGGATATGGGTGTGACACGGATCGCATGTCAGAATCCACCAAAAAGTCTTGACAAATATGAAAATAAATATGGAAGCTGAAGCCTTGAGAAAAAGTAGCGAGATAGAAGCATCTTCATCTGGAAGCAAGCTAACCTAGAATTAATGGAGAATGAGAAATGCTGAATTGCATATGCAACAGCTATTGTTTAAGTAGAAAATTATACAATCAACTGTGAAACAAGAAACGAGTGTTCCAACTCATAACATGTTTGATAGCTTAAGATGGGAAAAGCGGAACAGCTTTACTGGTCAAATCAAATAGTCATTCTAGACCTGACAATGTTAGATTCCAGCTTCTCTAGTAAGGAAACTTGAAAATGTATATGCAAGAGTGCATCGGGTCCTTAAAGTTATTAAGGAGAAATGACTGATAAAAAAAAATATGAAGGTCCTGTCATCAAGGGGGCCAGAGTTTCTCCTCCAAGGATACCTCCTCCTACAAACCCTATAAGATGTCAACCAATTTAAGTCCCGCACGGTGAGCATCGATGCGTGACATTCGGACCACATGTTCAAGAATCCGCCGTCGAAAGGTCTCGGTAAAAGGGTAAACAAATGTGGAGGCAAAAGTCTCGAAGTGAAACTATTTTAAAGAAAGACAACGAAGTCACATCTGGATTGTACTCCCACAAAATTCACTCCTTATGCGCTAGTGTTTAGAGGTGAAACAGTCTTGTCACTTGAAGTTGAACTACTTTCACGAGTATCCATTCAACATAATCTCACTCAAGATGAGAATTTCGGATGGAAGAGCTTGATGCACTTGACGGTTGGGCTCAAAGTTGAGAAAATTTTAGAAGTCTATCGAGGATGTCTAAAGCATTCAATTATACGCTGCATCCTCGAACTTTTCAAGAAGGAGAGTTGATCATAGTTGTTGCTAGAAAACCAAGTAGAGTAAAAGTTTTCCTTAGTCTGTGAAATCCAAAGACACACACATATTTGAAGAGTGAACAATAAAATTCTAGAATTTTTTTGGAAAACCTCAAAAGAGGGAAAAATCACTAGCTAGCCCAAGAAAAAAGCTTCCACTATGTACCGCTTTGAGTATAAGATCTTCCGACATCTGATTCTTATATATGAGAAAGGAAGTAATGAAGCGATATTGACGATATGTGATGACGATGTTGACGACGATGTTGAATTACGATGTTGACAACGATGTTGACGACAATGTTGACGATGATGTTGACGATGATGACCGATGATAGTGGTCAATGATGATGACCGCAATAGATCGACGCGAGAATCGCTGGTGGCTAACGGCGGCCAGCTGGTTGACGACTATCGAGTCGCAGGTTGAGGATCTTTGAGCTCTCTCTCTCTTTTGGGCTCCTTCACTTGGCCTCCTCTCATACGAAATGAGGCTATTTATAAATGGAGGAGTGGCGTCTAAATACATGAAAAACTCATACCACTCCACTTCAAGGCTCAAAATAATCCCCTTGATCATATGATGTATTTTGTGTATTTGAATGCTCAAATGATGAATTATGATATATTGGGCTTGTTAGATTCCTGCCAAGACGCTCAATTTAACTAGAAACACTCCATGTTTAAGAGTCGATTGATAAACGCTTGATCTCGGTTAGTCTTGATTCACGATCGATTGCTTTACGCCAAGATTCTGCTTGACTAGTAGAATTTTCGGTCATATCAATAGTGTTGAGAATACTAATTATACCTCACCGCCATTATATATGTATAAGTTTTGTTTGAAAATTCTCTCATAACACAAGAATGCATTTCTAAAATAAAGAAAACATCCCTTTATTTGATAGGGTTCATTTTTTAAATTTTATGACCAAATGTTAGCTTTCCCTATAAGACTGGGGCCTCCTTTTGTATTTGACATTGTGCTACAAGTCGAGATCCTCGAGATAATATATATGATGATCGAAATGAGCTACATTTATTTATATTAAAGAAGTTCAAACTGTGATGTTTGAGCTATCACAATCCTCCTATTAGAGGAGGCCTTTTATGATTAAGATTGTTCAATCCTCCTCGTGAAATAGGGGCTTTTTTATATATATTGTTGACATCGAGCTTTATGTCGAGATCCCCGAATATATCCATAATTATTATTATTAAAGTTGGACTCTTACAAGGAACAAAAGAATTTATTTCTACTCATGAAAAGAGTCTAAATATCAAAAGTTTATATCTCGATTTGTCAAATTAAGAGTAAGTTAAGAACTCTAATTTGAAGCTTCTATCAACTAAGTTAAAAAAATATCAATCTCTACAACTTCAAGTCTAGGACATGGATGGGTTCTAAAGGTTGGACTCAACAAGCCAACAAATGACCGAGGTTCTGACGCTCTCCCCACTCAACAAGTCGTAAGAAAAGGCCGCAATGAAAAAGCCCCTATTCGTTTGTCCAATGACCAAATTATCAATCCATCATAGCTTAAGTCAAAGATTCGAATAGGTTCTAAAGGTCGAACTCAACAATCCTATAAATGATTGAGTTGCTGACGTTCTCCTAACTCAACAAGCCGTAAGAAAATGCCGCAGTGAAAGAACCCCTGCTTGTCAGTCCAATGATGATGGTTATTCAATCTCAAACCAGATCTAGCTTAGTGACTACAAGCAACCAGAATCCAAGAGATCTTTCTGCCTGATCTGTAGAACAAGACAATCTGAGAAAACTCACAATTTAGAGCTGTCTTAAATCAATCTTTATATTGCCTGTAGGGTGACATTTAAATCTATTCTCAAATGATTTGATCAAGCACAAAGCACAGATCAAAGCTAATCTCTTCATCAAGTTCGTCAAAGCAGAAAGCACAAGATCGAGGGAATAATTTCATAGTTAATACAAACTCGATGGCTGAACTAAAAATTTTTTGTGATTATTCGTCATGTTCGATATTCTGATAACTCAACATTATAGACCTAATATAAGCCCGAGTCATCTCATTCACCCTTCGAGAAGACAAAGTAACAAGCATGGATTGAAGACATACATACACTTCCGACAGTCAATGTAGATAAATTAGGTCAATCATTGAGTCAAGTCCGTCAAGCTTAAAGCTGGGACAAAAAAATTCCAAATCTCAAAACAAAATTGATTCCAAACAAACTTAAATAAAAATATTTTAAAAATAACAAAAAATTAAAGTTACATAATAAAATTGATCCCAAACATGCCCTAAGGCTTTGCAAAAGATCATGGTTGATCTTATAAAGAAAATCATTCTCAATAAACTATTAAGGATGCAAACATAATATAAGTTATAATTCTATAATTCCCGCTAAATAACCCCAAAAATATACCTTTACAAGATAGCATTCACTGTAATTAGATAAGGGAAACTTTATAGATGTGACAATTATGGGTGGGGGTATTGGGAGCTCGTGCCCCATTGGCCCGACCCGTTATAATGATATTTATATTATTATTCTTATAATCAAATCTTAGTTAGGAAATAACCCCGCCCTAATCCTTCGATTCTCTAGACAAATAAAATCATGATTAGCCAAAATCTCGCTCGTGGCCGTGCACAGAACTCCCTTTCGGCGTCACCCTAGTCTTTGTAGCTCAACTCAGCCAACCGTCCCCTCGTCTCCTCCCTTGCCATCTGCTCTCACAGCCACGTGAGTGACTCACCTGCTCCGCTGAACAACTCTGATTGAAATTTCTATTTCTCTTAAGTAAGAGCCGTGACTTGTGATTATTTTGATTATTGTTTTTAAAAAAGACAAAACAAATCTAATGATTATGAGAAATGATAAACATTATTTTGGCAAGAATTATAGTATATCCGATGCTTCTTTTGTTTTGATCTTCTTCTTTTTCTGAAAAATGCTTCTTGGTTATTGGTTATTTATATTATTTTACTTATGATGCAATAATTTCATTAAATTTTCAAATATTTCAAAATCATGCTAATAGAGATTTACTTATACATATCTAACACCTAAAGTTTAGTATTTATATTTTGAGATTTACTAACATAAATTTTCTTAATCTGAGAAGTGAAAATTTTACTTACGTAATTATAGGAATATTTGGACAAGCAAAAGCCTTCTTAACAGATGTGGAAGCAGAATAGCCTTTTGATAAGATAGATAAATTTTAAATTATTATATGATACTTATCGATTATTAGCTTGATTGAATTTATCATTTAAAAAAAATTAACTAATCTTTTTATTTATTGAATGCTTGAAGCTACTATTCTATGGAGAAATATTTCAAAAGAAAAGTTGAAACTAATGAATTACAAACATCAACCACAATTGATAAATTGTCTCAGATTATTATCTAAATGATGGGATAGTAGACCTTACTTACAAAATGGTCCTTGTCAACCTCGCAAACATAATTTTCCACAAACATGACTTGGGTAAAATTTAATTCATAAGGGTTTGATGAATTTAAGAGTTTTAGAATACGATTGCAAGGATGCCACTTATTGCTTATTATGTTATCTTTCTAAACAAGATATAAGAGAATAGGGAGATGGTGATAATTTTGACAATAAAGGATTTCAAAATTGGAAAAAAAAAGATAGAGTTTATATTCATATTAGTCATTAATAGTTCACATAATATTACTATGAAAAAGTGCAATGATTTAATAAATCAAGATCAATGTATCAGTTTTGCTTTCACAAACTCTAAAGATTAAATGTATCATGATTATTGAACAAGATTAATGGCAAGTGCTGATTGTGCATATTTTCTTATCATCAAGGCTTAGCTTTTCGTGACCATAATGAATCAGAGGAATCTACAAATCAGGGAAATTTTCTTTAGTTGTTACATTTTGTAACTAGCCACAATGAAGATATAAAGAAAGTTGTGTTAGAAAATGCTCCAAAAAATAACAAACTCATTTCTCTAACATTCAAAAGAAATTACACATGCCACCGCCATGAGACAACAAATGCTATTATGGATGAATTAAGAAATGATTTTTAGTAATTTACTTGATGAGTCTCAATTGTATCAATCCAAGAATAAGTGGTAATTGCAATTCATTTTGTTGATTAAAGGTTATTGAGATTTCTTGGGATAATACATCTTGAAGAAACTTCGCTCCAACACTAAAAAAAATAATAGGCTCTTTTACAAATTGCTTCTTTTATTAATATAATCTCTAATTTAACTAATGTCATTGTGTTCATACAAAAGAAGAGATATTTTATGGGACAAACAGCCTTAACACATTTATTGAACAATTAGAAAATGGATAATTAGCAACTAATAAAGGTATAAATTAGAACATTCACTTCAAAGAACTAGAGATACACGTTGGGGTTCTCATCATGGGTCACCCATTAATTTACTGCTTGTTTGGATCTATTGTTGAGGTCCTTAAGGTAATAATGCGAGATCGTTAAGTAGTGAACAAAAGGTGAATCATATGCCTAGAATCCACATTATTTTGATTCCATTTTTTGCTTGCATTTAATGAAGTATATATTGGGCATCACTATAATTTTCTCAAGCATTGCAAAGAAGGATCAAGATATTATAAATGCTATATCTTTGGTTAAAGTTTGTAAACAAAGACATCAAAATATGAGAGAGGTAATGGGCTATATTAATTGAAGATGTTAACTCATTTTGTGAAAAATTGATATAGTTATTTTAAATATCATTGAGGTGTTTATAATGCATGGCAATGGGGCACCACTTCATCGAGCATATGTACTCATTGAGGTGATTGTACGACATCAAAGAATATTGCACTATCTCAAAAGTTAGAAATCACTACCCTACGATGAACCTAATCACCTAATAAAGACTCCCAAGGCATGATGGGTCTTTGAATGTACTAGAGATTTTTCCCCACTTTATATGAATAATAAAGGTTTATTTAAATTTGGTTCTAAAGTTCTAAGCCCCTTTAGTTAATCACATCATAAGGAAGGTGAATTCCTTAAGAATACTCTCGATTAAAATAGACAATTATTGTCTCCAAAGAATTCAAAGATAAGACTATCAATAAATTGACTATATTTGGAGGATCAAATGGGATAGATTGAAAGGAAAGACTTATTAAGCCAAAGGAGATGGGGATGCTCATGATACTAGAAACCTAGTGAGCATCTCAAACTATCTATGGTTGGGCTTTATATATTTGAAATTGAGGAGAATTATATGTTTGAGTTAAAATTTTATTAGAAATCTAGGACTTGTAATTCCACAATACAAGATTGTGGAAACGCCTAAGAGGTGAGAATTTATGCTTGTAGCCCTAAAGAAAATAACAACATCAGATCCTAAATCTAGGGAGCTTTAGCGAGGACCAAAACAAGACCTAAATCTAAGGCAAAAGTAGGTATATCGTTTACCTCCACAAGAGAGAGTAAACCACCCGACTGCTGAACTTATAACTGCCTAGAGTGGCAGCCAGTTAACTCCTCTTACAATTTAAAAGTATGTGGTCAAGTCATATGCTTTAGCAAGATGACTAAGTTGTTATTATTTAGAAAAGAAACTAAAGTCCTTAAACCCACTCCCTAAGAGACTAGAGCATGAGTGGTATGAATAATGCCTTAGTCTAATGCAAATCTTATCAAATTTTATTTGATTTTTGACTCTTTATTTTGACATAAGTTATAGGTTATTTATATGCCTAAATGCATGGTGAAATTGATTATGGCTAAATCAAAAGAGAAATAGGTGTTCTCCCATCATAGAAACTTAAAGGTTAAGTCCATTTCTATCTGGCAAAGATGGAAGCCCTCTCTTAATAAGAGTAAAATAAAATGATATGCGTGATATTAAGCATACAACATCCAGCTAAGGGGTTGGTAAATATTTTATTACTTGATTTAATGCTTAGGATTTATATGAGGTTGTGAATTATTTTAAAATTTTAGTTATGAGTTGTTAATTGGGGCAAAAAATTAATTTTTATCCTAAGAGCCTAAACCAATCCTGGCTATTCATCAATCATAAATTAACTATAAAGAGACATGATTTTTCTAATGCATAAGCTAAACAAAACATCGAACACTTTTGTAAAGCTAATGCAAAATAATAAGAGGCTGGTGCGGTCGGGTACCGCCGTACAACCCGTGAAAGAAATATGTAGCCGAGCTCTATCCTTATAAAACCCGGTATAATAAAAGAATAATTACAATTAAATTACTACAAATGAATGGGAGCTATGGGGGATCTTCAAATCTTCAAAGCTCCTTGTTTCCTTCATTTCCTTCTTCCATTTGGTTGCAAAAGCTCCATAGGATCACATGGTACATAAGACTTGGTCTTGTAACCAATGTTTATCCTAAGCCCCCATAGCACTAATCCTAATTCCTAATGCAAAATTTGGACTTAGCACCCTACACATGGATAACCAAGTCCACATGTCCTAATGTTGATTATGATTATGGGTTAAGCAACCTATACGGTTAAAATATTTATATTTATTTTAAGCAACCCTTAAGCATAATCTCTTGTAGAAAATATGATTAGGCTAATCACGGCCTAACATCTAATCTACGAGACATACACCCTAACATCCAATCTACAATAATACATCTCAAAATAAGCATACATCAAACCATGCACTACCCTAACATAAAGATAGAAGTGGTGACTTAATCTAATATGTGTGTTAAGGTTTGTGTGGTATGTCCTAGCTACTCTATAGAGTTAAGATTTTCTAAGCATGAAGGACATTTAATCATAAAGGGTGATTTCACTTTAAATGGTTTAATCAATTTACAAATTTTACTTAATATCTTCTTTTATTTCATTTGACCTACACAAAATAACTAAGTGTTACGAAGAGAAAGAAATAGAGGATCACTCTCATTTATCTCTACCTTAAGCCACATATAAAGCAAATCAATTAATCAATTCTCTTTAGTGAATGGCTTATTATATGTTTAATTAGTCCTAAATTTAGGCTTATTTTAAATAAACTCATTCACTAAGAAAGGCATCTTTAGGTTAGTTGGAATGAATTACTATCACATAACACATATTTGTTCATTTCTTTCCAACATGTATATCATGCATATGATTAAATCCTAAGCATACCTATACATGCAATTTGTATCTTAATACACTTAAATGATGAATGTATGTAAATGTATTCAAAATTAATATTTCATTTGGTTGAATGATTTTGTTATATTGATTTAAAGCTTTATCTAAATTCCTATGCAGAAGAAAAGGAAAGAACCTTAAATCACATGACTACTCAACTCAACCAATTCAGCAAAGTATGAAGGCATGTCTTTTAAATAGAAAAAAGGGGGTTTTCATTCATTAGCTAAGTACACATCCACATATATAAAAGTTCTAAGAAAGTACAACATCATTGTTCTACATCAAGGGAACAAGGTAGGAACCTCCTTAGGGCTATTTAAAGCCGTGCATCCCTGGAATGTCTAGACTAATATATCGATATCCTTAGATACATGTGGATATATAAATAACTACAAGAATAAAAAGCCATGCAAAAATTATATTTTTGATTTGATTAATTTATTTTGTATAAATGAATTAAAGCTCAATCTATATTCTAATGTCCAAATGCATAAGAATAAAATCAAGCATGTATGTTGCCATTTTCTTACACCAAGGGAATGAGGTAGGAACCTCCTTAGGGCTACTTAAAACCGTGTGTCCCTGAGATGTCCAGACTAATATACTGCTAACATTCTTACTTATGTAAATCAACATGTGAATGTAAAGAAGATACTTTATTTCATACACCAAATTTATATTCAGTTGCATTTCCTATGTATATATAATTAAATTTACAATATATATGTATATTCATTCATCAATAGACTTCTAAAAATATATTTGAGATTTAATAGTGATACTAGTCACACATATTTTTAATTTAAATCGACACATGCAATTTGATAAAATAAATCATTTTGTTTAATTAATTTTGAAAGAGATGGATGCATGAATCACATGACATACAATATTTAGCATGATTGGAAATAAATAAAATAACACAAGCATGTGATTTCATTCAAATCAACTAAGTTCTAAGGATGATCAAACTAAATGAGATTATTTAAAATAAACCAAATTTCTTTAATGTCATTTCATCTTTATGTTTGATTTGAGTTAAAGAAAGTGAAAGAGGTTTGCTAATCCTAATCTCATTCCCCATGTGTGAGTTAATTTGGTTTAATGAAGGATAATTAGGTTAATTTTATGTCTTAATTAGACTAGGGTATGAATTAAGTCAATTAATTAACCCTTACCTACATCACCTTAAGTTAGTTAACTAATGTTTTATTATTATGTTTGTGTGGACCCTATTGGTGTACGAGGGACCACACTGAGAAGGGGCTCATATCAGCCTAGTTCTATCTTAGACTTACTAGATCAATGGAGAATCTGCATATCTATGAGACAAATTCTCCAACCACATAAGTTGTTACTAGAAAATGGGGATTGTTCAATCCAAGAGTAACTAGGATAGTGTTTATATAGGGTTGCTAAGGACATGATCCAAATAAAGTGCCCACATGGGAGGTGCCGTTAGGGGCGTTATCTAGAACCCTGTAAAAGAAAGCCTGTGGGTATTCGGTGGCCAACTCAAGGAGAAAGCGTAGTAGTCTTACATCTGCCAAGAGTGGTGTATCCATTAGGTGGGTCTCCATCAGCATGGCGATAACTAGCCAACCAAAGGTGCCCGTCGATGTGCAACAATCAGTATAGAAAGAATGTGTGTGGACTTACATCTCCCTAAAGCGAAATTGATTATCAGGATAGCCTGTCTTTGACTCGACAGATGCTATTTGACCTAGGGTAATTATCAAGTGGGGAGTCTCATGTAAAGATTAAGCCCAGACTTGAAGTAGTCAGGAGGAAAGGAGCTACTGGGGGACTTACCCTAATCCTCAAATATACTCGACCAAGTCAGTTCATGATGGCTAGTGTAAGAAGATGGCGTAGCAGACTTACATCGTCTAAAATAAAGTCAACATAAAGGTAGCTTTACCGGCTGCACAGTAAGGTCTACCAAACTAACAAGGCACTCATCGGTGTGTAGCGATCAAACTAAAAAGAAAGTATATCAGACTTACATCTTGCTGAATGAGGGACTACTAGGGTAACACACTAGCAAGGTAGCACGTCAGCCGGACCTAGAGCAACTAATGAGTGAGTACCACAAGGGGTTTTCTCTCACATCAAAATAGCGTGAGATAAAAGATATATGTTTATGTGTTTGTCATATATATTCAACCAAGTTAGTTTATGATGGTTAGTTTAAGAAGAAGGCGTAACAGACTTACATCCTCTCAAATGAAGCCAACATGAGGGTAGCTTAATGACCATGCAGTAAGGCTTACCATGCTAACAAGGCTCTCGTCAGTGTGCAACGATCAAATCAGAAAAGAAAGTATAACAGACTTACATCTTCCTGAACAAGGGATCACTGGGGTGACACACTAAGAGGGAAACACATCAGCCTGACCTGGAGCAGCTAATGAGTGAGTGCCACAGGGGGCATGTTCCCACATCAAATTAGCCTAAGACAAAAAAACATGCATGTGTGTTTATGTTGTGAAAGAAGGAGTAGGAAGCCTCTTGGGTTCTCTTACACCTACTTTAAATACATCGTGGTGGATTCACAAGCAAAGATGATTATAACCAATACGAAGATATGTAATTTGAAATAAAAAGAACTTTTATTGATAGTTATTTTCAAACAAGATTTATGGATAATATTTCTTTAGGTAGAGCTCGTTGATTGGAAGCATAGGGCACTCTCCTTTACAATTTATAAGCTGATAAGATCCTCCTTGGTAGGCCTTTTCTATACCGAAAAGCCCTTGCCAAGTGGATTCAAACTTGCCTCCCATCTTTCAACGGACAACAATTGGTCTCCTTAGAACTAAAACAAACTCTCCTACTTGAAAAGCTCTAGGATAGACTAACTTGTTATGAGCTTGAATCAATTTGGCTTTGTACAACTCAAGGTTTTGGCATGCCTGTAGGCGTCTCTCCTCTAAATCTTCGAGCTCTTCTAATCGCAACTTGGCGTTCTGCTCCATTGTGATCTTACTACGAATAACTATTCTTAATGATGGGAGTTGGACTTATAATGGTAGAACTACTTTAGACCCATACACTAAGAAGAAAGGGGTAGATTGGTCGGAGTCCTGTATGTAGTGCGGTAAGCCCACAAGGCTTCAACCAACTGTTCATGCCACTATCGCTTGTTGTTGTCGAGTATCTTCTTTAATATATGGATGAGAGTTTTGTTGAAGGCTTCTGCTAAGCCATTTTTCATCTGGTAATAGATGATGAAATATCTCCAATTTATGTTGTGTCTTTGGGCAAAGCTATTGATTTTAGTACTCTTGAATGCAGTACCATTATCAGATATAATTTGTCAAGGCACCCCAGACCTATATACGATATGATTCCTTAAAAGCTGGAGCACATGCTGTGGTGTGACGTCTCTGAGTGGGATCTCCTCTGCCCACTTGGAAAAGTAGTCGGTGGTAGATAAAATGAACCGGTGATGCTTGGAAAAAGGTGGATCTATCGGGCCCACTATATAGTACCCCAACTCTCAAATTATCATGAGGCTAATGTAGGATGTAGAATGTTAGGTGGTTAGTGCAGGACCACACCGCATACCTGACATTGGTGACATTTCTTAGCTACATCCATGCAATCTATGATCATCGAAGGCCAATAGTATCCTAGCCTCTTGATCTTGGCTTTCATCTTCAGACCATATTGATGCACTCCACATAGACTTGAGTGTACCTCGATCATGATCTTATGGGCATCATGTTTTTTTCAAAGAACGTAACCATGTATGATCGAAGGACCACTGGTACAAGGTGCTATCCATAAGAGCATATGAAAAGAGCTCTCTACCTTACCTAGTGTGCTAGTGACTTCTCTTAAGGTAGTTTGCAAATAAGTGGATATTATAGTGGATTGATCCTATATTATAGTGTATCTAAGGCACTGTCAATAATATCCTAGATATTATAGTGGATTGATCCTAGATATCATATTCACCTTATGAGAAAGCATGTAATGTCGTAGCTTTCAAGATGCAAAGATTAAAGCTAGGCAGTGCTTTTCAATAGGTGGGTAGTTTGCCTTAGCAGGGATTAGAAGATGACTCAAATAGTAGAGTGCATTCTCTTTTTCTTTGTCATTGGTTTGAGCTAACAAAGCACCAAAAGAGTTGTCTAATGCAACAATATATAATATCAATGGCTTGCCCAGGATAGAGACAGTTAGAACTGGCGGTGTCATCTGGCAGTGCTTGATGTCTTCAAAAGCAAGCTGACACTTATCATCCCACTTGAACTTGGCGTCCTTTTTGATAATTGTTGAGAATGGCTGGCATTTCCCTGATAGGTTGAAAATGAAGTGTCTTAGATATGCCAACTACCCTTAGAATGATCTGTGTTGAGTTAGACTTTTAGGGGGTGGCATTTCTAAGATGGCCTTGATCTTTTCTAAGTCAATTTCTATTCCCCGGCATCGGACAGCAAACCCAAAGAATTTTCCTGAAGTTACTCCAAATGCACACTTCAGGGGATTCTTTTTGGGGTTATACTGTCTTAACTGTTTGAAAACTACTCTTAAGTCGAAGAGATGGTCTTCCTTTTCTTTACTCTTGACAACAAGATCATCAACATAATATTAAACTTGATGATGAATAAGTTCGTTGAAGATCTGAGTCATGGCTCACTGGTATGTAGCACCAGCATTTTTAAGGCCAAAAGACATGACTGTGGAGAAAAATTCCTATACGTGGGAGTCACCTTTCAAATCTGTTAGTCATAACTAAAAGAGACAAACACATAGAAATTCATCTTTTTAGGATGCCATACAGATCCGCAGGTGTACTTATTCAGGTGATCGAGTACGTCATCAAGGAAATAATATTCTATCTTGAAAGATAGAAATCACTACCCTTTAATGGAACTAATCACCTAAATAAGGACTCTTAAGAATGATGGGTCTGCATATGTACCAAAAATTCTTCCCCTACTTTACATGAAAAAGTAAAGTAGGGTTTATTTTAAACCGAGTTTGTTAAGTTCCCTACAGGGGCAAGCCCCCATATTTAATTACATCATAAGGGATGGGATCCTTTAAAAAAACTCTCGATTAAGATAAATGATCGTCGTCTTTGAAGATTTCAATAGGAAGGACTATCAATTGATTAGTTCATGTTTGAAGATCAAATGGGATTGATCAAAAGAGGGAGTTATTATCGAAGCCAAAATGGAAGATAAGTAGGAAATATCCACAATGATAGGAAACCTAGCGAGCATCTCAAACTATCCTATAGTTGGGCTTGACATTTTTGAAATTGATTTAGTTTATTTAAGTTGAATTTTTCATTAAAAATGCAGGACTTATGATTCCTTAACATAAGATTAAAGAAATGCCTAAGAGGTGAGGAATTATTCTTATGGCCAAAAGGAGAAGCAATCTCGAACCAAAATTTAGGGAGCTTTGGTGAGGGTCGGAAGTATAACCTAAATCTAAGGCAAAAATTGGATAATTAGTTTGCCCCCACAAGAGAGGACAAATCACCCAATAGCTTGGACTTATAACCTCCTGGGGGTGATCGCCAACTAACTCCTCCTACGATTTTAAATACATGTAGGCAAGTCATTATGCTTATGTAAGATAGCTAGGCTGTTATTTATTTAGAAAGAAACTAAGTTCTTAAACTCACTCTAGAGACTAGATCATGTGAAGGGACATGCTTTGAAATGACCTAAATCTAATACAATTCAAATTTTATTTTATTTTTTATTTTGGACAATTATTTTGACTCTCACAAATAGGATTTATATGACTAATGCATGAGAAATAGAGTTATTGGCCAAAATCGGAGGAGGTGAGTTTCCACCATGGCTCTCAAAGGTCAAGCCAAGTTTCTCATAAAGGTGGAAGCCCTCAAATCAAGAGTAAAACAAGAAGCATTTGTGCATGATATTATAAAAGAAATGCCATCCAGCTAAGGGGTTGCTAATTCTTTTATCTTGATTTTAAACCAAAGCTTTAGGTGAGGTTATGAGTTGTTTAATTTTAATTTTGAGTTGTTAAGTTAGGTAAAAAAATTATTTTTCCTTAATGAGCCTAATCCACATCTAGAACATACATAAAGCAAGGAAGAAACTAGGAAAACCTTGCCACTTAATGCAAAAGCTAAATAAATCATCAACCAATTTATAAAGCTAATCACAAAAAGAATAAAAGGCCGTGGTGGTCGGGCACCACTGCACAAATCCAAAAATATCAAATGTGGGTAGTTGAGCTCTACCCTTGTACAACTTGGATTACAAATGAATTAAATTACAATTAAGCAAGAATTCATTCATTATTATGGGGTCTTCAAGCTTTGTTCTTCTTTCTACTTTTTTATTTTCTTCTTCTTCTTTCTTCTTTATTTTCTTCTTTTGGATGGTTGGAAGGTAGATGATCCAAGGCTTCACATAATGCATAAGATAGGATCTTATGATAAATGCTCATCCTAATCTCCATAATAATCATTCCAAAATCCTAATTGCAAAAATTTACATGAAAAGGAAAAGTAGAAATCTAACTAACACCTGTAAAACAAAGGTTAGCTAAAACAAACTAGACAAATCCCAAGCATGTATATTAGACTTATCACCCCACACTTGGGTGACTAAGTCCACCTGGCCTATTGGATTATGCTTATGGGTATAAAGCACCTGCAAGCAAAAGTATTTATATTTTTATTTATGATAGCAATCCTTAAGCACAATCCCCTATATAAAAGAATAGTTAGACTAAGAGCATCTTACCATTCATTCTATGAGGATACACCCTAACATCCAATCTAAAACATATATCATAAAGCAAAACTAACATCAAACCATGCAACCAACTAAAGCTAGAAGTGGTGACTTAGGCTAATGTGTGTGCTTTGAAGGTTTGTGTGGTATGTAACTATGGTTTAGGTTCAAATTTTCTAAGTGTGAAAACATGTTCAACTTAAAGGAGGGTTTCATTTAAGTTGTTTATCATTTTGGGTTGATTTTATTTCATATTTTGATTTGGTTTAAATGATTCCCATAATTAATTACTAAGTTATGAGAGAGGGAAAGAAGGAGAACTTCTCTTTCCTTCCCTAACTTAAGTAATTTCTAAAGTAGATTCACATTTTAATTTTATTTAGGTGAATGTTTTGATTAAATCTTTTAATTAATCCTAAGTTTAGATGAACTCTAAACAAACCTATTCAAAAGAAAGGCATTTTAAGATTAAATAAAATGAATCAAAATTCACATAACACACATTACTTCATTTCTTTCTCAACATGTATAACATGCATATGGATGGACCCTAAGCATATCTATACATACAAATAAGAACATTTAACACACCTTATGATGCATGCTAGGTAATCCATTTAATAAAATTTAGAAGTTGAATATGCATGATTTTCTTAAGTAGAAAAGGTTTCTTTATCCAATTTTCACATACACACATGAAAGTAAGAAAGGCATAAGTGAGTACAAGTCATTGTTAACGGAGGTATGTACAAGACCTACTTAGGGCTACTTAAATCCTCGCAACCTCGGGTTGTCGAGACTAATATACCACTTTATAAATAATACAAAAGAAATGAAATGGAAAAGAAAAATGCAAAAGTTGTATTAATGGATTCATTTTTATTTATGATTTATGTATGCAAGTATAGGTAACCCTTCTTAGGTGATAGCATAGGGATGAATAGGATATGGAATTAGGTGAGCATTGGGTTCTTTTCAAATGAACCATATATCTCACCAAAATTTATTCAAACTATACCAACATAAGAGAAAAAAAACTATACTAAGCATACCTTTATATTCTTTCACATGCAAACTCATAATTAAAATATAAGTAGCATACTTTCAGATTTGATATGTGATTTATATATTTTGAAAAATAATTTGGATTTAGTAGTGATAATAGCCACTATATTTACTTTACACATGCAAATTTGACATAAAGTAAAAATTTCATTTTAAATTTAAATTTGAAAATATGAATGCATGAAAACCACATGACATACAAATTTAACATGTTGGGGAAAGATTCAAAGCAATGAAAGCATGTAAACAAACTCCCTTCAATCAAATCCAAAAGACATTCTTATGGAATAAGAAAGTTTAAAATAAATCAAAGTGAATTCAATGTGATTTTTGTTTAGTTTGAAGTTTGATTTAATTTTAAAAAGGTGAATGAGTTTATTGTTCCTAATCCATTCCCACATATCTTTCATATTTTTGTTTAATTTTTAGATAGTTAGATCCATTTTTATATTTTAATTTAGTTAAAGTATGAATTAAGTAACTTAATTAACCCTTAGCTACACCACCTTAGAATAATTAACCAAATAATTATGAGCCAATGAGGTGACATAAAACTCATGAATTTAAATTTACAATGCACCTAATAAGAAAAGGCCTAATACAATTTGGCTCACAATTAATAGTTAATTAAGCTATTTAGCTTAGTAATTTCAAAACACCCTTTCATACATATGAATTGAGTTTTGATTTTCTCAGTTGAACTTAGGTTATTAAACACCTAAGCATCTACCCAAAGTAGATTAATTAAGTTCTAGAACTTTTAGAATTTTTTAGAAATTAAGGGGATAATTAGTGAATTAACCCTTAATTAAAAGAAGAAGGAGAGAAAAGGGGTTAGGAAATAGCTTAGGAGAAGTGCCCCAAAATTATTCCTTAAACCTTCTATCTACTGGATCTAACCTTAATCAACCCTAATCATGGATTAAAACCACTAATCATACCCTAATTATGCTTAATTACATAAGGAGGGTAATTAAAAAATTTATATGCAATTCTTCTAATCAAGCCTTCAATAAATCCCAAGAAAATAAGGGAAGGCATAAGTCATCCTCTAAATCATACTCAAAAAGTTTTGGATTAATCAAATGTTTAATTAAAAAATTAGCAAAATGAAGTTTCCAATAAAACCCAAAATTAGAGAAAATATAATTCAAAACCTATTGAAATTAATTTTAAAATATTATAGATTGAATTATCTTTTCATAGGATTTTATTTCATATTTTTTTGAATTTTAGAGAGTTATGAATTTTAGAAGATCAGATTAATTAGAATTAATTAAAGCATTTTAACTAATCCCCATAATCACACGATGCATGGCGGCGGCGGTGGTAGCATTTTACATGCATCGGACTCTCTTAAGTTGTTAAATCCAAATGGTGGCTTACGATAGACACACTTTGATCTCGCCATCCGATCAGATGACAGATCTCCGGTTTTAAAATGGATAAAGAAATTCTAAACTTGAGAATAATCTCATATCCATCCAAAATGCGGATGGATGTGAGATCTCTCTTCTTCCTTGATCAATGAGTCCATCCATGATCTAGGGAAGATCAAGCTTGATTGAGCTCATATTCAAACTCAACCCACACCATCTAAAGCCAAGAGCAAACACATCCAACGGTGGGAATCACAGAATTAAAATTTTCTTCACAAAGGACCAACACCTTCTTTTAAGTGGTCAAAAATCATACCTCAGAGGTGATCACCGGTCTCGATTCACTTGGAAGCTTCTCAGTTGAGATGAAGTTGAAGACTCTTGAGGTTATGTGAATTGCTCTATGGACCAACTGCCCTTGTTCCCCTTTGCAACTTTGATCCAATTCAACTCATTCTTATTGTGGGAACTCCAATGGAAGCTTAGGTGTACTCAACTTTCTCTCGATGGAGTATGCAAAAGGAATTTGGTGGAAATTGAGTATGGAAAGTAGCTCTTTGATTTTCTTCCCTGTTTCAAAGTTGAGGAAAATGGTTAGAGCTCTAGGAAGCTAGACATTACTCTCTGATGGTTTCTTACTCTCTCTAGTACTCAATCGAATGTGGAATTGCATAATTCAGATTGAATTAGGGGGAGTATATCTCCCCCTTGAAGGATTAGATGGTCGCAAGCCATTGTGCCATTTTGATCCAATTGATCATAATGGGAAGCCTGTTTGATCAGTTAGGAGTGTGCACATGGTCGATTTGAGGCCTTGAGTGGAATGTCAACCTTTCATGTGCTTCAATTTGAGTGGGAGATGGATTTTAAGTTAGCCATTTTGACCCATGGGGTGGGGTTTGGGTCTAGACCAATGGGGCAAACCCATTGGGTTGGGTGCACCACTCATTAGGTCCCCTTTGAGCTATTAAGAAAGCCTCAAGTGGATATGAAGGGTATGACCAAATTACCCATGGATTAAGCCAAAATTTGTTCAATGGCCTAGGAGTAGAATGGTCATTTTGCTTATTTTTCACTTTGGATATGTTGGGTATGTGGAGAAACTAGGTTTGGCCAAGTTTCATGAGATTTGGAATTCATTTGAGGGTTTGGTCATGTTGACCCATTTAGGTAAAATGGGTCAACTTGTCAAGTTGACCAATTGATCAAATTGGGTCAAACCAAGTTGGGTCAAGTTCATATGACCATTTGAAAGTTTTGGTCACTTTGGTTTGATTCAATTTGGTATAGGAATTTGGCTCATATGACTTCAAATGGGTCAAGTTGACCTATTTGACCCATTTGACCTATTTGGGGGTTTATTAAGGGTAAGTTTAGGTTAGGTTAGTCATATGGAGTGGATTGGTATCTTTGTTTCCAATCAATTTTGGTTAAGTTCAATTTGGCTCAACATGACCCCTTTAGGTCATGTTGGGTCTAGGTCAATTGGGCTAGGTTGGGTCTAGTTGGCCAATTGAGGCTTTGTTCAAGTTCAACAAGATTTGGAATGAACTTGATCCATTGGTTTCAATCAATTTGGCTTAGATCAAGTTTTGACACATTTTGACTTTTTAGGTCAAGTTGGGTCAACTTAGTCAAGTATTGGGCTAGGTTAGGCTCAAATGTTGGCTTGGTCAGTTCAAACATAGGTCATGAGTGAACTTAGATCAATGGTTTTAATCAATTTGGCCTATGGTAGAATTTGGCTATGTTAGATTTTTTGGGCTAAGTGTTGACTTGGTCAACCCTTAGGTTTGACTTTTTTGACCAAATTTGATTGATTGATCATCCCATGATGATTGTTGATCATGATGAGAGGTATATGAGTTTGGTTCAATCCAATTTGGTTAGGATTAGAATTTGACTCATAAGGTACTTTAGGTCACTTTGGGTCAAGTGAGCCTAAGTGGGTCAAATGACTTGGTCAAAGCTTGATTTGAGTTGATTGATCTTGTATATGGACTTATGATTGAAATATAAATCCATTTACAAGTGGATTTGAAGTCAAATGGGTTTTGATCCATTTGACAATTTCATATTCAAAGGAAGAATATGAAAGGGTTTTGGATTTGATTTTGACGGTTTTGATTGAGTGATTGAAGTTTGGATTATATATGAGTTCATGATTGTAGTTGATTGAATCATGAGAGAAAATCAAGTTTGGCTTGATTTGCTATGTTCAAGATTTTGCCTTGAAAGACTTAGATTGGATTTTGAATGGATTTGAGTTTGATTTTTGGAATTGGTTTTGATTGTTTGAATTTATATTTCATTTATATATGTGAATATAAACGAGAATATAAATGGATCATAAAAAAATTTCAAGGATTTGAAGTGGTTTAATCATGATTTGGGCTAAGTCCATTAAGAAGGATTTAAAGGACTTAGAAAATTTTAGAGTTTGAAGTTTGAATTTTTTTGAATTTGGTTTGATTGATTAACATATTTAAGTTTATATAAGAATGAGATATAAATGAATTATGAGAAAATCTCATGACTTTGAAATGGTTTGATCAAGATTTAGGCTAAGTCCATTAATGGAGAATTAATGACTTAAGAAAGATTTTGATGGACTAATTTGAATTTATATTTCATTTATATATGTAAATATAAATGAAAATATAAATGAATTATGAGAAAATGTCAAAGACTTGATTTGGTGTTGATCATGATTTTGGATAAGTCCTTAAGGGTAGATTAAGGACTTAGAAAAATTTGGACTTAGGAATTTTGATGGATTTTGATCATGGGTTTCAATCGTAGATTTCAATCATGGATTTCAATCATATAGTTGATTGGAGTTTGGAGAAAATCAAATAAAATTGATTTTGAGTTTGACTTGACAGAAGGAAAGTGAGGAAAGGTTTAAGCAAAGGGTAGGAAATTTTCCTAACACCCCTGAGGCTTGACTTTCTCTTATGGCTAACTCTTCTAAGTCTCTAAGGCTAGGTTGAGTGTCCACCTAGTCACTATATGTGTCTTAAGACTAAGAAACTCTTAAAGTCTAAGAGGAGTCTTATGCCAAAGATGGAGGGGTTGGGAGCTCATTCTAAAAATGAGGTCAACAAAGAGTGCCCAATAGGTGTGGTGTGACTGACAAGGAACATGCGTGTATTGTTGATCAATAATCAACAACAGAGATCACTACAGAAACAATCCATCCTTAACCCAAGGAATAGAAAGATTCCAGAGTTTAATGCAATGTGGCTCTACTTATGTCAAAGACATAAGAGAGAGGGAGAAAATCCACTAAGGGATAGGGTATGAACCTTCCACTAGGGAACCAAGTTCAAGTCATCCACAAGGCGATGAGAGGTTTAATTTGATTTGAGTCTCATTGAGGAGAAAAAGATTTGATTTGTTTCACTAAGGAAGAGGGTTAAATTTATTTTAATTTTGTTAGGTTTGAATTTTGAGATGAACCCTATTGGTTTGCGATGGACTGCACTGAGTAGAAACCATGGAGGCTAGACCTAACTCAGATTTATGAATCCAAAGGGGTGGTCTACTAAACACATAGTAGGACTAACAAACCAAAGGATGCCTTCATTATACAAGCTGTCTTGGAAGAAAGCATGATAGACTCACATCCTCAAAGTAGAGACCGATTCTTTGGGGTAATCCATTAGCAAGGCAATTTGAAACCCAACTAGGGCCAGTGAATTCTGGGACTTAGATCAACTCAAAGATAGTCAAGATTAATTTTATTTTTTGATTTGTTTATTTTGATTATAATGGATCCCATAGGTTTGCAATGAACCAGTAGGGCCATGAAGGCCTAGACCTAACTTCAGTTACCAATCCAAAGAGAGTAGTCTACCAACCACAAGGTAGGGTATCCAACCAAAGGGAATGCCAGGTATCTGATGGTCAAGTTAGGAAGAAAAGCAGGGACTCATCTTCCACAACAAGGAATCACTGGGGTGATTGGTTGCTTTGGGCAACAAATCAAACTCGACCTAGGGCCGACTATTGAATGAATGCCTCTAGGGGACTTAGATCAACTCAAAGATAGTCAAAGATTAATTTCATTTTGAATTTGTTTTGATGGATTCCATTAGTTTGCAATGGATCAAACTGGGAAGGAGCTTATAGAAGCCTAGACCTATCTCAGATTTACTGAACCAAAGGGAGTAGCTTCCCGACCAATGGAAGAACTATCCAACCAAAGGAGTTCCTTTTGATTTGAAATGATCAATTTAAGGGAAGAAAGCTCGAGGATTCACCTCTTCCACTAAAATGATCATTGATCGGTTGCTGAAATAAATCGAACCTGGCTACGTGTCAACTTGTGATAATAATGTTAGAAAGAATGTGTTATAATCTTATATCTTTCAAAGTGGAATGATTGTCGGGGTAACCTGCTTGTGGCAAAATAAATTGAACCGACCTAAATGAATCTGAGTGAAATCTTAGATTTATCTCAACTCAAGTAGTTAGGCAATTCCTATAGGGAGTTCTGCTGACACTGCCCTAAAGATATGATGCCTATTTGGGAAAAGGGGCCCTTTGGAGGTTTGAATTCCTAATCCACAAGCGAATTAATTTTGTTTGTTTGTTTGTTTATTTTATCTATTTATTTAAGTGTGGACCCTGTTAGTTTGCGTTCAAACTGAGAAAGAGCTTATATCAGCCCAGACTTATCTCAAATTTACTGAACCAAGAAAAAATTTGCGCATCTGCTGAAAAAATTCTCCAACCACAATGGTGGTTACTAGGAAAGGTGAACTATCCTATCCAAAAGTAACCCGGGTAGTGTCTAATTAGGGTCGCAAAGGACATGATCCAAATATATTGCCCACAAGGGATGGGGCCACAAAGAGCTTAATCTAACACCCTGGAGAAGATGACATGGCTAGTCATATATTTAATAGGTATTGATGTCCAACTCAAAAAAAAAGAAAGGGGACTCATATCACAGTAGTGTACTTCGGTGAGTCAGTCGGCATAGACATTAACCAACTGGGTGCTTGTCGGTCACGATCGGGAGGAAAGCTCGTGATTCACATCCTCTTATAATAGAATGGATTGCTGGGATAGTCTATCTTCGGCTCGACAGGTGCTATCCGACCTAGGGCGACCATTAAGTGAATGCCACTGGGGGACTTATATCAACTCAAAAGTAGTCTAGAGGAACGGAACCTTTGGGGGACTTATCCTAAGCCTCAAATATACTCAACCTAGTTAGAACATGACGGCTAATTCAATAAGAATGCATGTGGACTCACATCTTCTTAAGCAAAGTCAATCATGAGGTAGCATACTGGCTGGGCAGTGAAGACTACCATACTAATAAGGCTCTCATTGGCTTGCAATGGTCAAGTTAGGAAGAAAGCACGGGGACTCACATCTCCCAAAAAATGACCACTAGGGTGACATATTAGTGAGGTAGTATGTAGACCCAACCTAGAGCAGCTAATGAGTGAGTGCCATAGGGGGCTTGCTCCCACATCAAAATAGCTCAAGACAAAAGATTTGTGTTTGTATTTTGTGTATGTGTTAATAAGAATAGGATACCTTTAGGGAACTCTTACACTTACCTTAAACACACTAGGGGTTTGGATGAAATGGTGCCACAGATGGAAAAAAGGATTCATACTAAGAAATGATGCTGCTTAGGTTCTCTTACACCTATCTTACTTATGCTAATCGAAATAGGATGCCTCTCGAATTCTATCACACCTATTCTAATAGTGGGGAGATTGTGTTTGTATTATAAAAAAGAGGGATAGGGATGCCACTAGGGGACTCTTACACCTACCCTCTAAACACGCCAATGTGATCTGCAAGATAAGCAAACAAACTTTGAAAAGAAGAGAAGATTTGATGAATGGAATCTGATTTTTATTCTTTTTATTAATGATTATTTTCAAACATGATTTATTTCACAGGTAATATTTCTATAGATAGAGCCCATTAATTGGAAGTGTTGGTAGAAAAATCTCTTTCAAGGAGTCGCCTTTGAAATCCGTGGAGAAAAGAAAGAAGAGACCTTATAAAAATTCATCTTGGTAAGATACCACGTAGATCCATAGATGTACTTATTCAGGTGATTAGGTATGTCATCAAGGTATAGTGTACTATCTCGAGAGATAGAAGCCACTACCCTTTAATGGAACCAATCACCTCGCAAGGGACTCTAAGGATGATAATATGTACTAGATTCTTCCCCTACTTTACATGAAAAAATAAAGCAGGGTTTATTTTAAATTGGGTTCATTAAGTTCCCTACAGAGGCATGCCCCCATAGTTAATTACATCCTAAAGGATGGCATCCTGTAAGAAAACTCTCGATTAAGGTAAATGATTGTTGTCTCTGAAGATTTCAATAGGAAGGACTATCAATCTATTGGTTTATATTTTTCATTAGAAATTTAGGGCTTAAGGTTCCTTAACACAAGATTAAGGAAATGCCTAAGAGGTGAGCAATTATGCTTATGGCCCATAAAGGGGAGAAGCAACCTCAGAACCTAAATCTAGGGAGTTTTGATGAGGGCCAGAAGCACAACCTAAATCTAATGCGAAAATGGGTAATTGGTTTGCCTCCACAAGAAAGGAAAAATCACTCGACTTCTTGGACTTACAATCACCTCGGGGTGGCCGCCAACTAACTCCTCCTATAATTTTAAATACATGTAGACAAGTCTTTATTCTTATGCAAGATAGCTAGGCTATTTTTATTTAGAAAGAGACTAAGTCCTTAAACTCACTCCCTAAAGAGACTAGGTCATGTAAAGGGACATGCTTTAATGACCTAAATCTAATGCATTTAAAATTTCAATTTATTTCATTTTTGAATAATTAATTTGACTAAAGCTAATAGGATTTTTATGACTAATGCATGAGAAAGTAGATTGTTGGCCAAAATCAATGAGAAGTTTTAAGAGGTGAGTTTCCACCACGTCCCTCATAGGTCAAGCTAGGTTCTCTGGCAAAGATGGAATCCCTCCAATCAAGAGTCAAATAAGATGTTGTTGTGCATGATATTATAAAGAAAAGAACTCATCCAACTAAGAGGTTTCTACGTCTTTTATCTTGAATTTGTTGAATTTTGTTGTTAAAAGAATTTATTTTTCCTAAATAGCCTAATCCACATCCAGGCCATACATAAAGCAAGGAAGAAACTAGGAAAAGCATATCACTTAATGCACAAGATAAACAAACATCAATCAATTTATAAAACTAGGGAAAAAAGAATAAATGGCCATTTATGATCGGGCACCACCGCACAAACCCAAAAATATCAAATGTGGGTAGCCGGGCTCTACCCTTATACAACCCAAATTATAAATTAACTAAATTATATTTACGCAAAAGGAATTCATTGTTATGTGGGGTCTTCAAGCTTTCTTTCTTCTTTCTTTCTTCTTTCTTCCTTTGGATCTTCCTTTGGATGGTTGAGTGGTAGATGATCCAAGGCTTCACATGGTACATAAGATGGGATCTTATGACAAATGTTCATCCTAATCTCCCATAATAAATCATTCCAAATCCTAAATATACAAATTTTTACATGAAAAGGGAAAGCATAAATCTAACTAATACCTGCAAAATAAAGGTTAATCAAATCATACCACGTAAATCCCAAGCATATATATTAGACTTATTACCCCACACATGGGTGACTAAGTCCACCTGGCCTATGGATTATGCTAAGGGTATATAAACAAAGAAGCATTTATATTTTTATTTATGATAACGCCTTTAGCACAATCCCGCAAAAGAATAGAATAAAGCACATCCTACCATTCATTCTATGAGCATACACCCTAGCATCCAGTCTAAAATATTCATCATAAAATAAAAATATAACATCACACCATGCACTGACCTAACCTAAAGCTAGAAGTGGTGACTTAAGCTAATATTGGTGCTTTGAAGGTTTGTGTGGCATGCTTAATTAGGACTTTAGGTTTGAATTTTCTAAGTGTGAAAGACATGTTCATCTTAGAAGAGGGTTTTAAGTTGTTGTTTAGTTATTTTATTTCATGTTTTAGTTTGGTTTAAGTGCCTATAATTAATTACTAAGTTATAAGAGGGAAAGAGAAGAGAACTTCTTTCCTTCCCTAATCTTAAGTAATTTCTAAGATAAGTTTCATTTTAGTTTCATTTAGGTGAATGTTTTGATTAAATCTTTTAATTAATCTAAGTTTAGATCTAAACAAACCTATTCAAAAGAAAGGCATTTTAAGATTAAGAAAAATGAATCAAAATACATACATACATTACTTCAATCATTCCCAACATATATAACATTGCATATGGATCCTAAGCATATCTATACATGCAAATGAGATTAACATACTTAATAATGCATGCTAAGTAATTCATTTAAGAAAATTTAGAAGTTGTAGATGCATGAATTTTCTTAAGTAGAAAAGGTTTTCTCCAAAATTTCACATACATGAATGAAAGTGAAGGTATAAGTGAATGTTAACGCATAAAGACCTAAGGTTACTACTTATTTAAAGCCTCGCAACCTCGGGGTTGTTCAGACTAATATACCACTTTCCTTAAGTATTAACATGCATATAAAAGAAATAAAGTGGAAAAGAATATGCATAAGTTTATTTAATAGTTTCATTTTGGTTTATGCAATTTATTCATGCAAGTGTAAGAACTCCTTCTTAAGTGAGATCATAGAGATGAATAGGGTTTGAAATTAAGTAAGTGTTGGGTTCTTTCCAAATGAACCTTACATTTTACTAACCCATATTCAAAGCTATGCTAACATAAGGAAAGAAAGAGAGGCTACACTACACATGACTTTATAATCTACCACATGCAAGCTTATAATTAAATTATAAGAATAACACACTTTTAGGTTTTATGTTTTATTTATAGATTTTGAAAATACTTTGGATTTAGTAGTGATAATAGCTACTCATATTTTACTTTAGCCAACACATGCACATTTGACATAAGGTAAACAATTTCCTTTTAAAATTTTGAAAACATGAAATCATGGATGCATAAGTCATATGTCATACAATTTAACATGATGGGAAAGATTTAAAGAAATGTAATCACATGAACAAACTCACTTTACTTAATTCCTAAAGACATTCTTAAAGAATAAGAAAACTTAGAATAAATCAAAGTGAATTTCAAAATGATTTTTTTTGTTTGATTGAAGTTTGATTTAACTTTAAAAGGGTGAGATTAGTTTGCTATTCCTAACCCATTCCCAAAAGTGTTTTGTATTTTAGTTTAATTTTTAGTTAATTAAATCCATTTTTAAGTGTTGATTAGGTTAATGTATGCATTAAGTGATTTTAATTACCTTACACTAGACCTTAGAAAATTAACTAAGTAATTATGAGCCAATGAGATGACATAAAACCCACAAGGTATGTAAATTTGTAATGCACCTAATAATGAAAAGGCCTAATTTGGCTCATTAAAAGTTAAATATGCTAAGGGGTTTTAGCTTAAGTACTTTTAAAACACCCTTTCACACTTATGAAAGGGGTTTAATTTCTTAATTAATTTAGGCTATTGAACACCTAAGTCTACCCATGATAATTAATTGAGTTTTTTAGAATTTTTTGAAAATTATTTAAAAGGGTAATTAATGGATTAACCCTTAATTAAGAAGAGGATTAAGAAAAGAAAAAGGGGGTTTAGGGAATAGCTTAGGGGAAATACCCCAAAATTATTCTATAAACCCCTATTCATTGGATCTAATCTTAATCCAACTTAAACATAGGGAAAATTGACTAAGTACAGCTGAATTCCCCTTAATTACATGAAGAGGGTAATTAGGGAATGAGCTAGCAATGTCCTTAATCAAGTCCTCAATAAATCTCAAGAAAATTAGGGGAGATAGAGGTCATCTCCTAAAATGAACCCTAGAAATTTGAGATCCATTGATGACTTCATTAGAAAGTAATTAGCTAATTACCATTCCCAAAGAAACCCAAATTTAGAGAGAAAGGGAAATCAAAATGTATTCAAAATAATTTTAAAATAATATATATGAAATTATCTATCCAAAGCATTTTTCCTTTTATTTTTCTAAATTTTCTATGAAGATTTATGATTTTTAGAAGCCTTAGGGATTAATTAGGAATTAATTAGCTAAATAACTAATCCCCATTTAATCCCCCACCCATGGAGTGATGCGTGGTGCCAGCGGTCAGCTTGCTTGCTTTACACGGATCGCATCATGAGCCATTACTTAACCCATCAAATCGGGAGAGGCGATGGCAGTGCACACGTCTTTACCCTTTGTCGTCCGATCAAAGATCATACGACAGAGGATAAACCTGTGGTTCTAAAATCAGATAAGGGATTAAAAATGTATCTAAAAATCTTGACCATCCATCTAAGAACATGCGGACGGATGACTGAGATTGGTTGAGTTCTTCTCTGAGGAGGAATGTGAACCGTTCGCAATCGAAGGGAAGATCCTTTATGGATTAAAACAAGATTCAACACACACCATCTAAAGGATTAGAGCAGCCATTCCAATGGCTAAGATCATATGAAATGAAAATCCACTTCACAAAAGACCAACACACCTGAGCCTAAGTGGTAAAAAATTCACTAACCTCATCGGAGGTGATCACCGACGCTCGGGATCAATGAGGTAGTCTCGTCTAGTAGAGACATAGCCCTGTTGAGGTTTCTAGCTCTTGAGGATGAGTAGATGAGTGGATGGACCAACTCCACTTAGCTCCTCTTATGGTCAAATTGATCTTCCCTTGGCTTGAACTCAATGAATGCTTGGCAAGCTCGGATGATGAGTGTGGGAGGAATTGAAGTGGGATCAAGTGTGGAAAATTTAGAAGTCAAGTGAGCTCCTATTTTGTGCAAAATGAAGAAGATGAAATCCAAATCTCCTATGGGGCTCGTGATGTTTTCCAAAGCTTCTAGACCTCAATCGAGAGTGTGTGTTTTAGTGAATTAGGGGAGTATATCTCCCCTATGAAATCGCCCATGCTTGCTATTTTGATCCAAACAACACAATGTGATGGGTTTTGAGTGGTAGAGGTGCACATGGTCGGCCACAGGAGTGGAAGCTAGCTCCCATGTGCATCAATTGAGGTTTGGGGAGTTTGAAAATTTCTTGCTATGGGTGGTTTGGTCCATAGGCCAAATGGGTTGACCAAACCCATTGTTGATGCACCACTCATCACTAAGTCCCTTGTTGTTTAGGAGAGCTCAAGTGTTTGTGATGAGTGATGACCATAATAGCCAAAATTTGTTCTATGGCCAAGGGGTATAGTAGTCATTTTGCTTTTTTTTTTTCAATTTTGGTATGTTTGGTATGTTGAGAAAATGGGTTGGGCCAAGTTTCAAAGGATTTGGAATCCATTTGATAGGTTTGCTCATGTTGACCCATTTTAGGTCAAAATGGGGTCAAGTTGACCAAAGGTCAAATTGGGTCAAACAAGGGTTGGATCAAGTTCATGACCATTTGAAATATTTTTGGTGCCTTTGGTTTGGTTCAATTTATAGATTTGGTTTTGGCTCATATGACATTTAAGTCAAATGGGTCAAGTTGACCTACCCATTTGACCTGTTAGGTCAAGGTATAGGTTTATATTGAAGTGATTGGTATCTTTGTTTCCAATCAATTCGATTTAGATTCAATTTTGGCTCAACATGACCCCTTTAGGTCATGTTGGGTCTAAGGTCAATTGGGCTAGGTTGGGTCTAATTAGCCAATTGAGGCTTTGGTCAAGTTCCATAAGTGATTTGGAATGAACTTGACCCATTGGTTTCAATCAATTTGGCTTAGATCAAGTTTCGACCCTTTAGGTCAAAATGGGTCAAGTGGGCCAAATGGGCTAGGTTAGGCTCAAAGGTTGACTTGGTCAGGTTCAAATATAGGTCATGAGTGAACTTGGATCAATGGTTTCAATCAATTTGGACTATAGTGGATTTTGGCTATGTTTTTATTTGGTTGACTTGGTCAACCCTTAGGTTTGACTTGGTTTGACCCAATTTGATTGATTGATCATCCCATGATGATTGTTGATCATGATGAGAGAGATAAATGAGTTTGGTTCAATCCAATTTGGTTAGGATCAAAAGTTGGCTCATAGGTACTTTAGGTCACTTTGGATCAAGTGAGCCTAAGTCAAATGGCTTGGTCAAAGCTTGATTTGAATTGATTGATATATAATGATTGAAATATAAATCCATTTACAAATGGTTTTAAGTCAAATGGATTTTGATCCATTTGAAAATTTTATATTCAAAGGAAGAATATGAAGGAGTTTTGGGTTTTGATTGAAGGATTGAAGTTTGAATTTATATATGGGCTCATGATTGTAGGTTTGATTGAACCATGAGACAAAATCAATAGGTTGGCTTGATTTGAAATGATTTTGGCTAAGTTCAAGATTTTGGCTTAAAAGGTTTAGTCTTGATTTTGATTTGATTTGAGTTTGACATTTGGAGTTGGTTTTGATTGTTTAAATTTATATTTCATTTATATATGTGAATATAAATGAGAATATAAATTGATCAAGAGAAAATTTTAAGGATTTGAAAGAGTTTAATCATGATTTGAAGTTAAATCCGTTAAAGGGAATTTAAAAGATTTAGTTAAATTTTTGAATTTTAATTTTAATTTTTGAGTTTGATTTGATGGATGTATATTTATATTTCATTTATATATGAGAATATAAATGAGAATGCAAATATATTTTGAGAAAATCCCATGAGTTTGAACTAGTTTAATCAAGGTTTAGATTAAATCCATTAATGAAAAATTAAGGGATTTAAGGGAATTTCAAGCATTTTAAAATTGCAATTTAATTTTTGGGTTTGATTGAATTGAGTTATATTTATATTTCATTTATATATGAGAATATAAATGAGGATATAAATTGATTTTGAGAAAATCCCATGGGTTTGAAAAGGTTTGATCAAGATTTGGAGTTGATTTTGGCTAAGTCCTTTAATAAAAAATTAAAAGAATTTAGAAAAAATTCATGAATTATTTTCAGAATTTTAAATTTGATTTGATGGATTTGAATTTATATTTCATTTATTTATGTGAATATAAATGAGAATATAAATGGCTCATGAGAAAATAAAAGATTTGAATAGGTTTATATCATTTTGGCTAAGTCCTTAAGAAAGGATTAAGGACTTTGGAAATTTGACTTAGGAATTTTGATGGATTTTGATCATGGGTTTCAATAAATTGACTCAATGGAATGAATTGATTTGAGTTTTAGAAAATCAAATAATTGATTTAGAGTTTGACTTGAAAGAAGGAAAGTGAGGAATGATTTTGGCTAAATGGTGGGAGATTTTCCTAACAGCCCTAAGGCATGACCTATTCCTATGGCAAAACCTTCTAAATCCTTTAGGGCTAGGTGAGAGTGTCCACCTAATCAGTAAATATGTCTTAATACTAAGGAACTCTTAAAGTCTAAGAGGAATCCTATGTCTAAGACAGAGGTGTTGAGAGCTCATTGTAAAAATGAGGTCAACAAAGGGCGCCTAGTAGGTGTGGTGTGATTGACCAGGAACACCGCATGCATTGGTGTTGACCGAAATGATCAACAACATAGAAAGATCATAAGCACTAATAGAAACTATCTATTCATGAACAAAGGAAAAGAGAGAATGCAGAGCTTAATGTAATGTGGCTCTACTTAAGTCCAAGTCATAAGAGAGAGGGAAGAAATCCACTAAGGGATAGAGTGTGAACCTTCCACTAGGGAAGCAGGTTCAAGTCATTTCTAAGAGGATGAAAGGTTGGATTTTATTTAATCTCCACTGGGAAAGAGGAATTAATTTGTTTCAAATTTTGTTAGGTTTGAATTTTAGATGAACCCTATTGGTTTGCAATGGGTTGTACTAAATAGGAGCCATGGAGGCTAAGACCTAATTCAGATTTGCCAATCCAAAGGGGTTGTCTATTAAGAGCATAGTAGGACTAACCAACCGAAGGGATGCCATTCGGTATTCAACAATTGTACTAGGAAGAAGGTGTAGTAGACTTACATCCTCCAAGTAAGGAATAGTTGCTGCGATAATCTATTGACAAAGCAACTGATTGAACCCAACCTAGGGCTGACTATTGAGTGAATGCCACTAGAGGACTTAAATCAACTCAAGGATAGTCAAAGATCAATTTCATTTTTAGATTCGTTTGTTTTGATTATGATGGATCCCATAAGTTTGCGATGAACCGTACTGAGTAGGGGCCATGGAAGCCTAGACCTAGCTTAGATATACCGATTCAAAGGAAGTAGTCTACCAACCACACGGTAGGACTATCCAACCACAGAGGAATGCCTTTTGGTATACAATGGTCAAATTTTAAGAAGAAAGCACGGGGACTTACATCTTCTAGAGAAAAGGTACCACTAGAGTGATTAGTTGCTTTGGGCAATAAATCAAACCCAGCCTAGGGCTGACTATTGAGTGAATGCCATTGGGGGACTTAGATCAGCTCAAGAATAGTCAAGATTAATTTCATTTTAATTTTGTTTTGATGGATTCTATTGGTTTGTGATGGATCACCGAAAGTAAAACCTAGACCTATCTCATTTCAACCAAAGGGAGTAGCATTCCAATTGATGGGAGAACTATCCAACCAAAGGAGTTCCTTTCGATTTTCAATGAGAAGGAAGAAAGCAGGACTCACATATCTGTAGAAAGATCAGGGTGATGCTTTTGGGCAACAAATCGACCTACTTAGTCGTTGCCATGATAATCATGCTAGAAAGAATGTCATAGTCTTATATCTTTCAAAGCAAAAATGATTGCTGGTAACTGCTGTGGAAAATAGATTGAACTAACCGAGCTGAGTGAATGACCGGATTTATCTCAACTCGTGCAATTCTTAGGGAGTTCACGACACTACCTAAAGATAGGATGCAGGGGCCTTTGGGGCAATCCTAATCCATAAATTAATTAATTAAATGTATTTTATTATAGACCCTGTTAGTTTGCAAGGGATCAAACTAAGAAGGAGCTTATATCAGCCTAGACCTATCTCAGATTTACTGAACTAAGGGAGAATTTAGCATCCAACAAATTTTCCAACCACAGAGCTAGGAAAGGGAATCCAATCCAAAAGTAACATAGTGTCTAAATTGCAAAGGACTTGAAACAAATAGAGTGCCATGATAGGCTTAATCCAACATCCTAGAGAAAATGACATGGCTAGTCATAAATTTAATAAGTATTCGACGTCCAAGTCAAGGAGAAAGCACATGGACTCATATCTACCAAGAGTGGTGCACTCATCAAGTGAGTCACTATCAGCATAACGAACATTAACCAAACTAAGGTGCCCATCAATTTGCAACATTCAACCTAGGAAGAAAGCTCGGGGACTCATATCCTCTTATAGGAATGACCGCTGGATAGTCTTTGCTTGATACATACTTAGTGACATCGAGTGAATGCCACTACTTAGATCGACTCAAAAGTAATCAAGAGGAAAGGAGCCTTTGGAAGACTTATCCTAATCTTCAAATACACTCAACCTAGTTAGAACATGATGGATAGATCAAGAAGAAAGCACGGGGACTCACATCTTCTTAAGTCAACAAAAGTAGCGGTAGAAGCATACCATACTAACAAGGCGCTTTTTGCAAATGGTCAAGTTAAGAGAAGGCATGGGACTCACATCCTCCAAATGACCACGGGGTGACATACTTAGGAAAATAGACCAGAGCTAATGAGTGAGTGCCACAGGGCTTACTCCCATCAAAATAGCTTGAGATAAAAGTCTTGTTGTGCTTTTGTGCTTTAAAAAGAATAGATGCAAACTCTTACACCTACCTTAAAACATGCTGGGGAACTATGAAATGGTGCCACAAATGGAAATAAGAATTCCCACTAAGAAAAGATGATGCTTGGGTTCTCTCACACCTAACTTAGTTATGTTAATCAAAACAGAATGCCTCTCAGGTTCTCTTGCACTTATTCTAAAAGCATCGAAAGATTGTGTTTGTGTTGTGAAAAAGGGATAGGATGCCACTGGGGGTCACTTACACCTACCCTAAGCACGTCACGACGAATTCGCAAGACAAGCAAACAACACTTCAAAAGAAGAGAAGATTTGATGAATGGAATCATTATATTCTTTTATTAATGAATTTTTTTTAAATAAGTTTTTTCATGGGTAATATTTTTTAGATAGAGCCCATTAATTGAAAGCATCAGGTGTTCCCCTTTACAATCAATAAGCTGATAAGATCCTCCTTGGTAGGCCTTCTCTATGACATAGGGGCCTTCCCAAGTGGGTTCAAACTTACGTCCCATCTTTTGATGGACAACAATTGGTCACAAGTTCTCCTACTCAAAAAGACCTAGGGTGGACAAGCTTGTTGTTAGCTTGAATCATTTTGGCCTTGTACAACTCGAGGTTCTAGCGCAGACTTTTCCTCCAAACCTTTGAGCTCTTCTAAACTTTGCATTCTTGTGATTCTTGTATTACATCCTTAGTGATGGGAGTTGAACTTCTAAGGAAGAACTTGCCCATACACTAAGGAAAATGGGGAATTGAGTTGAGTTTGGTGGGTAGGCCCAAGGCTTCAACCAACTACTCGTTCCACTATCCATTGCTATCATCAAGAGTCTTCTTCAGTATCTGGATGAGAGTTTTGTTGAATGCTTCTGCTAAACCATTAGCTCTGGGGTAGAGATGGTGGAGTATCTACAATCTATACCATGTCTTCTAGAAAAGCTGTTGATCTTCATGCTTTCGAATGTAGTATCATTATCAGATATAATTCATCGAGGTACCCCGAACCTATATATGATATGGTTCTTGAAAAATTGAAGAACATGGTGAGTTGTGACCTCTTTGAGTGGGATGCCTTCTGCCCACTTGGAAAGTAAAAAGAATAAGATGCCTTGGAAGAAGGAGGATCAACCAGACCTACAATGTCAGTACCCCCAACACTCAAATGGCCATGAAGCCAAAGTAAGGTGTATAATGTTGGGTGGTTGGTGGAGGACCACACCGTGCACTTGACACTGATGGCATCTCCTAGCTATCCAAACAATCATGATCATAGAAGGCTAGTAGTATCCAAGTCTTTTGATCTGACTTCATCTTGACTGACCGATGAAGCTCCACATAGACTAATATAACCGTTATAATGCCAGCTGTTTGTCTAAATAATGTTACCACATCTGGTTAAAGGACCTTCGATATAGGGTGCCATCAACAAGAGCATAGGAAAGAGCTCTCTCACACATGGGATTGATTTCTCTTGGTAGTTTCTGGTAGAAGTAATCTATGAAATTGCCTCAATCCAAACTCCTTGTCCATTTTGGCAATGGCAACCTCCCCTTCAAGAGAAAGTCTCTCGATGAGTTCAAAATCAAAAAGGGATAAGAGTTGTCTATTTTGGAGCCTTATTGAAATGGACTCATCTTCCGGACATGCTAACTCTTTGGCAAGTTTTGCCAAGGCATCTACCATGTTCTTTACCGGGAACCCAGATGGTAACTGGGAATGGGCCAACACTTCATGTATACTCTAGTAATGATGAAGCTTGCTTGAGGACTGGTAGACCGACAATCGTTGATCACCAACCCGAGAATCCCCAAAGATGTTGATGCTCTTGACATTGATGGTGATGGCTAACTCCAAACTGGCAATCAAAGCCTCATAGTTGGCTTCGTTGTTGGTGTAGGGATTGGAAAGATAGTATGAGAATCTCATCACATCATAATTTAGAGTTAGAAGAACTATTCCTCCCTGCCTTTTCTAAGAGAATAGATCGTGGTACTTCACTTTTAAGAAAAGAAGCAGCACCATCAAAATACATCTCCCATTAGCGGTTGGCGGCTTCCCCTAAGTTCATGATTTGTTCATCGGGGAGATTGTCACTAAGTGGAGAATCAACAGAAAGTGGATGTACTGCTAAGAAAATCGCTAGTGCTTAACCTTTTATCGCACGGAGGGGTACAAATGTGATATAAAATTATGAGTGTATCATGGGCCAACGAGCCAAATGTCCAAAAAGTGTTGGTCATGTCATGAGGTACTACAATGGATTAGTTTTTGAGATTAAGTTCACCTTATGAGAAAGCATATAGTGCCGTAGATTCAGAGATGCAAAGATCAAAGCTAGGTAATGTTACTCAATAGGTGGATAGTTTGCTTCAGCAGGAATCAGACGACGGTTGAGGTAGTGGAGAGCACTTTCCTTCCCCTAATTGTTGGCTTGGGCCAACAGAGCGCTGAGAGAGTCATCCAATGCACCAGTAAAAAAGATCAACAGGCTACCCAGGATAGGGGCTGTGAGAACTGGCAGTGTCACCAACTACTCTTTGATATCTTCAAATGCGTGTTGGCACTTATCATCCCACCTGAACTTGGCATCCTTTTTGACAAGTGCTGAGAAGGTCTTGCATCTCTCTGATAAGTTTGAGATAAAGTATCTTAGATATGCCAGCCATCCTGGAAAGAATCTGAGTTGAGTTAAACTCTTAGAATGTGGCATTTCTAAGATGTCTTTGATCTTTTCGATCTATTTCTATGTGTCAAACAATAAACCAAGGAATTTCTGAAGCGACTCAATGCACACTTCGGATCTTCATTTTCTTATATTGTCTTAAAAAACCAACTCTCAAGTCAAAGAGATGGTCTCTTTTCTACATTTGACTACTAGATCATCAACGTAGCACTCAACCTAATGATGGATGAGTTCATTGAAGATCTGAGTCATGTCCCGTTGGTATGTAGCACCAGCATTTTTAAGGCCGAAAGGCATGACCCTATAATAGAAGATTTTGATTGGGGTTCAGAAAGCAGTGTTTCTTTCATCTTCAGGAGGCATCTTGATTTGGTTATAGCCAGATGATCCATCCATGAAAGAGATCATAGCATGAGATGAGGCAATTTCCACCATTAATTCTGGTATAGGAAGAGGAAACTCATCCTTAGGGCATGCCTTGTTTAAGTCCCTAAAATCGACGTAAATGTGAATTTGGCCATTCATCTTCCTAATTGGGATGACACTAGCTAACCCGATAGGATATTTTTCTTTCTTGATAAAACAAGCATCGATCTATTTCTTGACTTCAGAAATGTCCTGTTGTTCAATTTCTAATCACATGCGTCGAGGAGCTTGCTTAATAGGGGTAATGTTAGGGTCTATTGCTAGCTTGTGGACTACAATGTTAGGAGATAATCCAAGCATTTCTTCATATATCCATGCAAATTAGTCTTTAAACTCAGTCAATAGCCTAACTAAGTCATTGATTTCTTCTTCATTCAACAACGATGTGTCGAGGATTTTCTTCATCTGTGGTTGATTTTTTAGCTTGTCGATTGTGAATGAATCTTCTTCAAACTCTAGTGGTGCCTCTTTGACTTGGAGATCATCTAGATCATCTGAAGTTTCTAAACACACATTCTCATAAGAGTTGGGGATGTGTGAGAAGAACCTATCAAATTTTAAATAGTTGGTAACAACTAGGCAATAATCTTCATCATCGATGGACCCATTGTGTCGAATCTTAGTCCTGCTCTTGATTATGCTTCCCTTCCTGTATTATTCCATAATTTTTTAAAGTATTCTGACCTGTACTTGGACCAAGTGTGAGGAACTAAACCTTTATGTATAAGATTTTGAACACAAGGTGAGTAAAAGTCAAAAGGTAATTCCATTAATTCTTTAAAAGTATCTTCCTCAAGTCCTATATGAAGCTCTGGACTTGAGGATGATGAACCCAAAAAGAACTTCTTCTGCTTCATGTCACTGGAAGACTTAGGGACTTCCTTAACTATCAAACCCTCAACTTTGTGAGATGTAAGTGAGGTGACAGCTAAGGTTCCTAACTGCTGCCGAATAGTTTCACATAAACCAAGTTTGAATACTTTGCTTTGCTTGGAGTCTGTCTCCGCTGGTCAAAAGTCACCTCCAATGGAAACCCTAAGAGGGGTTATGTATACTAATCACATTAGACTCATCTATGATTCCAAGTCTATGTGAATAGTGGTACTCCTATGAAATGGAATATGAATTCCTATCAAGGCCAACTAGGGGTCTCCCACCTCTATCCTCTCTGGAGGTTGAGCCATCCTACCCATATGTCCATATGATGGAATGAACTATGAGTGGAATGTGATATGCGGATCCACTTCTTCTTCAATTCCCTTTTCTTTCTCACTTGGACTTTTCTTTTTCTTTTCATTTTTTTTATCTTTTCTTTTGCTTCATTTTCTTTTACTTTTGCATTTGTATTTGAATTTTGTCTAAGTACACTAGAAAGGGTATTTTGAGGAAGATAATAGGTTGCATCCTCATAGATCTCAACCTCTCTAACTAAAAATATCTTTTCATCCTCGACACCTGCATTCAATTCCATCTTTTTTGAACTTGATACACTAATGAAGGGAGGATGAAATGATCTTCTTCTGATGGATCCAAGGCCTATCAAGCAAAGCAGTAAATGAAGTATTTGAATCAATGATGTAGAACTTAGCTTCAGTCTTCCAGTCACCGATCTCCAATGGCAACACTATAGAACCTAAGGCCCGCTCACCTTAATTATTGGATACTCTCAACATCATCCTATCTCCTTGGATAGTAGAGATGTCAATCTTCAAATAGGTAAGGGTCTTTAGACTCATAATATTTACTGATGCACCTAAATCCATGAGAACCCTGACGAGTATGAACCTATCCATGTCAATGTATGGGGACGTGCTCCAAGTCCCCGAGAAGGTCTTCATCAGAAGGTGATCCCTTGGGCTTCTTTTGCATAGTGTGCTTCCTCACTATAGTGACTGAAGCTAAGATATTTCAAGATCAAGGAGGGCCTTGATTAGTGACTCCCTCATCTCTTTGGATAAGACAAAGGCTTTGTATATGCTTAGCTTAGATGGCAACTTTCTCAGGTGAGAAAGGACGTTGCAATCCACCTTCGGTTGGTCTTCCACAAGCATATCGAAAGGTGGAGCATGCCATGGAAGGGCTTCTCAATATTCAATAAAAATGACTTGTTTTTCTCTATCTAGTGTTCCTGTCCTAGGAGGTAGAACCTTGCCACTACAAAGGTTGACTTCAGTAATCTCTGGAGGTAAGGTGGTGGCAAGTTCTACCTGCACTTCAGGCTCACCTATAGCTTCTCCTATGGGACTCTTACAATCGGATGATTCCAAGTCTATCTCAAGAGGTGAACCTATAATATTTAGAGTTAAAAAAATCCAACTCTGAATCAGAAAGAGAAAGATCAGAATTGTTATAGTTAATTAGACTTGAGGAGTTATCGTTAGGAATAGAAGAAGATAATTCATAAGAAGAGACACAGATGTAATTAAAATCAGCTTTATTCTTCAATTTCTTGGATGTATTTGTGGGTACAAAGTAGAAGTCAAGTAGAGTGAGTGGAGTAAGGGATTTGATGATATTATTTGCTGATACAAGAGTTCTACTAGAAGCTGAAATAGAAGAACTAGCTGAAATGGAAGAAGTTACCGGTGTGGAAGCTACAATGGAAGGGTGGAGTCTGGACACCATCGTTGGCTGTGCAAAAGGGCTATCCTGGGTCGACACATGCTGCTGCTACTGAGTTCCCACTTTCCTAGAGTTGGCACTCGCAACTTGCAAACCTTCCTTGGTGTTGGAGGTTTGAGCTGACTCAGGCACCTGCAAGGAAAGCTTCTTGATCTTCTAGATTATTTTCTTAAAGGCTTTAGACTAAGAGATGTCCCAACCTTCTTTAGTTTTGGTAGGATTGCTTGTATCCCCAAGGATTACCCTAATGGAATTGGAAGGTTGTTCCATAAGGTATTTTCTTGGAATAATGACAACACCGATCTTGAAACTGTGTTCAAGCCAATCCTTAAATATAAAGCAATCCTCCAAAATGTGGCCTAGCATACGGTGGTAAGGACAAAAGTTTGGATCATGACTTTTTCCTACTTTCTCTGGTCTCCTAGGCTCGGGTAGCTGAAAATCAGGTTTCTTTAAGAGGTTCTTAAAGATTTTCTTGATTACCTCCATCTTAAAAGAATAAGGTTTGTTTAACTTGTCTAGTAGAGTAGGTGGACCATAGCTACCGACGGGATATGCATGCGCACTCAGGTATGGTGAGGCGGTGGTGTATGCCGTGAAGGTTGGTGAGATATTGTCCCAATGGTAAAAGGAGGTGGAGGCTTGAGGTTGTGGTCAATTGATCTCTAGCGCTTCCCTTATCAACCCGCTACTACTCTAGGTTTCTTTTCATAGACCTTTGGGATTTTGCTTTAACGATCTGAAAAGACAACTATTTGTCTTTCTGTAGACTACCCGCCTTGTTGATTAGCTTCTCAAATTCCTTTATATTGAAGCCCTTAAGCATGAAGGTAACCAAGCCATGGATATTCTTTAAGAGAATCTCAATGGCATGCTGTTCAGACAGCTGTGGTTCGTACTTCATACTCAGGTTGCACCATCAAAGAATATAATCAACAAGTGACTCATCGGAGTATTGTTGGGCTACAACGAGATCACCTACAGTAACCTTTTATTGAGCTCCAACAAATCTCTTGATAAAGAGTTGCTCTAACTCAACAAATGTCCTAACTGAATCATTGGAAAATTTAGCATACCAATCAAAGGTAATACCCGCTAGGCTACTGACAAAGAGTCTAAAGAGTAAAGCATCGCTGCCACTTGCAAACAAGCTCAAGAAGCTATACATTTCCACCGCCATCAAGCTCTTCAAGGAAGGAGGCATGAAACCCTTTTAGGGTCTACCCTTTGGAATGATGATCCTCCCTGGGCTTGAGCCAAAGCTTCCTTCACCTGCTGCTTAACCATGATTTTTAAATCTTTTTTCTGTATGGAGGTGCTGTCCACTACCTTTCTATACATACTAGTGCTACCTTGCTCAACGGGAGGTAGAGTAATAATTGGATCTAAGACATGCACTAGTTCAGACTGACTCACATCGACTATGCTAGGATGAACTGGAAGGGCTTGCTTTTGAAGCACTGACACTACGGCCAACAAGTCCTACAAGCCAGCTATCATATCAATCTATTCGCCTTCGCCTTTATCAATTCTGAGGTGATGTTGATTCTGGTGTCTCCTTGATCAACCTCATCTTCTTTCATGGCCTGCTACTTCCTAAGAAGAGAATCTCTAGATCGACCATGTGTATGCTAGTTGAATCCCCCATCAAGTCATCTTCACTGGGATCAAAGCTAACTTTTTCTTCATCAGACCATGCATACCCTAAGATCTTTTTTTCCTCCATAAAATAGTGTGCAATTAAATCATCTAAGGATCAATCTAATCAGTGTACAAAATTCTGGGCTGACCGTGATCACTGAATCGAGAGGCATCGACAGTCGGAGACAATCTGCGCACTACTAGAAGAATGGTAACCTGACCGATGCTACCGCAATGGGTAACAATCATGGATGATCCACTACCACCAACTATACTATCATCCGGAATATCCATAATAAGTCACCATCTCATCATCAATGGGTGGAGTTGGTGAAGGAATGACCACGATGCTCGGTCGCCACTCTTCCCACCACCGGGGCGTATGTCAACAAGAGAGCTCACCTACCATAATGGTAGGAGTGGGATCCCTTGGACATAGTCGGATCACCAACGGGGTACATTTCTCCCCGAATGTGACCTTCATGGCCTTGACTGGAATAGGTGATGGGGACCGCATGGCGAGGATGTAGAGCTGGGGTGGACACCACCGACTCTCTGTCTGAGTCGCCTCCCATGATGGTGGTCCCATGAGGAGGATACTCGCATGGTGGCGGGGTGCACGAAGGAAAATTGACCAGTAAAGACCACCGACGAACCTCCGTCGCTCTCTACGAGTGATATGTATGGGCCTCACCCTCTCTCCATCTGCCTCCACACCGTGGAGATAACATATCATAAATTAAACTGAGCACTAGACTATGAGCCAGATGCTCACCACTGCAAAGTGAGAGGTGACGACCTCCTACCTGAAACTGCCTGATGCACCACTGAGGAGGTGATGACTATCATCGGCATCCTCTCTATCTAATCCCAAGAGAGGATGCGATTCTCCATAACCGGTGATGTGATTATGACTATCATCAGCACGCTCTAACTCTCGCTATCCTATGGGAACCGCTTGACCATATGATTCTTATTTGGCATGCAAGTAGGATGAGATGAGTGAGCTAGACCATACTCAAATGGGGAGGCAATCCTGAACCAGAGGAGCCTTACCCTTGAGGGTACAAATGGTAGCACACCGGGCAATATGGGCAACTCAAGATGAACTGCCATTGGAACGAATCACTGCATGCCAAATTGAAACTCAAGGTTGTGGTACGCTACCCTTTAGTGAAGAAATCTAGTCAAAGTGTAAGTCAGATGACCTACTACCCACCACCTCTTTTTGCTAACACAGGGGAATGCCATCACAAGTAACCTTGGCTCCCTCAAAGCCATGGTCAAAGTGGATCAAATGAGTATGATTCAATTGAGGAAAGTTAGCCTGATCCAAGGCGAGGTCAATGCCATGACGGAAGGTGAAGAAAAATTTTGTGATCCACCATAGACCAAAGGACAACCCAAGCAAATTGAAAAGAAATCTGAGAAACAACTTGTTTTGTCTCTATAGATTTTAAATTTTTAGAGTTTTGAAAATTTGAACTCTCATCCAACAACTTGGAAGTGTTAAGTGGGGTTCAAATGAATTTGAAGAGATTGATTGAAAGAGAAATTTTAGTATGAATCCAAACTTCAACAAATTTGAGTATGCTAAAACATGGATTCAAGATTTTGATAAGATGATTCCATAAGTTCATTTTGTTTTGATTTTGAATTTGAATTTTGTTTTTGATTTGGAGGACCCTTTCCCTTAACAAATTTGGGAATGTTAAAGTAAGGATCAAATTGATTTTGTGTTGTTTGAATGTTTTAGAATTTTCACTTAGTAAATTTAGGTATGCTAAGTAAAGTGAAAGTGATTTTTTCTTTTTGGAAATTTTGTATGATTTGATTTTGGAAAATTTGGAATTCTTACTTAACAAATTTAGGTATGCTAAGTAAAGAACCTAAGTGTATTTTTTTTTTATTTTGAAAAATAGGATACTTAGTAAATTTAGGTATGCTACAAAAATCCTAAATGTTTTACTTGTTTGGAAAATTTTGATTTTTGAAAAGGGTAAGATCCTTTAGAAAATTTGATATGCTAAGGGGATCCTAAGGTGCTTCATGTTGTTTTTGAAATGATTGAAAGTGGAGATTCAACTTTTAGCAAATTTGGTATGCTAAGGATGAAATCCCACTTAGTTTTGTGAAATGGAGATTTCACTTAGCAAATTTAAGCATGTTAAATAAAATTCTGAATGGTGTGTTTGTAATTTTGATTTCATTTTTTATTTTGATTTTTGAAAATGGAAACTTCTCCTTAGAAAATTTGGTATGCTAAGGGAAGAAGTTCCAAAGTGTGAGAATTTTGTTTTGTTTGAAACTTTAGCAAATTTGAATATGTGAGGTTCAAAATATGTTTTGAAAGTTTTGAACTTCTAATTTGGAAATTTCATTTAACAAATTTAGGTATGTTAAATGAAGTTTTAAATGTGTGTTGAAAAGTTTTGAATTTTTGATTTGGAAACTTTACTTAATAAATTTAGGTATGTTAAATGAAGTTCCAAATATTTATTTGAAATTTTTTGAAAATTTTTGGATTTTGATTTTGGAAAACTTACTTAACAAATTTGTGTATGTTAAAGGAAGTTCCAAAATGTGTTTAAAATTTTGAAAATTTTTTGATTTTGAAAACCTTAAAAAATTTGTGCATGTTAAGTGAAGTTTTAAAATGTGTTTAGAATTTTGAAATTATTTGAATTTTGGTTTTGGAGACCTTACTTAACAAATTTGTACATGTTAAGTGAAGTTCCAAAATGTGTTTAGAATTTTGAAAAATTTTGGGATTTGGAGAGTTCACTTAACAAATTTGGGGTATGTTAAGTGAAGTTCCAAGTGTATGATTGCAAAAGTTTTGGAAATATGATTGTTGATTTTGGTTTTGGATTTGGAAACTTCATTTAGAAAATTGATTATGCTAAATGAAGTTCCAAATGTCTGTTTTAAATTTTTTTGAAAATATGATTGTTGATTTTGATTTTAGATTTGGAAACTTTACTTAACAAATTTGATTATGCCAAATGAAGTTTCAAATGTGTTTTGAAAATTTTTGGAAATATGATTGTTGATTCTGATTTTCAATTTAGAAACTTCACTTAGAAAATTTCATTATGCTAAATGAAATTCCAAATGTGTTTTGAAAAATTTTAAATTTGGAAACTTTACTTAACAAATTTGGATATGTTAAATGAAGTTCCAAATGGACTTTGAAAATTTTTGAAAATATGATTGTTGATTTTGATTTTGGATTTGGAAACTTCACTTAGCAAATTTGATTATCCTAAATGAAATTCCAAATGTGTTTAAAATTTTTTTGGAAATATGATTGTTGATTTTGATTTTTGATTTGAAAACTTCACTTATCAAATTTGATTATGATAAATGAAATTCCAAATGTGTTTTGAAAAATTTTGAATTTGGAAACTTTACTTAACAAATTTGGATATGTTAAATGAAGTTCCAAATGGACTTTCAAAAATTTTGGAAATATGATTTTTGATTTTGATTTTGGATTTGGAAACTTCACTTAGGAGATTTGATTATGATAAATTAAATTCCAAATGTGTTTTAAAATTTTTTGGAAATATGATTGTTGATTTTGATTTGAAAACTTCACTTAGCAAATTTGATTATGCTAAATGAAATTCCAATTGTGTTTGAAAAATTTTGAATTTGGAAACTTTACTTAACAAATTTGGATATGTTAAATGAAGTTCCAAATGGACTTTAAAAATTTTTGGGAATATGATTGTTGATTTTGAATCTTTGGAAAGTGGACCTCCATTCAACAAATTTAAGTATGTAAAATGGAGATTCGGTTTATTTTTGAAATGTGATATTTTTATTTTGTGTGTGATTGTTGCTTTTTTGAAAGAGAAGAATTTCAACTTAAAGAAATATGTGGGATATGTTTAAGTAGAATTTCCTAAAATGATATTTTGTTTTTAATTGGAGATGAAACATTCATTTAATAAACCTAAGCATATTAAATGAAGATATTCATATGTGCTCTTTGAAAATTTTGATTTTTGTTTACAAATGAAGTTTCCATTCAATATGTGTGAATGTATTGAATAGAAGAATTCATGTGTGCTTTTGAAAATTTTAATTTGTGTTTACCAATGAACTTTCCATTCAATAAGTGAGTATATTGAATAGAAGAATTCATGTGTATTTTTAAAAAGTTTGATGATTATGATTGTGATTTTGGAAAGACATGATTGTTCATTTATTTTGAAAATGAAACCCTCATAAAAGAAAATCAAAAGAGGATGTTCATTTGTGCTTTTGAAAAATGTTATTAATTTTATTTTGAAAATCCCTACATGTAACAATTATATGAAATGTTAAACGAGGGTGAAGAAATTTTGTGGAAAAATATTTTATTAAATGCATTTTTGAAAAAGGTGCTTTTAAAAAGAAAAGTTCTTTATAGAAAATTTATTATTTTGAGGATGAACCTTTCCTTATCATGAAGATGATAAGGAGGAAGTATTAAAGATGTTTCTTTTTTTATTTTAGATCTTTCATTTTACCTATTAGAGAAATCCAACGGGGGTTTTAAGACTAATAGGGAATGTGGTCCTAAAACCTAATTATGTTGGCTAACTCAACTCGAGAATGAAATGAGCTAAGTGCCAACAGAAAGAAGGATAGTCTTGGATTCATACCAAAGTAAAAAATCCACTATCGATATTCAAAGACAATAATTATTACTAAAGATAGAGAGAGGAACCATCCCCAGCGGAGTCACCAGAAAAATCTGTTGGTAGAAAAATCTCTTACAAAGAGTCACCTTTCAAATCTATGGAGAAAAGAAAGAAGAGGCCTTATAGATATTCATCTTGGTAAGACGCCATGCAGATCCGTAGATGTACTTATTCAGGTGATGTCATCAAGGTATAGTGTACTATCTCAAGAGACAGAAGTCACTACCCTTTAATGGAACCAATCACCTCGATAAGGACTCCTAAGAATGATGGGTCTGCATATTTATCAGAGATTCTTCCCCTACTTTACATGGAAAAGTAAAGCAAGATTTATTTTAAACTAGGTTCGCTAAGTTCCCTATAGGGGCAAGGCCCCATAGTTAATTATATCCTAAAGGACAAGATCCTTCTAGAAAACTCTTGATTAAGGTAAATGATTATTGTCTCTAAAGATTTCAATAGGAAGGACTATCAATCGATTGGTTTGTATTTTTGAAGATAAAATGCGATTGATCAAAAGAGAGAGTCATTATTGAAGCCAAAATGGGAATAAGTAGGAGATGCTCATGATGCTAGGAAACCTAGTGAGCATATCAAACTATCCTAAAATTGGGCTTCACATTTTAGAAATTAATTTAGTTTGTTTGAGTGATATTTTTCATTAGAAATTTAGGACTTAAGATTCCTTAACACAAGATTAATAAAATGCCTAAGAGATGAGGAATTATTCTTATGGCCCATAAAGGAGAGAAGCAATCTCAAAACCTAAATATAGGGAGCTTCAGCGAGGGCCGAAAGCATAACCAAAATCTGAGGTGAAAATGGGTAATTGGTTTGCCTCCACATGAGAGGATGAACAACTCAACTGCTTGGACTTACAACCGCTTAGGGGTGGCCGCCAACTAACTCCTATGATTTTAAATACATGTAGGCAAGTCTTTATGCTTATGCAAGATAGCTAGGCTATTTTTATTTAGAAAGAGTCTAAGTTAAACTCACTCCCTAAAGACACTAGATCATGTAAAGGGACATGCTTTAATGACCTAAATCTAATGCATTTCAAGTTTAAATTTATTTTATTTTTGGACAATCAATTTGACCTAGGCTAATAAGATTTTTATGACTAATGCATGAGAAAGTAGATTGTTGGCCAAAATCAGAGAAAAGTTTTAGGAGGTGAGTTTCCACCACGGCCCTCATAGGTCAAGCCAGGTTCTCTGGCAAAGATGGATGCCCTCCAATCAAGAGTGAAATAAGATGCTATTGTGTATGATATTATAAAGAAAAGAGCTCATCTAGCTAAGGGATTTCTAATTCTTTTATCTTAATTTTTAACCTTAAGTTTTAGGTAAGGTTATGAGTTGTTTATTTTTATTTCAAGTTATTAAGTTGGGTAAAAGATTTATTTTTTCCTAAAGAGCATAAAAGAATTATAAAGTGGAAAAGAATTATTTAATGGTTTCATTTTGGTTTATGAAATTTATTCATGCAAGTGTTAGAACTCTTTCTTAAGTGAGATCATAGAGATGAATAGGGTTTGGAATTAAGTAAGTCTTGGGTTCTTTTCAAATGAACCCTACATCTTACTAACCCATATTCAAAGTTATGCTAACATAAAGAAAGAAAGAGAGGCTACACTACACATGACTTTATAATCTACCACATGCAAGCTTATAATTAAATTATAAGAATAACACACTTTCAGATTTTATGTTTCATTTATAGATTTTAAAAATACTTTGGATTTAGTAGTGATGATAGCCACTCATATTTTACTTTAACCAACACATGCACATTTGACATAAGGTAAACAATTTCCTTCTAAAATTTTGCAAACATGAAATCATGGATGCGTAAGTCATATGGCATACTATTTAATATGTTGGGAAAGATCTGAAGCATTGTAATCACATGAACAAACTCACTTTACTTAATTCCTAAAGACATTCTTAAGGAATAAGAAAACTTAGAATAAATAAAAGTGAATTTCAAAATGACTTTTTTTGTTTGATTGAAGTTTGATTTAATTTTAAAGGGTGAGATTAGTTTGATGTTCCTAACCCATTCCCACATGTGTTTTGTATTTTAGTTTAATTTTTAGATAATTAAATACATTTTTAAGTGTTAATTAGGTTAAGGTATGCATTAAGTGATTTTATTAACCCTTACCTACACCACCTTAGGAAATTAACTTAAGTAATTATGAGCCAATGAGATGATATAAAACCCACAGAGTATGTAAACTTGTAATGCACCTAATAATGAAAAGGCCCAATGCAATTTGGCTCACAATTAAAAGTTAAATAAGCTAAGGGGTTTTAGCTTAAGTACTTTTAAAACACCCTTTCACACTTATGAAAAGGGGGTTTAATTTCCTTAATTAGACTTAGGCTATTAAACACCTAAGTATGTACCCAAGGTAGATTAATTGAGTTATGGAGATTTTTAGAATTTTTTGAAAATTATTTAAAAGGTAATTAATGGATTAACCCTTAATTAAGAAGGGGGTTAAGGAAAGAAAAGGGGGTTTAGGGAATAGCTTAGGGGAAATACACCAAAATTATTCTCTAAAACCCCTATTCATTGGATCTAACCTTAATCCAACTTAAACATAGGGATAATCCACTAATTACATCTCAATTATCCTTAATTACATGAGAGGGCAATTAGGGAATGAGCTAGCAATATCCCTAATCAAGACCTCAATAAATTTCAAGAAAATTAGGGAAGGCTGATGTCATTCACTAAAATGAACCCTAGAAATTTGAGATCCCTTGATGGCTTCATTAGAAAGTAATTAGCTAATTACCATTCCCAAAGAAACCCAAATGCATAGAAAAAGAGATATCAAAATGTATTGAAAACAATTTTAAAATATTCTAGATGAAATTATCTATCCAAGGCATTTTTTCCTTTTATTTTTCTAAATTTTCTATGAAGAGTTATGATTTTTAGAAGACATAGAAATTAATTAAGGATTAATTAGTTAAATAACTAATACCCATTTAATCCCCCACCCACGACGCGATGTGTGGTGGCGACGGTCAACGCACTTTACACACGTCATGCTGTGTGCCATTACTTAACATCAACGGAGAGGTGGCATACGCATATTTTTTCTTAGCATCGATCAAAGATCGATAAAGAAGATAAACATGTGGTTCTAAAATCAGATAAGGGATTAAAAATGTGTCTAAAAATCTTGGTCATCCATCTAAGAACATGCGGATGGACGGTTGAGATTGGCTGAGTTCTTCCCTGAGGAGGAATGTAAACCTTTCACAATCCAAAGGATGATCCAAGCCCGATCCTTCATGGATTCAAACAAGATTCAACACACACCATCTAACGGATCAGAGCGGCCAATCTAATGGCTAAGATCCTATGAAATGAAAATCAACTTTACAAAAGACCAACACACCTTAGCCTAAGTGGTCAGAAATTCACTAACCTCGCCAGAGGTGATCACTAGCACTCGCGATCGATGTGGTAGCTTCGTCTAGTGGAGACGAAGCCTTGTTGAGGTTCCTAGCTCTTGAGGTTGAGTAGATGAGTGGATGGACCAACTCCCCTTAGCTCCCCTTGTGACTTTGATCAAATTGATCTTCCTCTTGGCTTTAGAACTCAATTGAATGCTTAGGCAAGCTCGACTGAGTCCTTGGACAATGAGTGTAGGAGGAATTGAATTGGGATCAAGTGTGGAGAATTTTGGAAGTGAAGGTGAGCTCCCCTATTTTGCACTGTGCAAATCGAAGAAGATGTCATCCAAATCTCTACTAGAGGCCTTGTGAAAGCTCTGTGATATTTGCCAAAGCTTTTAGACCTCATTCGACTATGAGTGTGTTGTGATTTAAGTGAATTAGGGGGAGTATATCTCTCGCTATGGAAATCAGATGGATAAGCCTATGCTTGCCATTTTGATCCAATTTACATAATGTGATGGGTTATTTGAGTGGTTAGAGGTGTGCACATGGTCAGTTTGGCTAGAGGAGTGGAACCCTAGCTCCCATGTGCATTCAATTAAGGTTTGGGGGGAGTTTTAAATTTTAATTTCATGTCTACGGGTCGGGTTTGGTCCGTAGGCCAAATAGGTTGACCCAAACCTATTAGGTTGGGTGCACCACTCATCACTAGGTCCCCTTGATGATTTAGCAGAGCCTCAAGTATTTATGACGAGTGCATGATCAAAATACCCATGGACTAGGCCAAATTTTGTTCTATGGCCTAGGTGTATAGTGGTCATTTTGCTATTTTTTTTCAATTTGGGTATGTTTATGTTGTAAAAATGGGTTGGGCTAAGTTTCAATGGATTTGGAATCCATTTGATAGGGTTCGACTCATGTTGACCCATTTAGGTCAAAATGGGTCAACTTGGGTCAAGTTGACCAATAGGTCAAATTGGGTCAAACTAAGGGTTGGGTCATGTTCATATGACCATTTGAAATGTTTTGGTGCCTTGGTTTGGTTCAATTTGGTAAAGATATGGTTTTGGCTTATATGACCCATTTAGGTCAAATGGGTCAAGTTGACCTATTTGACCCATTTGACCTATTTGGGTTAGGTCAAGAGTAAGTTTAGGTTAGGTTGGTCATATGAAGTGGATTGGTATCTTTGTTTCCAATCAATTTGAGTTAGGTTCAATTTTGTCTCAACATGACCCCCTTTAGGTCATGTTGGGTCTAAAGTCAACTGAGCTAGGTTGGGTCTAGTTAGCCAATTAAGGCTTTGGTCAAGTTCCATAAGTGATTTGGAATGAACTTGACCCATTGGTTTCAATCAATTTGACTTAGATCAAGTTTTGACACACCCTTTAGGTCAAAATGGGTCAACTTAGGTCAAGTGGGCCAAATGGGAATGGCTAAAGGTTGACTTGGTCAAGTTCAAACATAGGTCATGAGTGAACTTGGATCAATGGTTTCAATCAATTTGTCCTATAGTGTATTTTGGCTATGTTAGGTTTCATTTTGGTTAAGTGTTGACTTGGTCAACCCTTAGGTTTGACTTGGTTTGACCCAATTTGATTGATTGATCATCCCATGATGATTGTTGATCATGATGAGAGGCAAATATGAGTTTGGTTCAATCCAATTTGGTTAGGATCAAAAGTTGACTTATAAGGGTACTTTAGGTCACTTTGGGTCAAGTAAACCTAAGTGGGTCAAATGGCTTGGTCAAAGCTTGATTTGAAGTTGATTGATCTTGTATATGGACTTATGATTGAAATATAAATCCATTTACAAGTGGTTTCAAGTCAAATGATTTTTGATCCATTTGAAAATTTCATATTTAAAGGAAGAATATGAGGGAGTTTTGAGTTTAGTTTTTGAATTGGGTTTTGATTGAAGGATTGAAGTTTGAATTTATATATGGGCTCATGATTGTAGGTTTGATTGAACCATGATAGAAAATGAAGAGTTTGTCTTGATTTGAAAAGATTTTGGCTAAGTTCAAGATTTTGGCTTGAAAGGTTTAGACTTGATTTTGATTTGGTTTGAGTTTGACATTTGGAGTTCATTTTGATTGTTTGAATTTATATTTCATTTATATATGTGAATATAAATGAGAATATAAATTAATCATGAGAAAATTTCAAGGATTTGAAAGATTTTAATCATGATTTGAAGTTAAATCCATTAAAGGGAATTTAAAAGATTTAATTGAATTTTTTAATTTTAATTTTAATTTTTGAGTTGGATTTGATGGATGTATATTTATATTTCATTTATATATGAGAATATAAATGAGAATGCAGATATATTTTGAGAAAATCCCATGAGTTTGAAGTGGTTTAATCAAGGTTTAGGTTAAATCCATTAATGAGAAATTAAGGGATTTAAGGGAATTTCAAGCAATTTAAAATTGGAATTTATTTTTTGGGTTTGATTGAATTGAGTTATATTTATATTTCATTTATATATGAGAATATAAACGAGGATATTAATTAATTTTGAGAAAATCTCATGGGTTTGAATAGGTTTGATCTTTGTGCTTTTGAATGCAATACCATTATCAGATATAATTCGTCAAGGCAACATATACGATATGATTCGGCGAAGCACATGTTGGCTGACCTCTCCAGTGGGATGGCTTCCACCCTCTTAGAAAAGTAGTCTAGGTAGATGAATCGATGCCTTGGAAGAAGGAGGATCGATCGGACTTACAATGTACAACACTCAAATGGCCATGAAGCCAATGTAGGGTGTAGAATGTTGGGTGGCTGGTGGAGGACCACACCGTGTACTTGACACTGATGGCATCTTCTAGCTACATCCATGCAATCTGTGATCATCGAAGGCCAGTAGTATCCAAGTTTTTTCATCTTCGTCTTCATCTTTGGACCAGACTAATGAGCTTCACATAGACCTGAGTGTACCGATTATAATGCCATGGGCTTTGTGTTTGTCTAAACAACGTAACCACATTTGGTCAAAGGATCGATGGTACTGGGTGCCATCAACAAGAGCATAGAAGAGAGCTCTCTATTCCACCTGATGGGGTTATGACTTTTCTTGAAGTAGTTTGCCGGTGTTCAAGCAATCTATGAATGGTTGCCTCTAATCTAGCTCCTTATACATTTTGGCAATGACAACCTCCCCTTCAAGAGAAAGTCTCTCGATGAGTTCAACATCAATAAGGGATAGGACTTGTCTATATTGGACCCTTATTGAAATGGACTCATCTTCCATACATGCCAATTCTTTGGCAAGTTTGGCCAAGGCATCTACTACTGTGTTTTCTGCTCGAAGAATCTTGTAGATGGTGACTTAAGGAATCTAGGCCAACAACTTCATGGCATACTCATAGTAATTACAAAGCTTAGGCTTAAGAACCTAGTAGGACTTGATAATCTAGTTAATGACCATCTTAGAATCTCCAAAGATGTTGATGCTCTTGACACTGATTATGACTGCTAACTCTAGATTGGCAATCAAAGCCTCATACTTAACTTTGTTTTTGGTGCAGGGGTTGGAAAGATAGTATGAGAATCTCATCACGTCGTAGTTTGGAGTTAAAAGAACTATTCTTACCATTGCCTTTCCTGGGAGAATAGATCGTGGTGCTTCCCCTTTAAGAAAAAAAGTAGCACAATCAAAATACATCTCCTATCGGTGGTTGCCGGCCTCCTTTAAGTTCATAATTTTTTCATTAGGGAGATCATCACTAAGCAGAGAATCAGTATGAAGTGGGTGTGCTACTAATAAATCTGTTAGTGCCCATCCTTTTATCGCATGGAGGGGTATGAATGTGATGTTGAATTGCAAGAGAATCATGGACAAGAGAGCCAAACATCTGGATAACATTGGTCGTGTCATGAGATATTGCAGTAGATTGGTTTGGGAGATCAAGTTAACCTTATGAGAAAGCATGTAGTGTCGTAGCTTCTAAGATGCATAGATCAAAGCTAGGCAATGTTTCTCAATATGTTAATAGTTTGCTTCAATAGGGATCAGATGACGACTGACGTAGTAGAGAGCGCACTCCTTCCCTTCGTCATTGGTTTGGGCCAATAGAGCGCTGAGAGAATCATCCAATATAGCAATGTAGAGGATGAGTGGCCTGCCCGGGATAGGGGCTGCTAGAACTGGTGGCTTCACCAAGTACTCTTTGATGTCTTCAAAAGCATGCTAACACTTATCATCCCACTTGAACTTGGTGTCCTTTTTGGCAAGTGCTAAGAATTTCTTGCATCTCTCCGACAGGTTTGAGATAAAGCATCTTAGATATGCCAGCCATCCTTGAAAGGATCTGAGTTGAGTTAAACTCTTTGGCGGTGGCATTTCTAAGATAGCTTTACTCTTTTCAGGATCTATTTCTATTCCCTAGTAGGAATTTCCCTGAAGCTACTCCGAATGCACATTTCAAAGGAGTCATTTTGAGGTTATATTATCTTTACCGTTCAAAAACTACTCTCAAGTCAAAGAGGTGGTCTTCTTTTTCTCTGCTCTTGAATACTAGATCATCAACAAAGCCCTCAACCTGATGATTGATTAGTTTGTTGAAGATTTGAGTCATAGCCCATTGGTATGTAGCACCATCATTTTTAAGGCCGAAAAGCATGACCCTATAACAGAAAATTTAGATTGGGGTTCAAAAAGTAGTGTTTCTTTCATCTTCATGAGACATCTTGATTTGGTTATAGCCAAATGACCCATCCATGAAAGAGAAGACTGCATGAGATGAGGCCACATTAATTAGTATAGAAAGAAAACTCATCCTTAGGACATGCCTTGTTTAAGTCCCTAAAATTGATGCAAATGTGAATTTGGCCATTCTTCTTCTTAAACAGACTAACGGATAGGATATTTTTATTCCCTGATGAAACCATCATCGATCAATTTCTTGACTTCAGAAATGACCTATTGTTCAATTTCTAATCGTATGCGTCTAAGAGCTTGCTTAATAGGGGTAACGTTAGGATCTATTACTAGCTTGTGGAATGCTACGTTAGGAGATAATCCAGGAATTTCCTCATAACTCCATGTGAAATATTCTTTAAACTCAGTCAATAGCCTAACTAAGTCATTGGTTTCTTCTTCATTCAGCAATGAACTAATGTATGTCAGGCGTGAATTTTCTTCTATATCGAGGTTGATTTCTTTAAGTTTGTATATTATTGAATGAATCTCCTCTTCAAATTCTAGCAGTGCCTCTTTGACTTGGAGATCATCTAGATCATCTGAGATTTCTAAACACACATTCTCATAAGAGTTGGGGATGTGTGAGAAACTATCAGATTCTAAATGGTTGGTAACTGTAGTAATCTTAATCATCAGGACCCTTTCGAATCCCAGTCCTCTTGATTGTGCTTTATTATTTCATAGCTTTTAAAAATATTTTGACCTATGCGACCATGTTTGAGGAACTAAACCTTTATGTATAAGATTTTGATCACAAGGCGAGTAAAAGTCAAAAGGTAATTCCATTAATTCTTTAAAAGTATCTTCCTCAACTTCTACATCAATTTCAAGGCTTGAAGAGGATGATCCCAAAAAGAACTTCTTCTCCTTCTCCTTCAAGAGGGGCTTCTTACTAAACCTTCAACTTTTTTAAGATGTAAGTGAGGTAAGAGCTAAAGTTCCCTGACCTAATAGTTTCACATAAACCAAATTTGAATACTTTGCTTTGCTTGGGTCTTAGTCTCTGGATCAAAAGGCACCTCCAATGGAACTTCCTTGAGAGGGTTTGGTGGTATACTAATCACATTAGACTCATCCTCAGCTAGATTCCAAGTCTATGTGAATAGTAGGGGTACTCCTATGAATTGGAACACGACCTCTGTTGGCTGAAGGCCAACTAGAGGGTCTCCACCTCTGGAACTACCTCTATTTCTACCTCTGCCTCTACTTGGTGGAGGTTGAGCCATCCTACCCACATATCCATATGATGGAATGAACTGTGGGTGGAATGTGATATGCGGATCTATTTCTTCTTCAATTCCCCTTTCTTGTTCACTTGAACTTTTCTTTTTTCCTTTCATTTTCTTTTATCATTTCTTTTGCTTCTTTTTCTTTTTCTTTTATTTTTACATTTGAATTTTGTCCAAGTTCATGAGAAAGGGTATTTTAAGGAAGATAGTAGGTCACATCCTCATAAATCTCAACCTCTCTAACTGAAAATGGCTTTTCATCTCCATTGACATGGTATTCAATTCCATCTTTTTTGAGCTTGATGCACTGATGAAGGGAGGATGGAATGATCTTATTCAAGGACTACCAAAAAAAAAAAAATTGAATAAATGTAGAACTTGGCTTCAGTCTTCCAATCTCCAAAGGCAACACTATAGAACCTAAAGCCCGCTCACCTTGATCATTGAATCCTCTCAACATCATCCTATCTCCTCAGAGTGTAGAGATGTTGATCTTCAAATAGGCAAGGGTCTTTCGACTCATAATGTTTATCGATGCACCTGAAACCACGAGAACCCTGGCGAGCCTAAACCTGTCCATGTCGACTGTGATGTAGAGGGGACGATTGTTCTCCAAGTCCCTTTGAAGAAGGTCTTCATCTGTGAAGGTGATCCCTTGGGATTCTTTTGCATAATGTGCTTCCTCACCTATAGCGGTCAGTCGAACTAAGCATATTTCAAGATCAAGAAGGGCCTTGAATAGTGATTCCCTCATCTCTTTGGATAAGACAAGGGCATCATATATACTTAGCTTAGATGGTAACTTTCTTAGATAACAAAGGACATTGTAGTCCACCTTCAGCTGGTCTTCCACAAGCATATCCAAGGGTGGAACATCCTGTGGAAGGGCTTCTCGATCTTTAGTATCAATGACTTGTTTTTCTCTATCTTGAGGTGCTACCCTAGGAGGTAAAACCTTGCCACTACATAGGTTGACTTCGGTGATCTCTTGTGGCAGGGTAATAGAAGGTTCTACCTACACATTAGGCTCACTTACAACTTCTCTTCTCCCTGGGACCCAGTCGATGATTCCAAGTCTATCTCAAGAGGTGAACCCGTGTAGTTGAGTTGGAAAGTCCAACTCTAATCGAAGAGGAGAAGATCAAAATTGTTATAGTTATTTAGACTTGAAGAGTTATCATTAGGAATAGAAGAGATAACCCATCGAGTGACACAAATGTAATTCAAACTAGCTTTATTCTTCAATTTCTTGGAATTATCTGGAGGTACAAAGTAGAAGTCAAGTAAAGTGAGTGGTGTAAGGGATTTGATGTCCTTGTCCATTAATACAAGAGTTTTACTAGTAGAAGAAATAGAAGAGCTAGTTGAAATGGAAGAAGTCATCGGTGTGGAAGCTACAACTGTAGGCTGGAGGCCAGACACGGTCAGAGGTTGCGCTAAAGGGTTATCCCAGGCTGACACATGTTGCTACTGTTGAGCTCCCCTTTTCCTAGAGTTGGCACTGGCAACTTGCAAACCTTCATTGGTGTTGGAGGTTTGAGCTAACTCGAAAAGCTTCTTGATCTTAGATGATCTTCTTAGAGGTTTTAGATAGAATATCCCAACCTTTTTTAGTTTTGGTAGGATCACATGTATACCCAAGGATTACCCTAATAAAACTGGAAGGTTGTTCCACAAGGTATTCCTTCAGGATAACTACATCGCTGGTCTTGAAACTGTGTTCAAGCCAGTCCTTGAATGTGAAGCAATCCTCCAAAGTGTGGCCTAGCATATGGTGGTAAGGGAAAAAGTTTGGATCATGATTTTTGCCTACTTCCTCCAATCTCCTAGGCTCAAGTAGCTAAAAATCAGGTTTCTTTAAGAGATTCTTAAAGATTTTCTTGATTACCTTCCTCTTAAAAGAATAAGGTTTGTTTAACTTATCTAAAAAAAGTAGGTGGACATAGCGGTGGCGGGTATGCATCTATGGTGGTATGGCGAGGTGGCTATGCCGTGGAGGCTATAATGGAGGCCGGTATAGCTGCCTCGATGGTCGCAAAGGAGGTGGAGGCTGCTGAGGTCATGGTCTCTCGGACTGATCTCTAGCTAGCTGCTTCCCCTTGGCAACTGCTACTACTGCTCCAAGTTTCTTTTCATAGACCTTCTACGATTTCTGCTTAGGCAACTGAACTTGAAAAGGAAACTATTTGGCCTCTCTTTGTAGGCTAGTCGCCTTGTTGACTTGCTTCTCAAATGTCTTGATAATGAAGCCCTTAAGCATGAAGGTGGCCGGGCAATGCATATTCTTCAAGAGAATCTTAATGGCATGTTGTTCAGATAGCTGTGGTTCACACTTCATACTTAGTTTACGCCATCGGAGAATATAATCAACAAGGGACTCACCGGGGTGCTGTTATTCTACAATGAGATCACTTACAGTAACCCTTTGCTAAGCTCCACTAAATCTCTTGATGAAGAGTTGCTCTAACTCAGTAAATATCTTTACTAAACCATTGGGTAGTTTAGCATACCAATCGAAAGCAATACCCGCTAGGCTACTAACGAAAAGGTGAAATAACAAAGCATCTCTACCACCTACATTGCAATAACTGGCCCTGAAATATGCAATGTGTTGCCTTGGGTTTCCACTGCCATCAAAGCTTTTGAAGGAAGGAGGCAAGAAACCCTTGGGATATTGGATAACATCGAATTCCTCTAGGTAGGGTCTACCATTTGGAACCGATGATCCTCCCCAGGCTTGAGCCAAAGCTTCCTTCACCTACTACTCAGCCATGAATTTTATATCTTTTTCTTGTATGGAGATATTTTTCACTACCTTCCTATACAGGCTAGTGCTACCTTGCTCAATAGGAGGTAGAGTCTTAGCTGGGTCCCAGACATGCACTAACTCAGGCTAATTGACGTCGACTATAGTAAGATGAACTAAGGGGTCTTATTTTTAAAGCACTGACACTGCTATTAACAAGTTCTGTAAATGATGTGCCATCCTATCAATCTGTTCATCCTTCTACCTCAATTGATGTTGGAGGTGCTGGGCTGATTTTGTAGTGTCTTCTTGATCAACCTCATCACCTTCCATGGCTTGTTGTTCTCTAAGAAGAGATCCTCTAGTGTCAACCATGCAGACTCCAACCGAGTCTCCTAATAAGTCATCTTTGTTGGGATCAAAGCTGACTTTCTTTTTATTGGACTAGTCGTACCCTAAGATCTCCTTCTTCTCCATGAAATAATGTGCAACTATCTCATCCAAAGAGTGATCCATCTAAGCAGGTAAAAATAGTCTAGGCTGTCGGTGTGATCACTATCATGCACTAAGAGGCATGGACCTCACCTGTCATTGGAGAGTTAATCCTGTTTGAATTGTACTCACTAGATAAATGACACTCCTAATTGCTATTGGCTACAAGAGGGGTAATAATCTTAGGATGTTCCACTACCACTGGTGTAGTTGGGCTATCATTTGAAATATTTGTAATAACTGTCACCATCTCCACATTCAGTTGTATGGGCAGAGTTGGTGAAGGGACGGCCACAATGCTTCAGGGTTGCCACTCCTTCTACACCACCAGAGGCGAAGGTTGGCGAGAGCTCGACCACTACAATGGGTGGAGAGGGGAGATCCTTGGCCATAGTCGGATCACCAACTGGGTGCGCTTTTCCCGGATGTGCCTTCATGGCCTTAGATGGAATAGGAGATGTTGTAACCTGCTTGGCGATGGTGAGGGTAGAGTGGTGGGGTGGAGACTCTCTGACTGAGCGCCCTCTGTGATGGCTAGTCCCAGTGAGAAGAATATTGTTAGTATGGTAGGTGGGGTGGCAGAGCTGGAAAATCAAATCAAAGCGGTGACGGTGAACCTTCATCGCTAGTAATGTGGTTGTATGGGCCTCATGGCCCTCTCCTGAGATTGCTTCCCCATGGGGATGATAGGTCAGAGATCAAATTGTGTCCCGGACTATGGCGTCCATGTGCTCCACACGGCATAAGATAGCGTAGGCATCGACCTCCTGCTCTTGAAAACTGGTGAAAACACCGGAGGTGATGAATGGATCCTTTTGACATCCTCTATGTCTAACCCAGAGAGGTGATGGAATTGGTTTTCTATAACTAATGGTGAAGTGACAACGGGGAAGCATACTCAAATGCAGGGGAAATCCTTCTGACATCTTCTCTACCTCTAGCTCCCTAGCGATCCTGGTGTATTACCGCTTGATCATGCGGTTCTTATTCCTACACTATGTACGGGTAGGATGGGAGGAGTTTGAGCTAGAACTATACTCAAATGTAGGGGGCAAGCCCTGAGACCAGGGGAGCCTTACCCTTAGAGGGTATAGATGAGATGGTATTAGCCCTCACTAGGGTAGCATGAGAAACCCTTGGGCACTGTCAGTCTAGTACTACTTAGCTATAATGGCCTGGTACGCCACACTTTAATGAGGAGACATCATCGAGGGTAAGTCAATCTTGATGACCGACCTGCTGTCACCCCGCTAACTGTGAGGGGAGTGCCTTCACAAGTAATCCTGGCTCCCTCAAATCCTCGACCAAAGTGAATCAGATGAGTATGGTCCGGATGAGGGAAGTCACCTTGATCTAAAGCCAGATCCATACCATGGGGGAAGGTAAAAATAAACTTTTGAGAACCACCATTTAATAGAAAGTAAACAACTACTGCCAGTAAGATCTGCAATGAGAAATGAATTTGTATCAGATATCTATCTCTATAAATTTTTTAATTTTGAATTTGAAAATTTGAACCCACATCCAACAACTTGGAAGTGCTATGTAGGGTACAAATGGATTTGAGAAGATTGATTGAAAGAGAAATTTGAATATGAATCCAACTTCAATAAATTTAGGAATGTTGAAATATGGGTTCAACATTTTTGATAAGGATGCTTCCCTAGGTTCATGTTAGTTTTGAATTTGAATTTTATTTATTTATTTTGAGGACCCTTTCCTTTTACAAAGTTGGGTATGTTAAAGTAAGGGTCAAATTGATTTTGTTTTTGTTTGATTATTTTGGAATTTTACTTACTTAGCAAATTTAGGGATGTTAAGTAAAGTGTTTGAGAAAGTGATTGTTTCTTTTTATGAATTTTGTTTTGATTTTGGAAAATTTGGAATTCTCACTTAGCAAATTTAGGTATGCTAAGTGAAGAATCTAAATGTGTTTTATTTGATTTTTAAAAATAGAATTCTTAGCAAATTTAGGTATGCTAAGAAAATCCTAAGTGTTTCATTTTGTTTTGATGTTTTTATTTTTGGAAAAGGTAGGATCCTTAGCAAATTTAAGTATGCTAAGGAAATCCTAAGTGCTTTAATTTTGTTTTGATTTTATTAAAAGTGGAAACTTTACTTTAACAAATTTGGTATGTTAAAGATGAAGTCCCACTTAGTTTTGTGAAATGGAAATTTTACTTAGCAAGTTTGGGTATGCTAAATGAAACTCCAAATGGTGTGTTCAAAATTCTTGATTTTTTTTTACTTTGAAAATGGAAACTTCTCCTTAACAAATTTGGTATGCTAAGGAAAGAATTTCCAAAGGTGTTTGAAGATTTTGGTTTTGGCTTTGGAAACTTCACTTTAGCAAATTTGAGTATGCTAAGTATGGTTCCAAATGGTCTTTGAAAATTTTTTATATTTTGGATTTGGAGACTTCACTTAAAAAATTTGGGTATGCTAAATGAAGTTCCAAAAAGTTGTTTGAAAAATTTTGATTTTGGGATTTGGAAACTCCACTTAACAAATTTGGGTATGTTAAGTGAGATTCCAAATGGTGTTTGAAAATTTTTAGATCTTGGATTTGGAGACTTAACTTAACAAACTTGGGTATGTTAAATGAAGTTCCAAATGTGTTTTGAAATTTTTTTTTGAATTTTGGATTGGAGACTTCACTTAACAAATTTGGATATGTTAAATGAAGTTCCAAATGTGTTTAGAATTTTGAAAGTATGATTGTTGATTTTTGATTTTGGATTTGGAAACTTTACTTAGCAAATTTTAGTATGCTAAGTGAAGTTCCTAATATTTGTTTTGAAAATTTTTGAATTTTGGATTTGGGGATTCCACTTAACAAATTTGGGTATGTTAAGATGAACTTCCAAAAAGTTGTTTTGAAAGATTTTGAAATATGATTTTTGATTTTGGATTTGGAAACTTTAATTAGAAAATTTGAGTATGTTAGGTGAGGTTCCAAATGATGTTTGAATTTAGATTTTGGATTTGGAGACTTCACTTAACAAATTTGGAATGTTAAATGAAGTTCCAAAAAGTTGTTTGAAAAATTTTGATTTTGAGATTTGGAGACTCTACCTAACAAATTTGGATATGTTAAGTGAGGTTCCAAATGGTGTTTGAAAATTTTTAGATTTTGGATTTAGAGACTTCACTTAACAAATTTGGGTATGTTAAATGGAGTTCCAAATGTGTTTTGAAAGATTTTGAAATATGATTGTTGATTTTTTATTTTGAATTTATAAACTTCACTTAGCAAATTTGAGTATGCTAAATGAAGCTCCAAATGTGTTTTTAAAATTTTGAAATATGATTGTTGATGTTTTAATTCTTGAAAAGAGGACTTCCATTCAATAAATTTAGGTATGTAGAATGGAGATCAATCTTATTTTTAAAACATGAGATTCTTATTTTGTGTGAGATTATTGCTTTTTTGAAAGAGAGGAATTCCAACTTAAAACATATGTGAGATGTGTTCAAGTGGGCTTTCCTAAATGATATTTATTTTTAGTTGGGAATGAAATCTTCATTTAATAAATTTGAGTATATTAAATAAAGATGTTCATGTGTGCATTTTGAAAAGTTTAATTTTGTTTGGCAATGAACCTTTCTTTCAATAAGTATGAGTGTATTGAATAGAAAGATTCATGTGTGCTTTTTTTTTTAAATAACTTTTATTTTGTGATTTTTGGAAAGATGGTTGTTCATTTTATTTTGAAATTGAAATCTTCATCAAAGTGAATTGAAAGAAGATATTCATTTGTGCTTTTGGAAAATGTTATTTAGTTTTATTTTTTTAAAGTCCCTACATGTAACAATTATGGGAATTGTTAAATGGGGGTGATAAAATTTTGTGAAAAATATTTTATTAAGTGTATTTTTGAAAAGGTGCTTTTTTTGAAAAGCAAAGTTCTTATGGAAGACTTATTTTATCTTTATTATTGTAGAATGAACCTTTCCTTATCATCAAAATGATAAGGAGGAAAACTTTAAAATATTTTCTTTTTATTTAGATCTTTTCATTTTACCCATTGGAGAAACCAACGGGGGTTTTAAGACTAACAAGGAATGCAGTCCTAAAACCTGAAGATGTTGGCTAACTTAACTTAAGAATGAAATAAGCTAAGTGCCAACGGAAAGAAGGATAGTCTTGGATTCATACTAAAGGACAAACCCACATTGATACTCAAAGACAACGATCATTTACCAAAGTTGGAGGGAGGAACCATCCCCAGCGGAGTCGCCAAAAAAATTTGTGGAGAAAAATTTCTATACATGGGAGTCACCTTCAAATCTATTGGTGAGAACTGAAAGAGACAAGCATATAAAAATTTACCTTTTTAGGACCACACGCAGTTCAGCAGATGTACTTATTTATGTGATCGAGTACGCCATCAAGGAAATAGTGTGCTATCTCAAAAGATAGAAATCACTACCCTTTAATGGACCTAATCACCTCAACAAGGACTCCTAAGGACGATTGGTATGCATATGTACCAGATATTCTTTCCCTATTTTACATGAAAAAGTAAAGCATGATTTATTTTAAATCGGGTTCATTAAGTTCCCTATAGGGGCAAGCCCCCCATAGTTAATTACATCCTAACGGACGGGATCTCTTAGGAAAATTCTAGACTAAGGTAAATGATCGTTGTCTTTGAAGATTTCAATAAGAAGGACTATCAACTGATTAGTTCATGTTTGAAGATCAATGTGATTGATTGAAAGAGGGACTTATTATCGAAGCCAAAATGGAAGATAAGTAAGAAATTCCCATGATGCTAGGAAACCTAGCGAGCATCTCAAACTATCCTATAGTTGAGCTTTACATTTTTGAAATTGATTTAGTTTATTTAAGTTAAATTTTTTATTAGAAATTTAGGACTTATGATTCCTTAACACAAGATTAAAAAAATACCTAAGAGGTGAGGAATTATGCTTATGACCCACAAAGGGGAGAAGCAACCTCAGAACCTAAATCTAGGGAGCTTTGGCGAGAGCCAAAATCACAACCTAAATCTAAGGCACAAATTGGGTAATTGGTTTGCCTCCACAAGAGAGGACAAACTACCTAATAGCTTGGACTTACAACCGCCTGGGGGTGGCCACCAACTAACTCCTACAATTTTAAATACATGTAGGCAAGTCTTATGCTTATGCAAGATAGCTAGGTTGTTATTTATTTAGAAAGAGACTAAGTCCTTAAACTCACTCCCTAAAGAGACTAGATCATGTAAAGGGACATGCTTCAAATGACCTAAATCTAATGTAATTCAAATTTCATTTTATTTTTTTTGGACAATTATTTTGACTCAGGCTAATAGAATTCATATGACTAATGCATGAGAAATAGAGTTATTGGCCAAAATTAGCGAGAAAGGAGGAGGAGAGTTTTCACCATAGCTCTCAAAGGTGAAGCCAACTTTCTCTAACAAAGGTGGAAGCCCTCCAATCAATAGTGAAATAAAATGCATTTGTGCATGATATTATAAAAGAAATGCTCATCCAGCTAAGGGGTTGCTAATTCTTTTATCTTGATTTTAAACCTAAGCTTTAGGTGAGGTTATGAGTTATTTAATTTTAATTTTGAGTTGCTAAGTTAGGTAAAAAAATTTATTTTTTTTTCTAAAGAGCTTAATCAACATCCAGGTCATACATAAAGCAAGAAAGAAACTAAAAAAAATGCCACTTAATGCAAAAGCTAAACAAATCATCAACCAATTTATAAGCTAATCGCAAAAAGAATAAAAGGTCGTTGTGGTCGGGCACCACCTCAAAAACTTGAAAATATCAAATGTGGGTAGCCGAGCTCTACCCTTATACAACTAGGATTACAAATGAATAAAATTACAATTAAGCAAGGAATTCATTATTATGGGGGTCTTCAAGCTTTATTTCTTTTTTCTTCTTTTCTTCTTTCTTCTTTAGTTCTTTCTTTTGGATGGTTGGTAGGTAGATGCTCTAAGACTTCACATGGTGCATAAGATAGGATCTTATAATCAATGCTCATCCTAATACTCATAACAATCATTCCAAAATCATAATTGCACAAATTTACATGCAAAGGAAAAGTGAGAATCTAACTAATATCTGCAAAATAAAGGTTAGCTAAAACAAACCACACAAATTCCAAGCATGTATATTGGAGTTATCACCCCACACATGGGTGACTAAGTCCAATTGGCCTATTGGATTATGCTTAGGGGTATAAAGCACCTACAAGTAAATGCATTTATATTTTTTTTTTATGATAGCGCCCCTCAAGCACAATCCTCTACAGAAATGAATTAGACTAAGAGCATCCTACCATTCATTCTATGAGCATACACCCTAACATACAGTCTAAAACATATATCAAAAAATAAAATAAATATCAAACCATACACCGACCTAACCTAAAGCTAGAAATGGTGACTTAGGCTAATGTGTGTGCTCTGATGGCTTGTGTGGTATGCTTAGTTATGGCTTTATGTTCAAATTTTCTAAGTGTGAAGAACATGTTCAACTTAGAGGAGGGTTTCATTTAAGTTGTTTAATTATTTTGGGTTGATTTTATTTCATGTTTTGATTTAGTTTAAGTGGATCATACAATTAATTACTAGGTTATGAAGAGAGAGAAAGAGAAGAGAACTTCACTTCTCTTTCCTTCCTAACCTAAGTAATTTTTAAAGTAGATTCACATTTTAATTTTGTTTAGGTGAATGTTTTGATTAAATCTTTTAATTAATCCTAAGTTTAGATAAACTCTAAACAAACCAATTAAAAAAGAGAGGCATTTTAACATTAAATAAAATGAATCAAAATTCACATAACACACATTACTTCATTTCTTTCCCAACATATATAACATGCATATGGATGGACCCTAAGCATATCTATACATACAAAATGAGAGTATTTAACATACTTTATGATGCATGCTAAGTAATCCATTTAAGAAAATTTTGAAGTTGAATATGCATGATTTTTCTTAAACAGAAAGGGTTTTCCTTATCCAAATTTTCACATATACACATAAAAGTAAGAAAGGCATAAGTGAGTATAGCACCATTGTTAACTAGAGGTGTAAGGTACAAGACCTACTTAGGGATACTTAAAGTCTTTTAACGTCAGTGTTGTCTAGACTAATATATCACTTTCCTTAAATACAAACATATGTTTAAAAGAAATGAAATGGAAAAGAAGAATGCAAAAAATTTTTAATGGTTTCATTTTATTTTATGCAATTTATGTGTGCAAGCATGGGTAACCCTTCTTAAGTGATAGCATAGAGATGAATAGGGTATAGAATTAAGTAAGTATTGGGCTATTTTCAAATGAACCCTACATCTTACAAACTCCTATTCAAAATTATACCAATCATAAGAAAGAAAGGAAACCTATGCTAAGCATACCTTTATATTATTTCACATGCAAGCTTATAATTAAAGTATAAGTAGCACACTTTTAGATTTGGTATTTGATTGATATATTTTGAAAATAATTTGGATTTAGTAGTGATAATAGTCATGCATATTTCTACTTTAGCCAACACATGCAAATTTGACATAAAGTAAACAATTTCATTTTAAAATTTGAATTTCAAAATTATGAATGCATGACATCACATGACATACAACTTAACATGTTGGGGAAAGATCCAAAGCAATGAAAGCATGTAAACAAACTCACTTCACTTAAATCCTAAAGATATTCTTATGGAATAAGAAAGTTTAAAATAAATCAGAGTGAATTCAAAGTGATTTTTGTTTAGTTTGAAGTTTGATTTAATTTTGAAAATGTGAGATGAATTTGTTGTTCCTAACCCATTCCCATATGTGTTTGATATTTTTGTTTAATTTTTAGATAATTAAATCCATTTTTATGCATTAATTAGGTTAATGCATGAATTAAGTAACTTAATTAACCCCTACCCTCACCACCTTGGGAGAATTAACTAAATAATTATGAGCTAATGAGATGATATAAAACTCACAAGGAATTTAAATTTGTAATGCACTTAATAAGAAAGAGGCCTAATGCAATTTGGCTCACAATTAAAAGTTAATTAAGCTAAGGGGTTTAGCTTAAGTAATTTCAAAAACACCCTTTCATACTTATGAATGGGGTTTTGATTTCTTTAATTGAACTTAGGCTACTAAACACCTAAGAATCTATCCAAAGTAGATTAATTAAGTTCTAGAACATTTATAATTTTTAGAAATTAATTAATGGGATAATTAATGAATTAACCTTTAATTAAGAAGAGATTAAGGAGAGAAAAGGGGGCTTAGGGAATAGCTTAAGAGAAATGCCCCAAAAATACACCATAAACCTCCAACTTACTGGATCTAACCATATCAACCTTAATCATGGGTTAAAGTCACTAATTATACCTTAATTATTCTTAATTATATAAAGAGGGTAATTACAAAATTCATATGCAATTATTCTAATCACGCCCTCAATAAATCCCAAGAAAATTAGGGGAGATAGAAGTCATCTGATAAAACATACCCAAGAAATTTGGGATTAATCAGAGGCCTAATTAAAAAATAAGTAGCAAAATAAACTTTCTAATAAAACCCATATTCAGAGAAAAATATAATTCAAAACCCATTGAACTTAATTTTAAAAAATTCTAGGTTGAATTATCTTTTGATATGATTTTATGTCATAATTATTTTGAATTTTCTAGAAGGAGTTAAGAATTTTGGAAGTTCCTTAAGTTAATCAGAAATTAGTTAAGCAATTTAAGTAATCGGCTCACGCGATGCGGTGGTTGCTTACAAGTTTAATGCTTTGTGAGGGGGTTTCTTAAGTTGTCAAATCTCGAATGGAAGCTAGTGGCGCACGTGATTTGATCCCTGCCTTCCGATCAAAAATCAGACGGCCATGGATCTCCCCGTGGTTTAAAATGGACAATAAAATTTCTAATCATGCGGGATTATCTCAGTCGTCCATCTAAACTGCACGGATGGACGGTTGAGATCTCCCAAGTTCTTCCCCTTGATCAGTAGAGATCATCCATGATCAAGGGGATGATCCAAGATCGATCTAGCATGGATTCAAATCAAACTTAACCCACACTATCTAAAGCTAAAGAATGACAAATCCAATAGTCAAAAATTGATGGGGTGATTATTTCTTTCACAAAGCTCCACACCACATTGAGTTTAATGGTCAAAAAATCCCATACCTCACCGGAGATCATCACCGGTGCTCGATTCCCTTGGATAAGCTTCGTCTGGTTGAGACGAAGCTGTGTCAAGAGTATGAGCACTTGATGTTGAGTGGATTGATGTATGGACCAACTCCTCCTTAGCTAGCTTGCGACTTTGATCCAATTAGGTCCCTTCTTGCCTTTAGAGCTTGGGAAAGAACTTAGGTGAGCTCGACTTGGTTACCTAAGAGTGCTTGCAAAAGGAATTGTAGTGGATTATAGTGTGGAAGAAGTTGGAGAATGGATTAAGCTCTCCTTTGTCAATGTTTGAAAACTGAGAACTAGCTTTCTTAAATCCTCTCTAAGAAGCTTGGGAGTACTCTTTGATTCTTGCTTTGAGTTCCTTAGCTTCAATCGACAGAGGGGAAGTTAAAATTGAATTGAATTAAGGGGAGTTTATCTCCCCCTTAAAGGATCGGACTGCTAGCAATGCTCTTGCCGTTTTGATCCAATTGAGCTTAGGCTATGGGTTGTTTGATCAGTTAAAAGTGTGCACATGGTTGATTTGAGCCAAGGAGTGGATTGTCAATCTCTCATGTGCTTGAATTTGAGATTGAGAGGGAGTTTGAATTTTGCATTTTGACCCTATATGGTCGGGTTTGGTTTAAGGGCCAATTGGGCTGACCCAAACCCATTGGGTTGGGTGCACCACTCTGCCCTAGGTCCTCTTGAGCTTTTAGGAAAGCCTCAAGTGAATGTGAAGAGGGTATGACCAATTTACCCATGGATTAAGCCAAAATTTATTCTATGGCCTAGGGTATAATGGTCATTTTGCCATTTTTCCACTTTGGATATATTGGGTATGTGGAGAAACTAGGTTTGCCCAAGTTTCATGAGATTTGGAATTCATTTGATAGGGTTTGGCTCATGTTGACCCATTTAGGTCAAAATGGGTCAACTTGGGTCAAGTTGACCAATAGGTCAAATTGGGTCAAACCAAAGGTTGGATCAAGTTCATATGACCATTTGAAATGTTTTGGTGGCTTTGGTTTTATTCAATTTGGTATAGTTTTGGATTTGGCTCATATGACTTCATTTAGGTCAAATGGGTCAAGTTGACCTATTTGACTTATTTTTGATAGGTCAAGGGTTGGTTTAGGTTTGGTTAGTCATATGGAGTGGATTGGTATCTTTGTTTCTAATCAATTTTGGTTAAGTTCAAATAACACCCTTTAAGGTCAATTGGGCTTGAGTTGGCCAATAATTGAGGTTTTGGTCAAGTTCCACAAGTGATCTGGAATGAACTTGACCCATTAGTTTCAATCAATTTGGCTTAGATCAAGTTTTGACACATTTTGACTTTTTAGGTAAAAATGGGTCAACTTGGGTCAAGTGGCCAATTGGGCTAGGTTGGGCTCAAATGTTGGCTTGATCAAGTTCAAACATAAGTCATGAGTGAACTTAGATCAATGGTTTCAATCAATTTGGCCTAAGGTGGAATTTGGCTATGTTAGGTTTCATTTTGGGTTAAGTGTTGCCTTGGTCAACCCTTAAGTTTGACTTAGTTTGACCCAATTTGATTGATTGATCATCCCATGATGATAGTTGATCATGTTGAAAGGGATATATGAGTTTGGTTTAATCCAATTTGGTTAGGATTAGAATTTGGCTCATAATGGTACTTCAGATCACTTTGGGTCAAGTGAGCCTAAGTGGGTCAAATAGCATGGTTAAAGCTTGATTTGAAGTTAGTTGATCTTGTATATGAACTAAGATTGAAATATAAGTCCATTTACAAGTGGTTTGAAGTCAAATGGGTTTTGATCCATTTGACAATTTCATATTCAAAGGAAGAATATGAAAGGGTTTGGGCTTTGATTTTTTGAACTAGGTTTTGATTATTTGATTGGAGTTTTGATTTATATATGAGCTCATGATTGTAGGGTTGATTGAATCATGAGAGAAAAATCAAGAGTTTGGCTTGATTTGAAATTGATTTGGCTAAGTTCAAGATTTTAACTTGAAAGGCTTAGATTGGATTTTGAGTGAATTTGAGTTTGATTTTTGGAATTGAATTTGATTGTTTGAATTTATATTTCATTTATAAATAAGAATATAAATGGATCATGACTTGTGAATATAAATAAGAATATAAATGGATCATGAGAAAATTTTAAGGATTTGAAGTGGTTTAATCATGACTTGGGCTAAGTCCATTAAGAAGGATTTAAGGGACTTAGGAAAATTTGGAGTAGGGATTTGAATTTTTGAATTTGATTTGATTGATTTATATTTATATTTCATTTATATATGTGAATACAAATGAGAATATAAATGAATTATGAGAAAATTCATGACTTTGAATTGGTTTGATCAAGATTTAGGCTAAGTCCATTAATGGAGAATTAATGACTTAAGAATTTTAAATTGGAGACTTAATTTTTGCCTTTGATTTAATTGATCTATATTTATATTTCATTTATATATGTGAATATAAATGAGAATATAAATGAGTTTTGAGAAAATCTCATGAGTTTGAAATGGTTTGATCATGATTTAGGCTAAGTCCATTGAGCAACAGGTCATTTTTGAAATCAAGAAACTGATCGATACTGGCTTTATTAAGGAAGAAAAATATCCTTAAGTCCCTTAATTTTTTGAACTATAAGAGACTACAACATGAGTGATATGAATAATGACTTAGTCTAATGCAAATCTTATCAAATTTTATTTGATTTTTGACTCTTTATTTTGACACAGGCTATAGTGTTTTTATATGCCTAAATGCATGGTCAAATTGATTATGGGCTAAATAAAAGAGAAAGAGGTGTTCTCCCATCATAGGCTCTTAAAGGTTAAGCTCATTTCTATCTGGCAAAGATGGAAGCCCTCTCTTAACAAGAGTGAAACAAAATGATATGCGTGATGTTAAGCATACAACATCCAGCTAAGGGGTTGCTAAATATTTTAGTATCATGATTTAATGTTTAGGCTTTATATGAGGTTATGAATTATTTTAAAAGTTTAGTTATTTAATTGGGGTAGAAATTTTATTTTTATCCTAAGAGCCTAACAAATCCAGGCTATACAACAATCATCAATCATAAATAAATTATAAAGAGGCACACTTTTTCGAATGCACAAGCTAAACAAAATATCGAACAATTTTATAAAGTTAACGCAAAAGAATAAGAGGCCGGTATGGTCGGGTACCGCCATACAACCCGAGAAAGAAATGGGCAACCGAGCTCTATCCTTATACAACCCGGTATAATGAAATAATAATTATAATTAAATTACCACAAATGAATGGGAGCTATGGGGGATCTTCAAATCTTCAAAGCTCTTTCTTTCCTTCATTTCCTTCTTCCATTCGGTTGGGCAAGCTCCATATGATCGCATGGTACATAAGACTTGGTCTTGTAACCAACGTTTATCCTAAGCCCCCATAGCACTAATCCTAATTCCTAATGCAAAATTACATTAAAATAATAGGAAAAGGTAAATCTAACTACACCTACAAAATAAGTGTTAGTTAAACACGCCATACAACCTAAGTAGTTATATGAATAATTTGGACTTAGCACCCTGTACATGGGTAACCAAATCCACCTATCCTAATGTAAATTATGCCTAAGAGTTAAGCAACCTGCACAACCAAAATATTTATATTTATTTTAAGCAACCCTTAAGCATAATCTCCTACAGAAAATATGATTAGGATAATCACAGCCTAACATCTAGTCTACGAGGCATACACCCTAACATCCACTCTACAAAAATATATCACAAAATAAGCATACATCAAACCATGCACTGCCCTAACATAAAGCTAGAAGTGGTGACTTGCTCTAATGTGTGTGTTAAGGTTTGTGTGATATGTCCTAGCTAGGCTTTGAAGTTAAGATTTTCTAAGCATGAAGAATATTTAATTATAAAGGGTGATTTCACTTTAATTGGTTTAATCAATTTACAAATTTTACTTAATATCTTCTTTGGTTTCATTTGACCTACACAAAATAACTAAGTGTTATGAAGAGAAAGAGAGGATCAATCTCTTTTATCCCTATCTTAAGTCACATCTAAATCAAATTAATTAATCAATTCTCTTTAGTGAATAGCTTATTATATGTTTTAATTAGTCATAAGTTTAGGCTTATTTTAAATAAACACATTCAATGAGAAAGGCATCTTAAAGTTAGTTGGAATGAATTACTATCATATAACACATGTTTGTTCATTTCTTTCCATCATGTATATCATGCATATGATTAAATCCTAAGCATAGCTATACATGCAATTTCTATCTTAACACACTTAAATGATGAATGTATGTAAATGTATTCGAAATTAATATTTCATTTGGTTGAATGATTTTGCCATATTGATTTAAAGATCTATCTAGATTCCTAAGCAAAAGCATAAGGAAAGAACCTTAAATCATATGACTATTCAACTCAACTAATTAAGAAAAGTATGAATGCGTGTCTTTTTGATAGAAAAATGGGGGTTTTCATTCATTAGCTAAGTACACATCCACATGTATAAAAGTTCTATGCAAGTACGAGGCCAATATTCTGCACCAAGGGAACGAGGTAGGAACCTCCTTGGAGCTACTTAAAGCTGTGCATCCATGGAATATCCAGACTAATATATTGTTATCCTTAGATACATGTGAATGTATAAATAACTATAAGAATAGAAAGCCATACAAAAATTATATTTTTGATTTGATTAATTTATTTTATATAAATGAATTAAAGCTCTATCTAGATTCTAATGCCCAAATGCATAAGAATAAAATCAAGCAGGTATGTTGCCATTGTTCTACACCAAGGGAATGAGGTAAGAACCTCTTTAGGGCTACTTAAAGTCATGCATCCCTAGGATGTCCAGACTAATATTCTGCTAACATTCTTACTTATGCAAATCAACACATGAATGTAAAGAAGAGACTTTATTTCATCACCAAATTTATATTCACTTGCATTTCCTATGTATATATAATTAAATTTATAATATATAAGTATATTTATTCATTAATAGACTTTCAAAATTATATTTGAGATTTAATAGTGATACTAGCCACACATATTTTTAATTTAAATCAACACATGCAATTTGACATAAAAGAAATCATTTTATTTAATTAATTTTGAAAGAGATGGATACATGAATCACATGACATACAATATTTAGCATGATTATAAAGAAATAAAATAACACAAGCATGTGATTTCATTCAAATCAACTAAGTCCTATGGACCATCAAACTAAATGAGATTATTTAAAATAAACCAAATTTCTTTAATGTTATTATATTTTTATATTTGATTTGAGTTAAGGAAAGTGAAAGAGGTTTTATAATCCTAATCACATTCCCCATGTGTGAGTAAATCTGATTTAATGAAGGATAATTAGGTTGCTTTTATGTCTTAATTAGATTAGGGTATGAATTAAGTCAATTAATTAATCCTTACCTACATCACCTTAAGTTAGTTAACTAATTAATAATGAGACAATATGATATGCAACCACATAAAAAGTAAATTTGCAATGCTCCTATGAAATGAAATGGGTCTAATGTAATTGGCTCATGATTAATCGTTAATTAAGCTTAAGGGATCTCACTTAATTATTTTTATGGTTTTCCCACACATGTGAGCTAAATAATTTGAACACCCAAAAAGCTACGCAAAATAGATTAAAGGTGATTAGATGTGAAATGGATTTTAGATTGAGTTAATTAAACTCATTAATCCATTTGATTAAGCATTAAGCATTTTTAATTAACTTAAGGAAAGAGAGCAAGAAAGAGGCCTTAATCTCAATCCCTAAATCTCATATTTGATCACTGAGGCTATGATTTTATCTTGGGGATTAATTAATTAATTAAGCTATTAATTACCTCATTAATCATTAATTAATATAATTCCATGAAGTAAAGAAAACTTAGGAAGTGAGTTAGGGAAAATGTCCCAATCACATTCCCTAAGATCCCTTACTGTTCAATAGAGGTAATTAGGCTTAAATAATTAATTAAGCCACTCTTCATTCAGTAATTATCAATAATTAAATTAAGAGAGGGATTAAGGCTTAATCAATTGATTTCTCTAATTAAGCAGCCAACAAAATCATAGAAAAATAGACGAGGCGGAGGTCATCCCCCTAAACACCCACAAAAAGTTTGATATTAATTGGGTGATTAATTAAGGATAAATTAAGCTAATTAGATTTTCAATTAAACCTTAATTAAGCAAAAAATCACTATTCTAAATTAATTAATAATAATTTTCTTAGATTCTACTCTGAAATATCTTTAAAATGAGCCTAAGTTTATATTTTTAGAATTTTTCTAGGATCAGTTATGAATTTAAGAAGTTTCAACCTTAAAAATAGATTATTTAACCTTAATTAAAGCCTTAATCCTGTCAGGCCATGTGGCAGCTGATGTGGCATGATGACGCGACACGCTTTCCACGTGGTGCGACGGGATTAGCTATTTAAGTAGTCACATATAAAGGCTGACTCGAATGGCGATAAACGTGCTAACTTCGTGGACCGTCCGATCTATGATCGGATGGCCATGATTTGATCCATGGTTTAGGAAGGAATCGAGGGATCTAATGTGGGATCTAATAAGAGCCATTCATTCCAATCACGTAGAATGGACGGCTCATGATTTATCTCATTCGCGAGCGGTGAAAGAAGGATGTCGTCCATCTTTCCCCATTCGATCCGAGCTCACTCAAGCTTGGATTGCCTCCAAATTCATCCCACACCTTCGAGGAGGGGAGGCGCGCACATCCAACGACTAAAAATTTATGAAGTATGAATTTACTTCACAAAAGACCAAGCGATTTTTTCATACAAGGCTTAGTTTGTAAAATTACCTCACCAGAGCAAATGTCTGGCAGTGGATCGTCGGAGGTAGCTTCGCCTAGTTGAGGAGAGGCCCTGTTGAGAAGCTTTGAGCTTGATTTGGTGTAGAGTGCTCGGTCGACCAATCCACGTGTGTGAAGGCTTCGGTTCCAATCGAACTCCAATCTCTGGTGCTCTAAAAGGCTTGGAGATGACTCAGTTGGCTTCAACAGAGTACAAGAATGGTGGTGCAAGGAATTGAAGTTTGATTTAGTAGAGGGGGGGGGGGGGGGGTTAAAGAGTGGTGTCTTGTTTTAGGTTTTGATGAGGAATGTCGATCAAGAAGGCTTAGGATGCTCTAGTAAGCTCTATGGGATTTCGAAATGGCCTCAGAGACTCTTAATAAGCAATTGGTATTGAATCCAGCTCGAATTGAGGCGGTATACCCCTTAATTGCCCATGATGAACTGACGGGGTTGATCCTACAAAATCCATCGATTGGCCGTTGTCGAGTCATTGGAGGGATCGCTGCCAGCTCCACATGGCACGCCAAGAGTGGATGAAGTGGTAGCAGGAGTCTCAAGGCTTGATATGAGGAGATTGTGTGGGAGTGATCTTCTTTACAGTCATTGGGTTTGGCCATGAAAGGGAATGGCTTGGCTTGTTTCCCTTGGTCCATGGAAGATGCTAGGATGACTTAGGGTGGGTTAAGGTGGTCTAGGAGTTCCTCATTTGGCACTTTGATGGATACTAGGGGGAGGCAAAGTGGACTTTGCAATTTAAAGTAAGAATCTGATGCAAAGAGAGGGTGTCCATTGGTTAATCCCCTTGGAATGGGTCCCACATGGACTTGGGCTAGTTTGGAGCTGACTTAGGGTTAATTTGGGTTAGGTTAGTCAGCCACCAAGGTTCCATGAAGTGATTTTGGGTGGTTTGGCTTAATTTGGTCAAAATAGGCTCATTTGGGTTAGGTTGGGTTGGGTTGACCAATTAGTCAAATTGGGTCAAACCAAGGCTTGGGTTAGATTCATATGACGATTTGGGATGTTTTGGCTCAATTGGTTTTGGTTAATTTGGCCTAGATTTGAATTTGACCCATTTAGATTCAAAAGGGTCAAATGGGTCAAGTTGACCAATTTGACCAAATTGGGTTGCATTAGGTATTGAGTCAAGTTCAATTGGTTGATTGAAAAAGATTGTAGGCTTTGGTTTAGTTTAATTTGGATTTAATTTGAATTTTGGCTCATTTGATCCTTTAGTTCAATTTCGACTATGTTGGGTCAAGTTGACCAATTGGTTAAATTGGGCTCAATCATAGCTTTAGACAAGTTCAACAAGTGATTTGGAATGAACTTAAGCCATTGGTTGCAATCAATTTGGATTAAATCATGATTTGACTCATTTGGCTTTTCAGGCCAATTTGGGTCAACTTATGTTAAGTGGCTAATTGGACTTGGTTTGGCTCAATTGATGGCTTAGTCATGTTCAATCATTGATTATGAGTGGGTTTGGGTCAATGGTTTCAATCAATTTGATACAAGATGGATTTTGACTTGTTTGGGTTTCATTTGGGTTAAGTGTTGACTTGGTCAAATGACCAAGTTGACTTGGTTTGATCCAATTCAAGGTAATTGATCACCCTAGGATGATTGTTGATCATGATATGGGGTTTGGATTTGGAAATCATTTAGTCAAGTTCAAAAAATTGGCTAAAAGGGCTAAAGTTAGGAATTTGATTTGATTTGGGTTTGGTTTTGGCCATTTGGATTTATGTTTCATTTATATTTGTGAATATATAAATGATTTATGAGAAAATCACTTGAGTTTGGAATGATTTGGAAACAAATTTAACCAAATTGAGGGATGTAGGTCAAAAGGGTTAAGCAGGGAATTGATTTGGTTTGATTTAGTTTGATTTGATTTGAATGGTTTGAATTTAGATTTTATTTATATTTATGAATATAAATGAAGGAATGATTGATTTATAAAGAAATCAACCAAATTTGATTTGGTTTGAAGGAGGCTAAGGTATGAATTCACTTATGAAGGGATTTAGAATTTGAATTTAATCATGGGTTTCAATCATTTGATTTGAGATTGGATTTATGATTTGGGTTGGGATTTGATTTGAGATTGAATTTGATGTTTGAGAAAATCACTTGAGTTGGGGTTGATTTGAATTTGGTTAAGGCTAAGTCCATAGGATAAAATCAAAGGGTTTAGTAAATAATTTGGAATTTGAATTCAATCATGGGTTTCAATCATTTGATTTGGGATGGGATTTATGATTTTGGATTTGAATTTGAGGTTTGATTTGGAAGAAGGAAGCAAGGATTGGGTTTAAAGCTATAGGGCAGGCAAGTCTTCCTAAATCCCTAAGACATGACCTATTCCTATGGCTAACTCTTCTAAGTCTCTAGGCTTAGGTTAAGTGTTCACTTAATCACTAGAAGTATCTTAAGACTGAGGAACTCTTAGTCTCTATAAGAGTCTTAGATCTATGATGGGGGAGTTGAGAGCTCACTCCCAAAAGTGAGGTCAATAAAGACATGCTTAAAAAATCACAAACTTACATCATTATCAGGTGAAGTTATTTTATTTTGTGATTGATATATAGCTTCAAGAGCTTAATGATAGATTCAATTTGGTAAATAATGAATTACTTTTGTACGTAGCATGTTTAAATCCATGTGATGCATTTTCAGATTTTGATAAGGAACGTTCGAAATGCTTAGTTCAATTATATCCTTATGATTTTTCAAATATAGATCTCATGGTGCTAAATAGATAGCTTGAAAATTTCATAATTGACATGAGATCCACTAATGTATTTTTGAACTTGAAAGGAATTGAAGAGTTTGCACAAAATATGGTGAAGACTAAAAAATGATATTAACCCATTGGCATACTTACTTCTAAAGCTTGCTTTGATATTACCAATTACTACAACAACAATTGAACGAGCTTTCTTAGCTATGAAGATAGTAAAGAATCGCTTGCGCAATAGAATATGAGATGCTTGGATGAATGATTATTTAATTAAATATATTGAGAAAGATATATTTAACAATATTGATAATGAAATAATTATACGACGACTCGAAGGAAAAATTTATAGGTAATGCTATTTTTTTGTGTCTGTTTTATCATTATATCTTTATTCTTTTTATATATCATATTTTTTATTAAAACTCTAACAAAAAAAATATTTAAAACCGCTAATGCAATTCCAGATGAAAAAAAAGTTGAGGTTTTTTTTTTTTGTGAAATCATTGATTTGTGCCCTCACTAAAAAAAAAAATTAGCTCCGGCCCCGGTGACAACCTAGTCCCTCTCCAACAGACCACAATACACTTTCAATGGCGAAAGAATGTTTTCCTATTCCCTACTGTTTGTGAGAATGGACTATAATAAGGGCTAATTCACAAAAACTTACATGCCAACAAGAAAATCTTTCAAGGATGACTAAGACAAAACGTAGCCCTGGTAAGGATTCAGTGCTTAGCAAAAATAATTAAAAAATACATTATAAATAAATAGAGAAAGTTGTTCTTTATTGTGGCGGATGCTATACAAAATATGTTACCAGCCTATATGGAAATAAATTGCTTGCATATTTGCAATAATATCTCATTCTACTAGAGTACATTACAAACTCATAATCACTTAATTTTAAGAGATCACGCCTTTAACAAAGATGAAGTATGAAACTAGAATTTTATGATTTTAAGTTCGAAAAAAGGAAAGATCAAGAAACAATATTTCAACAAAGAGATGGGGAAAAGTGAAATTACTTGTATCTGCCCACCATTTCCATTGACCATGTCATTCATCTTTACATAGGAACCTTCTTCCACTGGTTCATAAACCTGCTTAACAACAACATAAAATTTGTCGCAAAACTAAAGAACATGCAGAGCTAACGCATTAAGAGTAGAAACAGCTCATAATTGTTATGACCTTTTCATAATTGGCTAGTAGTTCCTTGAAGTCCTGCATTCCAGCTTCAAAATCAGTTCTGAAGCAAAAGAAAAGCAACTGAGTTTCCTACATTTTGTTTGTGGTAGCAGGCATATCTATAAAAAAGCTGGAAATTTTGGCAGAGAACGACTAAGATATAAATTACGTGGTAGAAACGCAAATGAGAATGCGACATTATTTCTGATCATGAAAACTAAAAGCAATTCTTTCGTCAAGGAAGAATATGTCATTGAAAAATGAACCTAACAGCAGATTACCACTGCTAGGCAAAGTTCCTCGCAAAATCTATTAAGTGCTACCTTAAAGCTCTTAAGGTTAAGCCAACACGAAAATATACATGTTTTTGGGCAATTTCGTTGGAATTAAAATAATTTCAAACTTAACTCGTGTGATATTGCATCCATTGTTTGTCATTTTTATTAGGTTCGCACGAGCCACTTTTGTGAAACAAGTATGGAAGTCACCAATTTCAAGACAAGATCTTGAAAACTAAATCAATAAGAGAAAAGAATGAAAAAACAAGGTCAAACTTGAAAGAAAAAATAAATCATTTTTACCTGACCTCCTTCCTGCATTCAAGAAAGCATATCATCCATTGCTAAGGCTGCAACCTACAACCGAAGCAAAAAAAAATGCGAAGAAGAGAAGTCATTCACCACTGAGAGTTTTAATTTCATTAGTACTGTATAAAATAAAGTTTGTTTTGCTAGACACAAAAAAGGAGATAAAAGAATTTTGCAGCAAAATTCCATTTTCAGAAAAGAACATCCACACAAAATGTTTTCCGTTGTCGAAGTAAAAAAAGATTTTCAGAAAAATACTTAAAATAAAAGATTGTAACATGCACAAAAATCACAAATTGCCAAAAATTTGTTCATTTGAATACAATTTTCCAGTGATCTGAATAGCTTGGGAGGTAAGAATGAATTAAAGCAAGAATACTTCTGAAACATAGATTCTTAGAAATGTAGTTGACACAATAATAAAAATGCAAACTCTTCTCACCTCATTGCGTGCTTCCACACCTTCTGGATTGTCCCCTCGAAAAAAATCAGCAGCCTATAACCAATTGACTTAGTTAAGCACTCATACACTAATGACAAAAACACAAGAACGAAAAAGAAGAAACTGATTGTTGACCAGAAGAAAAGATTACATTTCAAAAGGATCACAAAAAATAAAAATGTCAAAAAAGTGCCACTTGACAGCTAATTGAATTGCTTTATAGCTACCGTGGTGATTACAAGCGGCCCTCTAAAGGTCATGAAATTGATAAAACATCAACTCTTATTGAAGATATTCTATACTGAAAAATTTTAAAATCATGTTACAAAGTAATAAAGGGACATAGTAAAAATATTTCACAAAGTAATTGATGGAAATGTGAAAATATTTTCTAAACAATGAGAGAAATACTGCTGCAAAAGAGTGCTTCCAAGTGGCAAAGCACTTGATGAACTTTGACAGATTTCTCAAGGATTTTCATATCAAACAAGCAGGAATATAAGAAGCATGGCAAGCTTATTTCAACTTCGCATTTTCTTTTTTTTTTTTTTTTTTTGGCAGAAAAGGAAAATACAACTCAAATAGGGTATCATTTATGGATATACAACAACAACAACAACAAGCCTTAATCCCACTAGGTGGGGTCGGCTCATGAATCCTTCGTCTCCATTGTGTCCTATTATGTGTCAAATTCTCATTTAAATCAAGTATACTAAGATCATTTTTTATACATCTTAACCAAGTCTTTTTAGGTCTACATCTACCTTTCTTAACATAAGGCAAATCTAATGCATCTACTCTCCTAATCGGGTCATCAGACGATCGAAGCTTTATGTGGCCAAACCATCTAAGTCGACTCTCCCTAATCTTATCTACCACTGGAGCTACTTCAACTTTTTCCCGAATATACTCATTTTGCATTCTATCTCTAAGAGTAAAGCCACTCATCCACCTAAGCATCCTCATCTCTGTAACACTTAACTTAGTCTTATGCTTCTCTTTTATTGGCCAACATTCTCGCACCATAAGTCATCGTGGTTTTACCACCATCTTATAAAATTTTCCCTTAAGTTTAAGTGGAACTTTTCTATCACATAATAGGCTAGATGCATTCCTCCACTTCAACCATCCAACTTGAATTCTACTAATAACATCTCCATCTATTTCACCATCATTTTGAACAATAGAGCCTAAATATCTAAAACGAATTTTAAAATCATTTATGGATATACTACTCAACAAAAAAACCAGTATCCCAATTTTCATGCTTTAAACGCATTTTCATTCCTATAGTGCACCTGTTGGTACATCCATATGTGGGCTTCGAAAATTTGCCACCGACCTCTCAGTTTAGAAAGTTTGATTTAATGTCGGTCAAATTTTCAGAAGGCAGATGGAATAGTAGATAAGACACTACCCAGACATTTCGCCCTCATTTTGCGAGGAATTTAGATATTGTTCCGGGTTTTCTATAAGCGCAAGCACCTATATTTAATTACCCCTCCCAATATTAAGAGAGAACTTTCGATTAAGGCTAGTCGTTAAGTCGCATAATGTGTAGCGTATAGTAGTAGCATATGGAGTTTTAGAATTTATATTTATGAAATTCATTATATTTAACTTAAAGCGGATGGTTGGGGGAACGATGATGCGCCCGACCTAGATCTCATGGTTCCGTTATCTCGAGTTGTCGCGGTCCCTAGTCTACTTAGTCAGAAGAGGTAGTCAACCCAACCTAACAGAAGGATCCTTATCAGCAGCCATGGGTTGCGTCGTCCAAGAAATCTTTATAGACCTAGGGTGTTGTTTGTTTAAGGAGACAGGCTTAAGTCTATCTTAGCTAACAGATAGTTTTTTGCCCTATCAAGTATACCCTATGGTTCACAACTCAAAAAGTAGAGTCATTGGGGAGCATTTGGGCTACAAGACCATATAGTCATATTGGCGACAACCACTCAGTGAGGACTCGTCAGAATCAGATCATGTGGAGCCATCGCCAAATCACGCAGTCAGAGGACACGGGCCACATTCTTGGTGGCATGAGATTGTTTGAGAGTAAACATAGTTGTGTACTTGATTTGACTTTGGCTCCTTTGTGAGCTAGGATTTTCTTAATTTATCACCTGCGACAAATAATTGCGAAAGGTGGATTGAGTTTTAGCTTTAAGTTCTTTAAAGATTGAATTTCGCTTAGATATTTATAGTTCAATGATATTTTAAATTCTGCATTTAGATTGATATTCAATCTAAGTTAATTTGTTTTAAAATTATAATCATATTTTAATGGAAGTATCCCCTCCGATTAAAATTTTTATTTAACACAACCATCTTCGGGGTAATATTATTTTATTATTTTAGATCCTGTCGACTCTTTTAATTTAATAATAGAGGATCAGATCTGTTGTCATATGATAGAATTAGCTTCTCAGATATTTTATTAGGTTGAAGGTATTATAACAACATCATTAGATTTTTAGATTTTGTTAACCCGGACCCGATCCTAAGACCCAACCGGGAATCAACCCACACAACATCCTCAGACACTAAGTTTAAGCATTCAGTGTAGTGTCAAGGCCTATGCAGGTGTATTTGATTCAGCATTAATTTAAACTTAAGGGATTTGTATAATATTACTTTATTTAATTGATTTTCATTACAAGTATAAATTTTTAGATAAAATTTTGACAGCATTTCGATAACCTCCCAGTGTCATCCTCACATAGGGACTACAACGGGGGTTGGGCCTGCCCACCATGCCAAAAAAAATATGTATGGGTGGTGTAAATACCACAGCCGAATGTGTCATCCCACCATATCAAGAAAGACATGTATGGGTCTCTGAAGTACCTGTATGAAGCACATATTTCCCGCCATGCTAAGAAAAGCGTGTACAGGTACTTACATACTTGCAATGTCAATTTAAAACATCAATCTTAACATTTTAATTAATTGTTTATTAATTCGTTTATGCCTCGTGTCAGCGTAAAAGTTTGGCAGTATTTTGGCATCATTTCGGTGTCGCCCCAGTATAGGGGGCTACTTCGGGTATGCTGGGCCTACCCACCACATCAAGAAAGATGTGTATGGGTGGTATAAACCATGGCTTGAATGTGTCATCCCACCATGCCAAGAAATACATGTATGGGGCTCTAAAGTACCTGCTAAAATAGATTTCTCCGCCACACTAAGAAAGGCGTGTACGGGTACTTAAACACTCTTATTGTTAGCTCAAATAACACTTTTATATTGCGGCATAGTTTATTATCAAGCTAAGTAGGTCCCTCTTCGTTTGGCAAAGATTTCTGACAAAGATCCGCGACGCCCCCAGATAGGGTTATTTGCATATGGCCCACCATGCTAAGAAAGACGTGTATGGGTGGTATAAATCACATCCTGAATGCGCCTTCCACCATGCCAAGAAAGGCATGTATGGGGCTCTAAGGTACCTGCTAAAATAAATTTTTTAGCCACGCCAAGAAAGGCGTGTACATGTACTTATACACCAATAAGCAAATACAGATTTTCCCGCCACTCCAAGAAAGGCGTGTATAGATCCTTATGGTCAACGCATCGAAGCATGGGCAGGCATGCGCGAGCACCGCCAGGGGCACCTGCTTGATGAGGCCACTGCAAGAAGGGGCATGACGTGAACAAAGGCATCCACTATAGTGTTTCTCTACAGCTGTCATGGTTGTTTTGCAAGAAATCACATGGGATAGTGAATAGAGTAGCGTTGGATCGAAGAGAGAGAGAGAGAGAGAGAGAGAGAGAGAGAGAGAGAGAGAGAGAGAGAGAGGGAGAGAGCTTATGGGAGAGGGGTAAGGAGGTGTCGGCTGAGGGTTTGGGAGGAAAATGACAAAATTAGGTATAGGATTTTAAGGGGGGTATTTATTGGATTTATATATTTTTATTATTTTATTTGCCCTAATTTGAATTTTCATGCCGACATCATCACATAGACAATATATATGTCAATTTTATGTTACTCTGATATTTTGGATGCAACGACACAGTCCATTTCGTGATCGGAGGCTGTTTGGTTCAAGTCGGCATCAAATTAGGGTCAATTTCAATTCAAATTTGTGCCTCGTTGCTTCTGCTCACTCGATATTCACATAGACTCGTCAGAATTGTGCACGAACAATCTTATTTAGTAGGTTTTGGTGTTTTGATACTAACGGCGCAATCAATTTCACAAATGGAGATTGTTTGGGCATCGTCGAGGCTTTCTGACCTCGATATGCGTGTTAGTGCATCGACGACCCTCCTTCTTGATCAGTCAACCGTCGAATTATGCAAGATGCATATTCTGATCAATTTTGACATTTTGAATATGATGGCAGAGTCTGTTCATCGATCAAAAGTCATTTTGACAAATTTTTGGTGTCGTCGAGTGTATTTCAACTCCGATTTACACGGTTAAGCTCGTCAAATTCACCTTGTGAGCTCGACTTGACTTATGGCGCATACATGGAGGTCAATAAATGCCCCCCAATAAATATGATTCATGCATAGAGCAAGTCATGTTTGTTGAAAAACTGGTTGACCCTTTGGGCTGATCATGAGTCTTGGTTCACTTCAGCTTTCAACTTCCATGGTTCAATGAAGAGCTTCTTCCGCCATCTACTCTCTTCTTCGATGAGTTCACTGAAAGTCTCTCTCTTTTGTATCTTCATAGATTTGGATTTCCTCCTACCCTAGCTTCGTGCTTGACCAGGTTGGATGGAGGAATCAGTTTATTTGCTTTGAGATTTGAAATTCCTTTTATCATAGCTTTAAGCTTGATGGACTTTGATGAATGATTGACCTGATTTGTCTATATTGACTTGTCAGGAAGTGTATGTATGCCTTAAGTCCTATGCTTGCTTTGACTCATTGGGTGCATATAGTTGACCCATTTCCAGCTCATATTAGTCATTATCGCCTATCAATGTGTGCTTTAACAGACTGAATAATCATAAAATTCCTTTTAATTCGACTATTGCCTTTGTGTAAACTATGGAATCGGTTCCTCGTTCTTGTGCTTTCTACTTTTACGGACTTGATGAGAGAATTGGCTTTGATATGCGCTTTATGTTTGATCAGATCATTTGAAAAGAGATTGGAATATCACCTTGCAGATAATATATAAATTGATTTGAGGCACTCTGAATTGAGAGTTTCCTCAAATTGTCTTGGTCTGTCAATCGAGTAAAAAGATCTCTTGGATTTTGGTTGCTTGCAGTCACTAAGCTGGATCTGGTTTGAGATTGAACAGTTATCATCTATGGACAAACGAGTAGGAGCTTTTTCACTGTGGCCTTTTCTTGTGGCTTATTGAGTGAGGAGAGAGTCAGCAACTCAGCCATTTGTGGGCTTGTTGAGTCCAACTTTTAGAACCTACTTGAGTTTTTGACTTAAGCTGTGATGGATTGATGATCTTGCCATTAGACTGACGAATGGGGGCTCTTTCACTGTAGCCTTTTCCTGCGGCCTGTTGAGTGAGGAGAGCGTCTGCAACTCGGCCACTTGTGGGCTTGTTGAGCTCGACCTTTAGAACCCATCCGTGTCCTAGACTTGAAAATATAGAGGTTGATATTTTTTTCCCAACTTAGTTGATTGAAGCTTCCAAAATTAGGAGTTCTTCTGACTTAATCTTCAATATTTGACGAATCTTGGAGGGAAACTTTTGATACTTAGGACTGCCTTTTTTTGCATTGAAGTATATTCTTTTTATTCTTGTAAGACCTGCGACTTTAACAATAACAGTTATAGATATATTCAAGGATCTCGCCATAAAGCTCGATATCAACCTGAATGCATATACAAGAAACTCTCCTATTTCACAGTGAAGGACTGAACAACTTTGATTTATAAAAACCAAAACAATGCCCCCTATTTAATAGGGGGATTGAAGACTAGTTCAGAAATGCATTATAGAGTTTGAACTTCTTTAATATAAATAAATGGAACTCATTCTGATTATTATATATATTTATTTAAGGATCTTAGCTCGAAGCACGATGTCAACTTAGCTAAATATATATATAAATGTCCCCTGTCTAACAGGGGGAGGCTTTTGTAGTAACTTGAAAATGCATTCTCATTTTACGAGAGAATCTTCAAGTGACATTACATATGTAGTGGACATGAAATCCTTACTAGTGCAAGATTCATTAAAGTATTTATATACTTATATATAGTCAGTTATGATATTTCTTGAGATATCGACCATTGATTGGTGGCATTGGTCGTTAACCATTCATGTCAATAAGCTGGTAAGCTCCTCCCTCATAGACCTTCTCTATGATGTAAGGACCTTCCCAATTAGCTTCAAATTTACCACCAATCTTGTGATGAGGGATGATTGGCCTTCTCAACACCAGAACCAATTCACCTTTCTGGAATGTCTGAGGACGTACTGAACTATTGAATGCTTTAGACATCCTCGCTCTGTAAATTTTTAAACTTTATTGAGCTTGGAGTCTAACTTCGTCAAGTGCATCCAACTCTTCCATTCGCAGGTTGAGTAAGATTGGATTGGACAGCTACTCAAAGTGATAGTAACTCAATTTTTAGTGGCAAAATAGTTTCAACTCCAAATGTTAGAGCATAAGGAGTGGCCTTGGTTGGCATTTTGTAGGTTGTCCTATATGCCCAGAGTGCTTCCATCATTTTAGTGTGTCACTCTCTTTTATTCCTCGTAAGAATCTTTTTGAGTAGCTTTACCAATGTCTTATTGAAAGCCTTCGCTAAACCATTGGCCTTTGGATTGTAGATTGATGAGTAACGTCAATCAATTTTGTGCCGATCAGCGAATTTGTATATCTTCGCACTCTTGAAAGCTGGACCGTTGTCTGAAATGATTCGTCATGGTACCCCGAATCTATAGACAATATTATTAGTGAAAAAGTCAACAACTCGATCAGCGGTGACTTCCTTAAATGGGACGGCCTCAGCCCACTTGGACAAGTAGTCAGTAGCTGCTAGAATGAATCAAAGTTTCACTGATGATGGAGGATCAATCAGTCCAATTATATATGTGCCCCAACTTTCGAATGGCTAGGATGTTATTGTTGGGTGTAGAGGATTCGGAGGTTGATGAATGAGATTCCCGTGGACTTGAAATTCATGACATTTCCTGGAAAGATCTATGCAGTCTTTCACCATTGAATGTCAATAGTTTCCCATCATCTTAATTTTTGTTGCCATTTTAGGACCTGATTGATGCACCCCGCAAAGTCCTTCATGAATTTCGAACAAACTTTGTTGGCTTCATCCATCCCTAAGCATCACAGCCACATTTGTTCAAAGGATCTAAGGTACAATGTGTCATTGACATAAACATATCGTAGGATTCTTTTTGTAATTTATGTGGCTAGTGATTTATTGCTCAGCAATTTACTTTCCTTGAAATAATCAATGAAGGGTTGTCTCCAATAATCTCGCTCTTCCACTATGAAAGCTTCGCATGATTTGTTTGTAGTACTTTTGGGTTTTTCTATCTCTTGTACTTGTCATTCTTTGGGAGAGTGAGGAGCAATTTGAATTGGTTTCTGTTGGCTTGAATTTTATGTCCCCTCTACCTGCGAGGAATATGGATTTACTGGTTGCAGAACCCAACGAGTGGACACTTCAATCAACACTTCGTTATCATCCGTGTTCACCATTTCTTTTGCTAGCTTGGCCAGGAAATCTGCTTTACTATTATTTTATCGATAAACTCGAGCTAATTTAGTGTTTGGAATTTGCTTCATGAGCTCAAGTACTCGCCTATGATATAGTTCACCAATTCAAGCTTATTAATCTTATAGAGTCCTAATAATTGACCTCCATGCATGCGCCATAAGTCAAGTCGAGCTCAAAAGGTAAATCCGACGAGCTTCAGCGCATAAATCAGAGCTGAAATCCACTCGATTGCGTCTAAAATTAGTTTAAATGATCTTCGATTGACGGACAGACTCCGCCATCATGTTCAGAATGTAGAAATTGATCATAATATGCATCTTGCATAATTTGACGGTCGACCGATCAAGAAGGATGGTCGCCGATGCGCTGACATGCATATCGAGCTCGGGAAGCCACGACATTACCCAAACGATCTCTGTTCACAAAATTGATCATTTCGTTAGCATCAAAATGTCAAAACCTATCAAATGAGATTATTCGCGCTCAATTCGGACGAGTATGCATGAATATCGAGCAATCGAATACAACAACATGCAAATCAGAGCTAAAATACACTCGATGACACTAAAAATCAGTCAAAATGACCTCCGATCGACGAACGGACTCTGCCATCACATTCAAAATGTCAAAATTTATCAGAATATGCATCTTGCATAATTCACCGATCAAGAAGGATGGTAGCCGATGCACTAACATGCATATCGAGATCGAGAAGCTGTGATAATGCCCAAATAATCTCCATTCGTGAAATTGATCACTTCATTAGTGTCAAAACATCAAAACCTATCAAATGAGATTGTTTGTGTTCTATTCGGACAAGTATACATGAATATCGAGCAATCGAATACAACAACATGCAAATCATAGCTTAAGTACACTTGACGGCACTAAAAATCAGTCGAAATGACCTCCGATCGATGAATGGACTCCGCCAATGCATTCAAAATGTCAAAATTAATTAGAATAATTATCTTGCATAGTTCGACGGTCGACCGATCAAGGAAGGTCGTCGATGTGCTGACACACATATCGAGATAAGGAAGCCATGATGTTGCCCAAACGACATTCGTTTGCAAAATTGATCGCTCCTTTAGCATCACAATGTCAAAACCTATAAAATGAGACTATTCGCCAATTCGACGGTATGCAATATCGAGTGAGGAAAAGAACGACGCCAAAATTAACCGAAATTGACATTTTAACGCGACTGACCCAAACTCCGATCGGTAAAAGAGTGCTTGCCAGATCCGAACATCGAGTAACCTAAAATTTTTATATATATTGTCTATGTGACGTTGTTAGTGTGAAAATCTAAATTATGATAAATAAAATAATAAAAAATACAAATCCTATAAATACCCCTCATAAAATCCTAAACTTTAATTTTTCCTATTCTCCCAAACCCTCAGCCGACAGCTCTCCCTCTCTCCCGTAAACCCTATCCCTTTCACCTTACCCTTCCCATAATGAACTAGATGGGTGGAGAGAGAGTGCGACAACTGTGATAGCGGAGAGAGAAGACGGCTACACGATAGGTGAAACCATCAGTTGTCAAGATTGTGGAGACTGAAACCCCTTCCCTTCGTTCGTTCATGCCCCCTCACTTAGTCATGCAGAGGATGCGATGAAGATTGCAGAGGTTAATGTGGAGAAGTTGGAAATTCTTTCTGGTGAAATCAATTCGCCTGCAATCCTTACTTGACTCTAAGGTTGAGAGGAAGTCCAATGAGACGGCAAAGCTGATCAAGAAGCTGGGTTCAGAAGTTGAAGCTTTGAAGCTTGAACTTGAGGAGGCAAAGCTTGCTGAAGAAAAGTTGGCTGAGATGGAAACTCTGGCTGAAGGGCTCAAGAGCGAACTGATAGATGGAAAGAGTGTCGAGTCTGATGTAGTTGGCCTTGTGGATGAGTGGAAAAAGAAGGCAGAGTTGTTAGAATCTTCCTTGGAGGAAGTAAGACATTCTGAAAGCTTGGTGTAGGATTCTCTTGCTTCCTTGACAAAGCAGGTAAAAGAGAGCAAGTCTATGCTTGAAGATGCAGAATCTGAAGTCATTCCCTTTGGGGGAACGTTGAAGCATTAGAGCTTGAAGTTGCAAGGCATAAAGCAGATCAGGAAAAATCAGATAACCAACTTGATTTGGCGAAGCAGGAATTGTGGATCTGGAAAAGACAGTTGAAGTCTTGAAGATGGAGATCCAGAGAGTGGAGGAGGAGAAGGCCCAAGCATTAAACAATGAGAAGCTCACAACTTCAAACGTTGAAAGCCTCACTCAGGAAAATATTAAGTTGGCCACTAAGCTAGAGATTACTAATGAGGATTCAAAGAAAGCTAAGAAAGCAATGGAGAGTTTGACGTCAGCATTACACGAGGTATCATTAGAAGCTAGGGACATACAAGAAAGGCTCTTGATCAAGCAAGCTGAGGTTGATAGTGTCACAACTGAGGTAGATGAATTAAAATTGACCCTAAAAAAAACACCCAGGAAAAGTATGATGTCATTCTTGATGAAGCCAAATATGAGATTGTGACCATCGATAAGTCTGAAAGAGAAGAAAAGGACTTGATTGCTGAATGGGATCAGAAGGAGCTGAATCTGAGAAATGTCATGAAAGAGGTTGATAATGAAATTGTCTCAATCAAGCAAGAGAGGGTTAAGGCTGTGGAGATTCTTGAGAAGAAAAAGTGTGAAGTAGAAGCAGCTGAGGAAGAAGCAAATAAGCTTCATGATAAGTTGAGGCAAGCTGAATCCGACTTATTTGCATCCAATGTTGCTATTGAAGAAGCACGAACAGAGAGTGGTGACTTAAAAGAAAGATATGCTGGAAACCAGGAAAGAATATAACTTAAGATAGCTCAGTTGTACAAACAAGCTGGGGTAAATCCATTGGTCCAACAATAATTGCTGCTCGGCATAGTGATTCTGAAACCTCTTGGCTTATACCTTTCATGGATGGACATCCACCTCTGGGCTGGTTTGACATGGCAGCATATCTTGTACTCCCTGTGCTTCTTCTTATTTCTCGTACATCTCCATGGAAATTATGAAGCCACCTCAAACTGATCCATCTTCCAAACAAACTTCAATTGCATAGCGTGATACTTCTTTTGATCATTTTACTTGGCACACCGAAGGGGATCCCACTGATATGGATGTATTCCTTACTTCTTGACTATTATGGTTGGGTTTATTTGGTCTTCATGCTTCTAAAATCCCATATGCGATGCCTTGGATGAGACGAGCGGAACTCGTACGCGCTCTTTGTAGCACGATAGAGAAAACTCGTTACTTACTTGTTGGTGTATAACGAAATATGTACTTGTTTGCATGTGTATAAGTACTTGTGCATGCCTTTCTTGGTGTGGTAGGGAAATCTATTTTAGCAGGTACCTTAAAGACTCATTCATGCCTTTCTTGGCATGGTGAGAAGACGCATTCAGGCCGTGATTTATACCACTCATACACGTCTTTCTTGGCGTGGTGGGCAGGCCCAACATACCCGAAGTAGCCCCCTAAACAGGAAAGATGTCGAGATATTGTCAAAATGCTGCCAAACTTTACATCGACAGGGAGACCCACATACGATAAGTAACTATCGCGATATAAAATTGTTATTTGAACTATTCGTGCGGAGCATTACGCGCTTTCTTTGGCGTAGGAAATCTATTTCAGACAAAGACTCATACATGCTTTTCGTGGTGGGAAGTCGATTCATAGTTATACCACCCAAACATGCTTAGCATGCGGGATACGGGGCATCTCCCCATAGGGACATAGGATCAAAATCGCGCCAAATTTTATATTGACATGATTCATAAACTGCTTAATGAAAATTCAATAATCAAGCTAAAATTAATGTTTTATCTTGACATTACAAATATATATGTGTGCACATCTTTCTTGGCATGGCAGAGAAATATGTGTTTCATACAGGTACTTCAGAGACCTATACATGTCTTTCTTGACATTATGGGATGACGCATTCGGTCGCGGTGTTTACACAACCCATACATGTCTTTCTTGGCATGGTGGGTAGGCCCAGCCTCCATTGTAGCCCCATATGTGGGGACGATGTCTCGAGGCTGCCGAAATTCTGTTAAAAGTTTATTTAAAAATTTATACTTGTAATGAAATTCAGTTAAAATAAGTAATATTATACAAATCCCTTAAGTTTAAATTAATGATGAATCAAATACACCCGCATGGGCCCCGACACTATGCTAAATGCTTAAATTTAGTATCGAGAGCGTCGAGTGGTTTTGACCGTCCCAAGCTAATTAACCTAAAAAAAAATTAAATGATGATATTATAAGAATTTTCAAATTAATAAAATATGAGAATCTAATTCTATCGCATAATTACAGAAGGCAAATCTAGTGATAACTTCCCAAGTGCAAATCATCAAGATAAGAATCTCAAACCTGATCCTATATGCTCAAGCTAGAGTTGACGAGGTCTGGAAAATTATAAACTTTGAAGCAATGAATCTTCCCAGTTGAGTCTTAGGACCGGTTCTGAATTAACAAAACCTAAAAGATTCAATGATGTTATTATAATATATTTAACATAATAAAATATCTGAGAAGCTAATTCTGTCATATGATAGCAGATCTAATACTCTATTATTAAATTAACAGAGTCGACATGATCTGAAATAATGAAACAATAAATTACCTCGATGATGGCTGTGTTGAATGAAGATTTCAACTGGAGGGGATACTTTCATCAAAATGTGATTGTTATTTCAAATCAAATCAATATAAGTTAAATATCAATCCAAATGAGAAATCTGATGAATTATTAAGCTCAAAATGATTAAATGAAAATCATCAAGTTAATAGAGTTAAAGCAAAATTTAATTAATCCACATCCCACAACTATTTGTCGAATGTGACAAATTAAAAAAATTTTAGCTCACAAAGGAGCCAAAGTCAAATCAAGTACACAATTATGTTTACTCTCAAACAATCTCATGTCGTATGACGTGACTCGTGTCCTCATTACGTTTTGGCCAAGGGCTACATATGATTCACGACCGAGTCCTCTGACCGGGTGATTATCGCCAAATGAATCCACTATATCATGATCACGACTGCAGCCGGTATGCTCTCCAATGGCTTTGCCTTTTGATTTGTGAACCATAGGGTATACTTGATTGGGAAAAAAATTCTCTGTTAGCTAAGGTAGACTTAAGCTTGTCTCCTTAGACAAACACCACCCCAGGTCTACAAGGATTTTTTAGACGACGTAACCCATGTGTTTTCACAAGGATCGTCACCTCGACTACCTCCTTGTACTGGACTATGACCGGGATGAGGGAACCATGCGATCTAGATCGGGCACGTCATCATTCCCCCAACCATCCGCTTTAAGTTAATAATGATGAATTTCGTAATCTCAATTTTTAAACTCCATATGCTGCTACTATATGCTACGCAGTAAGAGACCTAATGACTAGCCTTAATCGAAAGTTTTCTCTCAACACTGAGAGGGGTAATTAACTATAGGTTCTTGCGCCTATAGGAAACCTGGAACCAGACCTAAAGTCCTCACAAAATGAGGGCGAAATCTCTGGGTAGTGTCTTATCTACTATTCCATTTGCCTTCTGAAAATTACACCGACACTTAAATCACTCTCTTCATCGGAGAGGTCGGTGGAAAATTTTTGGAGCCCACAGATTTCTGGTGACTCTGCTGGGGACAGGTTTCTCTTTCCATCTTTGGCTAGTCAAATCAAAGCTATAATAGCAACGAAGTATGATAAAATGAAAACTTGAAGTTATTTATAAAATGAAGTTGATTGAAACTCAAAATTATTTTTTTCTAATTAACATAATTATGAAGTTTTGAAAATCTTTTCTTATTCATAACTTGTTTTTATATTTTATCATGTTTGTTCTGTTATATCTCTACATCTCTACATCATGAAAGTGTGGGATGATATATCAATTATTGATTATTAATTCCCATCTTTCATTTCAGAGATGGATCTTCAGAACACACCCTTCACTATGCAGCTGGGCCACGGAGCCAACATCCATCTGGCTAATGCTGTCATTAATACCGGGGAGGCTGGAGCTACTATACAATTTGGTAGCATAGATTTCCCAACGATCACTGCTCAAACTATTGCTAGGCCTGCACAAGGCAGCCATGATCAACTTGCACATCAACTCATGCAATAGGCTAAATCCACTAAAACTCATGTCACTACTGCTAAGGAGGTTCCTCGAAAGAGAGCCTCTGTATTTGTGGTCATGACATCTTCACCATAAAAGAATTATCGGATGATTTGGTGGTGCATGCAAATGCTACTTCCCTGTCGACCTTGCCCTTTGTGCAAGACCAACATGATGCTGAAGATTTCTCATCTGGAGGAAAGCTGATTAGAAGGCAAAAGAGAAGAAGGAATGCCGAGTTATGAGCCCAACAACTCTCACCTGGCCCCTCCATTACACAACCAGCTATGAAACCAGAAGCGAGTGTTCCCACCCACAATAAATTTGAAAATTCAAGTGTGTGAAAAAAATAGCTCTACTGGTGATATTAAGCAATCATTCCGGGAGCAACAGTTCCAAGCTCCAACCCTTCAAAGGAGGCATCCTGAGACTCTATCTTCTAGGGTGCACAAGGTGCTGAAAGTTGTAAAAGAATAAGGCCTTATGAAGAAGAGATATCAAATGCCAATTATTAGATAAGCCAACAATGCTCCACTGCAAAGGCTACCATCAAAGGTAGTGAAAAATTAGGAGCGTTACAAACAAGCCATGCATGGTGAATATCGGGGTGTGACACCTGAACCATGCGTTTGGGAATCCGCTGCCGAAAGATCCTGACAGAAGGGAAAATAAGTCTAGAGACCGAAGCCTCAAGAAGAAGCTACCACTGAAAGGAAAAAAGGTGTGACATACGAATTGCATATCCGGAGATCCACCGATGACAGGGCCCAATAGAAATGGGTTCCTAAAAAGAATGTTATAATTAATGAGGCTCGTGGTGGTTGACACCCTAGAGAATCCTCCAGGGAATCCCATCACCAACCTAAATGATATTCCCTTATTTTTGATCGTAGCCCTCCGATTGAGGAGACATTCGTCCCACACTCTGAGCCTAAAATCAGATGGAGATGTCGATCAGAGATAAGGCTACAAGAAGGAGAAGAAGAAGAAGACACCATGGGGGTAGAGGTGGTGTACATGGTACAACATGTTGAAGAATCGTATGGTGTACGACAGTACCGGTCTAGGCGTCATGGAGCCGCACCTACTATCCATATCGAAAAACTAGCACCAGGTCAAATAGAAGCAGAACCTTTTAGTTCCTCCTCAAGTGATGAGCAAGAAGAGGAACTAGAAGAAGAAGAAGATAACATGCTATTCGCCGACACTGCTACACTTGCTCAGGTGTAAAGGCAAATGGCAGATGAAAGTGAAGGATAAGGAGATCTCTCAACTGAATTCAAATATGAATTAGATGATGATACAGATGAATCTCATGATGCAAATGATGCAGAGGAATGCTACTGCAGTGCCGACACCAGTTTCTCCTATCAATCATCAAACAAGCAACACTATGCCCATCAATCCACCAGTTGAGCAAGCGCCACAAACCTCTGGAGCATAAAGTGCTCATTATGGTAGAAATGAAGTCAATCAATTGACTGCTCCACCCATTCTCCAGTAAATACTGAGTACATCCGAGCTAGTGACTGCTATACAACTTGAAACTATTATAAGTGAAAAGATTAAAGTTGTCATAGTTGTAGAATAGGTGGAGAAACTGGTGAATAGAGGTTTCCTATATCCTGCAGAATATGACCAGGTGTCGTATCCTAAGGGTTACTCAGTGCTGAAATTCCATTCATTTGATGGCAACGGTAACCCCAGGCATCACCTAACATAATTTAAAGCAACCTATGGTAATACTGGGGGCAATGACGCGATGTTGTTCTGCCAATTTGTTAGTAGCTTAACTTCAACTGCTTTCGAGTGGCATGCAGAGTTACCAAATGACTCAGTTAAGACATTCGTCGAGCTGGAGGCAATGTTTATCAAAAGATTTTCTAGCACAGTTAGAAAGACTATAATAATTGACCTTGCCCTAGAGAAGAGAAAGAAGGACGAGTCAATTACAAAGTACATAACTCGCTGGCAAAACATGAGTATGAAGTGTGAGCAACAGCTAGAAGAACATGCAATTCAACTGCTAATGTGCAACATTGATGATAAAATGACACCTTATTTATACATGGCTTCCATCACCACCTTTCAAGAACTACTGAATAGCATTACAAAATTTGAAAAGTTGAATCTTTCTAAAACTAAAATCCATTCTGATAGAACAAAGAAAGGGAAGTTCTCATAATCAAGGGGGGGGGTGTGTAAATCTCACACTACTTCATATGATTCAAATAGAGGAAGGAGGGCAACTTACAATGTAGATAAGGGGAAACAGTCTATCTATTTTGAAGAGAAAGTTAAACAACCCTTCAATTCTCAACCGAGGTTAGTTCTTGGAGGCAATGACTAACCCAGAACTTTCCCGGGTAGTGGTGACCGCCCAAGGCAATCATTAGGAGATGATAATCGATTGCATCCATCTCTTAAGGAGAAGATGAACAAGGATTACTCATTCAGAAGGGAAAGTGTGGTCAAACTATTTTGGAAAGCACTCAAGGCAGGGTTGGAGTTGCTATAATGTAAAAGACCTGAAGAGTCAAGACGAACTGACAACCTAAATTACTGTCCATATCATCGGGTAGTTAGCCACCCTATAGAAGATTGCTATGTGTTCAAGGCCTGACTAAAAAGAAAATACAAGAGAGGTGAATTCACGCTATATAATAGTGTTCTTATTCACCCTAAGAAAGAATCTAAAAGGATGGTTACGTTCTCTTCCGTACTCCAACAGAAAGATAAAGCAAAAGAGAAGACCGTTGAGGATGACAAATGGGACACTGTGGTCTCAAAGAAAACTACGAAGATGCTGAAGTAATTAGAAGGTGTTACGGGTGTCAGATGAAAATCTCCACTTGAACTAATGCTGGAACCGAAGGTAGAATTTAAATCAAAAAGTTCTGCACTTTAGAAGTAGTCCAAAGGGTTTAGTGTTCCTCGCCCTGAAAAATAACCTATTCAGAGTTCACCAAAAACTCCCAAAAGGCCAACCAAATAAAAGAAGACAAAGAAGAAATCTACTACTCAAAAGATTATTAATAATCTGGAAGAATATCAACAACTAGCAAGACAACCAGTTAAGCTTGCTGATTTCATATCAGGGCTCCAAATCATTGAAATAAATGATCAAGGAGATGATGATGAAGAATCTCTGTCTTGAGAAGTATGTCGGGTTATCTCAACATCCTTGGATACTCTCCGACAGAATCTACTTCTTCGAGATAATCCAAGAAGAAGAACCACTAATGATGTGGCATTCAAGCCTTGCCTGATGGTGAACAAACAGAAGATAGTTCGGAAGAAGACTTGTGCTTTCCGGAGGAAGATGAGTCAAAGTCTTCAATATCACCATTAATGAAGGGAATAAAACTGGAAAGTGATTCTAAAGGCTCCATCCGATCCTCGGGCATAAATAATGGTTTGAAAGAGGAGACTTCTTTAAGAAGAGCCGAGAAAGACCCCAAAGATAAGAAGTGGCAAGGTGTCAGCCATCACAAGAAAGGAACGCCAAATAAAGGCAACAACAAGAACATAAAAATTAATGAAAATATCACTCCCAAAGATCCAAAGAAGACGTCTAACATGGATAAAAGAATTTATTACAACATTTTGTCACACTTGAGGAAGATCCCTGCACAATTAAGTGTGTATGAGGCCCTCCTGATGTCGCAGGATCTCCGTGAAACTCTAATTCAAGATCTTAAGAATCCAGAGAAATATGAAGCGTACTTCACCGAGCAGTGTATGACTGAAGTATTACAGTCTTAACACCTTCTAACGATCACCTTCTCTAAGGAAGATCTTATATTTGGGACATCATAACACAATTTCTCGCTATATGTCTCTGCGGAGAGCGATTGTGTCATAATCAATCAAATTCTAATTGATCCAGGTTCATCTGTTAATCTCATGAGTCTAAAAAGATTGAGAGGATTGTCCCTTGATGTTCAGCATCTAGGACGGGATAATTTGATGATCCACGGCTTTAATGAAAAAGGGAAAAAATGCTCGGATCTTATACCTTCATGCTAAGATTTAGAGAACTTCACACATAAGCCAAATTCCATGTCATTGATGCTGACACCTCATTCAGGGCCTTGTTAGGGCACCCCTGGTTACATGAGTATGGAATGGTCCTATCTACTTTGCACCAATGCATGAAATACATAAGAAACAAGGAAGAACATAGACTTTCTGGCAACCTTCAGCCATTTGTAGTTCATGAAGCTAAAATCTACGAAAATGCAAAATACTACATGTTGAAGGAGCCCAAGCCTCAACAATCCAAAGCTTCTACCTCAAAGACTACAAAATAACATAAAGAAGTGAAGAAGAAAAAGGAAGAAAGAAGGCGACGCCGACTCTTCCTAAAGCAGCTAGCGCATCACATAAGTTGAAAAGGCTAATCCCTCTTCTGGGTAGTGACACAGAAGAAGAAGATGATGATCCTTCTGTCGAACCCGAGAGTAAACAACTCTTTGGTGAAAGGAAAGAAAATTATAGAATACTCAGATTCTAAGTATGATTCTGAACCTACTTATGAAAGTGAAGTTCCGTGTATCTCTTCAAGAAGGACGGTAGACCTGTTGATATCAGAAGAATCATTAGTGATGGTGCTGGTTCCTTTTCAACACATCAAAGAAATCACTTCACGTGAAGTCCGCATTGTTGAAGAGTTAAACACTTTCTATGTGCCTCCTTTGCCTAGGAGTAATGAACGTGAAATTTCATTTTAGAAATCTGAGGAGTGCTATCACCAAGATTCTGATTGGCTCAATCAATTTGATGAATCTGATGATATGGTTCTCACAAGAATGCCAAAATATTATCCTCCAAGGATTCGTAAGATGATGCACAAATTGGGGGTTGATATTATAACAGTCAAATGGCGAGCCCACTTCTTTGATACCCTCTGGGTCTAAAAAGTTCACAGACCTCCTAAAAGTGTGATAATCATACATCTAAAGATCTTGGATATATCTGACGTAAACATTGTCAAAGAAAAACCTGTTATATCGTAGCAAAAGAAAAGATTGACACCGAATTTGAAAATGAAGATGATCTTTATGAGGTTTATCTGACCAATGATGAGGAGGTAGAAGCTAAGCCAGCACCTGAAGAGCTTGAAGATGGTGGGCAATCAGCTACCATGGATGAGTTGAAGGAAATCGACTTGGGAATAGAGGATGATCATCGCCCAACTTTCGCCTTTCCTCACGATGAAAATGTTGAGGAAATGAAAGCTCTGTTATGTGAATTCATAGACTGCTTTGTTTGGACATACTCTGAAATGTCAGGCTTATCCCCTTATGTGGCAGTTAACAAACTAGCCATCAAGGCAGATGTAACACATGTTAAGCAAGCTCCTAGGCGAATGAGATTGGAGATTGAAGAGCAGGTGATTGCAGAAACTAAGAAGCTGATCGAAGTAGGCTTTATCCGAGAAGAAAAGTATGCAGATTGGATTGCCAACGTTGTTCTAGTAAGAAAGAAGAATGGTCAAATCCGTATCTGCATTGATTTTCGAGATCTAAATAAAGCATGCCCAAAAGATGATTTTTCACTTCCAATATTGGAATTACTAGTTGACAATACTTCCAACTATGATATGTTCTCATTTATGGATGGATCATCAAGATACAATCAAATCAAGATGGCTCCTGAAGATGAGAAGCGCATATCATTCAGGATGCCAATTGGTATATACTTCTACACAATCATGCCCTTTGGATTGAAGAATGCTGGAGCTACATATCAGAGGGCCATGACACACATCTTCGATGAGTTGATTCATCAAAAAGTAGAATGCTATGTGGATGACCTTGTCGTCATGAGCATAGATCAAAAATATCATTTAGGTGACCTGGGGATGGTTTTTGAAAGAATTAGGCAGTATGATCTCAAGATGAATCCTCTCAAATGTGCATTCAATATTTCATCTGGAAAGTTCCTTGGCTACATGGTGCGGTATAGAGGAATTGAGATCGATCCTAATAAAATTGAAGCGATAGTGAATATGCCACCACCAAAGAATCTTCGCCAACTTCATTCCGTGCAGGGACATTTGGCATTCATTCGGTGCTTTATATCAAATCTATCGGGCAAGTGTCAACCATTTGCTAAATTGATGAAGAAGAATGCATCATTTAAATGGGACGACGAGTGTCAAGAAGCATTTGATAGCATCAAAACATACCTATTGAATCCACCAATCTTGGTGGCGCCAATCCCGAAAAATCCTCTCATTTTGTATACAGCTGCATTAGAAGAATCCCTCAAAGCATTGCTTGCACAACATAATGAAGAAGGCAAGGAAAGTGTGTTGTACTATATCAGTCGAAGATTGATAGGAGCTGAAGCAAAGTACTCTTTGATCGAGAAGCACTATCTTTCACTGATCTTCATCGCTCAGAAGCTTTGACATTACATGTTGTCACATAAGATAACACTCATCTCAAAGATTGATCCGCTGAAGTTCTTGATGACAAGACCAGTGTTGACAGGTCATTTAGCACAATGGGCAGTACTCCTGTTATAGTTTGATATTACATATGTATCTCAGAAAACTGTTAAGGGAAAAATACTAGTAGATTTTCTCGCTACGAATCCAATCCTACCAGATTCAGTAGTCAATGATGGTTTACTTGATGAACAGATTCTGCTTATTCATGAAAGAGAAAGGCTGCAGATCTGAGAAATGTATTTCGATGGTACATCATCTATTAAGTCTGCTCAACTCCCAAATCTATCAAAAGCAAGAGCTGGCATCGGCCTCATCTTCATAACACTAAAAGGTGGCATAATGAGACGTTCATACATGCTGACTGAGCCAAGAACCAACAATGAAGCTGAATACGAGGCATTAGTGGTAGGTCTTGAAGATGTTGTTATTATCAGCATTCAAAATTTAAGAATCTATGGAGACTCTAAATTGGTAATCAACCAAGTGTTGGGTCTCTATAAGATTAACAAGCTTGAATTGACATATTATCATAAGCGAGTGCTTAAGCTCATGAAGTAAATTCCAAACATTAAACTAGCTCGAGTTTCTCGATCGAAGAACAGTAAAGTAGATTGTCTGGCCAAGCTGGAAAAAGAGATGGTGAACATGGACGATGACGATGTGTTGATTGAAGTGTCCACTCATCGAGTTCTGTAACCAGTAAATCCATATTTTCCGTAGGTAGAGGGAACATCAAATTTAAGCCAGCAGGAAGCAATTTAAATTGCTCCTCACTCTCCCAAAGAACAACAAGTACAAGAGATAGAAAAACTCAAAAGTGCTACGAACAAATCATGCAAAGCTTTCATAGTGGAAGAGCCAGATGATTGGAGATAACTCTTCATTGATTATTTCAAGGAAAGCAAATTGGTGAGAAATAAATCACTAGCCATGCAAATTACAAAAAGAATCCTACGATATGCTTATGTCAATAACACATTGTACCGTAGATCCTTTGAGCAATTGTGGTTGCGATGTTTGGGGACAGATGAAGCTAACAAGGTAATGTCTGAAATTCATGAAGGACTTTGTGGAGCACATCAATCAGGTCCCAAAATGGTGATAAAAATCAAAAGGATGAGATACTATTGGCCATCAATGGTGAAAGATTGCATTGATCATGCCAAACAGTGCCATGTATGCCAAAGTACACGAGAATCTCATTCATCAACCTCTGAATCCTCTACACCCAATAATAGTGTCCTGGCCGTTTGAAAGTTGAGTAGGGCTGTCAAAAAAGCTCGTTGTTCACGAACAGCTCGTGTTCGGCTCATTCGTTAACTAAACGAGCCGAACATGAATAAACATTTCAAGCTCGATATATAAATGAGCCGAACATGAACAATCATTTGTTCGATCGTGTTCAGCTCGATTTAGTTTGAAATAAAAAATTATATTATATTATATTATTATTATTATTATATATACATACGAACACAATTATTTATCACAAATACAAGCATAGTTTGGTGGTTAGAACTTTTGTTATACAAAAGATTGGCCCAAGTTCGAATCCTCCTTCATACGATTTTTGATTATGATTTGAGCTAATTTGAACAAGACAGAACAAAGCGATTTTCAAATGAGTTGAACACGAACAGTGAAATTTTGAGCTATTTCAAATACGAGCCAAACAAAAATAGAATAAATTTCAAATGAGCCGAACACGAAGAAGAGCTCTGTTCGCTCAAGCTCGGCTCATTTACACCCTTAAAGTTGAGGCACATATATAATTGGACTGATTGATCCTCCATCATCAGCAGGACATCGATTCATTCTAGCAGCTACTGACTACTTCTCCAAGCGGGTTGAGGTCGCTCCATTTAAGGAAGTCACTACTGATCGAGTCACTTACTTCTTCACCAACAATATTGTCTATATATTCGGGGTGCCACGATGAATCATTTTAGACAACAGTCCAGCTTTCGAGAGTGTGAAGATATACAGATTCACTGATCGACATAAAATTGATTGGCGGTATTCATCAATCTATAATCTAAGGGCCAATGGTTTAACAGGGGCTTTCAATAAGACATTGGTAAAGCTGCTCAAAAAGATTCTCATGAAGAATATGATGGAAGCACTAGGCAGCGTAACAACTTACAAAATGCCAACCAAGGCTACTCTTTATTCTCTAACTTACTCAAGATGAGAATACTCGCCTGCAAATGGAGGAGTTGGATGCGCTTGATGGAGTTAGACTCCAAGCTCAACAAAGTTTAGAAATTTACCAAGCAAGGATGTCTAAAGCATTCAATAGTTCAGTATGTCCTCGGACATTCCAGAAAGGTGAATTGGTTATAGTTCTGAGAAGGCCAATCATCCCTTATCGCAAGATCGGTGGTAAATTTGAAGCTAACTGGGAAGGTCCTTATGTCATAAAGAAGGTGTACGAAGGAGGGGCCTACCAGCTTATTGACAAGAACGGTCAATGACCGATGACACCAATCAACGGTTGATATCTCAAGAAATATCACAACTAACTGCGGATAAGTATATAAATACTTAAATGAATTTTGCACTAGTAAGGCTTTCATGTCAAATACATATGTAATGCCACTTGATGATTCTCTCGTAAAATGAGAACACATTTTCAAGTCACTGCGAAAGTCTGCAATCCCCCTTTTAGACAAGGGGTGTTTTTATATAGTTAGCTAAGTTGACATCGTGCTCCCCCCTGTTAGACAGGGGGCATTTTTTTAGTATTTATAAATCAAAACTGTTCAATCATTCCCTGTGAAATAGGAGAGCTTCTTGTATATGCATTCAGGTTGACACCGAGCTTTATGTCGAGATCCCTGAATGTATCTATAACTATTATGGTTAAAGTTGCAAGTCTTACAAGAATAAAAAGAATATGCTTCAATGCACGAAAGACAATCCTAAATATCAAAAGTTTCACTCCAAGATTCATCCAATGTCGAAGATCAAGTCAGAAGAACTCCTAATTTTGGAAGTTTCAATCAACTAAGTTGGGAAAACATCAATCTCTATATTTTCATGTCTAGGACACGGATGGGTTCTAAAGGTCAAATTGAATAAGCCCACAAGTGATCGAGTTGCTGATGCTCTCCTCACTCAACAAGCCACAAGAAAAGGCCATAGTGAAAGATCCCTCATTCGTCAGTCTAATGACAAGACCGCCAAACCATCACAACTTAAGTCAAAAAAACTCGAGTAGGTTCTAAAGATCGGACTCAACAAGTCCATAAATGGCCGAGTTATTGATGCTCTCCTCACTCAACAAACTACAAGAAAATGTTACAGTGACAGAGCCCCTGCTCATCAGTTTAATGATGATAGATGTCCAATCTCAAACCAGATCGAGCATAGTGACTACAAGCACCCAAAATTCAAGAGATCTTTCTGCTCTATCAATGGACCAAGATAATATGAAGAAACCCTCAATTCAAAGCTACCTCAAATAAATCTATATATTGCCTACAAGGTGATATTCCAATCTCTTTTCAAATGACCTGATCAAGCACAAACCACAGATCAAAGCCAATTCCCTCATCAAGTCCGCAAAAATAGAAAGCATAGGACCGAGGAAGCAATTCCATAGTTCACACAAAGACAATGATCGAACTAAAGGAATTTCATGGTTATTCAGTATGTTAAAGCACACAGTGTTAGACTGATAACTCAACATTGGCCTAATATGAGCCGAGGGTTCAATCAGAACCCTTCAACGAGTCCCCAAAGCAAAGAGAACTTAGGACATACATACACTTCTTGGCTAGTCAATATAGACAAATCAGGCCAATCCTTCATCAAAGTTTATCAAGCTTAAAGCTATGACAGAAGAAATTTTGAATCTCAAAGCGAACAAACTAATTCCTCCATCAAACCCGATCAAGCATGAAGCTAGGGTTGGAGGAAATTCAAGTTTACAATAACACAAGAGAAAGAGGTCTTTAGCAAGCCTATTGAAGCAGATAGTAGATGGAGAAGAGCTCTTATCCAACCAACAAGTCGATCCTGACAAATCGATCAATCCCGTCATCTAGCATGTCTAAAATAAACCATCATATTATTAACAAATCTTGTTAAAGCTCCATAAGCTACCGAAATTGAAGCTAAAGTGATCCAAGATTTCTGACCAGCCCAAAGGGTCAACTAATTTTCAACAAATATGACTCGCTCTATGCATGAATCATATTTGTTGGGGGGCATTTATAGACCTCCATACACGCACCATAACTCAAGTCGACCTCACAATGTGAATTCGATGAGCTTCAGCATGTAAATCAGAGTTGAAATACAATATTAAATTTATATTAAATAAATATTAAATTCAAGCAGCCATAATTCGGCTATTCACATGGGCAAGTCAAAAATAATCAAATATGACTCTTAATATATTCAAAGCATGTAGCATGCATTCATTATTAAAATCAGCTAATGTTTGAAAAATCATAATAAATTCAATTTTAATCAAACGTGGGTCATGTAACCTATCAAATTAAAGGAAAAAAATCTAAGAAATCAGTTGAAGATGAAATCAGATATAAATTCCTTTATTATAAAATAACTTTGGCTAAAATACAAAATTTTACATATTTTTGTTAATTTTGAAATATGATATTTAAATATTATGATATAATTTATATATAATCATACATATGTTAGATATTATAATCAATATTGAGTGAGCATTTTATCTTGACAAAATATTTAAGTTGTAAGTGATCATTTATAAGTTGTGAGATCATTTTTTGAATTGGATAGCCTGGTATATTTGTGAGAGATTTATTTTATTAAAATTTATTATTTTGTATTTTCCTTTTTGTGCTGTAAAATTTATATTGGGGTTGTACTCGCCCCTTTGTAGAAGAGCACATATTATTGTAGGGGTTGTACTCACCCCGTTATAGGAGAGTATTATTTGTAAGCTATCTTGCATTCAGTGGATTCCTAGCTAGGGTGGCTAATCTTGGACGTAGGTCTGTTTTGGAGTTTGGCCGAATCACATAAAAATTGTGTCTATTGTCTCTCTTTACTTTATTATATTTTTGTTTTTGTTGCATTAAGAATTGTATATTGTCATTATAAAATCAAAAATTAATTTTCTATTAAAACTTAAAATTTAAGATTTAACTTTTAAAATTTTTTAATATCTCCCAATTCACCCCCCTGCCCCTTACTCACAAATTTCTCATCCAACGCAGAAGAACACTAGAACATTTGGGAGTTGTGTCTCCTTACTTGACCATATGTGGGTTTTTATAGATCCACTCTAGGGGAAAAGAGAGAATAAATTAAAAAAAACTCATCTCCTCATTATGACATTTAATTAGAACAAAAACCCTCTCCTCATTATGAAATTTAATTTTAAAAAAAAATTCTCTCATCATTATGATATTTAATTAAAAAAAATCCTCTCTTCATTATGATATTTAATTAAAAAAATAAACCCCCTCTCTTCATTATGACATTTAATTAAAAAAACTATCTCTTTCAAGACTATATATATATATATATATATATATATATATATATATATATATATATATATATATATATATATATATATATATATATGTATGTATGTATGTATAATCAAATAAATAAATATTGATAATTAATTAGTTAATAAATAAATTAATAGATATAACATATGTAATTATAAATAGTAATAATAAGTAAAGTTATTTTATTTAAAAAATTTTTAATATATTTTTGGAAGAAATAAGTAATGTCATCCAAAAATAGAGGGGGCAACTGAGATGTCACTGAAAATTCTACTAATCAAAGCACGAATCTTGATGTCGAAAGCAATCTGATTCTGAGTCAAGACTAACACAGATCAAGCGCTTAAAATATAATTGAAAATTTTGCGATATCAGTCGGCTCCTAAATATGGAGTGTTTATAGTCAAATAGAGCGTCTTGACGAGCAAGATCTAACAAGCTTAAGATCTCCTAATTCTAACTTCATTTGAGCATTCAAATACTTAAAATACATCAGATAATCGAAAGAATTATTTCAAGCTGTCCGATGGAGTGATTTGGATTTTGCTTGTATTTACAGAAACGTCACTCTTCTAATCTATAAATAACTACTCATTCTTCACATGAGAAGAGGTCGAAGCAAAAGAGAATAGAAAGCTCTAAGGCTTGAAGATCCTCCAAGCATAATCATGCCACCACTCGACGGTCGCCAACCACCGCCGTCGGCCGCCAACCAGAGTCGGTGAGGTGGAGTTAGAGTTGTTGGGAAAAAAGAAAAGCATAAAAAAACTCTTCTTTTTGTGTTTGGTGACCAAAACTGGGAACCAGTTCTATTTCCCCGAACTGGGTCCAGATTACCGAAAATTATATTACTATATTTCCTTATTTTCACTAGTATTAGGGTTATTTCTAGTGTTCTTGAATTGAAACTTGCTATATCCTTCAACATTTGGTGATGAATCTGTATCCCAATCATTGTCGGTGGTGGTTTATATCTTCCCTTTGATTATTACTATCTATAGGTTGTTATTCTGCACCGGATTGTTGCTTTGCCATTTGTCGGACTATAGTTCTGTCTTAACTCTCATCGTTTCTTCAATTAGACGTTGCTGTCCAGTGTTCTCCTCAAGTTTCTCGATTATGCACCCTAATCTACCGCAGGAATAAACTTCTCGTTGCTATCCATCCCGTCCAACTGCAGCCATTTGCAGTCCAGATTGTCTTACTGTATGTAGTAAGACATTTCCAGGCTGCTGTCCTGAAGGAATAAACTTAGATTTCTTGAGCCAGTTACTTAATATTCTTATTATAAAATCATATATGTTCTCATTCACAACAAAAGGCGTGTCTAAAACTAAAACAATATTGATAGATAATAAGATACTTTAAATTATAAATAACAGACTAATACTATTATTTGTTTATATATATATATATATATTATAGGATGTTAACTTCCTTTATTACTACTAGACATATTTACATATTTAAATTATATGGACCAGAAAATTTAATTTTGGAAGCTATTTCATCAGTTTTAGCAAATATGACATCCCCCAAAAAAGGGCATACCAATGCATAAGACTTCCTCCATCGCAGTTTCGGCAGAGACGGTTACGCATGCAACCTTATCTCTTGATAGAAAAGAGGAAATTTATGTGATTTGAACCCCGAACATCATGTGGAAGTTGACGAAACCTAACCATTGGCATAGACTTAGCTTATATCTCAATCAACAACAATAGCAAGCCTTTATCCTTTTACATAGGGTCAGCTGCATGAATTCTTTTCCTCCAATGTGTCTTGTTAAGTGTCATTTTCTCATTTAATCCTAATAAATTAAAGTCATGTTTTATACTTCATAATCAAGTCTTTTTAACTCTACATCTACATTTTTTATCATAGGCCGAATCTAATATATCAACTCTCCTAACTAGGTCATCGAACCACCTGCATTTTTCCCCTGTAGTTAAAATTATGTTTGACAACCATAAGATCAACCAGTTTTGGTAACATCAAGGATCAAGTTGTCAACAGAATCAAAGAAAAGTTCATTTCAATAAAGCATGGGCAATATGAGAATTGCAACCTTCCATTGTACCTGAGATTCATAATAACATCCATGTACTAATTAACAAAGCAAAAAACTGCAAATCTCCAGTTACTCAGATTTATCATTTCCCATTGTAAACCTCATGTTTGCTCTTCTGATTTGGTCCATAGACTCTCTCCATTCCATGAGTGATCATGTAAACAATTCTGTAAAAGTAGATGCACATACACTAGATATAAGCCTTGAAAGTTCTGAAGGATGTGCATTGACCTTAACATAGCCATCTAAATATTCAATGGACAATGAAATGCAAATGAGCCCTGATATGTCATCTGGAACATCTCTTTAGCTTTATTGTTAGAACCATCCCTACTGATAGACTGTGATTCAGAAAAAAACTTTCAAAATAATAAGAGAAAGATGATAATGCTTATTGATTATGACCGGATCTGCATTTTTGTATATTAGAATTAGAAAATGTTAAAAGAAATTAAACAGAGAAGGAATACATAATAACAGTCAATCTTGAACAAAATGATAATTTCAAATAACTGAAGCATTTCATGGTAGTCCTTGCAAGAAAACAGAGGACAGGAGAAAAAGCATGATCGTACTACCAGAACAATTGCGAGGCATTGATCTTCTTTGGTCCATGCAGCTGATCAGCCAGCCGCTGCAACAGCTCCTGCTGCTGCTGGCATTGCCTTCAATCATCAAAACATAAAAAATATCTCACAATTAGCAAAGGCTTGAATTAAACATAAAGGAAATGCTAATTGCAGAATGGAGTGATGACAGTAAAATGATTTTAAGTAGATAACATGCCAAGTCCCTGTTCACCTCAACGAAAAAAATCAACTAAATTGAAGATATGGCTTACCAGTTAACAATTGTTAGGATATACATCAAACTAACTAGAAAAATCAATAACTGACCATAAAGAAAAGCAGAGAAGATGCCAAGCTACACTTAGCAGAAAATTTCAAAAGCTGACTGACAACACTGGATGGGATTCAATGGAACAATTTTCTAAAGAGCAATTTAAACACTAATATTAAAATGCTTCCAACACCTGAATAAAGTAATAAACCTTTGCTTCCCAGCGCATCTTTAAATAAGTCAAGAAACCATTTGCCGTGGCTAATTTAACAGGTCTAGGAGAGCCAACAACCCCGTCTACAAAGATTCCCCTTTGGCCATATTACTATAGCAAAAGAGAAAGAATACCATATGACCAAGTACAATCAAGCCAGAATCTTGACAAACTTTTAAGGATTCAACATATTTTCTATGTTCTTAAGTAAAAAACCACAAGGCAGTGAAAACGAATGGAAAAAATTAGGACTTAATTGGGATCCATTTTATCTTGTGTTTGTATTTAATTTTTGATGTTGTTTTAAAATACATTTTTGTTTGACGTATTTTTATTTTTTATTTTTAAAACAAACCGACTTGCTTTTAAAAATACACAAAACATACAAAGTTATTTTGAGTATTTTTAAGAATAATCATCTCCATCAAATATGTTTTATTACAAATCAAACCATAAACAAAATAAAATAAAATAAATAAAAAATCATAGAATAAAAATGATCCCAAAGGGCCCCCTAAGCAATGCCGTTTTCTACAAAAAAAAAAGAAGAATTGTAATGATTATAAATGTGTTTTTCCAGATCATCGTCAAGACAAACAAAACCTACAAAAAAGGAAGAATTAGAATTGATTTTCCAGGAGAGCTCCATCAGGTTCTGCAAGGTGGCTAGAGCCGAAGCATTTCAATCATCTAGAGTTTCATACGTTAGCATTGTTTCCTGATTCGGTTATATGCCATTATAGGTTCCCCTACCAATGACTACCCTACCGTAGCTGAAGTAGGTAATTGCCACTGTTTTGGAATCCACGATCGAGAATGATCCGGTATCCTTTGTTCCACACGTTTTAGATGTTCATATGATCTTAGTTGCCTTCAAATTGACTTTTCTGAAACCATGGAAAATGTGTTGTTTTTGCTTATGCTGAAATTCAGAAATTAATGTTTTAGTTGGAATCCAAGATTGATAAATTGAAACTTATAATTTTGACAAAGCCTTAGGAGTTTCTAAGAAACTATAACTTTGGATCTTTGGTCATTTTCCATGGTTTCAGAAAAGTCAATTTAAAGGCAACTTAGTGTGGGCTCCAAAAATTCGCCACCGATCTCTCGATGAAGAGAGTATGATTAAATATCGATGAAATTTTCAGAAGACAGATGGAATAGTTGATAAGACACTACCCAGAGATTTCACTCTCATTTTGTGAGGACTTTAGATATGGTTCCAGGTTTCTTATAGGCACAAGCACCTATAGTTAATTACCCCTCCCAATGCTGAGATAGAACTTTTGATTAAGCCTTTCCATTTGGTCACTAAATGCATAGCGTATAGTAGCAATATGTGGAGTTTTGAAATTTATAATTTATGAAATTCATTATATTTAACTTAAAGCGGATGGTTAGGGGAACGATGACGCCCCCGATCTATATCTCATGGTTTATCCCGGGTGGTCTACTTAGTCGAGGTAGTCGACCACCTAATGAATGATCATCGTCGCAGCCATGAGTTGTGTCATCTAAGACAACCTTGTAGACTTGGGGTGGTGTTTGTAGGTGACAAGCTTAAGTCTATTAGCTAACAAAGGGCTTTTGAATGGTGCACCATATGGTCAACTCAATGAAGCCATTGGGAGCATGCGCACAACGATCGTAATATAATTTTTTTGGCGACAACCATCCGGTCAATGACTCTCAGAATCGCATTATATGGAGCCCATGGCCAAAGTTAGAAGGGACATGAGTCACGCGTCTTTCATGAGATTGATTGAGAGTAAGCATAGTTATGTACTTGATTTGATATCAGCTTCTTTGTGAGCTAGAATTTTCTTAATTTGTCACCTCCAACAAATAATTGCGGAAGGTGAGTTGGATTGAGTTTTATTTTAAGTTATAGATAGTGAATTTCATTTAACAATTTAGAACTTAGTAATTTATATCATTTTATATTTGTATTGATACTTGATTTTGATTAATTTGATTTGAACTTACAAATGCATTTGATGATGAATATCACCTCCGGTTGAAATCTCCATTCAACACAGTCATCATCGGAGTTAAATCAAATTCTCTTCTTGGTGATTGAGCATTTGATTTAGAATCAATCATATCAACTCCTATTTTACAAGAAGGATTGGATTGATTAAGTGGGACTTACAACTTCACCATATAGATTAAGGGGCTCATGCATATTTGTTTTCAAATTTGTTGAATTTTATGCAATCTTTAAAATTTGCACGCTTTATGAGGCAATTAAAGCTATGCTTAAGGCACTCCTCGTGGGACTTGTAAATTACTTGAGGATGCTTGCATACTTCTTAAAGCATTACATTTGAATTTATATCATCTCATTGTATGCATAAATCTTGAATCGGAGTAGAAGTACATGATTACTTTATAGTGTGTATGCTATTCATCTTATTATATTGCTAACACATTTTTATTTGATAGGTTCGCATGCAAACTCACTTTGCAATGCATAGTAAATGCGGCATCCCATCAAGATGTGTGTGCATATTTGATCTTTGATCTTTTCAAATTAACTACACACATCAATATAATATATTTAAATGCATAGTTGTCTCAATATGTGTATTAAATTTAGTCTATTTACACATATTTCAACATGATGAATTCAAATTTTTTTTTTTTTGAGTATGAATGAAAGACCTTGAAAGAACATGTAGGGTATATCATTTTTGGTCATTTGTATGAGCTTTAAGTGAGGTGACGTTTTGTCTTTACATATTCATCTTCTAGCATTATAGATCTTCTGAAAAGATTCATTTTCTCCTTATAAATAGAGGGAGATGATAGTTCATTTTCACCATCACTCTTATTTACCCTTGTTCTCTTAATTAAGTGCTTTGAAGATTTAGGAAAACTCATTCAAGTGTTTGCTAACAGGTCCGTTCATTCCTTTCTTTCTTTTCTTCTTCTTCTTCTTCTTGTTTTTTTTTACCTTTTTTTATAAGGATTTTTATTTGCATTTGACTTTACTTGGAATCTTAGTTATAATGTTTAATCACCGTTTAACTTATTTTTAATTTCATTTAGGCCACTTAATCACTTAAAATATTATTTAATTTTGTCTCCAATAAGTCTAAAGTTTTTCGTATTGCCATTGGCAAGCATAAGTAACTTTGTGTTTTACATTTATGCGTCTTCTTAATACAAAATAAATTTAATTTTTAAGTTTATTCGGCTTGTTAAACACATTAGAGTAGCTCATTTAATCGATGAACACCATTTGTATGATATCGACAGCCATCTTTTATTAAGTCAATTAAATCGATCATGCAAAGGCTCCCCTTAACTAATATCATCATCTTTAGCATATTAATGTAACTCACCTTAGATATAGATGATATTTGATTGACTTTAATTGTGTTCGAAATTATTTTTGCATTTGATCAAAATAACATTGTGATCATCGCCTATTTAATTCACCAAACTCGCTTGACTTAGCCTTGCTCTTATTGTAGACATGAAGGTTAACAAATGTCCCCCAACAAATATGGTGCACTCTTAAAGCGGATCATGTTTGTTGTCCCCTTTTTGTTCAATTGAGTGCCTTGGTATATCTCGCATGATTGCTTGTACTTATCATTATTTTTATTGTACTAAGTCCCTATCTTCTTGTGTCTTTGCATGAGATGTTTCGTTGGAGTAGACCTGCTGACATGGCTCTAAGCGAGCCTAGTGAGGAGGCTATCTGGATTGTTATTGATAGACACAATCCTCAGGGGGATACCGATGTCAGGGATAGACTTGAGCAGTATGAGGATATCTTGAGAGGGCGTGCTATTTTTCATGACTTTTTCACACATTCTCCTTTACTTCGGATTGTGCTTGATTTGAGGAGCGGATTGGGTATCCACCATTAAGTTGAAATGTGGGGAGTATAATCCATTATGGTAGTGTGGCTGAATATGGAAATGTGTTATATCGCAACCGACCGGTGACAGTTGAGCCAAGATGATGCCACAGATTACTAGCCATTTCGCTTGCTAGTGCACTTGGTGGACTCAACTCAGTAGGCCAAATTCCTAGTTTAACTAATGGGTATGTGACTTGGGTCATACATTTTGTGGACACATCAAGAGACACTACCAACAAGGGTTTATGAGGTATGCTTCTATTTGATTTCTCAAGTATCCCACCTTCTTGGGAGGCAATACATGTTGGGTCGGCGGAGGAGTTGACTGTTACTTTACGAGATATATAATAGTAAGGTCGCATTTCCTATTTTTGATCACCTGATGTGTATTCCACTGGATGAGGAGCTCTTTTGTAGGTAGCCTTCAATGATGATGATGACAGGTAGACTCATCTTGCCAGCTTTTACGAGCTCTTGAGGCATTACCAGCATCGAGAGTAGCCTTTACTTATGTGGTCTTGGCGATGATACCGGGGTGTATGGATTCATAGTTTCTTATAGGAGGATGGTTTGGTCATCCATCCGCATTTTGTGATCCATTTGAGCTAGGTTTACTGGGGAGATCATCGGAGGAGAGTCGAGCCTTCCATAGCTTGGACATGCGTCTCGCCTTTACCCCGACATGGATGAGGATCTATTCTTAGCAGGACTTTTAACCACTTGGTTGTCCACTTTTGTTTTGCCTGTCACGGAGGGATTTGTGCGATCTAGTGTACTATACCTGGATTGCGGGAGCGTCGTCATTGGCTCCATTTGCTCACATATATAGGATTATGAGGACCATCTCAGATTCTAGTTCTCTGGAGCTTTGAGGTATTACTTTACCCTGGCAGGATTTGTATGCATGGATCCACCTTCATATCCATGAGCTTTTTCTTGCTTACATACCTGTGTACTTTATAGAGAAGTTTTCCTACTATTATTCAGCTATCTCAAGCATCTTCCACTTTGGAGAGGGAGCGGATATGTTTGTTCTTCTTTGCTCCACACTTGGTTAGAAATAGATTTTCTCTTCACCACCATATAGGTGACCTTCGAATAGCATGATTGGAGTCGATATAGTTGATAACATTGATCAGAGGTAGAGCCACCTTGCTCTTTAGAGGATGATCACGGGTGGTGGAATATTTCATTAGCATAAGACCTGGTTATGTTATGTTATGATCGCTTAGTTTAGTGGTCGGAGGGATATCAACCTAGCAGAGTTACTTGTCGGTTGGGTTCTCTCAAGCCACGACTTATATCGGATGACTATTCATCCTGCATAATACTCTTGGATGGATTCGATGGAGACTCATTTTCCTTGTGATGTGGATTCACTTGCTCGGGTGCTAGTTCTTGATTTCACTTGGCTCCTCCACATAGCAACACCGGATCACATTAGTAATTTTAGGTGCACTTGTCTCTTGCTTCTTTTGGAGCATCGTGTTGGAGGTATGAGCGAGTTAAGAGTTTCTCGAGTGCAGAGACCACGTCGCAACACTCCACAGCTTAATAGCACTGAGGGCGATGGTACGTCTGATTTTTTTAAACTTACATACCTTTTTCATGCATACTTTTATGACTAGTAATACATATGTTTGATATTATTCTCTTCTATTGCTACAACAGGTAGGGGCGAGGATGATTCAACTACTATGGAAGAGGCTATTACTCCTTCTACAGTGCGGCTTAAGGAGCCATCTCCTAGCTGCACAGAGGTGCCTTCTTCCTCTCGTAGTGCAGCAGGGGCTCTTTCACTGTGGCCTTTTTTCATGACTTGTGAGGGGAGCGTCGAACTCTATTTATTGGTTGACCGACCTTTACAACCTACTGAGTCTTTGACTTAAGTTATGATAGTTTGACGGTCTTGTCATTAGACGTGAACGAGATCTTTCGTCAAAATATACACCAAGATTTCATCAAAATTTACAATCATAACTTTATCATTATACAATCCATAAACTTACATCATAAGATGCACAATGGTGTTGAGGTGCATTGGAGAAATGGCATCATCGCCCATTCTTATAGCCCATCCCTTATTGTGGATGTCTACTTTCATTCATCTTTTAGCTTCATGCAAATTTGATGATGCCCATCACATTAAACTTCAAGAATAGCATTATCTTATGAAAGAACTCCCAACTTTGGTATTGGGAAGCAATATTTGATCTTTTTTATAGCACAATTGGAAATGCACATTTGTTAAGCTTCATTTTTGAGTCAATTATGTGGGCACAAGACTAATAATACTCTTCATATCAATAAGATTATTGTCCATTTGTTAGTGCATTCAACGTGTAGACAACCTCAAAGGAGGTTCATCACTTATTGTTTATTATGCAAAAAAAACTTTGAGGACTTCTCTAAGTAACACATTCATGTACTATTGCAACATTGTGACTATCGCTATACCTCCTAGGGCACTTGATCTTCATCTTGATTTTCTCCAATAGGCATCAAGCATATGCAATGCTTGACTTTGTATGGTTTTCATAAACACAAAGTTTTAAAACCATTATGGTGTCATACTTTTTTTCAAATTTTATTTAGAGACATAAGTAATATCCACTCTCTAATGCACTCCAAAGTATAGCTATTTTGTAGTCATCATGAAGAGTTTGCATGAGATAGTAGCATGCCTTCCTAACAACAAATGATATACATCCATTAAAATAACATTGCATCTTGAAATTTCTTGTCAATGAAAAATTGAACCGATATACTTTTCCATTTTGATCTTGTTTTATTTTTATAATTGAGAAAGCTTTTATGGTTTTGGATGTTCTCACATTAAAAGGTTCAATTTCTCCACCATTTTGGTATAAACAAGATATTCACAGCTTCATCTTTTGACAATGATTTTGTAACACTTCTCTTTGATAATGCACTGAGTATGGAAGCAATTGTGGCAAAGCCACTCAAATTCTTTCTCAATAGCACTAGACACCCTTCGAACAATGACAACTCTTCAACATTAGCATACTAATGGACTCCTTTTAATTCAAGTGCATGTTTCACTTCACCATTGTTTGGTTTGATTCTTCAATGAGCATAATTACTTAACAATTTTAGCAATTATGGTTGATTTATAATGATAACTCTTCTATTATCTATTTTTTTTGGAGGTTTACATACATACCAAATAATTCTTCAACATCATAATAAAAATATCACTATTATTATTATTATTATTTTTAAAGGTGAATACATCCTTTTTCATAGTGTAGAAAAATGTTAGAAATAACAAACTTTAAGCATTAGATACATAATACTTAAAAATTTTGTGGTCTATAGAAAAATTTTTTAAAAACTTTTAGCTCCAATACTTGCACTAAGATTGAACTTCTTATCTAATGTAGTGTGTCTCATTGAGCTTTTCATTGAAGGAGTCATTGGATGCCTATTTGGGTTAAAATGACTTCAATTCTTACATTGAGAGTATCACAATTTACCTTTGATACACAATTGAAATTTGGAAGAGCTAAAATTGAGGATTTAATGACTTTGTTTTGAAGCATCAAAGCTTGTTTGGGCCTTTGGTTGCTAGATGAATTACTCCATTCAAGTAGTTTAGTCATAAGAGCACCCAAAGAATTGAAATGTTTAAAGAAAAATTGATATAGGGTGAGTTTGAGATAGCTTTAGAGCTGCTTTGTTATTAAGAAAATAGTTAGAAAAAAAATCACAACTATGTTTGACTACAAATTTTTTGATTGCATTTAAAAAAAAAAATTTGTGATAAAAGTTGCTTTTGAGAATTACAACTATTAGAGTATGGTGTGTATCAGAAAACTCCTATTTCAATTTTTAAAAAAGGAAATATTTGTAATACACACAGTAGCTTTTTAAAAAAATTATTTTTCCTACATCAACTTTACAGCAAGATGTTCAGAAAGCTATATCTACCACAAATAGACCTATAATCCCATGAAAACTCCATGCCAAGGAATAGATTTGGTTGGCTACTCTAATATAATTACGATATTTTTGTAATCCACCTCAGTACATGTACAAAAATTTATATATATATATCCATGAATGTTAAATTTGAAAGATATGTCCCACTAAATTCTGATCATAATTCAGCTTTCGATTTATGCTTAAATAGACTCTTAGTCAACAACAATAAATAATACTTAGCAGAAAACACGACTCAAGTTCATTATATTAGGCAATTTGAATATAAAATTCTTCACAGTAATCTTTAATATAATTATCAATTAAATTAACTACGACATAAGACAAAAGAATAAATTTGCTAGAAGAAATTTCAAAATGAGGTTCATCCCAAGCTGTGACTACTCTAAACAACATGTCAATTGTGGTGAAGTTATAACTCTACTTTGACCGCTTCTCAACAGTTCAAAGAAAATATAAACTTTAAATCACCATTTCTAACAAAACAAAAATTACGTAAATTACACGTATAACCCTAATTCAGTATATGGCATGCCCGTTAAGGTGTGTTTGGAAATTTGGTTTTTGTACTTGAGCTTTGATGGTTGAACAACTATTTTTAAAATTTAGATGTGAAGAATAATCGTCTCTTTCACAATGAATTTCTCTATTTTGGTGATCACAATGACCAAATTAAAGCTAAGTGGAAAGGATCTGTGTCAATCCTGATGCATTAAAAGCCTAATTTTTAAAGTCCTTATATTTTTATCCCAATTTGTCCGATTTTTCTTTTTTTTTAATTATTTGATGGCTCATAAAATTCTGAAAAAATGTATATTTTTCCCTATGGCTGAGGCAAAGCTCGATTAATAGCTTCAAAACTATACCAGAACTTTGTTATCATTAACTAAGTCTGATCAATTAGATCTATAGAATTAAATCATCTAACAAAGAAGTGTGGTATTGAGAATTCAATGAGACTTGTATTAATACTAAAATATAGATTAGGATGGTATTAATAATACAAAATTTTTTAATAAAAGTATGTGGCAAAGTTGATTTATCAATAAAAATTAATCCTTTAAATAATAGTAATAATAGTAACAAGAGAGACTTATTGATATATAAAATTTTTTTAAAATAATTACGTATTATATTAAAAAATTTTATATTTATATTGCGCTTTAATGTATTAATAATGTTAATAATATATTTATAATACGGTCTATTTTATTTTTTTAAAAAATAAATCTTGTGATGTTGATTATGTAATTTGAAATTTTGAATGTTATATGATAAAAATAAAAATTTGACTGTTAGATATATAAATATTTTAATTTTTTATGATATGTATATAAATTTTCTAGTAAAAAATAATATTCATATTGGATTTATTAATGAACAAGTATTCTTATGCATTGTATGACAAGAATAAAAAAATTATATAGAAATTTGATATTTGATTATAATTTTAACGAAATAAAAATAATATTTTATTTTTTATTCGTTTTATGATGATTTTTTTTTCTTGACAAATTATTCTCTTCTTAATCTTATCATAACTCAAGATCAACTTACAATTATTAAGTTCCTAACTCTGGTTGTAAGCTCGCTTGACTCGATCATAAATAAATTTAGATAAATATAGTTTGTTAAAATTGATTTTAGCTTGAATTGATTCCAACTTAAGCTTAATTTTAAGTTAGATTTTAATAAAGACAGTTTATTAGTCGATTTATGTGCTTGGATTAAATTGACACAAGCTAATATTTGTTTAATTTTTATTAGCGAAATTCAATCTTTAGCTCAAATTTAAAATGATGAATTAATAGATTATTTCTTGATAATTTCTAATCTTAGGAGAAAGTTTTATTTCTGCTATTTTGATTACTTTTAATTCAAATTCTAGCTTCTTTATCGAGAAAGAAAAAAATTCATATTAAGATATATGCAAGTAAAAATATCTAATGATTTATATATGACATAAAATATTATTGATTCTTCAACAAATTTTTTATCAAAAAAAATTTTGAAGCATCAACTAATCAAAAGAATCAGATTGTGCAAATTCACATATTTAAAATAGATTATTTCCTCTAATCAAACAACTTCATATGTGACCAGCTAATCACGTTTTGTGCTTAATGTTGTTAAAAAAATAATCTATAAATATTTTTTACATTTTAATAGATTTAATAGCTCTATTAGGCTCTATGATTACTTTTTTTTAGAAGTTTTCAAATTGAAAAAATTCTTTTAATCATTTGTTTAAGATGAGTGTAAAACTCAGCAACAATTTGCTATAATTTGTTTGAAATTTATTGCAAGCTAGAAAAGTTATCATAGAATAAAAATTTACGCCTTAGCTTTACTGGATGTGAAATCCAGACACACTGATATATTTAGAAAGTGAACATAAACTCAAGATTTTATGTGAAAAGTCCTAAGAGGAGGAAAAAATCACGGCCTAGTAAAAAAAAGATCTTCCATATCTCAGTACATAGTTTTTTCGATAATGGGATTACAAAATTGTATATGAGAGCATGACAATGTGAATCTAATCATGTAACAATAGCTGCAAGCTGTTTGGAATGTATGACTGAATTGATAATGGTACGGATGACGGATAGGTATGGTGATGACCGGAGAGGGTCGCGGTAGAATGACCAATGACAATATAACGATGATGATCATGTTAACGATCAGCGATGGCTGGCCATGAACGCAGAGGATGACGCACGGATTGACTAGCCAGCAGATGACCAGCAGTGGTTAATGATAACGATGGTGGTGATGGCGGTGGGCAGCGGCCGAATGCTGTCGAAAAAGGTCCATATAGCTTGAAATGGGTTTTGCTTTAGTTTGATTTGATTTCAATCATTTGATATGGATTTCATTTATATTTGTGAGTATAAATGAAGGAACAATTGATTTATAGAGAAATTATTTGAATTTAATTTGATTTAAAGGGGGAATTTGACTAAGCTTATGAAGGTGGTTCATATAGCTTAAAAGGGTTTTGAGATTTGAATTTCATTTTGGGTTTCATTTCTTTGGGAGTCAAATTTGAATTTGGATTTGATAGGTGACTGAAGGATTGAATTGATCTTTGAGAAAATCAATTAAATTTAGATTAAATCGGATTTGGCTAAAGCTAAGTCCATAGAAATTCAATCATAAAGCATATGGAGGATTTTGGGCTTGAGCTTGGTCATGACATTGGGTCACATGGGATTGGATTTGAATTGGATTCTGGTAGTTTGATTTGAGATTGAATTGAAATTTGAGAAAATCAAATGAATTACGATTGATTTTAATTAGTTGGCCATAAGATAAAATCAAAGGGTTAGGAAGGATTTTGAATTTGGATTTGATCATGGGTTTTAATCATTTGGAATTAGATTTGGATTTGGATTTTGAATTTGAATTTGAATTTGAGATTTGAATTGGATTGGATTTTGGAAGGTGTTGAGAGCTATAGGGTGGATGATCTTCTTAAGTCCTCGAGGCATGACTTTCCCAATGGTGCCCCTTCTAGGTCTCAGCATGGCCAAGTGTTCACTAGTCTAGAAGTGTCATATAGCTACGGAGCCCTTAATGTCTAGAAGAGTCCTAAGTCTAAGAATAGGAAATTAGGAGCTCACTCCAAAAGTGAGGTCAATACTTTTTCACACATTTTGTGGAGCCTCCATTTAATTTGTTTCCTCCTGTTATTGATCTCCATTCCAACATGCTTGAAGACCATTTGCTTCCACTCCCAAAAGTTAGCATTCTATTTTTGGATTTTTCAAACAATCACTTCACATTTTCCATCCCGTCCAACATCTCTTCATACTCAAGTTTAACTTTTGTTTCTTTTGCAAATAACAACCTAACGTGAGAAATCCAAACATCAGTCGACAACTTAATCGAGCTCAATATGCTTGATTTATCTAACAATAAGCTAACTGGTTTTATCCCATCATGTTTATTAGAAGAAAAAATTCATCTCAATATGTTAAATCTAAGGGGAAATCAACTGCATGGAGCCATCCCTCATCGAATTAGTCCAAAATGCATGCTGCAAACTATAATTCTCATTGACAACCAATTGGAAGGAATGCTTCCTCAGTCTCTATCAAACTGTTTATTACTTGATATTCTACACTTGGGGAACAATAACTTGAAGGATACATTTCCTTATTGGTTGGGAGACATGTCATCGTTAAGGGTTCTTATTCTAAGATCTAATAAGTTCTATGGACTAGTTGGGCCACATCATGGAAACTATGAAATAAATCATACTTTTCCTATGCTGCATATCCTGAACATCTCATCCAATAACTTTAGTGGAAATTTATGTGAAGAGTACTTCAATAATTTTAAATCAATGATGCAAATGGAGCAGACACAACGTACCATTCTCCATATTTTAGGATGGGCTATTACTATGATTTGGATGCACTCACCATCATAATCATAGGACAAGTAATGATGATACAAAAGATTTGGATGATGATCAAATCAATAGATTTTTCCTACAATTATTTTGAAGGAGATATTCCTATATCCATTAGCCAACTTGTATCTCTCATAGTGCTGAACTTTCACATAATTATTTGACAGGAGAAATTCTTCCATAACTAGGAAAATTGTCACAGCTCGAGCCATTGGATCTCTCAATGAACAATCTTGTTGGTAAGATCTCTCGGGAGATAGTTTTTTTTATCTTTCTTATCATATTTAAATCTATCCTACAACAAGTTGGTAGGACAAATTCCATCAGGAGGCAAATTTTGCACTTTGCCAGACAATTCATTTGAAGGAAACAACAGACTATGTAGGTTTCCTTGCAATACATCAGTTCTAGCGGTGAACAATACAATGGTATCAGCTTTAGGATTGGGTGACACAGCTTCAAAGAATAGAAGTTATATGATAGTGCTAGGAATTTTTTTTGGTGTGGGATTTGGAGTATCAATGCGATTGTTATTTTGATTGATGGTATCTGGTGTGATAAAAGTAGGAAGAGGAGAAATAGGAGAACTATTCATGAATGACATGCATGGATGACTTTATGTGGAATGATACCACTAATAGAAGGAGAGCACTAAAATAATAATTTTATGTAAGTGTGTTTTTTCTTTTTGTAGTTAAAGAGTTTAGTTATAAAGATGTATACTGCTATTCATAGTTTGCTTGAAAAGCTTTTGTATGTATATCATATAAAAGTCAAAATTTGAAGAACAAGCTGAAATTAATTCCTTTTAAAGGGGAAGTACTTTTAAAAAATAAAATAGAATCGAACGTAATGCTACGATGGCAATAGCCAATCTTCCGCTGCCTGTGTTATCTTCCATTTAAATTGTTTGATTAAAAAAATGTCATTGGCCCTACAATCATCCATTTTTCCCCATAAAAAAAAAATCTCTTACGTCTTATGTTAACCACACGTTAAAGCTAAACTTTATATTAATTGACAGCAAGTAAAGATGTTTTTTTTAATAATTTTTAGTTGATAGATTGTTATAATAATCTTTATATATAGAGATAGATATATAAACTTATGAGCCTAATTTTGTTTAAAATTGTTTATATTTTAAAAGTATGATGGACTAGCATAATTTTATGTTTAAAATTCATGAGTATTTTAATTCTTTTATTAAAAATATTTAACCTAAAAATAAATTGCATTTACATGAGTTGTATCTAATTTGTCCAGAGTTCATTCTCAAAGAATTTCAGATGAAAGCCAAACATATTTCATCAATCAATCACTCTTTATATTCTAATTATCTTATTTGTTGCTTATAACCACCTTTCAAAAGTTTATTTTCGGCTAAATTTTTAAAATAGGCACATTTTTAATTGTAATTAGATTTATCAAAAAATTAAAAAAAAATATAATGATTTATTTAATATTCCGACGGTGTTTCGAGTCCCATAAACCATGGATTTTTTTGTTTTTTTGTATATATATTTATTTATTTATTTATAAATATATATATATATATATATATATATATATATATATATAAAAAATAAATAAATAAATAATTTTTTTTATTTGGGTGTTTTTATATGCATTAATAATTAAATAAATAAATAAATAAGTATATATATAATTTTAATAAATATATATAAAATAAATAATAATTTTAATATATATATATATATATATATATATATATATATATATATATTTTAATGCATATATATTTCACGTGATTAAAGTTAATTATTTATTTTTTATATATTTATATTTTTTATATTTTTTGTGATTATTATTTTAGACTTATTTATTTTTTTTCTATCTTTTTAATTTGTAAATCTTCATAATTTTTAATAACTTTTATATATTATTTTCTTAATTTATAATATAAAAGTTATTAAAAATTATGAAGATTTATAAATTAAAAAAAAGAAAAAAAAAGAAATAAGTCTAAAATAATAATAATAACAAAAATTATAAAAAAATATAAATATATAAAAAAATAAATAATAATTCATCTTTAGTCACGTGAAATAGATATACATTAAAAATTATTATTTATATATATATATATATATATTAAAATTATATATACATATATATACTTATTTATTTATTTATTAAAAAATATTTATTTATTTAATTATTAATGCATATAAAAAATTTATTTATTTATTTATATATATTTATTTATTTATTAAAAAATTATTTATTTATTTAACTATTTAATTATTTAATTATTAATGCATATATAATTATTTATTTATTCATTTAATTAATTAATTATTTTTTTATATATATATATCTTTAGTCTCTCTCTCTCTGCCTGCTACCAAAAATAAAAAACAAAAAAAAAATCTGGCAGTCGTCCGTTTAGGCCTATTTTCTTAAAAAAAATTTTTTTATGCCTAAATTACTAATTACGATTAAAAATATGTCTGTTTTAAAAAATTAGCCTTTATTTTCACATCGATAGACATAGCATCATCTGATCCCTTTTGAACATTCATCCTTGAGCAGAGTTAACATTAATTAAACTAACCTTTTATTAGAAAGAAAATTTTCATATAAAAATATATGAGAGTAAAAATATCTAATGATTAATATATGACATTAAATGTTACTAATTCTCCAATAAATTATTTTATCAAAAAAAAAAAAAAAACATCAACTAATCAAAATGAAAATCAGATTGTGTGAAGCCCTTCATATTTGACCAACTAATTATGTGTTGAGCTTAATGTTGTGAGATATATATATATATATATATATACTACAACATAATAGATTTAGATTTAATATCTCTATTAAGCCCTTTGATTACTTTCATTAGAGGTTTTTCTAATTTAAGAATTCTTCTTTAATCATTTATGTTATTAGTAGAATTCAAGTTGGATGGTTGAAGTGGAGGAATGCATCTGGCCTATTATGTGATAGAAAACTATTACTTAGCTTTAAGAGAAAATTTATAAGATTGTGATAAGACTTGCAATTATTTATGATACACAATGTTGGCCAATAAGAGAGAAGCATAAAATTCAGTTAGATGTTGTAGAGATGAGGATGCTCAGGTAGATGAGTGGCTTTACTCTTAGAGATAAAATGTGAAATGAATATATATGTGATAAGGAGTTGCTCCAATAAGATAAGATAGAGATTAGATGGTTTCCACTTAAAATGTTGGCTTGTTTGATAACCCAAGAGAGCTGCTATATTAGATGCATATGTTAAGAAAGGTAGAAACCTAAAAGATCGATTAGGATGGATAAAAATGACCTTAGTTTATTAGAATTAAATGAGAATTCAACACCTAATAGGACATGATGGAGAAAAAGGATTCATGTAGCCCACACCCTATATAAAGGAATAAAAGGTAATTTGTTGTTGTTTATAATCATTTCTTTAAGATGAGTGTAAAACTCATACAATAATTTGCTATAATTTTGTTTAAAATTCGATAATTCTATTACTAAAAATTATCTTTATACATTATATGTATGTATATATATACTATGAACAAGAAAATAAAAATCAGATTTTATTAGATTAAAAAATAAAAATAAGTTTTTATTCTTTTAAACATTTTGTGGAGAAATTTTTTTAAGTTCTTTAGCAATTAGATCCAGGTTGGTTTTAACTTGACTAAGATCACAAATAATTATTTATTTAATTTTGGCACTTACTCTAGTTCTAGACTCGTTATAGTTATAGCTCAATAATTTTGATTTGAACATGATTTGATTTCAATTTAAACATAATTAAAGTTAACTTTTTTGCATTGATTAGTGTTGATTTGGATTTGAAGTCAATGAAAGCTAAAGTGCTCTATTTTAAAATGATGAATTAAAAAAAATTATTTCTCAATTATTCTCCAAGTGGTTCAATTCTTGGTCATTGCTTAATCAATATTCCAAAGTCTTCTATGGATGGCATCTACCACGACTCAAAAATAAATAAATAAATAAATAAATAATCTTCTTATCTAATTTTGGATGGCTGTAAGAAGTTCCTCATCCAAGTTTTCCACATGACTAGAATGAAGACTCAAGAGATTATTATGCAGACATAATTTTACTTAACATTAATATGTCAATACACTTTGTCACATACAGATGTAATAATTATTGATGTAATATTAACTTCACGAGAATATACAAATACATCATCAAAATATAAGGATTGAAGCTTGACATGAATAGAAATAAGAGCTAAAGATAACTAATTTAATGATATGAAATGTTTAATGAAATACTAATATAATGATAAAATCCCAAGAAAACTGTATATGAATGAAAAGATTTAGTTGGCTATTCTAATATAGTTATGATTTTTTCTAATCTATCTCAATACATGCACAAGAAATAATATCCATAAATACTAATCCTGAAGAAATGGCATTTCTTTGGATCAGAATATAACTTTTGTTGTCATGCTTTTAAAATATTTATTGGATGTGTTTTACATGTTCTTAGTTTAAAAATATATACTTGATATGACCCTAAAAAAATCCCTCTAATCCAAGCATAATCTTGATTCAAAAGCATAATTTAAATGAAAGATCAAGACTTAAAATATCAAAACTTTGACATCAATTTAAAAGCTCTCAAATATGAAGTGTTTATAATAAATCGAGCCTCGAATGAGTTTCCAAAGAAAGATCTTACAACTTTAGAGCATCCAAATGTTCAAATACATCAAATGATCAAAAGGAATAAGCCGTTTGATGAAGTGGTTTCCATTATGATGCTACCTCCACCTATCATTTCATTCTCCATGGGGACACTGAGGCCAAGAAGAAGAGAGGAGCCCAAGAAGGAGGAGAGAGCTCAAGCTCAAGATCCCAGAAGATCGATACCGCCTAAGCCAACCACCATATGGCCAACCATCAATCACTAATCGCTTGATTAGTTGAGCCTTATATTTATGCAGAATTGTTATTTCCATAAGTTCACGCTATAATATGCTAAAAACTATTACAATAATCTTGTTACATAAGTTCCTTTCTATACCATCTTGTAATCTAAGATTAGATCTATATACATAGTGGAACATTTTTTGTCTTTTTTTCCCTCTCGAGGTTTTCCACGTTAAAAAATTTCTGTTGTTTATTTAATTACCTTGTGTGTCTTGACTTAAAAGAAGCAGAAACTTTACTCTAAAATCGGTTTTCTAGACGCAATACATGGGAAATATTCTTATTATATCATCCATACCAAGTTTCAACAAGATCAAAACCACCATCGAGATTTCAAGCTTTTAAAGAGAAATGTTTAAGAATGAAGATTCATCAAACTTTGTTCCTTCATTTTTTGAATGGGGCAACTCTTAATCTTAAGATCGCATGTTAAGATCTAATCGTACCATCTCAAGAAAACAAGTCAAAGTTGGAGGATATTTTAACATTGAGAGATATAACTTTGCAAATTATGTTTTTCCACTCATATTCATGGAAAAACGAGGTCAAGTTAAGCAACTTACAACCACAACGGATGTTTTAATCGACCTCTTCCATACAAGTTAACGCCATCGAGCAAAGACGACAAACAAATAGTCAAAAAATAAATTTCTAATTCTTCCATAAAGTTAACATCTAAATCGACAAACAATGATGGGTCAAAAATCCTCAACATAATTTACCTCTTCCATAGGTTAACGCCATAACATGATTTGATCAAAGATCTCGATCTAATTCAACCTCTTCCATAGTTTAACGCATAAAAATAATAAATTGATAGTCAAAATCGATCTAATTCAACCTCTTCCACATGCGTTAACGCCATCGCATAACACTCGACAAACAACCTGGATAGATCAAAATCTAGATATGATTTTCCATATAAGTAGCAATACCCCGACAAACAACCTCGGAATCAAAGATCTGATTCACTAACTTTCCATAGCACGCCATGCAAACACACAACAACCTGGATGTCAAAGATCTCAACATTCACCTCTTTCCATACAAATAATGCCATCTAACATCGAAACAATGATTGATCTCAACGATTCTTCATCTTTCATAGCATCGTAACAACAAATAACCGATAGGTCAAAATCCTCGATTCAATTCAACATCTTCCATGAGTGTTAACTAATTAATCGACAAAATGATGGGTCAAAAAATAAGGATTATGATTTTCCATTTAAGCATAACAATTTCACAAATAACCTATCAAAGATCCTATTTAATTCAACCTCTTCCATAGAACGCCATTGCTAACACAAAATTTAGTCAAAAATGATTCAATTCAACCTTCCATAAAGTAATCTGGGTAACACGCAACCCTGATGATCTCAACGATAATTCAACCTTACACGAACGCCATCGTAACACACAACCTCGAATGGGTCAAAGATCTCGCCGATTCAACTCTTCCATTTGTTATCATCTAACACCACAAACAATATGGGTCAAAGATCTCAACATTAATTCAACCTCTTCCACAGTTAACGCCATTAACACACTCGCAAACAACCGGATAAAGATTCTCAAATTCATTAACCTCTTCCACGTGTTAATGTCATCTACACAAAACAATTGGATATAAAAAAATTTATCAATTAAACCTCTTCCACAACGCCATCGAAAAAACACTCGACAAACAACCCAGATAGTCAAAATGTCTTTGGTGGACTTACCTTTCCATATTATGTCAGCAAAGCTCGACAAACAACCTTATATCAAAACGCCCTTGTGGACTATCCTCTTCCATAGTTAGCGCCAACGAATAATATTCACCACAATAGAAAGGTCAAACTTTAAATTATAATTAACGCCATCGAGCAAAATACTGACAAAATAACAAAGATCTGATAATTATCTTCCTTACGTTAACGTAATAGTCATTATAACAAACTGATAAATAAAAGATATTAGGCCATTTAATACATCATGTGAATTATCTAATACCACCATATATTATAGATTAGATGTATGACATTTTATTGCCGCTTACCCGTTGCCGATCACTATTAATAGCAATTATCGCTACATAATTATCGCTATTAATCTAAATCGTGGGTATTACCGATATAGTCTTGTATATTTTTTTATTCTCTCAATTTTCGGGTTACCTTATCGTTGCTTATTGAATATATTCTTATCGTAGAATGATCATTAAATTCAATAGCTTTATCGCTGCTTTCTAGACGCTGGTGCCATCATATTAGCTGCATTTGAATTTAGTAAGCATTAACCATCGTAGCCAACTATGCTATTATTATGATGACAGATACTGCATCGGTTATGCTAAATCGATATTATCGCTTGCATTAATCACTTAATGAATTCAATTATTGCGACATCAAGCCAAGCATACCATGCGCCATTTGCCGCTATTGCATTTATCGGTGCTAAATTCTTTTATCATTGACATTTCACATCTGATTCTATAGGTTAATTAATCAAAAATTCCGCTACGCTACATTAACGCTTTAAGCTTATGTTGAGCATTACATGCCTGCAATCCACTACTTATATATTGCTTACTGGTGCTGCTGACATTCATCACCTGGCATTGTGTTATCGCTGAATGACGCTGCACCATCGAATTCTATTGTTGCTGCTGACACTTTTATTAAGCTAACCATAAAGCCCGGTTATGTTAATCTCTCGGTAATTTTCGCTTTACCATAGTATTAATTTGCCGCCAATTATCGATTATCGATTTGCATTGGTTAAAATTTTTTTATTATATCAAATGTATTCTTTTTTAAATCTCCTTAATCTCCGGTTTATCACTATCTCACGCTGGTTATTAGAATGAATATCGCTGATAATCTTGTTGGATCTTTAATTTATCACATCATTGTTTGATTCTAAATAATCGCCGATGGTTATCTAAATAAGATTATCGACCAATGTAAAATTTATAAGATCTAATCTTGATTTAAGGACGAACGAAAAAATGAAAAAACGACGATATCGCAGTGATCGCTTAATACGATGAATAATAAAATTGATCGCTAACCCGGATTATGATTAGAAAACCACGATGAATATTTTGATTTAAATATTTAGAAACCTAAACGATATTATCCCTAAATAATCCTATCATGAGAAAGTGAATTTCTTATTGGGGTTTGAATAATAAAATAAAAAAAAAATTAAACAAATTAAATTTGGGCTTTTCTGTCAGAGGCGCTTTTCATGAAGAGAATATTAAAGCGCTAAAATGAAATAAATCGCTGGTTAGAAATTCATCATCCTCCACATTATATTGTTTAAACGCCATGACGATGAGTAACACATGGATCGCGATATTCCGGGAATGCGGCGACCGACGGCAAAAGATAATTGGCGCCATGACCCGCGGCCGGGTTATAATAAGAGATACCGGCATACGACGCCGAACCATCACATCTAAGAGCAACAGACGAAACATGACATCAAGAAGTAAGATTGTGGACTAATTAAAGATATATACAATTATTCCATTAATTGTTTAAATATTAATTCTTTATTTAAATATTTTTTTATAATTTTTTGATTTTACTATGATCTAGTTGGCATAATTTTTCATAATTTTACAATTTATACATTAATTATAGTTATATTCAACTATAATTTTCTTTAATTTTTTTATAATTTTTTTGACATAATATAATCAAATTTTAAAAATATAAAACACTCCAAAATATTTTAAAAAATAAAAAATTGCTTACAAAATTTGTTATTCAATAAAAATTTTTTCTTTTTCATGAGTTCTATTATCTATTTTTTGGGAGGATTTATAGACATATCACATAATACTTTAACATCACAACAAAAATATCATTATTATTATATTTTTAAAGGTGAATACATCTTTTCATTAATAAATAAAGTGTTAGAAACCTAAAAATCAAACTTTAATATATTAGATATATAAATACATATAAATTATGTTGTATATAGGTAATTTTTTAAAACTTCTTAGACACTCTAAGCTTGCACTATGATTCAAACTTTTTATCTAATGTAGTATGTGTCTCATTGAGCTTTACATTGAAGAGGGTCATTGGATCCCTATTTAGATTGAAATGGCCTCCATTCTCACATTAAGAACAACACAATTTACCTTTGATACACTATTGAAGTTTCAAATAGTTAAAATAGGGGCTTTAATGACATTATTTTAAAGCATTATAGCTAGCATGGGTCTTTAATTGCCCAATGAATTTACTCCTTCTAGAGTAATTTAGTCATAAGAGCAACCAAAGAATTGAAATGTTTAACAAAATAATGATATAATCTCATGAAAACTCCATACGCAAGAAAATATTTAGTTTGCTATTCTAAATAATTATGATATTTTTCTAATCCATCTCACTAAATGAACAATAAATAATATCCATGAAAGTTAATCCTTAAGAAATGACATTTCTTTGGGTTAGAATATAACTTTTATTGTCAAAATTTTCAAATATTTGTTGGTGGTGTTTTAACATCAAAATATACAATCATAAATTTATCATTATACAATCAATAGACTTACATCATATGATGCACAATGGTGTTGAGGTGCATTGGAGAGGCCGAATGACATCATCGTCCATTCTTATAGCCCATCCCTTATTGGATGTCTACTTTCATTCATCTTTTAGCTTCATGCAAATTTGATGATGCCTTATCACATTAAACTTCAAGAATAGCATTATCTTATGAAAGAACTTCCAACTTTAGTATTGGGAAGCAATATTTGATCTTTTTATAGCACAATTGTAAATGCACATTTGTTAAGCTTCATTTTTGGAGTCAATTATGTGGGTACAACAAGACTAATTATACTCTTCATATCAATAAGATTATTGTCCATTTGTTAGTGCATTCAACGTGTAGATTACTGTGAAGTGAGAACCTCTGAAAGAAGGTTCATCACATATTGTTTATTATGCATAAGGGAAAAACTTCAAGGACTTCTCTAAGTAACACATTCATGTACTATTGCAACATTGTAACTATGGCTATACCTCCTAGGTCACTTGATCTTCATCTTGATTTTCTCCAATAGGCATCAAGCATATGCAATGCTTGACTTTGTATGGTTTTCATAAACACAAGTTTTAAAACCATTGGTGTCATACTTGACCCTTTTTCAACTTTTATTTAGAGACATAAGTAATATTCACTCTCTAATGCACTCCAAAGTATAGCTATTTTTGTAGTCATCGAAGAGTTTGCATGAGATAGTAGCATGCCTTCCTAACAACAAATGATGTACATCCATTAAAATAACATTGCATTTTGAAATTTCTTGTCAATGAAACATTGTACCGAGCAATGCTTTGCCATTTTGATATTGTTTTATTTTTATAATTGAGAAAGATTTTATGGTTTTGGATGTTACATTAAAAGGTTCAATTTCTCCACCATTTTGGTATAAACAAGATATTCTCAGCTTCATCTTTTGGCGATGATTTTGTAACACTTCTCTTTGATAATGCGCTGAGTATGGAAGCTATTGTGGCAAAGCTACTCAAATTCTTTCTCAATAGCACTAGACACCCTTCGAACAATGACAACTCTTCTACATTAGCATACTAATGTACTCCTTTTAGTTCAAGTGCATCTTTCACTTCACCATTGTTTGGTTTGATTCTTCAATGAGCATAATTACTTAACAATTTGAGCAATTATGGTTGATTTACAATGACAACTCTTCTATTATCTTTTTTTTGGAGGATTTACATACATACCAAATAATTCTTCAACATCATAATAAAAATATCACTATTATTATTATTTTTAAAGATGAATACATCCTTTCATGCATAGATAAAGTGTTAGAAATATAAATATCAAACTTTAAGCATTAGATACATAATACATAGAAATTTTGTTGTCTATAGAAAATTTTTTAAAAAACTTTTTAGACACTCTAATGCTTGCACTATGATTCAAACTTTTTATCTAATGTAGTATGTGCCTCATTGAGCTTTACATTGAAGAGGGTCTTTGGATCCCTATTTAGATTGAAATGGACTCCATTCTCACATTAAGAACAACATAATTTACCTTTGATACACTATTGAAGTTTCAAATAGTTAAAATAGGGGCTTTAATGACATTATTTTAAAGCATTAAAGCTAGCATGGGTCTTTAGTTGCCCGATGAATTTACTCCTTCTGAGTAATTTAGTCATAAGAGCAACCAAAGAATTGAAATGTTTAACAAAATAATGATATAATCTCATGAAAACTCCATACGCAGGAAAATATTTAATAATTATGATATTTTTCTAATCCATCTCACTAAATGCACAATAAATAATATCCATGAAAGTTAATCCTTAAGAAATGACATTTCTTTGGGTTAGAATACAACTTTTATTGTCAAAATTTTTAAATATTTGTTGGCGATGTTTTAAATATTATCTTATTTAAAATATATACTAAGATGTCATCAAAATATACAATCATAAATTTATCATTATACAATCAATAGACTTACATCATAAGATGCAATGGTGTTGAGGTGCATTGGAGGCGAATGGCATCATCGCCCATTTTATAGCCCATCCCTTATTGTTGATGTCTACTTTCATTCATCTTTTAGTTTCATGCAAATTTGATGATGCCCACTATCAAATTAAATTTCAAGAATAGCATTATCTTATGAAAGAACTTCCAACTTTGGTATTATTGGGAAGCACTATTTGATCTTTTATATACAATTATAAATGCACATTTGTTAAGCTTCATTTTTGGAGTCAATTATGTGGGTACAACAAGACTTATAATACTCTTCATATCAATAAGATTATTGTCCATTTGTTGGTGCATTCAATGTGTAGATTAATGTGAAGTGACAACCTCATCACTTATTGTTTATTATGCATAAGGGAAAAACTTCGAGGACTTCTCTAAGTAACACATTCATGTACTATTGCAACATTGTAACTATGGCTATACCTCCTAGGTCACTTGATCTCCATCTTAATTTTCTCCAATAGGCATCAAGCATATGCAATGCTTGACTTTGTATGGTTTTCATAAACACAAAGTTTTAAAACCATTGTGGTGACATACTTGACCCTTTTCAACTTTTATTTAGAGACATAAGTAATATTCACTCTCTAATGCACTCCAAAGTATAGCTATTTTTGTAGTCATCGAAGAGTTTGCATGAGATAGTAGCATGCCTTCCTAACAACAAATGATGTACATCCATTAAAATAACATTGCATCTTTAAATTTCTTGTCAAAGAAAAATTATACCGAGCAATGCTTTGCCATTTTGATCTTGCTTTTTTACTTTTATAATTGAGAAAGCTTGTATGGTTTTGGATGTTCTCACATTAAAAGGTTCAATTTCTCCACCATTTTGGTATAAACAAGATATTCTCATCTTTTTTGACGATGATTTTGTAACCCTTCTCTTTGATAATGCCAGTATGGAAGCTATTGTGGCAAAGCTACTCAAATTCTTTCTCAATAGCACTAGATACCCTTCAAACAATGACAACTCTTCTACATTAGCACACTAATGTACTCCTTTAGTTGAAGTGCATCTTTCACTTCACCATTGTTTGGTTTGATTCTTCAATGAGCATAATTACTTAACAATTTTAGCAATTATGGTTGATTTACAATGACAACTCTTCTATTATCTATTTTTTGAGGATTTCATACATACCAAATAATTCTTCAACATCATAAATATCACTATTATTATTATTTTAAAGGTGAATACATCCTTTCATGCATAGATAAAGTGTTAGAAATATAAATATCAAACTTTAAGAATTAGATACATAATAATTAGAAATTTTGTGGTCTATAGAAATTTTTTTAAAAACTTTTTAGATGCTCCAATACTTGCACTAAGATTCGAACTTCTTATCTAATGTAGTGTGTCTCATTGAGCTTTTCATTGAAGAGTCATTGGATTCATTTGGGAAAATGAGCATTTATTCTACATTGAGAGCATCTATTTTTGCTTTTGATACACAATTGAAATTTAAGAGCTAAAATTGAGATTTAATGACTTTATTTTGAAGCATCAAAGCTAGTTTGGTCTTTGGTTGCTAGATGAATTACTCCATTCAAGTAGTTTATCATAAGAGCACCAAAAGAATTGAAATGTTTGAAGAAAAATTAAGTAATGTGTTTGGGATAGCTTTTAAATGCTTTGTCATTAAGAAAATAAAAAAAAAATCTATGTTTTACTAATTTTTTTATTTAAAAAAAATTTTTATAAGTTTTTTGAGAATTACAAATGTTAGAGTATAGTGTGTTAGAAAACTCTATTTTAATTTTTTAAAAGGAAAATATTTATGTATACATGTCAAAAACTATTTTTTTACATCAACTTTACAAAAGATGTTCAAAAGCTATATTAAAATAGATATAATCTCATAAAACTATTAAAATAGATTTGCTTTACTCTAATATAATTATGATATTTTCTAATATTACATTAAAAAAAAAATATATATCCTAAATGTTAATGAATATAAATTTTTCTAATTCATTCATTTATATATTTAATATATAAAGTTTATGTTAACATATCTAGCTATTTAAAAAGGATGAGTTTGAAAATTACATTTACATAAGTTTATATGAAAAATATTATATGTGAAAAATAATTGTCTCTTTCACAATCTCTATTTTTCAAAATCATAATATTTTTATTTTTTTTTTGATCATAATTACCTTTATGTGTTCTTGACCTACTAATAAAGCAATTAGATAAAGACACTGTGTAATTAAAATAAATGACTTTAATTGCAAACTATTTAATAAATATTATTGGTTTATTTTACTCCATAATAGTTTTATATGATAATTAGAATGGTGAGATTATTATAGCTGAAAGATAATTTCCTGAGATTTTTTTTCAATTTTGATTACTCTAGTATTTTTTACTGTTCTTCCAACTAGCGTTATACTTGTTAAAGCATTGTTATGTTGTTTGCGTGTAATTTCTAAAATAATGATTTGATGGCTTATAAAACTACTGATTTTAAAGTCCTTATATTTTTATCCCAATTTGTCCGATTTTTCTGTTCTTTAAATTATTTGATGGCTTATAAAATTCAGAAAAAAATATATTTTTCCCTATGGCTGAGTATAGGGCAAAGCTCAATTGTTCAAAACTTTACTAGATTTAAGATTTGTGATATTATTGATGTGATTTAAAAGATGTAGCTATTAATAACTAAATATAAAAATTTCATTAGATATCAAAAAAAACTAATTATATTATTATATCTTTTTTTTATATAATATATGTTAATATCTTATTTTAATATATATATATATATATTATAAAATATGTATATATTATAATATTAAAATAGTATATATAAATATATATATATGCTATAATATATATCATGTAATATATATATTATATACATATATATAATACATCTAAATATGTTATATATATTATATTAATACAAAAATATATATATATAGTTAATAATATATATACAAAATATATATAATATTTTTATCTCTAAATTAAAATGTTGAATTAATTAAATTTCCTGTTTGTCGACTATCATCTAATAAAATATACTATTCTCAATGGAAAAGTTATGAACTACATAATATAAGGATGAAACAAGAAAATAAAATTAGATGTTATGGGATTAAAATAATAAATTAATTTTTTATTATTTTATTCATTTTAAGGAATTTTTTTTAGGTTCCTTAGTAGTTTGATCCCAAGTTGATCTTAACTTGACTTGGATTAGTGATAATGATTTAATTTGATTTTGACACTTACTCTAGTTATGGGCTCATTATAGTTAAAGCTCAATAATTTTGATTTAGGCTTAATTTTATTTCAATTTATTCTTAATTTAAATTAAATTTGAGTATTTACTAGTGTTGACTTGTATTTGAACTCAATTGAAGCTAAATAGCATTAATTTAAGTTGATGAATTATAAAGTTATTTCTCCAGGTGGTTCTATTGTTGCTCGTTGCTTAATCAAAATCCTTGTTCTTCTATGGACCATGTCTATCACCACCAAAAATAAAAAAAAATCATTTATTCTTATCTTTAAATTAGTTTGAATGGCTATAAGGAGTTCAATATCCAAGTCTTCCACAAGACTGGAATGATGACTAAAGAGTTCCATATCCAAATCTAGCTTTTAAATTAGATTTCCACACCTTTTCTCCTGCATGGAGCCATTTCGTTTCAACTCCACCATCTACCTTTTCCTAGTATTTCTTGCATTATCTCTCTTTCTAGATCTTTTCTTGGTTAATGCTCTTAGCCATTGCCTCCAGGAAGAGAGCTCATCGCTTCTCCAGCTAAAGCGTGGCTTTTCCGTCGTTAAGCTTGATACATGGCAATCAGGAACCGACTGTTGCATTTGGGAGGGCGTAACATGCAATAAATCGAGATGGGTCATCGGCCTCGATCTGAGCCATCGGTTCATCGATGGTAAGATCGATCCGAGCCTCTTCAATCTCACATTTTTACACAATCTCAATCTTTCCTACAACTTCTTTGGCAAAACACCAATCCCAGATTTCGGCTGGGACAAGCTTGAAAATCTTTCTAGCCTCGACCTTTATTTTGCTGGATTTCATGGGAAAGTTCCTGATGGTATTTCTCATTTAACGAAGTTGGCATCCCTTCACCTCTCCTTAAACTTTGGGCTTTATCTCAGCACTAGCACAACATTTTTGCAAAACATGAGCAATTTGAGAGAACTTTATCTTGACAAAGTAAATGTCTCAGCATTCAACAATGAATGGTGTAGTAGTCTAGTCAATTCCACGCCCGCACTTGAGGTACTGAGCATGAGTGGTTGTTCCCTTTTCCATGCCAGTTGTTCTTCTCTCTCCAAGCTCCCTTACTTATCTATTCTCCATCTTGAAGAGAATAATTTGGACTCTAGCATTCTTAATTCATTTGTCAATTTTACTTCACTATCTGAGCTTGGAGTTGCATACAATGAATTCAAAGGAGTTTTTCCCAAGAAAATCATGGAGCTAAAAATTTGGAATTCTTTGATATCAGCATAAGAATGCTTTGGTCTCTCTTCTTGATTTTTTGAAGACAACAATTTAGAAATTGTACCTTTTTTTACCAATTTCTCTGGATATATACCTAATACAATTGGCAACCTACAGTTTTGACAACTTTAGATCTCTTTGGATGTCAATTCTCAGGGAGAATACCACCTTCAATGGGGAATTTATCTCAGCTACAATGGTTAGATTTATCAGAACAATAAACTATATGGGCGATTCGGTCCCTATTTCAAATACCAGGACTCATTGCACTTTCACTTGCTTGGAACAATTTTGATGGAGTGAGTTGGATTTTATCAAAAATCAAGAATCTCTCATTGGACCTCTCAAACATGGAATTTCATTAAGTACATGGGATGTAGATGATGGATCATTGTCATCTTCTTTCCCAATATCTCATATTTGGGATTGGCTACTTGTAATCTAACTAAGATCCCGATTCAGTAGAATATCAACATCACCCAAAGTTTATGGAATATTTGGATCTCTCAAACAATAAAATTCATGGGGAAATACCATGTTTGATTTGGAGTATTCCTTTTTTGAATCTCTCTCACAACTTTTTCACACATGTTGCAAAGCCTCATTTTAATTTTTCTTCTAATAACAATTTTATTATTGATCTCAGTTCCAACATGCTTGAAGGCCATTTGCCTCCTCTCCCAAAAGTTAACCTTGCACTTTTAGATTTCTCGAACAACCGCTTCACATCTTTCATCTCCTCTAACATCTCTTCATACTCAAATTTAACTTATATTTCTTTTGCAACTAATAACCTAACAGGAGAAATCCCAACATCAATCTGCAACTTAACCAAACTCAATATGCTCGATTTATCAAACAACAAGCTAATAGGTTTTATCCCTTCATGTTTGTTAGAAGAAACTTTTATTCTCAGTGTGTTAGATCTAAGGGGAAATCAACTTCATGGAACCATCCCTCATCAAATTTCTCCAAGAAGCTTGTTGGAAATAATAAATCTTAGAGACAATCAATTAGAAGGAATGCTTCCTCGATCTCTATCTAATTGTCAATTTCTTGATATTCTAGACTTGGGAATAATAACTTGAAGGATGCATTTCCTTATTGGTTGGGAAATTTGTCATCGTTAAGGGTCCTTGTTCTAAGATCTAATAAGTTCTATTGGGCACCTCATGGAAACCATGAAATAAATCATACATTTCCTATGCTACATATCGGACATCTCATCCAATAACTTTAGTGGAAATTTATGTGAGTACTTCAATAATTTTAAACTAATGATGGAAAATGGAGCAGACACAATGTATCTCCTAAACTTTTACGTGATGGCTCTTACTATGGTTTGGATGCACTCACCATCATAAGCAAGGGGACAAGTAATGAAGCTACAAAGATTTGGATGATGGTCAAATCAATAGATTTTTCCAACAATCATTTTGAAGGAGAGATCCCTATATCCATCGAACTTGTATCTCTCCAAGTGCTTTCTTGTCACAAAACTATTTGACAGGAGAAATCCCTCCACAACTAGGAAAATTGACACAACTCGAGTCATTGGATCTCTCAATGAATTGCCTTGTTGGTAAGATCCCTCATTTGGTTTCTTTATATTTTTTATCATATTTAAATCTATCCTACAACAAGTTGGTAGGACAAATTCCATCAGGCCTTCTCCACTTTCCCAAACACTTCATTTGAAGGAAACAAGGGACTATATAGGTTTCCTTACAATACATCAATTCCAACGGTGAACAATACAATGGCATCAGCTTCGAAGAATGGAAGTTATATGATAGTACTGGGAATTTTATTTGGTGTGGGATTTGGAGTATCAATGGCAATTGTTATTTTGATTGATGTCATCTGGTGTGACAAAAGTTGGAAGAGGAGAAATAGGAGAACTATTCATGGATGACATGTATGGATGTCTCTTTGTGGAATGAAACCACTAATGAAGGAGGGTACTAAAGTAATGATTTTAGGTAAGTGTGTTTTTTCTTTTTGTAGTTGATGAGTTTAGTTTTAAAGATGTATACTACAGTTTGCTATGTATAGTATGCTTGATAAGCTTTTGCATGTATATCATATAAAAGTCGAAATTTGAAGAACAGGCTGTAATTAATTCCTTTTAAAGGAAAAATACTTTTTTAAAAAAAATAAAAAGAATCAAACGCAATGCTACGATGGCAATGGCCAATCTTCCGCCGCCTTTGTTATCTTCCATTTGATTTATTTGATTAAAAAAAATATGCCTTTGGCCCTCCAATCATCCATTTTTCCCTACAAAAAAAAAATTAAAAAGAAAATCTCTTACATCTTATGTTAACCAGAAGTTAAAGCTAAACGTTATATTGATTGACAACAAGATTTTTTTATTAATTTTTAATTGATAGATTGTTATAATACTTTTTTTTATATATAGATAGATATATAAACTTATGAGAATAATTTTGTTTAAAACCTTTTATATTTTAAAAGTATGATAGACTAACATAATTTTATGCTTAAAATTCATTAGTATTTTAATTCTTTTATTAAAAATATTTAACCTAAAAAATAAATTGCATTTATATGAGCTGTCTCTAATTTGTGTATAAATTTATATTAAAATTATGAAAAGAAGTGTACCAAAACATGTATTAAAAATATTTAACTTAAAATTATACACAAACTATATTATTTTAATTCTATTATAAATTTAACAAGGTTAATAAAATTTGATATTATCTAGTAAGTAAAAATAAATAATTTTATATTAAAATATACTAATTCTTAAATATATTATTTAATGAATATAAATAATTTTCTACCTTATTCTTCTTTATATTTAATACATACAAGTTTATGTTAGCACCTCTAACTATTTATAAAAGGATGACTTTGAAAATTACATTTACATGAACTTATATTAAAAAAATTTTAACTTTTCAAAATTTTAAATCAATTGTATTAGTTTAATTCTATTATAAATATAATGAAATTTCCAACTAATCCTTTATATTAAATATCAACAGATTTATCTATATCATAGCAAGAAACTTTAATTTACATATTTAACCCTCAAATCTTCAATATTTTCATTATCTTCCATGGAATCAACGACATTCAAAGTCACAATGAGATTTGGAGGGCATAAAGATAAATGATATTTTTTTTATAGATGAGCTTCAAATTATAGATGAGCTTCAAATTTGGAGGCATACGACCTAAAAAAAACATCCTAAAGTAATGTATATGCACAAATACGTATAACTAAATAATAAGGCTTCATGTTCAATTCCCACAGACTTTCCTTTGCAAACTCATCATTCAAGATTTTGCAAAGATATTTTGATCAAAGTTTTAATTAAGATGAAACTAAAAATTCTTTGATTGTGTTTTGAGATGTGTACAATTTATTAGTAAATAATATTATATTAATCTCAAAATAGATCTAAAGACTTTGAGCCCCTCTTGAACAAATTTTTTTATAATTATACATCTTCAAAATCACGAATATATTTTTCTAAAAATAAAATCTTTTATTATATTGATGAATGATAATTTTTTTATATTAATATAAATAATATTTAAATCTTGAATATTAAATCAAGAATAATATTATTGTCAAAATTTTAAAATAAAATATAAAATTTTATGTATAAAAATATTATACTATACTTAAATATTAAATACATAAGAATTATATGTTATGCAATTAAATCTCCCATTTTATTTTGGGCTGCATTCTTATGCATGATAAAAGGTATCTATAACATATTAATTTTTTTTGAATATTAACTATTGTTTTGGGAAGCATCGATGAATCACAGCCGTCGATTTTAGAAGTCCGCTCATCCCATGAATCCATCCCTTCGTAGATATAACGGCTTACAGCGTGCAGAGCAGTTTATTTTGAAAGTTCCGACACCTTACAGCCCCTGGTGTGGCCACGTGAGCCCATGTGACATCAGTAGCACTATGCACAGAGCCCAATAGCATTTGCATTAATTACATTAATTTATTTCAACCAAAACAAAAAAGATGTACTAAAGAGTTCTGTTACCGATAGGAATTTCTGTGCATCTGAGTTTTTTTTTTTGGAAAAATCTCGAGGAAATTTATTATTATTATTTTTGAATATTTAAGTTAATTTAATAATAAATTATATATATATATAAATTTTAAATTCAAGACTTTTTAATTAAAATATAAATTCTCAATTATTAAATTAAGATCTTTTACACACGTATAATTAAAATAAAATAAAATACAAACCTAATAAGTTATGAACAACTTTAATTAATTAATTTTTAATTTGGAAGCATTATTATGTTGCCTACTTTTTTTATTCATATATATATATATATATATATATATATATATATATATATATATATATATATATATATATATATATATATATATATATATATATATATATAAAATAGTGCCAAGTAAACATATAAAAACAAATCAACTTTAAAGAGGAATGACGATATCACACCTTCCATTTTTCTCTCCAACGGTCTTTTTTTTTTTTCAAAACATTGTTGTCTTTCCTGTTGAATGGGACCAAGACGTTGGGTGGCTAGCTCTTTGTGAAAATAATAAAATAAAATAAAAAAAATAAAATCTTTTAAAAATCCATATTGATATGACATTCGAAATTATCTAAGACGTGAATCTTAAAAAAAGCGAGTGATCTCAAATCAATGAATCAAGCCAATTGTCATCGGAACTTTACGAATTAAATCCGAATGCTCATCAAATATAGAGTATTTATAGTCAATCGAGCGTCGACGATAGAATCTAACAACCCTAAGATCTCATTACCTCATTTGAGCATCCAAATGTTCAAAATACATCAAATGATCAAAGGAATCGTCAACCGTCAGATAGGAGTGGTTTGGATTTTCCATGTATTTACAAGGCGCCCTCTTCCAATCATAAATAATCATACTCCATATCTTTGGAGACCAAGTGAAGAAGGAGAGAAGCCCCAGGAGGAGACTCAGCTCAAGATCCCACAAATTACTACCTGATTGTCACCACCGTCACCAAATTCCTCGCCGTCGTCAATCACTAATCGTTCGCTCTTCTGTAAAGTTGTTCACTATATTTGCAAATTGTTCTCTTTCCTGAAGTTCTTACTCTACCATCACTTGCTCTATTCTTGTTACATCATTGTTGTTCCTCTTATCTATCTTGTAATCCGTTATCGGGAAGATTCATCTTGATATACATAGTGGAACATTTTGTTGCCAGAGTGATTTTCCTCTTTCGAGGTTTTGTTAAAATTTAAGTTCTCTCACTTTTAAATACATGTGTGTCTTTTAATCAATATCTAAACTTTCACTCTAATTCTTGAACACATATATATATTTATAGTGTATGGGATGAATAAAAAAAAATAGAAAGTAGATTCTATATAATAATTTTAAAAAATTAAAAATAAGTTTTATCTATTTATTCATTTTATGGTTTTTTTTTAATTTCATAACAAAATTTTTCGCCAGCTAACGTTCTCTTAAATTAAGATTAAAATCACAATTATTCAATTACTGACTTTGTTGTAGGCTCACTTGTTTCGATAATAAACTTAGATAAATATAGTTTGTTAATTTTGATTTTAGTTTAATTTAATTTTATTTTATGCTGAATTTTAAGTTAGAAATCAGCAAGATTAGGTTTATTAGTCGACTCATGTGCTTGGATTAAATTGACACAAGCTAATATTTATTTAATTTTTCTCGCATAATTCAATCTTTATCTCTAATTTAAAATGTTAATTAATAGATTTTTCTCTCGATTATAGGAGAAGGTAATATTCCTGCTCTTTGATTAATTTTAATAGAAGTCCTACCTTCTTTATTGATCACTTCTTCCGCCATCTAAAATAAATAAATAAATAAAAAGAGTTTTTTTCTTCAATAAAAAGTTCTAATTTTAAATGGCCACATAACCAAGTCTTCCATAGGAGGACTACTCAGATCAACCCTCATGTGACTACTTTGTTCTTTATCCAAAGAATTTCAGCTGAAAGCTAAACATATTTCATATAAAAAAGTTTATTTTATCTTATTTGTTGCTTCTAACCACCTTTCAAAAGTTTATTTTCACATCAATAGATATATAATATCATCTGATCTTGTTTGGACTTTCATCCTTGACCAAGTAAACTAACCTTTTATTAGAAAGAAAATTTTCATATAAAATATATGAAAGTAAAATATCTAATGATTAATATATGACATAAAACTTTACTAATTCTCCAATAAATTTTTTTATCAAAAAAAAAAAAAAACATGTGCTAATAAAAAAATCAGATAGTGTCAAGCCTTTCATATTTGTCCAACTAATCATGTGTTGAGCTTAATGTTCTCTCTCTCTCTCTCTCTCTCTCTCTCTTTCTCTCTCTCTCTCTTTCTCTCTCTCTCTATATATATATATATATATATATTACATTTTAATAGATTTAATATCTCTACTAGGCCCTATAATTATTTTAATTATAAGTTTTTTCAAATTGAGTGGCTTTACTCTTAAAGGTAAAATGATAAAGAATTGATAATTTAAATTAAATTTGAGCATTTATTAGTGTTGACTTGGATTTGAAGTCATTGAAAGCTAAATAGTTCTAAATTAAAATGTTGTATCGAAAATTATTCTGATTTATTCTACAAGTGGTTCTATTTTGCTCGTCATTAATCAAAATTGAACTCTTTTATAAGTGCTTTACCACCACTCAAAATTAAAAAAAATAGTTTAAACTTATCTTCAATTAATTTTGGTTGGCTATAAGTTCCATATTCAAATCTTCCACACGACTGGAATGACGACTCAAGAGCTTATTATGGCCAAGACGTTTTGCATAAGAGCTATAATAAGATATAGTGTTGGTAATGACGCTTAGGAACCGAATGTTACATCTAAGAGGCATACGCGATAACGAATTAAGACATCAATAAGTAAGATTGTCAAAGTCAATCACCAAGATATATACAGTTATTCCATTAATTATTTAAATATCAATTCTTTATTTAAATATTAGATGTTGCAGAGATGAGGATGCTCAGGTAGATGAGTGGCTTTACTCTTAAAGGTAAAATGATAAATGAATATATGCGTGATAAGATTGGAGTACCTCTAGTAATAGATAAGATTAAAGAGAGTCGTCTTAGATGGTTTGACCACATAAAATTTCTGATTGATAACCTAAGAAGAGTAGATTTATTAGATGTGTCTTATGTTAAGAAAGGTAGTGGTAGACTTAAAAAAATTTGTTAGATTATATAAAAAATGATATTAGTTTATTAGAATTAAATGAGAATTTGAAACCTAGGACATGATGGTGAAAAAGGATTCATGTATCCCTACATAGTAGAATAAAAGCTTATTGTTGTTGTTTGTAATCATTTGTTTAAGATGAGTGTAAAACTCTATAATAATTTTATAATTTTTATAAAATTTTAAAATAATAAATAATAATAATAATAATAATAATAATAATAATAATATTGTGTTATTTAATATTAAAAAATATGCAAAAATTATTATTTTAATTATCAATAAGTTATTTAATAGATTATTAAAAGTTAAATGATAGGTTTAAAATATAGATGGTATTAAGAGATTTTTTTTCTTCAATTTTGATTGCTCTAGTATTTTTTTTTACTGTTCTTCCAACTAGCATTATACATGTTAAAGAAGTTGTTATGTTGTTTGCCTGTAATGTACATAATATAGGATGAACAAGGAAATAAAAATGAGATGTTATGGGATTAAAATAATAAATTATTTATTTATTATTTTATTCATTTTAGGGAATTTTTTTAGGTTCCTTAGTAGTTTGATCCCAAGTTGATCTTAACTTGACTTGAATTAAAGAGTTGCTTCTAGCATTCCTAGATTGAAACTTATATATCTTTCAAAATTGGGTGCAGTGACTATATCCCAATCGTTATCAATGGTGATTTTGTATCTTTCCTTTGATTATTATTACCCAACTATTATATTTCAATTTTTTCTACTATTAAAGTTACTATTCTATTTTTGGGAGTTTCCAATCAGCCACAGATATCACCTGCAACCACTATTTTTCCACCTAGGTCGCTACTTCACCTGCAAGATATACTAATTGTGCTGTTGTAGCGATTGATCGTCAAGACAATACATGTTTTCCTCAAAATTGGTGTTAGTCCACAAGCACTGCGTTTATTCTGGGGCAGCTTTTAGCTTTAGGATATGATTCCAAATTCTCCAAAAGACAGAAGCAAAAGGAATAAAAAATTCCATATTGGATGAAAGACTTCATTCAATAATATAGGAAACGATAAAATAAGAATCAGTATAGGCCATTCTACTGCTAAAAGACTTAGAAGAGTAAGAAATGGGCCACATACATCCATAAATTATAATAGAAGGGCTATAGTACAAGAAGGAAATTACAGACTACAACTCAATATAAGTCCAACAGAATACAACTCAATACAAGACCCTTACAGAGAATTAATAAATATCAGAAACCAAAGATGAGCAAGAGAGATTATAACAGAAGAGAAGCCAAAGAACTTCCAGAATGAACCTTGCATCAACACCCAAGACAGAGATCTTTCAGATGACAAAAGAATAATAAAGAAGTAATCAAGAAACCAAGAAATAATTTTTACAGCTAAGCTAGCAAAAATAACTACCAAATATTCCAGAGAACGAACAAAATAAAAGACAGCACGAAACTCAGTCAACTGTAATAGAAAATAGTTACAAAAGTGTACAGAATTTCAACCCTTGTAAAAGAAAGCATAGATCTAGGCTATAGAAGAAAAACAAAAAGTATAAATAGGGTAAAGAAACCAAACAGAGGGGTAATGAATATATTTCTGAAAGGAATTCTTCTCTTTCTCTGCTCCTTCTTCTTCTCCTTCTTCCTCCTGCAATTTCTTCTGGTTTATTCGCTGAATCACCATCTTCCCCGGCAGGAACCCTAGGGTTTCTTCCCCGCTCCCCGCCTTTCCCTTCTCTGGAGTGTCGACGACTCGAACTGTCGAAAAGAGAAAAGCCAAAATAGGTTAATGCAAAAGCTTCTCACGGAAGATTCATCAGACGGCCAGCAACCAGCCACAACAACATCCATCAACGGCTCAAATCCATTCCAAGGGAGTTATCTAGGAAACCAGATCAAACTCTTAGAAAGAAGACACGTGGATTCCACTATCGGCAGAAGATCAGACGGTGCAAATCAAGGCCAGGAAGGACAATCCAAGTGCTAGATCCAACGGCAAGAAGGAATACAGCGCGATCGGACTGCTCAGGAGGCAGCCGTGGAACCCAATCACTATTCCTAGCTCAAGCCGGGTTCATTCCACTCAGATCGGTTCAATTAACCCAAACCGGATAGTATCATTAGCCCTTTCAACTTTGGACTTGTGCCTTCAGTCGTGCCCTTCGACAACCTTGGGATTGCTGGAATTCTAAATAGTCATCCTGCAGCTAATGTTTCTTAGCACCAATGCCTTTTTTCCAAGTTATACAACTTTCCCGAAAACCCATTGTTTCATTTGCCATCATTTTGACTTCCTAGATTGAGTATCATTTGATATCAAAGTTAGACCTATTATAGAAGGTTTTTAGATAGCTTTCTCTCCAACAAAATCCCACCACCAATTCCCCAACCCTCCAAAACCACCCCATACTTTTATGAACAGCAAATCACTTTTCGACAATCCTAACCCTATCCTCCATTCCAAACCTAATCTTACCCTAAAAATTCCTAACCCAAAGCTGACCCTCTTCAACCACCTCCAAACCCTACCCATGAACTACTCCAAGGAGGAACTTATAAGAGGATATCATGGCGACTTTAGAAGATATGCAATGGGAGATCCACGATTTGAAACAAAGACTTGATGATTATGAGAGGAAGCAACAAGGAAGGATCACTCATAGCCAGGATCGTGATCCTCAAGAGAAGAAAAAAAAGAGAAAATTTGATCCCTTTCCACCATGAGGACTCTAGTGAAGAATAACTAGGGCAACACCGATTTGGTATTGTATACAAAAGTAAAAATGCAAATCTGGGTATGAAGATTGACCTACCTGAGTTTGAAGGGAAAATGAATCCAGATGAGTTTATTGGATAGCTACAAATAGTTGAGAGAGTTTTTAAGTACAAAACATTCCACATGACCTAAGAGTAAAGTTGGCAGCCATTAAGCTCTACAAGAATGCCTCTTTGTGGTGGGAGAATTTGAAGCATGCATGTCAATGCAAGAGAAGAAGCAAGATCACTACGTGGTCTAAAATAAAGAATGAGATATAGTGCAAATACATGTACTTACTACACAAGATGTATTCTTGAAACTCCATCATTTGCGTAGGGAGACTTATCGTGGAGAAATATATTATTGAATTTAAGGAGTTAATGCTGAAATGTGAGTTAATGAAGATTGAGGAAAACATCATTGTCTAGTATCTTGAAAAATAGAAGACATCCATCAGCAAATTGCAGCCTTACCGATCCTACTAGATGTGTAGACTTTAATATTAAAATTGAAGGCAACATAGGCACATCACATCTACGCCTCCTCATATGCGAAGTTCGACCACAGGATCAAGAAACAAGAGTATACCTAATTCCTCAAAAGAGCCGAAAAAGAATTTTCGGAGCCCACAAGCCAGCCTCATATCGATACAAAAAGTATTACCCTCTCAAAATTGTTGTAAAGATATGAAGTGCTCAAAAAATAAAGTATATGATTATAGTATTAATTATTAATTATATACACACAATCTAATTAACTTAAAATAAAGTATATGATCATAATTCTATTATGAACAAATTTAAATATCAAAAAATTTTTCTCCGAATACAATATATGATCATATATTTATCCTTTGATCTATCATTTTCATATTAAATCTCTAAGAAAAAAGTTTTTAAAATGTTGATATCAGTCTCAAGCTCAAATGAAAAAAATTTGAGGGTATCATTAAAATTATTAATTTATGCTCCTACTAAAAAAAATTTCTAGCTCCTCCCATGTGTAAGATCCTTTCTCATTGTAAAACTCATTTCACATCTTTAGAGTATTTAAAAAAGGAAAGGAAACACATTTTCCATGATTTGTGAGTAAATCACAAAGAACTTAAAATCATCACTGAAGTAAATGCCTTCGACGCGGCATCGCCTCGCTTGCTGGAATGCTCGTGAAGACCAAAACTGGGAACCAGTTCTATTTCCGAATCGGGTCCATTACGAAAATTATATTACTATATTTCCTTATTTTGATAAAGCTACGTTCTTCTCAAACATATTTTTCATGCCCCATTTATCTCACAACCTTCTATTCAGTATCACATCTTGCAAAAGATAATAATTGCTCTATCATCTTTAACGCCAATGATGTTCATATCAAGGATCGGACAACACATCAGACCCTACTAATGGGCCGCTACATTAACGGACTCTACTCCCTCCCCAACACCACAGCAATCCAAGCATTCCATTCACAAAACATCCTCCACCCTATGGCATCAACTACCTCACACAAGGACACGCCCGACTTGTCTCTACAAACAAGCATCTTCGATACAACCAACCTCATCTCTCTCATGTTTGTATTCGGTCAAAGAGTCATAAACTTGTTTTCCTAAATCCAATAGTAAGAAAACATCCATTCGAGCTTATTCACTCGATGTATGGGGACCATCCCCAACTATTTCAATACAAGGCTACAAATATTATGTTATTTTATTGACGATTACTCGATTTACATGGATGTTTCCTCTAACCCACAAATGGTAGCCTCCAAATTCCAACAACTACATAAAATGGTCGGACACACTTCTCCAAATCATTAAAACACCGCACAGACGTATGGAGGCTAATTTCTATCCAATACATTTCACACTTATCTCACCAACCATGGCATTATTCATCAACGGTTGCCCCTATACACTGAATAAAAAGCGTGGAAACATCGACATCATTGAACTAACGCGAACCCTCCTCCACACGGCTAACCTTCCACCACTTGGACAGTCACTGCCATATAATTCTTATCAACTGCTACTACCTAAAAAAACACTCCAACTTGTTTCACTTATCAAGCACTTTACAAGAAAGTCTCCCTAACTACTTACCTCAAAGTGTTGATCAACTCGCTTCTACCTATCACCCTAACAACCTAACAAATCCTCCCTCTAAAGCACTCTCTTCAGATCTTCCTCGCTACTTCCTAAACCTACAAAGGCTACAAATGCTACAACCTCATACTAATCGTGAGTTTGATATCACGCCATGTCACATTTCACGAAACACACTTCCCATACTCATCCGAACCAACACCACAACCCAAACCACCATCCACACTACTACCTAACACCATCCCTTCTCCTTGTCCTAAGTAAATCCAACACACCAACCAACCAAACCATCCACCACTACTCAAACAATCCTCTCTACAAACCCACAACCAACCGAAATGCATCACAGCCATCATCCACACACCCAATGAAAACTAGACTTCAGACAGGTCATTAGAAACCAAAAGTCATCCTAGATCTCCTACATCAGCATACCACCATAGAACCCACTCTATACCCAAGTCAGAAACACGCTGCATGGAGGAAAGCCATGTCCGAAGAATTTCTAGCACTCCAACAACAAGCAACTTGGACATTAGTCCCACCACCAGCCAATCATACAATCATAGGTTGCAAATGGACATACAAACTCAAACACCACTCCGACGGCTCCATAGCTCGCTACAAAGCCCGTCTAGTGGCACAAGGGTTCAAGCAAGAATATGGGATTCACTATTTCGAAACCTTCAGTCGCCAAAATGCCCACCATTCGTCTCCTACTTACAATCGCAGACTCCATCATCAAGGGCCCAGTTTAGACGCTTCAACGCCTTTCTTCATGGCTCTCCAGACACAATATACATGACTCAACCACTGTGTTTTTCCGACAACCAACTTCCAAATCATGTGCCTACTTCAAGAAGTTACTATCTATGGACTCAAGTAATCCTCGGCAATGGTACTCCACCTTCACCGAGCACCTCAAATAAGTTTCACCATTACAATACTGAATTCGCCTCTTCCTCCTTACATCCAACAACAACCACTAGCTCCTCCTGTCAGTGGATGACATACTCATCAGTGTCCGATCTCAAACTATTTTCTATCCTCCAACACCTCAAATTGCCAACCTAAAAGATCTGGCCTCGCTTCCACCTTTCTCGAATTCACATACACCAAACTAAAGAAACTCTTCTCACCTAAATCGACTATATCACTCAGATCCGAATCAGCCATAATGCATGACAAGTCGAAAACCGCCCCTTCTATTCCAACCGAAGTCACCGACTCACCATACGTAATGAAAGCATCCTTCCGAGTACAGACGCATCGTGGGATCCCTCCAATACCTCACCATAACCCGACCGGATATTGCTCTAGCCGTCAATCATCTATGCCAACATATGCACAACCCACTCACAACACACTCTCAATCACTCAAACGGGTCCTACGCTACCTGCAAGGCACATCCGATTATGGTCTACCCATAACACAAGGTGATCTCAATCTTCAGGCATACTCCGATTCTGATTGGGCCGGAAACCCAATGTAATCGACGCTTCCACCACCGGATTCTCAAGCTCTTCCTTGGCTCCACCCTTATATCCCGGAAAGTACGTAAATAAACCACCGTAGCACGCTTCCTCCACCGGCGTAGTATCGAGCCTAGCCGCCGCCACGCATGTAAATAATTTGGCTCGCTGCAGCATTCAACTCGAATTCCAACCGCTTCCAAATACACCATTATATCACAACACCTCCAAGAATGGCAATCGCAACAAATCCCATACTTCACGCAAGAACCAAACACATAGAGATAGACTATCACTTCATACGGATCACGCCGCCGCCAAAGAAATACGTGATCCATCACATATCAACCAAGATCAAATCGCCGATATTCTAACCAAGCCGCCGCCAACCCGCCGCTTCATCCATCTACGCAATGTACTCACGGCCAAACATTGATCGTCGCAGGGACGCCGATAAAGCTACAAGCTTCTCCTCAACACGTGAAGACAAGAAACGGTTCTTATGCTACAAGAGCTTCTCCTTCAACACGTGAAGACAAAGAACGTCTTACGGTTCTCCTTCATCACGATCGACAAAGAACGGCTTATCCATACCCTTCCTTCCACCATGTTCGACAGAAACCGCCTCCACATGCAATCCGCTACGCTTCCTTCATCACGATCGACAACAAACGGCTTATCGCCCTTCCTCTCCACGACGACAGAAACCGCCATCACGCGGTGCTGTGATCCTCTCCCTCTCAGCTCTTCTTGTCTCTTCCTCACTACCACGACGGAAGAATTCTCACGAGCTCAAGACTTCTCCTGTAGACAAAAGAACTCTATAAGAGGATATGTTATATCAGAATCGCTTGAAGCAATAAACAATTATCTGCATAGGTACTCTACTCTCTCTCTCTCTCTCTCTCACTCTCTCTCGCTCCCTCTCACCTTCTCCCTCTAGCTTCCGCAAGCTTACAGAGAAGGGTTTTCTACAATTTTCACTAGTATTAGGGTTATTTCAAGTGTTCTTGAATTGAAACTTGCTATATCCTTCAACATTTGGTGATAAATCTGTATCCCAATCATTGTCGGTGGTGGTTTATATCTTCCCTTTGATTATTACTATCTATAGGTTGTTATTCTGCACCGGATTGTTGCTTTGCCATTTGTCGGACTATAGTTCTGTCTTAACTCACATCGTTTCTTCAATTAGACGTTGCTGTCCAGTGTTCTCCTCAAGTTTCTCGATTATGCACCCTATAATTTTAGTCATTTGTATTTTTGTTGAATTTTTTTTGAATTTTTTGTCGATTTATTATAAATTTTTGAAGTTTAACATAATTAAAGGGATTAACTAAGATTAATTAACACATGATCAGGTATTTTAAGATTTAATGAGGTTCAAAAGGTTTAAATATTTTCCCAAAATATTATTATGTTAATTAAAGTATTTTAAGCCATTTTGGTGATTTTTTATGATTTTGTTTATAATTTTAATCATTTATTTGGTTAAAATGAGCCATTTGAACTTCAAATTTTAATATCTTTTAATCTAGTCATCATTTTGTTTTGAAACTTTTATGATGAGTAAACCATAGCCTCAGTTTCATTCCCTAAAAATTTTACATCAATTTAATAAATATTTTGAGATTAATTAGAAAATTTTGATTTTCATTCAAACTTAAATTAACCCCAAAATACCTAATAAAAATTGGTGTTTTCATGTTTATTGAATTTCTCTCAAAAAATAAGTCCAACGAGTACTTATTTATAGGTTTTCATTGAGTATTTTATTTTATTTTATTTTTTATAATTTTTTAAGTTGTAAGTGTGTTTTCATAATTTTTTTAAATTCAAAAAGTTCTTGAATTTCTTACTTAGCCTAGTCAACACTAAATAGGCTACTCTTACATATGTCACAAACCGATTGGTTCACGCAAGTGATAACATGGCAATTGAGGAGGACCATAGTTTGATTTGGACCATCCAAGATCGGATGATCTAGATTGAACCCGTTGATCTAAAAGCTAAACTCAAGGGCTAAAGGTGTTTTAATCACACTCATTCGTCCCAATAAAGAGGGATCAAATGGTTGTTGTGTTATCTCTCTAGTGAACAATGAACGCCGATGAATAGGGCCTGGGCGGACGAAAGTTCCACCCCGAACAGGCCGTCCAAACCTCTTTTTAGCGATCTTCATCAAAAAAAAAAAAAATAGGGTGTTTCACTTGGGGAAGCTCCGAAAAAAAATGCAAGGAATTTCTATTGAAAATTCCTACAATCGCATGAGTAATTTCTCAATGCATCAAATCCTATGGTTTTTTTAAGTTTTGAAGAAATTACCATGATGAAGTCCACGTTCGGTGGATTTTTCATGCCACAGAGCATCCTTGAATTGAAATGAGTCTCTATTGTGGTTCCTCTCACATGCTCCCTTTAAATCATTCTCTCCACAAATGGTCGCTGCCCTTCGCTGGAAATTGGCCCGATTTTGTGATTTCCTATGTGGAAAGGGAGGGGGTTGTGATCAGAGGAGCTCCAGGGGATGTTTTTAGCTAGACAAGTGAGCATGGAAGCTCTCATTTCCTCCCTTTTAATGGTGATCAAAAATCACCATTAATAGTTAGAGATGAAGGCTAGCTATATATAAAATGTTACTCATCTATATGGTGATAAAGTTAATAATGTCAACTAATATTTAATAAATTGATCACCACAAATTATTCTTGAGAAATATTCAATATTATTCACTTAATATTTTTAAATAAAAACTAAATAATATTGTTGATAATTTCCAAATTTCAATAAGTCTTGGTTGAAATTTTAAAATAATTTCTAATTAATTAAAAATAACTGTAAAATAAAACCATAATTTAAGTAATGATCACATTATTTTATTTAAACTTATAAATAAAAAAAATGGATGAATGACAATCAAATATTTAATACTTTATGAAAATTTATTATTAATTGCTATGTATAAAATTCATCAATCAAATATTTTTTTTGTTTAATAAAAATATTTAAATAGTTAATTCACTTCATTTTAATGTCATGTTAAATCAAAATATTATTCATTGATTTTTTTTTCAGAAATTAATTTTAACTATATTTTGATAAATTTAAAATGGCACTCTATTTGCCCAAATTTTGATAAGTTAAAGATAAAATATCATATTCTCCAAATAAATAAATTTTAATATTTTAATAAAGCTAAATGTTAAATCACTCATTAAATAACATTTTTATTAATTAAATGATATTCTTTTCAAAATTCAAACTAATGTGCATGTTTGATGCCATGTCCAAGTGATAAGTTTTTTAATCTAACTTTATTAGTGATTTTGAAAGGATAATAGCCCCTAGAATAGAATTTTACAAGATGTATACAAACTTTTAGTTCAAATTCAATTAAAAAGAATTTCGCCTAATATGAACAATTTTTATTTACATCGATCAGTGTGAGCAAGCGACCACTGCCACCACCCATTGCTCGTTACCGCTAGTCACCCCTCGTCAGCACCACTAGCCATCCCAACTTATCAAACTTCAAATGAAAAGAGATGCTAAAGCCTCCCAACTTATCAAAGTTGACCTATATCCTGTTGCAACCTTCCATTGTACCTGAGATTAATAATAACATCCATGTAGTAATTAACAAAGCAAAAAACTGCAAATCTCCAGTTACTCAGATTTATCATTTCCCATTGTAAACCTCATGTTTGCTCTTCTGATTTGGTCCATAGACTCTCTCCATTCCATGGGTGATCATGTAAACAATTCTGTAAAAGTAGATGCACATACACTAGATATAAGCCCTGAAAGTTCTGAAGGATGTGCAGTGACCTTAACATAGCCATCTAAATATTCAATGGAAAATGAAATGCAAATGAGCCCTAATATGTCATCTGGAACATCTCTTTAGCTTTATTGTTAGAACCATCCCGACTGATAGACTGTGATTCAGAAAAAAACTTTCAAAATAATAGGAGAAAGATGATAATGCTTATTGATTATGACCGGATTTGCATTTTTGTATATTAGAATTAGAAAATGTTAAAAGAAATTAAACAGAGAAGGAATACATAATAACAGTCAATCTTGAACAAAATGATAATTTCAAATAACTGAAGCATTTCATGGTAGTCCTTGCAAGAAAACAGAGGACAGGAGAAAAAAGCATGATCGTACTACCAGAACAATTGCGAGGCATTGATCTTCTTTGGTCCATGCAGCTGATCAGCCACGGCTGCCGCTGCAACAGCTCCTGCTGCTGCTGGCATTGCCTTCAATCATCAAAACATAAAAAATATCTCACAATTAGCAAAGGCTTGAATTAAACATAAAGGAAATGCTAATTGCAGAATGGAGTGATGACAGTAAAATGATTTTAAGTAGATCACCTGCCAAGTCCCTGTTCACCTCAACGAAAAAAATCAACTAAATTGAAGATATGGCTTACCAGTTAACAATTGTTAGGATATACATCAAACTAACTAGAAAAATCAATAACTGACCATAAAGAAAAAGCAGAGAAGATGCCAAGCTACACTTAGCAGAAAATTTCAAAAGCTGACTGACAACACTGGATGGGATTCAATGGAACAATTTTCTAAAGAGCAATTTAAACACTAATATTAAAATGCTTCCAACACCTGAATAAAGTAATAAACCTTTGCTTCCCAGCGCATCTTTAAATAAGTCAAGAAACCATTTGCCGTGGCTAATTTAACAGGTCTAGGAGAGCCAACAACCCCGTCTACAAAGAGTCCCCTTTGGCCATATTACTATAGCAAAAGAGAAAGAATACCATATGACCAAGTACAATCAAGCCAGAATCTTGACAAACTTTTAAGGATTCAACATATTTTCTATGTTCTTAAGTAAAAAATCACAAGGCAGTGAAAACGAATGGAAAAAATTAGGACTTAATTGGGATCCATTTTATCTTGTGTTTGTATTTTAATTTTTGATGTTGTTTTAAAATACATTTTGTTTGATGTATTTTATCTTTTTTTCAAAACAAACCGACTTGCTTTTAAAAATACAGTAAACATACAAAGTTATTTTGAGTGTTTTTAAAAATAATCATCACCATCAAATATGTTTTATTACAAATCAAACCATAAACAAAATAAAATAAAATAAATAAATAATCATAGAATAAAAATGATCCCAAAGGGCCCCTAAGCAATGCCATTTTCTACAAAAAAAGAAGAAGAATTGTAATGATTATAAATGTGTTTTCCAGATCATCATCAAGACAAACAAAACCTACAAAAGGAAGAATTAGAATTGATTTTCGGAGAGCTCCATCAGCTGCATATTGGGAGCCTCTAAATGCAAGAACATCAACTGTAATACCAGTCTACCCAAGCGCAATGTGCCTAGGGTTTTCTCTTCACCCGCCGACTTCTCCCTCCCCTCTTCTCCTTCTCCTTGTTTCGTCCTCTTCCTTTCTCCTCTACTACTCTCCTTCTCCTTCCCTCCTCCAGGCCTGAGGTGGATCTACTCTTTAGGCTGGGCCTCAGACTGCTAAGCATACATTCAATACCTCTTTTCCTCCCCTTGCTTCGTCTTCCCAAAGCTCCTCCATTCTTGGTCAGCCGAATCCTTCCCCTTCCAGACCTAGTATTGGGAAGGACCTGCTGCTTGCTCAAAATGACAAATTTCAGCAAATCCCCCTCTCATTTATCCCCTCCACCTGGTTGTCTCCTTTGAAGAGTTTCTGAAAGAAAGAGTGGAATCTCTCTCTGATTGGTCATGCCATAGGTAAAAGGCCCTACTACGACTCTCTACTCGCTGCCATTAGAAAGAAATGGAAGTTTAAAGGAAGTTTGGAGCTCCTTACCCTAGAAGGTGACTTCTTCCTTTTTAAATTTACTTGTTTGGAAGATTTTAATCAGGTTTGGGACAATGGACCTTGCTTCCTCAATGGCCGACCCTTTGTTTTCCAAAAATGGGAGTGGAATTTTCGACCATCCAAAGAACTCATATATGAACTTCCTATCTGGATCAAATTTCCTAACTTCCCTCCCTGTCTGTGGAATAAGCGGTTTCTCAAAGTTGAGCCATTGGGATCCAGGCTGTGAACAACCTCACGCAAAATCTAGGATTACCTTGATGTATTTGTGTGCAAATCAACACCTCTTCCCCTTCCACTCTCACCAATCAATCTTAATGGTATGGAATTTAAACAGAAATCCTTTACGACTGGAAACCTTCCTCATGTTCCAAATGCAATAATTTCTCACATGATGATAGCAATTGTTCTGCTAATCCCACCCCCCGTGTGGAAAATCGTGGTAGGAGTAGAAGTCGTGCTCCTCTGAAAGGGCCAAGACAAGTCTCTTCTTCCACCAATCTCAACACACTGATCCAAGAAGAACAACTTAATGAAGAAACCCCTATTCCTTCCCTTGAAGTTCCTATTCCACAGGAGGTCATTATGGAGGACCCTCGATATCCCCTCTTCTAAGACTATTGATCTCAACCAACCACCAATTCAATACCCTCCTCTTGATAACCCGATAGAACAGAATGAGGAATCCCACCTCACTATGGATCATGACGATCTCCCCCAGACGGATAATGTTGGTGGCTCTTCAACATTAGGTGTTATTACTCGTTCTGCTGCTACCTCACCGACCCATGGAAACCAACAGAAACTGCTTGATAAAGTCCCTAAAACTCATGGTAAAACCTCATTGGAGAAAAATTCCTCCAAAGCATCGTCAAACCCTCCCCTACTCCTCAGGGAATAAAAGAAGGGCAAAAAGCCCACCCCATCATCTCTCTCAATGATCGATGTTGGTGTTTGGAACGTCGTGATCTTTCTGGCGATGGTAGAAGCTCATTGTCCGAATAATCAAGGAATCCCATATCGATCTCAGTGCCTCCGAGACTAAACTCCAAAGTGACTCTCCTCACCTCTCCTTTATTTCATAACCTTACTATGTTTAAACCAGAGGCAAGCATATCCAATTTCATTTCATGGTGGAGGAATGGATAAAGTGAAATTGAGTTTTTGATTTATTATAAGAAATCACCAACTCATACATGGATGCATCACTGGCTCGGGTAACTCTCCTTTTCACCTCACCTGTGTTTATGCTGATAATGATGCCAATGGAAGGGTCTCTTTGTGGAACTCTCTCAGAGATATAGCGCTTCACATCAATCACCCTTGGATCATTATGGGTGATTTCAATTGTATTCTGAAAGAAAAGTAGGTGGCAATCCTGCCTCTCTCAATAATTCACTTGACTTTAAGACTTGTATCAACGATGTGAGCTTAGAACTATCTAGCTCTAGATTATTTTACTGGTCAAATCAATGATTGAACGACTATCTTTTCCAAACTAGATAGAGTTCTTTTGCAATACAAGTTTGGATCTCTTCCCTTCTTCTCACACAAAGTCTTACCCCTCTCATCTCGATCACTCCCTGTGATTACTCCTCCTTCCTATTATTCCCTCATAGATTCCGTTTTAAAAATTACTGGACTGAAGCTTATGGATTTAAAGATGCTATTTCTTTTGCTTGGAGGTGTTACATTCAAGGGGATCCCCTTTATTTCCTCTCCTACAAACTCAAGCAAGTGAAGTGGGCCCTTAAAGGAATGTTCAGGGAACCTACTTCTCTCAAGCAACAAATTGAGATCACAAAACAAGATCAGGAGCTCATTTTATCTAAACTAGATAAAGACCGATAACTCCCTCATTCTTGATGCTAAGGATATAAAATTGAGATATCTTGACCTTCTACAAAGGAGAGTTTATGGATCAAGCAAAGGGCCAAAGAGCATTGGTTATCTCAATGATGAGACGTATTTATTCTATTAAAGAATGAAAGAACTCAAATCTCATTAGGCAAATTCAAACTCCTAATGGAATTGTATTCACGAGTCATTTAGAGGAATTGTGTAAGTATTTCTCTACTCTATTTAATAGTAATAACCCTCTTATCCTTCCCCTGCAGGATATTCCGAAGGGAGATTGTGTCTCTCCTTCTTAAGCGGCTGAGCTATCTGCTGATTTGAGAGACCAATAAATTTTAGATGCTCTTCATAGTATTAGTTATAATAAAACCCTGGGACCTGACGGCTTCAATTCCAAATTTTTTACAGCAACATGGAATGTTACAGGAAATCTCTTCCTTAAAGCTATTCACTACTTCTTCAAAACCAACAAGGTGCCTCATAGATTCAAGCACACCCTGCTCACTTTGATTCCAAAGGTTAAACACTCTAATTTGATTAATGACTTCCGGCTAATTTCTCTTTGTAACACTATTTACAAGGTCATTGCCAAGGTCTTAGCTAACAGAATGAAGACCTTACTTCCTATCCCATTAACCAAGCTCAGTCTGCATTTATTCATGGGAAAGATTGCGGAAAACCTTTCTTTGGCCTATGAGATATGCAATGAATTCTCTTCTTCTAAGTGCAATGGTTATTTCCTTGCTAAATTTGAACTCAGGAAAGCCTTTGACAAAGTAAATAGGTACTCACTCATGCATAGACTTCTTTCCAAAGGCTTCCCTATCAGATTCACCAAGTGGGTGGAAGCTTGTATCATGGATGTTCCATTCTCCATTGTGTTGAACGACTATATTAAAGGCTACTTCTCTTCTATAAATGGGTCCTCTCTCTCCCTTTCTTTTTACTATTGCCATGGATACTTTTTCAAGTCTCATTGATAGGGAAGTTAATCTCCTTCACTACTCACCTTGCTCCTATGGAAACTGCAATATTTCCCACCTTCTCTTTGCAGACGACCTCCTAGCCATGGGAATTGCTTCTCATGATACTTTACACTCTCTTAAATCCTCCCTTAATACTCTTGAATATTACCTCGGGTTGGAGGTTAACTCGATAAATCCTCTCTGTTTTTTCTAAGAATCAAAAAGGATGAGTGAGTGCTCAAATACTCAATATAAGACAGGGTACCTTTCCTCTCAAATATCTTGGCTTACCTTTAGTCACTGGCACTATTAAATTGGCTTACTTTAATGGTCTCTTTGATAAGCTACAAACTTGGCTGGCTGGTTGGAAATATAAGTTCCTATCATTAGGTGGCAGATACCAATTAATCCGATCGGTTAACAATTATCTTGCTTATTGGTTTCGTGCCATTACCATTCCTAAATGTATATTAAAATGCATAAGCTCTTTTACGGCCAATTTCTTTTATCATGCTGGGGAGTCCAAGAAACTTCATACTATATCTTGGGATGCATGGACACTTCCAAGAGAGAAAGGTGGCTCGACTTCTTAATTTAATTTGCAAACTTAAGATCTCTTGGAAGGTTAGCTTGGGTGTTTCATTATTTGCTAAATGGTGTCACTCCAAATATAGATCAATCTGGTATCCCTCCCCCTGTAAAGCCTCTCCTCTCTGGAAATCCATCGTATCTACAGACAATCAGGTTTAAAGATAAATTTCTTTTTCAGGTTGGGAGTGGTACGGTATTTTTCCTTTTCTATGACCCTTGGTGTGGTGATTCCTCTCTAGTCAATATCTTGGGTGATTTAACCTGTTGAATCTGCCGAGTAATGCTAGGCTGTGCTCTATCATTGATAATGGTCTATGGAGTTTACCTCCTCATTTCATTACTGCATATCCCATTCTTACTAGCAAAATCTTGTCCATTCCTATAAGAGGAGGTGAGGATGTCATGGCATGGTATAATAGCGCTCCTTCAAATAAAATTTCGTTTGTATATGAGCACCTCCCTGATGTCAGCTGGTTTGATGAAATATGGTTTAAGGGCCATGTTATTAACTATGCTCTATACTGTTGGCTTGCATATTTGGGTGGGCTTAAAACCTCTGATATCTTGGCAAAGAGGGGCCTTGGATCTACTATAAACTGTTGTCTGTGTAATTCTTCCACTAAATCTCATAACCATTTATTCTTTGAATGTCCCATCTCTATGAAGCTGGTTAGATCCCTGCTCCCAAATGGCCATTTCTTCCTACTGCAGGCCTCCTTACATCGTAATTGTCTGAAGGATGATATCTCTAACAAGGTGATCATTAGATTGCATTATTTGATTATTGCTATAATGGTTTACTCTATTTGGAGAGAAAGGAATAATCGGTTATTCTCATGTACTAGCTTATCTTTTACTGCTCTTGTCTCCTTAATTAAGGAAAGGGTATCTATTAAACTTAAAAGATGGAAAATCAAAATTACATGGTCTAGGCACGTCCTAGACATTTTGAAGCAGTGGAGGAACTTCTATCCTCTATAATCTCTGTTTATTTTTGGCTCTCTTTTTCTCTGTCTCCCTGTTGCTGTGGTTTTTTCCATCGGATGTGACAATGATGACCAGAAGGAGGTTATATTTTTGCTATGTTTTCTGCTGGGAGGGCCTTCACAGCAACCTGGACCGTTCTGTCTCTTCTGTGGCTCCATTGATACTTAAAGGGAGAATTTTGTGGTTCCATCGGATGGCTTTGAAGGCAACTGCAGATACAATTTTTGCTTACAAGCAATGTCCTTGATGAATTCTGCTAGCTTGATAATTCTAGCTTTTTGTGGTCTGAGTCCCTTTTTATTATTTTGCTTCTCCTAATAGTTTTGTGATGGTTGTTCTTGTTGTTTGTTTGTAATTTATGGCGAGCAATGGACTCTGGTTATCCATTTTGTCTTCTTAGCTGCTAGTCTTTTCCCTTAATTTTACACATGTAACTTTCTTCTCTTTTGGATTTATAATATTGGGCAATGCCCTCACTTTTTCCAAAAAAAAAAAAGGTTCTGCAAGGCTAGAGCCGAAGCATTTCAATCACCTAGAGTTCCATACGTTAGCATTGTTTCCTGATTCGGTTATATGCCATTATAGGTTCCCCTACCAATGACTACACTACCCTACCGTAAGTTGAAGTAGGTAATTGCCACCGTTTTGGAATCCACGATCGAGAATGATCCGGGATCCTTTGTTCCACATGTTTTAGATGTTCATATGATCTGAGTTGCCTTCAAATTGACTTTTCTGAAACCATGGAAAATGTGTTGTTTTTGCTTATGCTGAAATTCAGAAATTAATGTTTTAGTTGGAATCCAAGATTGATAAATTGAAACTTATAATTTTGACAAAACCTTAGGAGTTTCTAAGAAACTATAATTATGGATCTTTGGTCATTTTCCATGGTTTCAGAAAAGTCAATTTAAAGGCAACTCAGTGTGGACTCCAAAAAATCGCACCGACCTCTCGATGAAGAGAGTATGATTAAATATCGGTGAAATTTTCAGAAGACAGATGGAGTAGTAGATAAGACACTACCGAGATATTTCACTCTCATTTTGTGAGGACCTTGATTTGGTTCTGTTCTAAAGGCAAAGCACCATAGTTAATTACCCTCCCAATGCTTGAGAGAACTTTGATTAAGGCTAGTTTGGTCGTTAAATGCATAACGATAGTAAGTATGTGGAGTTTTGAAATTTATAATTTATGAAATTCATTATATTTAACTTAAAGCGAATGGTTGGGGGAATGATGACACGCCCGATCTAGATCCCATGGTTCGGTCATCCCGGACTGTCGTGGTCCCTAGCCTACTTAGTCAGAGGAAGTAGTCGACGACCCAATGAATGATCCTTATCGTAGTCATGGGTCGTTAAGAGAACCCATAGACTTGGGGTGGTGTTTGTTTAAGGTGACAAGCTTAAGTCCACCTTAGCTGACAGAGGATTTTTTTCCCTATCAAGTGCATCATATGGTTCACAACTCAACGTACAGAGCCATTGGGAAGCTTGCGGGCTACAATCGTGATCGTAATATAATTGTGTCATTTGGCGACAACCATCTGGTCCGATGACTCTAGTCATAACTGCATCATATGTGGAGCCCAATGCCACGATGAGGACAAGGGCCACTGCCATGAGATTGAAGAGTAAACATACATGATTGATTCATTCTCTGTGAGCTAGAATTTTCTTAATTTGTCACCTCCGACAAATAATTATGGAAGGTGAGTTGGATTGAGTTTTATTTTAAGTTATAGATAATGAATTTCATTTAACAATTTAGAATTTAGTAATTTATCTCATTTTATATTTGTATTGTTACTTGATTTTGATTAATTTAATTTGAACTTACAAACGCATTTGATGATGAATATCCCCTCCAGTTGAAATCTCCATTCAACACAACCATCATCGGGGTTAAATAAAATTCTCTTCTTGGTGATTGAACATTTGATTTAGAATTAATCATATCAACTCCCATTTTGCAAGGAGGATTGGATTGATTAAGTGGGACTTATGACTTCACCATATAGATAAAGCAGCTCATACAGATTTGTTTTCAAATTTGTTAAATTTTATGCAACCTATAAATTTTGCACGCTTTACGAGGCAATTAAAGCTATGCTTAAGGCACTCCTAGTAGGACGTGTAAATCACTTGAGGATGTTTGCATACTTCTTAAAGCATTACATTTGAATTTATATCATCTCATTATATGCACAAATCTTGAAGTAGTGAATAGAAGTACGTGATTGCTTTATAATATGTATGTTATTCATCTTATTATATTGCTAACACATTTTTATTTGATAAGTTCACATGCAAACTCACTTCGTAATGCACAGTAAATGCGGTATCCCATCAAGATGCGTGCACATATTTGATCTTTGATATTTTCAAATTAACTATACACATCAATATAATATGTTTAAATACATAGTTGTCTCAATATATGTATTAAATTTAGTCTATTTACACATATTTCAACATGATGAATTAAATTTTTATTTTTTGAGTATGAACGAAAGGCCTTAAAAGAACATTTAGGGTATATCATTCTTGCTCATTTGTATGAGCTTTAAGTGAGGTGACGTTTTGTCTTTACATATTCATCTTCTAGCATTATAGATCCTCTGAAAAGATTCATTTTCTCCTTATAAATAGAGCGAGATGATAGTTCATTTTTACCATCCCTCTTATTTACCCTTGGCCTCTTAATTAAGTACTTTGAAGATTTAAGAAAGCTCATTCAAGCGTTTGTTAAAAAGTACATTCATTTCTTTCTTTCTTTTCTTCATCTTCTTCTTCTTCTTCTTGTTTTTTTACCTTTTTTATAAGGATTTTTATTTGCATTTGACTTTAGTTGGCATCTTCGTTATAATGTTTAATCACCGTTTAACTTATTTTTAATTTCATTTAGGTCACTTAATCACTTAAGATATTATTTAATTTTGTCTCCAATAAGTCCAAAGTTTTTGGCAAAAATTTTGGTTGCACCTCTCCTAGTCGGGGGAATTCTATCAAAAGTAAGCCTACACAACCGTCTAAAAAGATGCACATGGGTGGTGTTTTGAAACACCACTGTAGATCTTTCAACCTACCCGTCTAAAAATATGCGCATAAGCTCTTCGCACACATGCATAATATCAAATATAATATTTTTGCACATTCATATGCATTTCATTCTATACATTTGCAAGTGAGGTGGCTAGAAAAATAATAAAATTATTCGTAATTATATATATATATATATATATATATATATATATATATATATATATATTTCTGATTTTTTTTTTCTGTAAATTAGAGAAAGAGAGAATGTATTTTTTTTCTTTTTTTTGTTTTCCTACATCTCACGGCAAAAGAGAGAGAGAGAGAGAGAGAGAGGAAGAGAGAGTTTCGGGTGGGGTGGAGAGAGGAGAGAAAGGGAGATTTTCTTTTTCTTTTTTTTACAGCTCACGGCAAGAGAGAGAGAGAGAGAGAGAGAGGAAGAGAGAGTTGGCTGGGAGGGAGAGTAAAAAAAATGATTTTTTTTTATCCCTCTGTTTAGAGAGGAGAGACGAGAGTGAGTGAGGTGAATGTCGCCGGAGAGAGCGATCTCCGGTAGCTGTGGTTCGGATGGACGTGAACTGCGACTATGGGCTCGTGAGGTTGGCTGGCGAGATGTTCTGGACGATTTGCATGGAAGCAAGTTGGTTGGGTTTGGAAAAAAAGAAACCAGAGTCCAGAGGTGGGAGGAGTTGTTGGGAAGAAAGACAAAAAATAACTCTTTTTTTTTGTTTTTGGTGAACCTGAGAGAGGACAGAGAGAGAGAAAAGGAGAGTTCCTTTTTTTTGTAGATAACTGAAATGGAGTAGAGATATTGGCGTGAGTTGGGAAGAACAATGTATCATTTTTAGTGAGAATAATTACAGCTCACCGAAAGTGGGGAGGGAGAGATGGCTGGGGAGCTGCGACGTGTGGAGAGTGTGAAGTTAGGCAGGAGATATGAGGAGCGAAGCAGTCGGGTTGCCCGCTTTGAGCTGCGAGGTGAAGCTCGAGAGCAATGCAGACGGGAATCGAGGGAGAAAAATAAAATCTAAAAACCTGCTAGAATCCCAGTTTCAAGAGTGTTGGGTGACTTTTTTTTAAATGGGTATTCACCCAATACATCATTCATGTGGAATATCATTAACTAACCTCAAGATCACATTCATCACATATGTCGGATCCCTACTTACTTTTCTCACCTTAGATATAGACATCTCTGTTCTAGAGAGGATTCGAACTCGATAGTGAGTTGAGTTTTTTTTTTTTTTTTTGAAACGTCCAACTGGATGGACAGATCAGACAGCATGATGGACTGGCGCCGACCTCGGCAGAATTCACTGGATTTCGACAGAACGGGGATTCAAAATTTTGATTTAAACTTTTTTTTTATATTTCAAATGTTGGCAGCCAAAGATAGTGTATATACATTTTTTTTTATATATTAAAAGCCCACCAACCTCTCATTGTTCAAAAGTAAGTCCACTTATCCGAGCAATTTTGAAATTTATAAATTATGTATATACATAAATTGAAAATATATTTATAAAAGTTTAACTACAACAAATAAAACAAAGTTTAATTTAATTATGATATATGGAATAATTAGCTAATAAATTTACATATATACACATTAACTTTTTTCTTTAATATAATTATATCTAATTTAAAATTTTTGTCACATTTTGATTATAACTCTGAGGTCATATACTAGCTGTAATTAACTTAGTTTAATTACTATGTAATATTAACAACTATTAAGTTTTGTATATATATATATATATATAGATGATATTTGAATGACTTTAATTGTGTCCGAAATTATTTCTGCATTTGATCGAAATAACATTGTGATCATCGCCTATTTAATTCTCCTGGCTCGCTTGACTTAGCCTTGCTCTTATTGTAGACATGAAGGTTAACAAATATCCCCCAACAAATATGTGTGCTCTTAAAGCGGATCATGTTTGTTGTCCCTTTTTTGTTCAACTGAGTGTCTTGGTATATCTCGCATGATTGCTTGTACTTATCATTCTTTTTATTGTACTAAGTCCCTATCTTCTCTTGTCTTTGCATGAGATGTTTCGTTGGAGTAGAACCGCTGACATGGCTCCGGGCGAGCCTAGTGAGGAGGCTATCTGGACTGCTATTGATAGACATGATCCTCAGGGGGATGCCGAGTAGACTTGACGATGAGGATATCCGTGAGCGATATTTTTCATGACTTTTCACACATTCTCCTCTTGTGCTTCGATTTGAGAAGCTGAGGGTATCCACCATTAAGTTGAAATGTGGGGAGTAATCCATTAGGTCGATCCTATGGGATGTCCTGGATATTCTCTGACACAACATGCCAATAGATCTAGCCATCACTAGTGCACTTGAGTACAGACTGACCGTAGGCCAGATTCCTAGCTTAACCGATGGGCATGTGACTTGGGCCAGGTACATTTTGTAGACACATCGAGAGACACTAAAGGAAACAGGGGTTTATGAGGCACTGTGTGCTTCTCTATTTGATTCTCAAGTATCCCTCCTTCTTGGGTTTATGAGGCGAAGATGTTTCCAGGTGAAGTTTGGATTTGAGGTAGAGGTTTCCTTCTGAGGAGCTCTCAAGGATGATGACCCAGGTAGACTCATTTTCCAGCCCCCCGAGCTCTTGAGGCACATGCCAAAAGAGTAGCTATTTACTTATGGTCTTGATGATACGGTGTGTGTATGGATTCATAGTTTCTTATAGGAGGATGGTTTGTTTGAGTCCGACGTTTTGTGATCTGTTTGGGCTAAGTTTACTGTGGGGTGATCACTTGTCGGAGGAGAGTGCTGAGTCTGCCATGACAGTTGGACACGCATCTCCAGCTTTGCATGACATGGATGTGGATCTATTCTTAGCAGAATTTTTAGCCACTTGGTTTTCCACTTTTGTCTTTCCTGTCAGGGAGGTATTTGTGTGATCTAGTGTACTATTAGCTCTAACACAAAGGGAGCATTTGTCATTGCTCATTTGCTCGCATACATAGGATTATGAGGACCATCTCAGAGTCTAGTTCTCTTGAGCTTGAGGTATTACTTTACCCCAAGATTTGTATGCATGGATCCACCTTCATATCCACAGAGCTTTCTCTTGCTTAACTTACCCTGCGTACTTCACAGAGAGAAGTTTTCCTACTATCATTCAGTTGTCTCAAGCATCTTCCACTTTGGAGAGGGAGTGGATACATTTGTTCTTCTTTACTCCACACTTGGTAAAGATTTTCTCTTGTTCACCTATATAGGACCTTCGATAGCATGATTGGAGTCGATATAGTTGATAACATTGATCGCAGAGGCAGAGCCACCTTGCTCCTTAGAGGATGATCACTATGGGTGGTGGAATATTTCATTAGCATGAGACCTGGTTGGTTATGTTATAGATTTGGTCGTTTAGTGGTTCTAGAGATATCACTTTGAGTTGTTTGTCTTTGGGTTCTCTCCACGCCTTATGGCGACCATTCATCCCAGGCATAGTTGATACTCTTCAGATGGATTCAATGCTGATGGAGACTCATTTTCATACAACTTTGGTGATGTGGATTCACTTGCTCAGGTTGGGTACTAGTTCTCGATTTGCTCCTCCACATAGTGATGGGATCACATTAGATTGACGCTTGTCTCTTGCTTCTTTTATGGAGCATGGTGCTCGAGGTATGACGAGTTAGGCCTAGAGTTCCTCGAGAAGACATGAGTACTCCACGCCTAGTAGCATTGAGCGATGAATGCCTCATTTTTTTTTTAAACTTACATAGCTTTTTAATGCATACTTTATTACTAGAAGACATATGTCGATATTATTCTCTTATTGCTACAAGTAGGGGGATGATTATTGGACTATGGAATACTACTCCTTCAGAGTGTGGCAGGGAGCCATCTCCTAGCACAGGTGCCTTCTTCCTCTGGTGGAGGGTCCATCGGATCCTCCCAGGGCTTTGATGGATCAATGAGTCGCTCAGCTTTTGACACCAGATGAAGTGCCATCATGTTCTAGATTGTTAGTTGGCATTGGGCCTACCATCTTTGAGGATTCAAAAGAGGGTGTGCCGAGTGTTTTTGTTATAGAGCCCACTATTTCAGAGATAATGACACCACAGATGGATGCATATCTATCTCTTGGACCCCCTGTTACTGCTTGTTGGTATGGAGAGACACCTTTTATAAGAGAGGTATACTTTAGCACTTAGTCGACCATATCTATTGTTCTTGAGATGCCAGGTCCTCATGTGGACGCATCCCCACCTCCTCGTCCTTCTACTATTGCTCACTGGCCTGGGAAAACACCTGTTGCTGTAGAGTTGGGGTTTACTACTGCCCTTACTGTTCTAACATATCCTTCTTTCACTTTTGACTTCACGAATGCCATACCGCCACCGCTCAATGATCCGCTGACCACTTGTTACCTTCTTCTTGTGTATTGTATTTGTTCATTCATGTACTTATTTTAGTTATATTATTGATGATCTCTTCCACTGATAATAATTTATTCGTTCTATCTATATAGTGCCTGATGGAGAAGATTATCAATCTGAGATTTATTATCGACACTCCTCAGGTCCTGATATGAGAAATCGGATGATGCAGAACAATAACTTAGTGTTCTTACGAGAGTTTCTCTCACGACTGGACCTTGGATCACCTGAGTCACTTCAGCATTTTACCTCCAATGCCAACATTCTTTTAGAATACCTTGGTCACTTTGGGTTAGAGGACATGGAGCTGAGATTCTAGGAGGGCATGTGTAGGGAGATAGAGCCTATAGTTAGGCAGATGAGATCCCTTGGTTGTGACTGAGCTACCGTGAGCTTTATGAGTGAGTCATGATCCGATGGGAGGCTGCTGAATTAGCTTATGATGAGTTTGGGAGTGTCTGTGCCTTGAGACAACCGAGATCTATGATGTGGAGAGATGACTAGCCTTTACAGATAGGCTCTAGAGGGAGCTCACGAGCATGATGTCTTGCAAGATTGACCTTCAGTGAAGGCGATGAAGCTCAAGCGAGGAGAGAGAGTAGTACTCTCGACTCACATCATGCCATGATAGGCGCTGAGGCTACCTTAGCTTGAGCTACAGAGGAGTTACATATGGCAGAGGCAGAGTACCAGCCGCTTACTACTCTTGTAGCACAGCTTCAGGATATAGATGGTTGTCTCCTTTGATGTACTTTTTTTATGAGCTATGTACTTATTTCTTCAAATTAGTGAGATTTTTTATTTCTTTTCTAGTACATGTACTTTCTATTATGATAGCTTGATGAGCTTTGTTAGTTTGGACATTGGATTATCACTATTGAGCTTATCATCACTTTGTGCTATTATAGTAACTTAGGTAGTGAAAGGTAGATAATAGTCCAAAGATCCTATTCATGCCGAACTTGATGACCTGTGTTGTTTATGGTGGATTTACATCACTTTGTGCTATTATAGTAACTTAGGTAGTGAAAGGTAGATGTCAATAGTCCAGCATCCTATTCATGCTGAACTTGATGACTGTGTTGTTTATGGTGGATTTAGAGCTTAAGATTTTTTCTTGTCCTGACTTCCGTTTTAGCGAACTTGATAAAGGGAGTTGCCCTGATTCGTCTCAGTTGACTTGTCAGGTGAATGTAAGAATACATTTTCCCCTATGCTTAATGCTTTGATGGGCTTTGTTAAAGGTTGAGTTTTGGTTATTTTAGGATTCATAGATCCTCCTGTCCTAGCATTATGCTTAATGGACTCGTTGAAGGGTGTATATAGATGACCTAGCATTCCGGCTTATATTAGGTCTATAATGTTGAGTTATCAATCCAATAATGAGTACTCTAATAGACTGAGTAACCATGAAATCCCTTTAGTTCAGCCATTGGCTTTGTATGAACTATGAAATTGCTTCCTCGGTCCCGTGCTTTTTATTTTGATGGGCTTGATGAGGAAATTGACTTTGATATGTGCTTGGTGCTTGATCAGTCTATTTGAAAATATATTGGGGTATCACCTTATATGCAATACAAGGATTGATTTGAGGAAGCTTTGGGTTGAGAGTTGCTTCCTCAGATTATCTTAGTCCATCGATCAAGTAGAAATATCTCTTAGATTCTGGTTACTTGTAGCCACTAAGGTGGATCTAGTTTGAGATTAAACAACCATCATCATTGGACTGATGAGCAGGGTCTCTTTTACTACGGATTTTTCTTATGGCTTGTTGAGTGAGGAGAGCGTTAATAACTCGACCATTTATGAGCTGGTTGAGTCTGACCTTTAGAACCTACTCGAGTCTTTGACTTAAGTTGTGATGGTTGGACGGTCTTATCATTAGACTGACGAATGAGGGCTCTTTCACTTCGACCTTTTCTTCCAGCTTGTTGAGTGAGGAGAGCGTCAACAACTCGACCATTCATGGGCTTGTTGAGTTTGACCTTTAGAACCCATTCGTGTCTTTGACTTGAAGATGTAGAGGTTGATATTTTTCCAATTTTGTTGATTGAAGCTTCCAAAATTGAGAGTTCTTTTGAGTTGATCTTCAAAATTTGACGAATCTTGGAGAGAAATTTTTGAGATTTATGACTGCCTTTTCGTGCGTATAAATAGATTCTTTTTGTCCTTATAAGACAGAACTTTAATATAATTATAGATTATTCAGAATTTCATATAAAGCTCGATGTCAACTGTATATATAAGAAATCTCCTATTTCATAGGAAAGGATTGAACAACTTTGATTATAAAAACTAAAAATGGCCTATGTCTAATAGGGGGATTACAGACTAGTTCAAAAATGTATTACAAAATTTGAACTTCTTTAATATAAATAAACGTAGCTCATTCTAATTAGAATATATATGTGTGTGTGTGTGATATATATATATATATATATATATATATATATATATATATATATATATATATCTAAGGATCTAGCTTGAGGCACGATGTCAACTTAGCTAAATATATAAAAATGCCCCCTGTCTAACAGGGGGGGCTTTCGCAGTAACTTAAAAATGCATTCTCATTTTATGAGAGAATCTTCAAGTAGAATTACATGTGTATTTGGCATGAAAGCCTTACTAGTGCAAGATTCATTTAAGTATTTGTATACTTATCCATAATTAGTTATGATATTGAAGATATCGACAGTTGATTGGTGGCATCGGTCATTGATCATTCGTGTCAATAAGCTGGTAGGCTCCTCCTTCGTACACCTTCTCTATGACGTAAGGACCTTCCTAGTTAGCTTCAAATTTACCATCGATCTTGCGATGAGAGATGATTGGCCTTCTTAACACTAGAACCAATTCACCTTTCTAGAATGTCCAAGGGCGTACTAAACTATTGAATGCTTTGGACATCCCCGCTTGGTAAATTTTTAAACTTTGTTGAGCTTGGAGTCTAACTCCATCAAGTGCATCCAACTCTTCCATTCTTAAACAAGCATTCTTATCTTGAGTAAGATTGAATTGGACAACTACTTGAAGTGATGGTAGCTCAACTTCTAGTGGCAAAACAGCTTCAACTCCAAATGTTAAAGCATAAGGAGTGGCCTTGGTTGGCATTTTGTAAGTTGTTCTATATGCTAAAGTGCTTCTATCATTTTAGTGTGCCACTCTCTTTTATTCTCGTGAGAATCTTTTTGAGCAACTTCACTAAGGTTTTATTAAAAGCCTCTGGCAAACCATTGGCCCTTGGATTGTAGATTGATGAGTACCGCCAATCGATTTTGTGCCGATTAGCGAATCTGTATATCTTCGCACTCTTGAAAGCCAGGGCATTATTTGAAATGATTCGTCATGGCACCCTGAATCTATAGACAATATTATTGGTGAAGAAGTCAATGACTCGATCAGCATTGACTTCATTAAACGAAGCAGTTTCAACCCATTTGGAGAAGAGCCAATAGCTGCTAAAATGAATCGATGTCCGGCTGATGATGGAGGATCGACGGTCGAATTATATCTATTCCAACATTCCGCCAAGATGCTCGATGTAGCAGATTTGGAGGTTAATGAATGATGTTACCATGGACCTAACATTCGTGGCACCTTTTGCCATGATCAATACAATCTTTCACTATCGATGGCCAATAATATCTCATTCTCTTGATTTTAATTATCTTCTTGGGACCTGACTGATGGGCGCCACAAAGCCCTTCATGAATTTCAGTTATTAATTTTCTGGCTTCATCGAGTCCTAAACATCGTAGCCTCATCTGTTCGAAAGATCTACGGTATAGCGTGTCATTAACGTATGCATAGTGTAGTATTCTTTTCTTTATTTGTGAGGACAATGATTTACCACTAGGTAACTTTCCTTCTTTAAAATAGTTGATGAATGGTTTCCTCCAGTCATCAGATGCTTTTACTATGAAAGTTTCTTGTTGTATTTCTAAAAATTCCTCAGACTTGGAGTTCTCTTAAGTTAATTTCTTTTGTTCTTGTAATGGAGTGTGAACCGAAGTTGCACCGCGGCTTACGCTTAACAACCCCTCTTCCCGAGGAGTATGGATTTAGGTTGTAAAACTCGATGAGTGAATACATTGATCATCATAGTCATCATTCATACTCATCTCCTTAGCTTTGCTAAACACCGCTTGCCATTTTCTGATCGAGAGACTCGAGTCAATGTGACATTTGGAATTTGTTTCATCAATCAGAGCACTCATTTGTGATAATAGGCCAGCTCAAGCTTATTGATCTTATAAACACCCAAGACTTGATTGATGACCAATTGAGAATCTCCAAAGATTTACAAATTCTTTATACCGATAGCAATAGCTTCTTCAAGGCCAGCTACTAATGCTTCATACTCGATTTCATTATTAGTTCAGGGTTCTATTAATCCATATGAGTGTCTCATTATTCCTCCTTCTGGTGTTATAAAAAATAAGTCTGATGCCAGCTCTTGCTTTTGGAAGATTTTGAGGTTGAGCTGGCTTGATTGATGATGCTCCATCAAAATACATTTTCCATATTTGCAACCTCTCTCTCTCTCTCATGGATGAGCAAGATTTGCTCATCTAAAATCATCATTAAGTGGAAGCACATGGGATGTGAGAAAGTCTGCCGAATCCCTTCACTACTTTTTTTGAGGGATATATGTAATGTCAAATTGAGTAGAACTGCCCATCTAGCCAAACAAACTGTCAATGTTGGTCTTGTCATCAAGAACTTCAATAGATCGATCTTTGAGATGATTTTTATCTTATGTGATAACATATAATGTTGAGGCTTCTGGGCAGCAAAGATCAGTGCAAGAAAGTGCTTCTCGATAGGAGAATACTTTGCCTCAGCTCCTATAAATCTCTAATTGATATAGTACAATGTATTTTTGTTGCTTTCTTCATTGTGATGAGCAAGAAATGCTCTGAGGGATTCTTCTAGTGTAGCTGTATACAAAATGAAAGGATTTCTTGGCATTGGTGTTGCAAGAATTGGTGGGTTCAATAGATATCTGTTGATGCTATCGAAGGCTTCTTGACATCCTTTATCCCATTTGAATGGAGCATTCTTCTTCATCAATTTTGCAAAGGGTTGACATCTGCCTGATAGATTTGATATAAAACGTCGAATAAATGTGAGTTGTCCTTGTAATGAGCGGAGTTGATGCAAACTCTTCGGTGGTGGCATCTCAATTAATTTTTGCAGGGTCAATCTCAATTCCTCTATAGCATACAATGTAGCCAAAGAATTTTCCAAATGAGACTCCAAATGCACATTTGAGGGGATTCATCTTAAGATTGTATTTCTTTTCTCTCAAATATAATCCTTAGATTATCAAAGATGATTTTTGCGATCTATACTTTTAACGACAAGATCATTAACATAACATTCTACCTTTTGATGAGATAACTCATCAAAAATATGAGTCATAGCCCTCTGGTATATAGCTCCAACATTCTTCAATCAAGGGCATAGTAATATACCAATTGTCCGAATGTGTGCTTTTCATCTTCAAGAGCCATCTTGATTTGATTGTAACTCGATGATCCATCCATGAATGAGAACATATCATAGTTGGAAGTACTATCCACTAGTAATGATATTGGAAGTGAAAGTCATCTTTGGGCATTTTATTTAGATCTTGAAAATCAATGCAAATACATATTTGACTATTTTTCTTTCTCACTGGAACAACATTGGCTATTTAGTTTGCATACTTCTCTTCTCGGATGAAGCCTGCTTCAATGAGCTTCTTAGTTTCTACAACCACCTATTCTTCAATCTCTAATCTCATTGGCCTAGGAGCTTGCTTAATAGGCATCACATCTAGTTTAATGACAAGTTTATGAACTACCACCTCAGGGGATAAGTCTGGTATTTTAGAGTATGTCCAAGCAAAGCAGTCCCTGAATTCACATAGCTGAGCTTTCATTTCTTTAACATTTTCATCAGACAGAAGGGCACCAACGAAAGTTGGATGGGGATCATTTTTTGTTCCCAAGTTGTTTTCCTTCAACTCATCCATGGTAGCTCCCTGTCCACCATCTTCGAGTTCATCGGGTCCTGGCTTGGCTTCTACCTCCCCATTATTTGTGAGATTAACTTCATAAAATTTATCTTCATTTTTAGTCTTAGTCTTGATCTCTTCTTCTATCACTACATAACAGGTTCTTTTTTGATGGTATTTACGTCGAATGAATCATGACCTTTAGTAGTGTAGTTATCTTTTTTTCGTGAGGCTTGTGAGATATTTATACTCCAAAGAGCATCAAACAGGTGAACTCGCCACTTTTCCATTTCAACATCAACCCCCAATTTGTGCATCATTCTTTGAATAGTTAGAGGATAGTATTTTGGCATTCTTATGGGAATTATATCATTAGATTCATCAAATTGCATAAGCTAATCATAATCTTAATTATAACACTCCTTAGACTTGTAGAATGAGGTTTCAGGTCTATCACTCCCGGGCAGAGGAGGTGCATAAAAGGTCTTCAACTCTTCAATAATGTGAACTGGAGTAATTTCTTTGAAGTATCAAGAGAGGTGTGATTTCAAGTGAATCTTCTATATCAATAGATTTAACATCCTTATTAAAGAGGCACATTGAGCCTCACTTTATAGGTGGATTCAAACTCATATCAATCGAGTATTCTACTTTCTCCTTTCCCTTCCTAGAAGATTCACAAGTCTGCTTGGGCTTGATAGGAATTTTATCTTCTTCTTCTGTATCACTACCCAAGTGAGGAACTTGCCTCTTTAGCTTGGATGATATTTCAGATGTTTTAGGAAGAACTGACATCACCTTCTTTCTTCCTTTTTGTTTCATATCTTCTTTCTCTTCATTCAATAGTTTTGTAGCTTTTAAGGTTGATGGCATTGACTGTTGAGGCTTAGGATCCTTTTGGAGGAAGTATTTAGCATCTTCATAGATCTTTGCCTTATGGACAGTAAACAGTTGAAGATTTCCAGGGATCCTGTGCTCTTCTCCATCTTTTAGATACTTCATGCATTGATGTAAAGTGGGCGAAATCATTCCATACTCGTGGAGCCTATTACAACCCAACAGTGCTCTGAATGAGGTGTCAGTGTCTATGACATCGAACTTAGCATTCATATAAAGTTCACTGAATCTAACTGGAAGTATAAAAGATCTGAGAGTCTTCTATCCCTTTTCATTAAACGAATGGATCATTAGCTTATCTTGGTTGAGATGTTGAATGTTGAGAGATAATCCTCTTAATGCTCATGGACTCATGAGATTGATTGATGAACCTGGGTCGATTAGAATTCTATTGATTATACATCGCTCGCAGTCATACACGCGGTGTGATGTCCCGTGCATGAGGTCTTCTTCTTCAGAAAAGGTGATCATTGGAAGATCTTGAGATTGCAGAACTTCAGTCATACACCATTTTGCAAAATATTCTTCATATTTCTTTGGATCCTTAAGAGCCTGAATCAAGGTCTCACGGAGATCCTTTGACATCAATAGGGCCTCATACACACTTAATTATGCAGAGATCTTCCTTAAATGTTATAAAATATTGTAATTAATTTCTTTAACAATGATTTTACCAGTCTTCGTGAATGATGTTTTCAATTTCAATATTTTTATCTTTGTCTTTGTTTAGTGGGCCTTTCCTTAGTGGCTAGATCTTGCCACTTCTTAGTTACACTTGAGCTGCTCTATCTGGCTCAGACTCTTCTGAAGAAGTATCACCTTCACAATCACTATTTATCCATGAAGCTTTTCTAAATCACTACCCAATTTTATACGCTCCATGTGAGATTTAATTGAAGATTATGAATCATCCCAATCAGGGAAGCATAAATCTCCTTCTGAGCCATCATCTACTTATCTCACCATCAGACAGGCTTTGAAGATTACCCTTTTGAGAATTTTTCTTCTTGATGGAATAAATTTCTTGAGTTTACCCATACATGTTGTATTTAATGAAACAATCTGATTCCCTCTATCACCTAAACAAGAACTTCGTAGAGAGGCATCTGATGTCACCGAGATAAGATGACATGTCTCTCTAGGCAGTAGTTCTTCAATGCCATCTTCTTCTCTACTTATCTCAGTGATTTGAAGTGCCAACATAAAGTCAGCAAACTTGATAGTCGCCTCATATTTCGATAATCTTCTAGATTATTAATAATTTTTTGTGCTGTAGTCTTCTTCTTAATTTTCTTTTATTTTGTTTATTTCTTAGAAGCACTTGGTTCACCTTAAATAGGCTATTTCTCACGCCACAATATGCCAGTCTTCTTGAAGTATCTTTGGGAGGTTAAAGTGTTTGCTTTTGGTATATCTTTTAGCCCAAGTACTAGTTCAAATGGTGACTTCCACTTGACACAAGGGACACCTTCCAATTGCTTTAGCATTTTCAATATTTTCTTTGAAACTGTAGTCTCCCATCGATCATCTTCAATTGACTTTTCTTTTACTTTATCTTTCTATGGGGGCATGGGAGAGGACATAACCACCATTGTAGATTCTTTCTTTGGGTGAATAAAGACACTGTTGGACAGCATGAATTCATCTCTTCTGTATTTTCTTTCTAGGCAGTCTTTAAATACGTAATAATCCTCAATTGGTTGGCTAACCACTTTATGATATGGGTAGTAATGTGGATTATCAGCATGATTTGATTCTTCTGGCCTTTTGCATTTTGGTAATTTCATTCCAACTTTGAGTGCCTGACGGAATAATTTAGCCACATTTTCTCTCTTAAAAGAGTATTCTTTGCTCATCTTTTCTTTAAGAGATGGATGTATACGTTCCATATCTCCCATTGATTGCCTAGGGTGCTTTCCACCATTTAAGAAGTTTTGAGGCTTATTGTTGCCTCCCTAGACAAGTTTGGCTGAGGGTTTAATAGTTGTTTGACTCTTTCTTCAACGTAATTTTCCTTTATCAACATTGTAAACTACATGTTTTCCTTTGCATGATTATGAGAAGTTGAGTGTGATTCACTACTTCTTGATTCTAAAGGCTTACTCCTTTTTTTTTGTCTGAATAATTTTCAAACTTTGAAAAATCAAACTTGGCTACTCGATTGAGCAGCTCCTGAAAGGTAGTGATAGAAGCCATGCACATTTATGGTGCCATCTTATCATCAATATTTCTCAACAATCAATGCCAATCATATGTCTTTTTTTGACTACCTGAATCGCTTTTAATAACATAGTTTCTAACTCAGCAAAAGTCTTGACCGAGTCATTTAGCAATTCAGCATACCATTCAAAAGCAATTGACGTTAGACTGCTAATAAACTAATGAAATAATAAAGCATCATTTCCTTCAACATTGTCGCATGTTACTTTGAACTGTGCTGGGTGTTGTCTGGGATTACCATTACCATCGAAGGTATTAAATTTTGACATTGAATAGCCTTTGGGGTATGGCACCTGGTTGTACTCTGCTGGGTACGAGCGACCTTTATTTACCAATTTTTTGGCCTACTCTACAACGAAGATAGCTTTGATCTTCTTATTCAAAATAGTCTCCATTGAGGCCACATATTGATATGCCAAGTTAGGGTTGGGATGCCAACCGATTAACTTATTCCTCCCATCATCTATGTGCTCAAGTTTGGGGTGTTTTATTTATAGGTATGCATGCTGAGATTAGCTTGAATGGGAGCTAGTGCTGGTGCCACTGTAACATTCCTATGCATCATCAAATTTATTTTCCCCGTCATTTTGTTCATCTTTGTGTTAAGCTGTGCAATCTCATTATTTTTTGCCCTCATCTGGCGTTGCATATGCCTTTATGCTTGGGCTATTGTGGTTGTATCAACATGTGCATGATTCTCCTCCCTTTCTGATTCTTGTCTTCGCTCATCATCTGAGGAAGGACTTAAATGCTATTCTTCTTCCTATCTTTCGGGAGGAGCTGTGGGTAAGATGGTATGCTGACGTTGATTATAGAAGTGAGTACCTAGCTGATCATCAGCTTGAGTTACCATATAGACCACTTCTATTCCCATGGTCTCGTCATTATCATCATCATCTTCTTCTTGAATCCTCACTTCTGAGTGTTGTCTCCAATGGATCTGATGCTTCGATTGCGGTATGAAAATTTCTTCAATTGGAGGGCTTCGATTAAAGTCTATTACATCCTAAGAAGATGGGGCTACTTGGTGATGGGATTCCCTGGAGGATTCTACAGGGTGTCGACCATCCATTGACTCACTAATAGTAATTTTATTTTTTGAAACCCATTCTTGTCAGGCCCTATCAATGGCAGATCTCTGGGAATACAATCCAGATGTCACACCCTTATTATTTTCCATAATTGCTTCTTCTTGGAGCTTTGGCCTCAAGATTTATTTTCCCTTATGATGGGACCTTTTGATGGTGGATTCCTGGACACGTGGTCCAAGTGTCACTCCTCGATGCTCACTGTGCAGGGGCTGCTTATAATGTTATTTAGTGTTTATTAATACGGAAGACAACTTCCCCATTGGAGCTTTCTCAGCTTCTTTGATGTCTGGCCCCTATTATTTCTTCTTCATAAGGCCATTTTCTTTGACAACCTTCAACACTCTGTGCACTCTGGTAGACAGGTCTCAGGCTGGTTCTTCTGTGGGGTTTGAGCTTATCATTGTTGATTCCAAAAAGATTATTTGATTTCGCCAATGGAGCTGTACCTCTTAAGCCACTTCAGATTTTTAAATTTATTACAGGTAGAAACATTTGCTTCTAGCTGCAGTGCTAGCTGTGTGAATAGTGGTTGAAGCAACAGTTATTGAGCTCGTAGCTCATCATTCATTCTTCTTTGTTGTCTTCTATTTAGCTTACCTCCAGATGAGGAAGCCTCAATATCATGCCTTCCAAGCACAAATGGCTCAGCTGGTAAGGAGGTAACATTTAATGGAGCCAATGAAATTTTCTGGCCAATAACAATCCTCTTTGTTAGTGGGGCTTCTAGATGTCCCAGTCTTTTAAACACAGAGGCCCTCTTCCTTGGACCTTTAGTAACAGTAGTTTTAATTAGCCTTCTTTGTCAGACCTTGCAGGTGCATCATCGTCATTTTGGTTGAGGCCTTTGAACTTGACTGCAAGGGTTATGAACAGTTGCATCATGGTTGATTAATGGAAGTCCATACCAAACCGGATGGTAGCTCGATCCCCAAGTATTGATAACAATGTTAGAGATGTTTAAAGTTAGGGTGTGTTCTGGAGATCCATTTTGTGTAAACAAAATATGGGGATTAGTAATCAAAAATTGATATGTCACCCCATACTTTCAAAATGCAGAGATACAACAGAATAAATATGATAAAATATAAGAGCAAATTATGTATAAAAGAGATTTTGAAAACTTCAGAATTACGTTCATTATAAAAATAATTTTGAGTTTCAATCAATTTCATTTATAAATAACTTTAAATTTTAACTTTATTATACTCCGCTGCTATTATAGCTTTGATTCAACTAGCCAAAAATGGAAAGAGAAATCTGTCCCCAGTGGAGTCGCCAAAAATCTGTGGGCTCCAAAAATTTACACCTCTCAATGAAGAGAGTATGATTAAATATTAAAATTTTTAAGGCGATGGATTAGTAGATAATACACTACTCATTCCTCATTTTATGAGGACTTTAGATTGTTTCATAGGCAAGCACCTATAATTACCCTCTCAATGAGAGAACTTTATCGTTGGTCGCTAAATGCATAGCGTATAGTAGCAGTATGTGGAGTTTTAGAATTTATGAAATTCATTATATTTAACTTAAAGAGAATAGTTTGGGGAATGATGACGCACCCGATCTAGATCCCATGGTTCCGTCATCTCAGGCTATCATGGTCCCTAGTCCACTTAGTCGAAGGAGGTAGTCGACCCAACCTAACAGAAGGATCCTTATCAGCAGCCATGGGTTATGTCGTCCAAGAAAACCTTTTAGACCTGGGGTGGTGTTTGTATAAGGTGACAAGCTCAAGTCCACCTTAGCTGACAGGGGATTTTTTCCCTATCAAGTGCACCCTATGATTCACAACTCAATGTACAGAGCCATTGGGGAGCATGTGGGCTACAGTCATGATCGTAATATAATGGTGTCATTTGGCGACAACCACCTAGTCAGAGGACTCTGGTCATAACTGCATCATATGTGGAGCCTACTGGCCAAACCACGCAGTCAGAGAACACGAGCCACATCCTTGCTGGCATGAGATTGATTGAGAGTAAACATAGTTATGTACTTGACTTGACATTGGTTCCTTTATGAGTTAGAATTTTCTTAATTTATCACTTCCGACAAATAATTACAGAAGGTGAGTTGGATTGAGTTTTATTTTAAGTTATAGATAGTGAATTTCATTTAATAATTTAGAACTTAGTAATTTATTTTATTTTATATTTGTATTGATACTTGATTTTGATTAATTTGATTTGAACTTGCAAACACATTTGATGATGAATATCCCCTTCGGTTGAAATCTCCATTCAACACAGCCATCATCGGGGTTAAATCAAATTCTCTTCTTGGTGATTGAGCATTTGATTTAGAATCAATCCTATCAACTCCTATTTTGCAAGGAGTATTGGATTGATTATGTGGGACTTATGACTTCACCATATAGATAAAGCGGCCCATGCAGATTTGTTTTCAAATTTGTTGAATTTTATGCAACCTATAAAATTTGCATGTTGTTGACCTCATTTTTAGAATGAGCTCTCAACCCCTCCATCTTAGACATAGGACTCCTCTTATACACTAAGAGTTTCATAGTCTTAAAACACTTCTAGTGATTAGGTGAACACTCAACCTAACTCTAGAGACTTAGAGGAGTCAGCTATAGGAATAGGTCATGCCTTAAGGGTGTTAGGAAAATTTTCCTACCCCATAGCTTGAACCAAATCCTCACTTCCTTCTTTCATGTCAAACTCCAAACCCATATCAACTCCAAACTCATATCAACTTCAACTTCAAATCAAATCTCAAATTAATTCAATGAATCAATTCCAAATGATTGAAACCCATGATTGAATTCCAATTCAAACCTAAAATATTTCCTAAGTCACTTTGATCTCATCTTATGGACTTAGCTCAAATCAAATCCAAATTAATTCAAATTCATGAAATTTTCTCATAACCCATTTATATTCTTATTTATATTAAAAAATATAAATGAAATATAAATTCAATTAACCAAAACCAAATCCAAAATTCAAATCCCAAATCAAAAATCATTCCTAAGTCACTTTGATTTCTATCTTATGGACTTAGCTCAATTCAAATTCAAATCACTTCAAATTTAAGAAATTTTCTCATAACCCATTTATATTCTCATTTATATTCACAAATATAAATGAAATATAAATTCAAATACCCTAAACTCAAATCCAAATTCCAAAAATCTTTCCTAAGACATTTTGATTCCCTCTTATGAACCTAGCTCAAATCAAATCCAAATCAATTCAAATTCAAGAAAATTTTCTAATAACCCATTTATATTCTCATTTATATTCACAAATATAAATGAAATATAAATTCAAATACCCAAAACCAAATTCAAAACTCAAACTCAAATTCAACCAAAATTCAACCCAAGCCTTCCAAGTCAAATTCTTGAACTTAGTCAAATCAAACTCAAATCAAGTCAAAACCTTGATTTTTCTTCATGATTCAATCAATCCTACAATCATGAATCCAAATATAAACATAAACTTCAATCCTTAAACCAAAACTAAATTCAAAAATCAAGCCCAAGTCAAACTCATGTTCACCCTTTGAACTTGAAATTGTCAAATGAATCAAAACTCATTTAACTTCAAATCTCTTGCAAATGGATTTATATTTCAATCATAAGTCTATATGTGACTTCAACCAAACTTGAATCAAGCCTTGATCAAATGACTCACTTAGGCTCACTTGATCCAAAGTGACCTAAAACTCTTTTGAGCCAAATTCTAATCCTACCCAAATTGGATTGAACTAAGCCCATAAGCCTCACATTGCGAGCAACAATCATCATAAGATGATCAATCAGTCAAATTGGGTCAAACCAAGTCAAACTTAAGGGTTGACCAAGCCTAGACTTAGCCAAAATAAAACCTAAACTAGCCAAAATCTACTATAGGCCAAATTGATTGAAACCGTTGATCAAAACTAATTAATGATCAATGTTTGAACTTAACCAAGTCATTATTTGAGCCTAACCTAGCCTAATTGTCCATTTGACCCAAGTTGACCCAACTTGACCTAAAAAGTTAAAATATGTCAAAACTTGATCTAAGCCAAATTGATTCTAAAATGATTGTTGAACTTGACCAAAGCCTAAATTGGCCAACTAGACCCAACCTAGCCCAATCGACCATGAACCCAACTTGACTTAAAAGGTCAAATTGAGCTGAAATTAAATTAAACCAAAATTAATTGAAACCAAAGCTTGCAAAACATTTCAAATGATCAACGAAACCTAAACCTACCCATGACTTAACTCAATTAGGTCAAATGGGTCAAATTGGTCAACTTGACTCATTTGACCTAAATGAAATCAAATGAACCAAATTCAAATATAAATCAAATTGAACCAAACCAATGATTCCAACACATTTCAAATGGACATATGAATTGACCCAACCCTTGGTTTGACCCAATTTGACCAATTGGTCAACTTGACCCAAGTTGTTCCATTTTGACTTAAATGGGTCAACATGAGCCAAATCATATCAAATCAATTCCAAATTCATTGAAACTTAGCCCAACCCATCTTTTCAATCATACCGAACATATTCAAACTGAAATCAAATCTAAATGACCATTTTACCCCTAGGTCATAGGGTAATTCTTGGCCAAATTTACTTGGAATTTGGTCATATCCTCTTCATGGCCACTTGACACCCTCTTACTGGACTCCATGGACACTAGTAAGAGTGGTGCACTTGACCTAATGGGTTTGGGTCAGCCAAACCCAACCCAATGGCCAAATCGACCAACCCAATGGACATGAGCACATGGGATCACTCCCACACTCCAAATCAGCACATGGGAACCTCTCCACTACCTTCCTTTGCCAAAACCGAACTATGTGCAAGCTAAAATGACCTAACAAACCCATTGCATCTGATTGATTGATCCAAAATGGAAAACCTAAGCTTGGTCGTCCGATCCATCAAGGGGGAGATATACTCCCCCTAATTTCACTTCATCTCACTCTCTTGCATTCAATTGAGTGATAGGAAGCCAGAGAAAGCATTCCCAAGTCTATCCAAGCTCCCTCAACCCAATTGAATTTCTCCATTCTCGATTTCTCCAAACCAAAAATAGGGGAGGTAGCAAGATTTTTCAACTCATCCAATACTCAAATTCAGCTCAATTCCTCCCTCAAGCACCTTAAGGGAACTCAATGGAGCTCACTTAAACCTTCATCCAAGTGTTAAAGCCACGGGAAGAGGTGTCTAGACCAAGACCGCAAGCGTAGGAGGAGCACTTTGGTCAATTGAAAGAGTCACTCAATCTCAAGACCTCAAATCTTCAACAGAGCTTCGTCCACTAGACGAAGCTACCTCGATGGTTAGGAGCGCTGGTGATAGCCTCCGGCGAGGTATGGATCAAAGCTGAGCTTAGATGTCCTTTGTGAAAGAAATTTCACCCCATGTGAATTTGACCATTAAATCTTCATCCCTTTGCATGATGATGGTGTGGGTTAAGGTTGAGCTCAATCGTGCTCGGATCATGCCCTAAAGAGAGGATGGATGCCCTCTCCCACATGCAAGCTCAATGACGGATCATGAACCATCCATCTGCACATTTTGGATGGATGGTCATGATCAAGCCGCATAGGATCCTCTGATTTATCATATTAGAATCGTGCATTTAACCGACCGTTCGATCGGTGAGAGAAAAGTCATAACAACTTGATGATGCTTAAATAATAATCATCATACATGAAAAGCACGCCGTATCGATCCCGTGTAATGTGCAATTAGTTAATAATTAAGGGTTTTAATTAAGTTTTAATCCCTAAAACTTTAAAAATACATAACTAAATATAGAAAAATAAAAAAATACAAAATAAAATGCATTGTAAAGATAATTGAAAGGGGAATAATCTAAAATTAAATTCAATTGATTTTGAACAGTGATATTTGCTGAATTTGGATTTTATTGGGAATGTAGTTACATTAATTACTCTCTAATAATCCCAATGATTAATTCCAAACTTTTGATGTGCATTTAGTGGGATGACCTCTACCTCTCCTAATTTTCTTGGAATTTATTAATTTTTTAATTAGGGGAATTGATTGATTCATTCTTAATTACCCTCTTAATTAATTAAATGACCTTTTAAGTAGTGATAAATTTATTAATTAAGTTTGCTAATCACCTCAGAACCGTGAATGAACTTAGGGAATGAGATTAGGAGCTCTTTCCCATATCTTTTTCCCTAAGTTTATTTCATTTGGATAAAATCTACTTAAGGTGCAAATTAATTGAATGATTTAATTACTTTATTAAATGGCTTAATTAATCAAAATTTTTAAAATCAAATCATTCCAGAACTTAATCATTTCCTTCTTGGGTAGATATAGGTGTTCAATTACCTAGGTACCTTAAGGAAATCATTTCCAACCCATGTGTGTGGGAAGGTTATGAAAGTACTTAAATTAAATCCTTTAGCTTAATTAATCATTAATTGTGAGTCAATTGCATTAGGTACCTTTCTTTCTTAGGTGCATTGCTAATTTAAATTCCTTGTGATTTTATGTCTTATATTGTCCCATAATTATTTGGTTAAATATATTAAAGTGGTGTAGGTAAGGGGTAATCAATGAACTTAATGTACACCTTAAAAAAAACAAAATATAAAATCAATCTAATAGTTATAAATTAAACTAAAATAACTCACACATGAGGGGAATGGGTTAGGACCAACAATCATTTTCAAACCTCCTAAATTTAAATCAAACTCAAAACCAAATCAAAATTTCCTTAAATCAAATTTGATTTACTTTTAAATAATCTTATTCCATAAGATTGTCTTTAGGAATTAATTGTGGTGAATGAATTGACATGCTTACATCACTTTATTTCTTTCTTAGCATGCTAAATGTATATGCCATATGAAAATCATGCATTCATATCTTTTAAAAATAAAATTAAATTGAAATATTTTCTTTATGTCAAATTGCATGTTTTGACTAAAGCAAGAATATAAATGGCTATTATCACTATTAAATCCAAAATTATTTTTAAAACTTATAAATCAAACATTACAAATGAAAGGTATGTTATTTACAATTACTTATGAGCTTGCATGTGAATAGTATAAATTTTTTTATATGACTTTTCCTTCTTTTTCTTAACATAGGTTTGTGTAGGATTTACAAAGTGTATATTCCATTTGAAAATGACATAACACTTGCTTAGATCCATTCATATACACTCCTATGTCATGACTTAAGAAGGAACCCCACATCACATATATAAAATAAACAATCAAATCAAACAAACAAACAAAATTTTTTTTACATGATTCTCTTTCCATGCATTTCTTTTTATACATGCACATGTATTTAAAAAAAATAGTATATTAGTCTGGACAACCCCGGGATTGCGAGGCTTTAAGTAGCCCTAAGTAGGTATTGTACCTAACACCCCTGGTACTAATAATGGTGTCGTACTCACTTATGTCTTTTATGCTTGTAAATATGCATATGAAAAAAAATGGATAAAAGAATTGATCTCTTTAACTTAATAAAGTCTTGCATACATGATACATTCCAAATTTCTTTAAGCAACCTCTCTTAGAATTCATCATTAAGGTGTGCTAAATACTTGCATTGCATGTATAGATATGCTTAAGATTCATTCGTGTGCATGATACACATGTTGGAAAGAAATGAAGTGTGATGTGTTTTTTGTGAAAATAATTCCTCTCTTTTTGAATAGTTTATTTAGGGAAAGTTTAAACTTAGGATTAATTAAAACACATAATAAAACATTCACTAAATAAAAATCAATAATGAATCTATCTTAGAAATCATTTAAGGTAGGGAGGAAAGAGAAGCTCTCTTCTCTTTTGCCCCTCCTTATAACACTTAGTAATTAAGAGTAAGTTCGCTCAAACCAAAAATAAATCATGAAATAAAACTTATCCAAATCAATTAAACAACTTAAATTGAAGCCATCCTCTAAGTTGAACATTTTCATACTTAGAAAATCTAAACTTTAAAGCCTAACTTAGCACACCACACAAACCTTAAATGACACACATTATTTAAGTCACCACTTCTAGTCTATGTTAGGCGGTGCATTGTTTACTTTTATTTTGTGATGTAATATTATCTAGGTGTTAGGGTGTATGCATTGAATGGTAGGGTGATCTTAGTCTAATCATTATCTTCTACATGGGATTATGCTTAAGGGGTGCTGTAATAAAAATATAATTACTTTTTCTATGTAGGTTGCTTATACCCCTAAGCATAATCCAATAGGCCAGGTGGACTTGGTTATCCATGTGTGGGGTGCTAAGTATGATTTATGCATATACATGCTTGAGACTATGTGATTTTCTTAGCTAATCTGTATTTTGTAGGTTTTAGTTAGATTTCCTTTTTTCCTTTTCATGTAAATTAGAATTTTGGAATGATTGTTAAGTGGAATTAGGATGAGCATTGGTTATAAGACTATATCATATGTACTATGTGAGACCTTTGGAGCATCCACATTCCAACCATCCAAAAGAAGGAACCAAAAGAAGAAAGAAGAAAGAAGAAAGAAGAGAAGAAGAATGAAGTCCCCCATAACATGAATTTCTTGCTTAATTCATTTGTAATCTGAGTTGTATAAGGGTAGAGCTCGGCTACCCGATTCAATTTCGGGTTTGTGCGGTGGAGCCTGACCACACTTGGCCTCTTATTCTTTTATGCTAACTTTATAAAATGTTTGATGTTTATTTAGCTTATGCATTAGAAATGACATATTTTTCTAGTTTCTTTCTTGCTTTGATGTATGGCCTGGATGATGATTAGGCTCTTAGGAAAAAAATAAATCTTTTACCAAATTAAATAACTCAAAACTAAAAATTAATAACTCATAACCTCACTTAAAGCCTAGGCTATAAAATTAAGATAAAAGAATTAGTAACCCCTTAGCTCGATGTTATATTTTTTTTCTCACATCATGCATAAAAAAAAGCATATTATCTCACTCTTGATTTGGAGGGCTTCCACCCATGCTAGGGAATTTGGCTTGACTTTTGAGAGCCATCGTGGAAACACACCTCCTTTCTAGCTGATTTTGGCAAATAATCTAATTTCTCATGCATTAGGCATATGAATCCTATAGCATAAGTCTAATGAATTGTCTAAAATGAAAATAAAATATATGAAAAATTTGCATTAGATTTAAGTCATTAATCATGCCTTACATGATCTAGTCTCTTAGGGAGTGTGTTTAAGGACTTAATATCTTTCTAAATAAAAAAGAACCTTGCTATCTTGCATAAACATATGACTTGCCTACATGAATTTAAAATCATAGAGGAGTTAGTTGTTGGCCACCCAGGTTGTAAGTCCAACAGTCAGGTGATTTATTCTCTCTTATGGAGGTAAACCATATACCCATTTTTCGCCTTAGATTTAGTTTGTGCTTTGGCCCTTGTCGGAGTTCCCCTAGATTTAGGTTTTGAGGTTATTTTTCTCTTTTGTGGGCCATAAGCATAAATTCTCACCTCCTAGGAATTTTTCATGACCTTGTATTGTGGAATTATAAGCCCTAAATTTCTAATGAAAATTTAACTCAAACAAATAAATCTCCTCAACTTCAAAAAATATAAAGCCCAACCATAGAATAGTTTGGGATGCTTACTAGGCTTTCTAGTAGCAGAAGCATCCCCTACTTACCTTCCTTTGGCTCTGAAAAGAACTCACTCCTTCTTAATCAATCCCACTTGATCTTCTAAAATTAAACTAATTGATTGATATTCCTATCTTTAAAATCATCAAAGACAACAATCATTTACCTTAATCGAGAGTATTCCTAAGGAATCTCATTCCTTAGGATGTAATTAACTATTGAGTCTTGCCTCCATAGGAAACTTAACAAACCCGGTTTAAAATAAACCATACTTTATTTTTCCATGTAAAGTAGGGGAAGAATCTCTGGTATATACGAAGACCCATAGTCCTTAAGAGTCCTTATTCAGGTGATTATGTTCATTGTAGGGTGGTGACTTCTATCTTTCGAGATAGTACACCTCTCCTCAATGTCGTACCTGATCATCCTAATAAGAACATCTGTGGATTTACATGGTGTCCCAACAAGGTGTGTGTGTATATATTTTCCTCTCATTCATTTTATTTCTTTTTCTGAAAAGATTAGATTGAAGATTGGGAGAAACATATACATACACATATAAAAACAGCCACAAACACTTTATGAGGCAATTAAAGTTATGCTTAAGACACTCCTCGTGGGACGTGTAAATCACTTGAGGATGCTTGCACACTTCTTAAAGCATTACATTTGAATTTATATCATCTCATTATATGCACAAATCTTGAAGTAGTGAGTAGAAGTACGTGATTGCTTTATAGTGTGTATGATATTTATCTTATTATATTGCTAACACACTTTTATTTGATGGTTTGCATGCAAACTCACTTCACAATGCACAGATGAGTGCGCATATTTGATCTTTTCAAATTAACTACACACATTGATTTAATATGTTTAAATGCATAGTTGTCTCAATATGTGTATTAAATTTAGTTTATTTACTCATATTTCAACATGATGAATTCAATTTTCTTTTTATTTTGAGTATGAATGAAAGGCCTTGAAAGCATATAGGGTATATCATTCTTGCTCATTTGTATGAGCTTTAAGTGTGGTGACGTTTTGTCTTTACATATTCATCTTCTAGCATTATAGATCATCTGAGAAGATTCCTTTTCTCCTTATAAATAGAGGGAGATGATAGTTCATTTTACCATCCCTCTTATTTACCCTTGGCTCTTAATTAAGTGCTTTGAAGATTTAGGAAAGCTCATTCAAGTGTTTGCTAACAGGTAAGTTCATTCCTTTCTTTTTTTTTCTTCTTCTATTTCTTCTTCCTTTTTTTACCTTTTTTTATTAGGATTTTTATTTGCATTTGACTTTAGTTGGCATCTTCATTATAATGTTTAATCATCGTTTAACTTATTTTTAATTTTATTTAGGCCACTTAATCACTTAAGATATTATTTAATTTTGTCTCCAATAAGTTCAAAGTTTTTGGCAAAAATTTTGATAGCACCTCCTCTAGTCGGGGAAATTCTACCAAAAGTAAGCCTACCCATCCATCTAAAAAGACGCATATGACTGGTATTTTGTAACACCGCGGCTGTAGATCTTCTAACCCACCCGTCTAAAAAGACGTACATAGACTTCGTACACTTACATAATATCAAATATAATATTTATACACATTCATTTGCATTTCATTCTATACATTTGCAAGTGAGGTGGCTAAGAAAATAATAAAATTATCGTGAATTATATCATGTATATACATATATATATATATAATATTTCTGATTTTTTTCTGTAAATCAGAGAAAGAGAATGTATTTTTTTTCTTTTTTTTCATTTCCTACATCTCAGACAAGAGAGAGAGAGAGAGAGAGAGAGAGAGAGAGAGAGAGAGTTTGGTGGTGCAGAAAATATTATGTCAATTCACACATAATTTTTTATCTGGACTCCAATCAAAAAGGCTCCATTTATTTATTTTTATTAAAAAAATTAAATACACGAGTCCGGACGCACTTCGCACGTAATATTTTTTCGCTGCAGAGAGGAGAGAAAGGGAGATTTTCTTTTTTCTTTTTTTTACAGCTCATGACAAGTGAGAGAGAGAGAGAGAGAGGGAAAATATTCGTCCGAGTCCAGCGTAGTTTCGTCAGGACTCAATCGGATGATGAATGGCGTGTACTATATTGAATAGCGAAAATGGCTAAGGCGAACACTATTTTCCTCGGTTTTAGCGCCCCGACAGGCACCGTTACATCGCGGGGAACAAAATATCCGCATCGTTCTTTCTTTGTAATACTGCATGTGGCTTTCGGCGAGAATTTCTGGTCCATTTTGGTGGTCCACCTCGTCGTTCGATCACTTGGGCTTCTGGCGAATTTCAAATTGAGGTATTACGGTTGGTTACGGTATTTCCACATGCATTCTTGAACTTGAAAGATTTTAGGGTTTTCTCTGTCTTTGTCCATTATAATCCATCAAGATGTTTTAGGTTTATTTATGGCATCCCTTGATTTTATATGGCTACTTTTGTATTTTTACTGGATATATTTTCCTATTTGGATGATATATGTACTTTATAATGCATTAGGAACAAAGGTTGATTAGTTGATTTCTTGGTATTTTGCATATGTATACTTCATGAAAGTCTGAGTATTTACTATTTGTTTAATTTATTTATTTTTTTACATTTATACGTTGGTTATTGAGACAATGTTTCTTCTCTGTGAAAAAGTAGATTGCATTTGCATATGTACTCTCCTTTTGCACCCTCTATACTTTCTTGAGATTTTATGTTTACTTTCATTTTTTCCGTTTGGAGGACATATGGCTAGAATCATTATGAATAACTAGGAAGGTGTGTTTTGCGGTTTGGATGTGTTATGGAGAAAATGAATCCTTCTACCCTGCCCGTACTCAGACCCCTTGCCTACCCTCCGATATTAGAGATGATTTTGTTTGTTGATTGCTGGTTATTGAGACAATGTTACTTTTCTCTGGATGGATTAGGTTGTTTGGAAGCTAATTTTGATGCTTATTTGAAATGTACCCAACCCCCTGTAATCTATATTTTCTTGAGATTTGTATTTTTTCGCCCATTTTTCCCGCTTGAGGGCATACATGGCTAGCTGTGCTATGAATAATCGGGAAGGTGTGTTTCTGGCTGATTGATGTGTCTATGGAGAAAATGAATCTATACCTCTCTCTGCATCTCTTTACCTCAGACCCTATATCTTTGTACCTCACCTCTGTACCTCCCCTATATTAGACGCTAATTTATTTGATTGTTGATTGTCACTGGTTGTTATCGAGACAATGTTTACCGCTTTCCACGTGAAGTAGATTAGAGGTTATTTGAAGCTAATTTTGATGCATGTTTGTATATGTACTCTTCCACCTCCAACTGATACTTTCTCTGAGATTTTGCATTTATTTTCACCCATTTTATCCCATTTGAGGGCATAATGTATGCTAATCCATGAATAATCGGGAAGTCGCTGTTTTCCTCGTCTGGATGTGTTCTATGGAGAAAATGAATTTGTACCCTCTGGAGGAAGAGGAAAGTTGTGTTCTCTCCCTTCACATTCACCACTGTGCCAAGCTAAGATCTATTCCGATTTGCCCTCCACCCCACTGGAGCAGCCTACATGTATTACGCTAATTTCTATGAATAATGATGCAATAGATGACAATGGCTGTTCACCCTTTCCTCCACAGTCGCGCCAATGATTTATTTCCTGATGAGCTATCAAAGGCTATCGTAGTTGTAGTCGAATTTTGATTCTCGAAGCTTTATATGACAATGGATATAGCTTTTAACAATTATTTTCTCTAAATAATTATATTACAAATGAAAGTAACAACTGTCGTGCACTTCCCATCTGTAGATGGTGGCCTCACCATGCTCCACCTCATGACCCCAAGCCATGTGCTCGATTCCGTGACAAGTAAGTCACCCAGATTCTTGCCCTTTCACATAGATTCAAATATCATATCATGCTACTTCTATTATTAATTTCTCCTTCAATAAATTACAAAAAACAACTTCGAGCAATGGGAGATACAAAGACTCGTACTGGAAATATTGTTATTTCTAGGCGATTGATGATTTAATGACCTGACCGCTGGAGATCCGATGCATTCGTGATATCTATCGAGAAGTACCCCCGCGTGTCTGTGATTGTATGTCCCATTCCTATACATTTCATGTTTATCGGGTGAGTTACTCCTCCAAATTTAGTGGTTCAATACATTCATATATCCATGTGTGTCTGGTGACTTATAGATGTTATCTTGCATCCTAGAATTATGCAGATGGTTTGCTAAAAGAAAGCAAGATGTATATCCAAAGATGTCAAGCAGAAGTAATCCTGGCCGCTCTTATTTCCGCTATCCATAATTAGCACCGACACTTCTTGTAAATATCAAGTCATGTGGTCATTTTGACTCATTGCCAAAACCACACATAAAGCCATTCTACCGGAGATGGTATGCACTCTTCTTATGGGTTCTCCTGGGGATCTAACTAATATCTTGCCCATCTTCCCGGATCAAATTCCGCCGTGATATCGACATTATTTCGAAACAACCCAAGAAATAAACGTGGCCGCTGAAATTCCCAATGTCGACACATGTTCATTTACAAATACATGGAGGCAAATATCGAGAAGCCCACAATTAACCTGCTCAAACCAGACAGATAAGATAGATTTGAGCTTTGTTTATCACGATTTTTTTTTTTCTTGGCCTCAAAAAACACTTAAATCAAATTTGGATGCTTGAGTTGTTCTCTGTACAGCACATTCTGTTTAGGTAGGGATAATTCATTCTATTATTTCAGTGGGTTGATTTGTTCTATTAATTTAGTTTTTATGTGTTGCTGCTCCTGCAGATATGGGAGGCATGGTTGAATTGTCCCAAATTGGTCTATGTTTCCATTTTTAGGATTGTCCAGGTTTTGTTGAGTGCTCCGGTTTTGTCGAAGGGGTAGCGATTGGGTGTAATATTCATTGTTATTTTAGTTTTCCTCTGCTCTCTTGTCTGCGTTTGAGGCGGTGTTGAATTATCCAAAGTTGGTCTTTCTACTCTCATACCTCACGTACCTCTGTACCCTTCACTGTATGCCTTTACAGCCTGTTTGTACCCTCTATGCTATACTCGTACCCTCATACCTCTCACGTACCTCTGTACCCTCTATACCTTATACCTCTTACCCTCTGCACCTCGTACCTCCTCCCTCTGTAATGAATCTATACCTTTGCCATGAGCTTTGTGAAATTGAAGGATGGTGGTTTGCACTTGTTTATAAATTTAATAAATTAATTTATAATTGTTAAACTTAAAATCAACTTATTAGGTGATGATAAATTTTATTATTAGCAAGGTCTTAGACTATTTTATTTATTATTAGGTGATGATAAATTTTATTGAAGCGTTGACAACTGATAATTAGCTTTAAAAAGACAAAAATGAACATAATGTTGACGTTATTAAAATAAATAAATTATTAAATTATCAATCTCTAAAATGAGAGAATTTTCTCTCATATTATATGATCATTTTACATTGTCAAAAATAAATCATAGAACAAAATGCCATATATAAGCCTAATGTTAATTTTGAGAATTTGAATAGATATTGATCTATTTGTATTAATCAAATTAGTATTTTTTATTGTAGCATTTTAGTAGTACAAGTCAAAATTTTTTTAAATTTATCGATCATGTTAAATTTTTATTATTATAAGCTATTTATTAAGCATCTGCGTCTTAATAATTTTGTTATCGAGAAACATAAAATTATCAAATTTATCTTATGTAGATACTCGATCTATCCATAGAAATATAATAATTGAAAATTATATAATACTTTCATCAAAATTTTCAAGAGATCCATGTGAACTGAAATTAAACAAATTTAATGCTATTAAATTTATCTTATTTAAATATTAAATTTGACTCTATTTAATAAAATCAAAAATTGATGATTCTAAATTTATTAGAAAACTTTTAATTGAAGATATGCAGTCAGATTTTTATTTAATTGGATTTATTTTTTTAGTTACATACCAATATTTATTTTAAAATTTTAAAAATTTAAGTAACTTTTGGTTAAATTTTTCACCTAAAATAACCATTTATGTGTTTTGGAAGCTTTATTTTTTTCCTCCAAATCATCTTTTATTGACAAGGGTTTAGTGGATCAAGATATCTCTTGAGTTGTCGGCATTTTCAATGCTTTAATTTGATAAAGCTTCTTACGTGAGGCGATGAGTAGATTATAATTATGCTTTGACTTGTGTTTCCGTGGCATATAGAAAGAGGTTCTTTAGGTTTTCTTCAATGTATTTACTAAATGAAAAACAAAATTTCAAAGCGCTAATATTTTTGTCATGATTCCTATGTGTAGTAAATGCTTATTGTGTTAGTTTTGCATGAGTTATCAAGGGCAAAGTCTATTGGAACATTCTTCTTTGTTTTGACTTACCCTAGGTAGAGTTGCAAGATGCTATTCAAGATGTTAATTGACAAGAAAATTCTTAATGAGACATGGCTATCATTCAGGAGGATTCAAATTGTAGTGCTTTTATGCGATTCGGGTTTCAAGACTTTACTAAAGTTATGAAATGAGAAAAAATACAAACATAATGACTAAAACGAGAAAAATGAAATTAAAAAATGCCTTCTTGGATAATATCATGCATCAAAATGCCGTCTTGTAATAATATCCATCATCGACTTAGTGTACCCTTGACATATTGGTTGATTGATGAGGTTGGTGAATTCTGTACAACATCGTAGTAATGGTACAACATCTTAGTAATGGATGAATGTTTGGCGGCATCAATGTGAAATATTCTAGGCTTACGTGAAAAGCAGGGCATAACAGATGGTGCGGTGACGCATCTCGTTCTGACACTCGGACTTCACTTTGGTTTCTAAGACAAGAAAATAGAATAAATTAAATATTTACAGAACTATAAGTAATAGCAACAGAGGCAAGTAGGGTAAGTACTTGTGGATTTTGGACTTCTCCCAATAAGCCTTGAGCCTTGCGTTGGAAACACCCTTTGGGCGTCTCTTGATTGGATCCTTCAAAGTCCTTATCCTTGATGATGTGGTCGCCTTCTTCCTCTTAAGCGATGTCAAGCGGTGGAGAATTCCCACTTATTACGAGTCCACTTCATCGATAGTTAAGAGATGCAAGTATGTAATCCTCAACAATCTTATTACCCCTTTGAGAATTTGATATGCATATCGACTTATATGATTCACGAAAATGCAGTTCCATCTCGCTTTCCACATGTACTAACCTTATGAACCATCGATGTAGATGTCCCTCTTTGCTCACGGTAGACCACCGCATGAGGTAGGCTCAGAATTGACACATCATTCGCTAAGAACTTTAATGCGATTATTGCACAAAGTATGCCCATCATTTCAAATTTCGCTATAAGAAATATCTACATAGACACATCAAAGTGGACAATCCAGTTTTGGATGCATTCTTCTTCTCTAAGTTCCTCACCAGAGTACTCCATGGGGCTATCATCCGACGGTAGAGATAATCCCCAACTCCATGCGAAATTCTTCTTGAACATAGAGTAAAGCTTCCTGTATAAAATAAAGCGACTTGCTTAAGAATTGGACTACTCTGAACAATTCTGGATACACTTGAAGTCTTCATCATGTTCATTGGCCATGTTTCCATCACCTTCTCCAATCCCAAGAAACAATCTGTCGTGAACTTGTTGGTTTTGAAATACCATGACACCTATTTGTGGCCTCACTTCTGTTGAGTTGACAAGATGCCCATACAAAATTTATCTTTGTTGAATGCGGTGGACCATTTCTGCCTAATTTTGTAAAGTTCAGATAGCCAAGCATGATCATGCAAATTGCCTTCCTCTAGCATGGCAGAAATCCTCAAACTCATCCTCAGTGTCACATTTACTCATGCATGTATAGAATAACCCTTGAACTCTCTTGTTACTACTTAGGAGGGCTTTCTTTGAGATATGCCATTGGCACAACCTATGGCGTGTATGCGGTAGTACATTCTCGATAGCTCTCGTCATAGCCTGATCTTGATCAGTAAATATCGTTATAGGATGCCTGCCACCCATCAACCGAAGAAATGTCCGGAATAACCATGTGAATGACTCGATGGTCTCTTACAAAAGGCTACTCAAATAAGGCGTTTTGCCAATGATGATTCACTCCAATGAGTGGGGCACGGACAAGATTATATTTATTGGATAGCTAGTATCAAAATTATCACATCCCAAAAACAATCAAATTCAACCCTAGACATACCATTGCTCTAAAAAAAACTCAAGCAATCAGACGCATCAACCTGAATATCCCATGCAAACATCTCGTCCGCTGCTTATCTTTCCTTGAACAGCTGTATTAATTCGTTGCTATCACCACTTGCAATCCGTGACCTTCGCTCTTTCTGGATGAAATTGAAAGCATCTCTTTTTGTGAATCCAATATTCTCTACCCCACCAACTTCCTCAGTTAGATAGGCGACAGCGTCAGTTACCTTAATGCCCTCTGTCGTCTTCAAATGATGCCTTCTCATCGCATCTGTCGCGATCGAGAAGATCAGATCACCGTCTTTGCCAATGAATGATTATGGCTCTCTATATATTTTTTAAGACCAATTCCCCTCAAATCCACATCAATCATCATGACAACCATCCCTATCGGTTTTTTTGAATTTTGTTATATGGTTTTGGATTGACGGTTTTTTCTGCTTTACACAAAATCTTTCGATTTCAATTTCTTAGAGTTTGGCCAATAACTTGTATGGTCTTTTCTAACAAGCCTTTGATGTGCATAATCACGATAGTGCATAAGCTTTGGTTTTATGCACAACCGTTACTGGATTCTCCAAATTTGGGTCATTAGATAAAACAACTTCATCATCATTGCTCATTCACCACATTCATCTGCGAAAATATAGTCCAGATAGTTCACGATAATAGAAACAGATGAAGAGAATACGAGAGCATAGAGTGCAGTTAGTCCGGAGAATACGACACAAAAAATACCCAAAACTCATTCAACGACCACCAAATTGCAACCATTAAATTTTAATTACCATGATCACCCTAAAATGAACCTGGACAAAATCATCCGTGGGATGTGAGGGTATGAGAGGCAGGAGATGCAGAGAGTACAAAGAGTATAGAAGGCTGAGAAAGTATAGATTCATTACGGTATGAGAGGTACATAGATGCAGAGGTATAGAATTACAGAAGGTATAGAGAGGAACAAAGAGTATAAGGTATAGAGGTATAGAAGGTATAGAGGTCTAGAGGGTACAAGGTATAGAGCAGGAGTGAGGAGTGAGGAGTACAGAGGTGAGTGCAGGTCTGAGAGCAGGAGAGGTGAGATGCAGAGTACAGAGAGTCAAGAAATCTCTAAATCTCACATTCACACCCTCATTGCTTGATTGGGATTTAGTTACCATGATCGAACAACCGTACAAGTGAAACAAACAAAAAAAAAAATCTATAGAAAGACATGCAGAGAGTACATATGTAAAGAAGCACTAAAAAATTAATCAAGCGACCACCAATTTCCCTCAGGATTACGAATATGTTTTCTCGAACACAAAAAATCATGAAAAATAAATATATGGCTGTCGACTGAGAGAGTACCCAGAAAAGCAGTTCACCGCATGCATCTTGGAAAGAACTCCAGCGTAGAAATCTAACTTAAATAAATAAATTACTATCATTTATCATTTTACATATACTCCTTAAAAGATTATCCATTTTATTTACATTCTATTTCCTCAACGCTCCATTTCATTCATTCTTCTTCTTCATAGCTCTTTTCAGTAATGCTCTCGACTCGGTCGCAAATAAAAAAATCTACTTAAATGAAGATATTTATTTCTTTTAAATTTCTCCCTTATACTCATTCCCATGATTTGGTCGGGGCACTAAAAGCTGAAAATAGCGCCCGTTTCCGTCTTACGTCATTTTTGGCCGCTTTTCAATATATATTGTGTTTTCTGATTGGAGTCCCACGTGCTATGTCGGACTCCGGAGAGAGAGAGTTGGCTAGGAGGGAGAGTAGAAAAATGATTTTTTTTATCCCTCTATTTAGAGAGATGAAGAGAGCGAGTGAGTGAGGATGGCTGGCGGAATGTTCACCGGAGAGAGCAATCGTCGACGACGATCTTGGGTAGCTATGGTTCGGATGGACGTGAACTGCGATGAGTATGTTGCCTCGCGCGAGGTTGGCTGGCGAGATGTTCTGGACGAGAGTTTGCATGAAAGCTGAAGTTGGTTGGCGGTTTGGAAAAAGAAAGAAGAAACCAGAGTCGGTGAGGTGGAGGTAGAGTTGTTGGGAAGAAAGAAAAGCATAAAATAACTTTTTTTTTGTTTTTGGTGAACCTGAGAGAGGATAGAGAGAGAAGAGTTCCTTTTTTTTTTTGTAGATAACTGAAATGGAGTGGAGATATTGGTGTGAGTTGGGAAGAACAATGCAGCATTTTTAGTGAGAATAATAGCAGCTCACCGGAAGTGGGGAGGGAGAGATGGCTGTGGGAGCTGCGACGTGTGGAGAGTGTGAAGTTAGGCAAGAGATATGAGGAGCGGAGCAGTCGGGTTGCCACCTTTGAGCTGCGAGGTGAAGCTCGAGAGCAATGCAGACGGGAATCGGGGGAGAAATATAAAATCTAAAAAACCTGCTAGAATCCCTGTTTCAAGAGTGTTGGGTGGCTTTTGAGTTGATTTATTATTATTTTTTTTTTTGAAACGTCCAACTGGATGGACAGATCAGACAGCATGATGAATAGGCGCCGACCTCGGCAGAATTCACGGGATTTCGACCGAACGAGGATTCAAAATTTTGATTTAAACTTTTTTTTATATTTCAAAATGCTGGCAGCCGAAGATAGTATATACATTTTTTTTAGATTAAAAGCCCACCAACCTCTCATTGTTCAAGAGTAAATCCACTTATCCCAGCAATTTTGAAATTTGTAGTATATACATAAATTGAAAATATATTTACAAAAGTTTAACTACAACAAATAAAACAAAGTTTAATTTAACTATGATATATAGAATGATTAGCTAATAAATTTACATATATACACATTAAATTTTTTCTTTAATATAATTATATCTAATTCAAAATTGTTGTCACATTTTGATTTTAACTCTCAGGGCATATACTAGCTGTAATTAACTTAGTTTAATTACTATGTAATATTATTAACAACTATTAAGTTTTGCATATATATATATATATATATATATATATATATATATATATATATATATATATATATATATATATATATATATATATATATATATATATATATATATATATATATATATATATATAAAAGATCTAGTTATATATTCATCATTTCATTTTGTTCATCTCGCATTTTGCCAATGCATAAGCAACTTTGTGTTTTACATTTATGCACCTTCTTTATACAAAATAAATTTAATTTCTAAGTCTATGCGAAGCTCTTTTAATCGATGAACACTATTCGTACGGTATCAACAACCATCTTTTATTAAGTCAATTAAATCGATCATGCAAAGGCTCCTCTTAACTAATATCATCATCTTTAGCATATTAATGTAACTTACCTTGTGTAAAGAAAGCGAAAGCAGCAAGTATAATAAAGGTAAGCTGAGTGTTCAGCTAATCTGAGAAGGAGGATATAGAAAGCTAATATGATAATCCATTGTGTATACATGCGTTACAGTATGAAGTCCTATTTATAATGCAAGAGGTGGTGAGATCTCGTTGCTTTGAGAGTCCTTATCAGCGGTGAGGATGCATCATACATGATTTTGGTTTTAGGTCGAGTGCTGTCGAGAGAGGAGAGAGGCGAATGGAATCTTTAACCGTTTCTCTGAACGTCTTAGTGGGGAAATGGTGGAGTTTGTTGCTCAACCGAATGATCCCTTGGTTGGATGGTGAGGTTTCTGCGTAATTTGATAAATCGGTTGGTAGCTTGGTAAAGATGTCCAATTTGGTCTTCCCGTTGAAATGTGATGGATTTGGATTTCGTATATGCTATGATCACGAAATGGTCGATTTCTATATGTTTTGTCCCATGCATGGAGGATTTGTTGCGATTGCCATGGCTGAGGTGTTGTCACATCTGATGCAGTGATAGAATCCAGTTTGAGAGCTAAGCGGCGAAGCATTTTGTTGCACGCCAGGCTCGATATTCCTCTGGAGGAGCGCGGTTTTCTGTTCGTACTTTCCGGAGATGAGGTTGAGCGAGGAAGGTGCAGTGGCAGTGGTGGAGCGGCCGATGGAGTTTCCAATGTCAGCCGAATAGGAGTGGAGAGTGAGATCCCCAGAGTGATGGGGAGACCATGGTGTATTGTTCCTTGAAGGTAGGAGTACCCGTTTTAGTAGTTGGTATGCGTGTTGAGTGGGTTGTGCATGTGTTGGCAAAGATGATTGACTAGTGCTATGTCTGGGTGATTGTGAGAAATTGGAGAGAACCGACTAGACTCTTGTGGATCGTGAAAGGCTTCTATCCTGTTGGGCGTGGAGTCGATTTGAAATGAAGCGCACAGTTTTGCAGGAAGACATTCCAGAGCTTTTTAAGAGTTTGTTGATGTAGGCGGTTTGGGTTAGAAGGAGCTTGTTATCAGTGTGGTGTATATGGATACCAAGGAAGGTGGAGACCTGGCCGAGATCCTTTAAGTTAACTGCTGCTTGAGTTGTTGGAGTATATGGGAGATGATTTTGAGGTCATTTCCGTGATGAGTATATCGTCCGTAAGGAGAAGGTAGATTTGAGTTCCGTTTTGGTGTATAGGAATAAGGCTGATCCGCTAGTAATAAATCCATGGTGTTTGAGTTGTTCGTGAAGGTGGAGTTTGTTTGAGGCCATATGGCTTTTCTGGAGAAGACATACGTGTTGTGATATTGGGTGTCGGAAAAAACCGGAGGTTGGGACATATATATGGTGTCTTGAAGAGATCCATGGAGGAATGCGTTGGAGACATCTAGTTGTTGGATTGGCCAGTGGTGGTGAAGTGCTGTTGTAAGTAGAAGACCGGTGGGCATTTTGGCTACTGACTGAAGGTTTCTGTAGTGGATCCCTTGTTCTTGTTTAAAACCTTAGGCGACTAGGCGAGCTTTATATCGAAACTATGGAACCGTTTGAGTGAGTTTTGATTTTGTAGGTCCATTTACCTATGATTGTTTGATTGTTGGGTGGAGGAACGAGTGTCCAGTGGCTTGTTGTTGGAGAGCAAGAAACTCCTCGGACATGGCTTTTACCATTACGTATTTATAGCTTGAGTAGAGCATAGCAGGTGGGTTCGGTTAGGATGTGGTGATGTTGGAGGTCTAAAATAATTTTGGTTTCCATGCGGTTTGAAAGTGTTTTCATTGGATGGATGGGTTGAAGATTGGAGGGTTGGGTTATGGTAGCCTTGTGATATGTTTAGTGTTTGTTTTGGGTTGGGTGAGCAATGGTGTAAGGGTTGAGTGGTGGAGTGATTGTTTTGGTTTGGGAGTGAGTGATAGGTTAGGAGTAGTGGTGGAATGATCTCGAGGTAATTGTGGTTGAGGATTTGATGAGTAGGAGAAGAGATCTTCTTGAAAGGTGACGTGTCGAGAATTAGTGTATGGGTTGTAGCATTTATAGCCTTTGTGATTTTGAGCATCTGAAGGGTGCTTTGGGATAGTTTGTTGGTATTTGGTAAATGGTAGTGTGTACAATTGGAACCAAAACTTTAAGGTTTGTATAATCTGGATTTTTGTTGTAGAGGACGTGATAAGGAGAAGTAAGGGAGAGAGTTTTTGTTGGGAGTCGGTTTATGAGGTAGACGGCAGTGAGTGCTGCGTCTGCCCAGAATGATTGTGGGAGATTTGCCGTTTGTAGTAGAGTTCTTGTTACTTCAATAATATGTCTATGTTTTCTTTCGGCGACCCCGTTTTGTTCTGGTGTGTTTGGACAACTGCGTTAATGAGTGATGTCGTGGTTAATTAGGTAGGTTTGGAATGCGGTGGATAAGAATTCGCCTCCAATATCGGATCTGAGGATTTTAATAGATTTGGAAAAATGTGTTTGTATCATTTTGTGTAATTGTTGGAATTTAGAGGAGACTTCGTGTTTATATTTCAAGGGAAACAGCCAGGTAAAGCGAGAGTAATCGTCGATAAAAGTAACATAATATTTGTATCCGTTTACTGAGGAGGTTGGAGATGGACCCCATACATCGGAGTGAATTAAATCAAATGGACATTTAGTTCTGGATACAGATTTTTTAAAAACTAGTTTATGGCTTTTGGACTGAAGACAGGTTTGGCAGAAGAAGCAGTTGGTTTGCGGAGATGGCTATTTTGGATGGAGACGGTCCGGAGAATATCGTTGTTTGGATGTCCAAGCCATCTGTGCCAGAGAAACTGCGATGAGGTATCTGAGTGGAGTGCTTTGGCTGTGGCAGTATGAGGAATGGAATAGAGCCCGTTAGAGCAACGACCCTTTAGGAGTAGTTGTTGTGTAGTCCGATCCTTTATATAAAATCCATCGTATCGAAAGTGATAGAACAGTTGTTATCAGCAGATTGAAAACAGTAAAAGTGAGATAGATGAGGTGCATGAAAGAGTTGATTGAGTAAGAGCACGGTGCGGAGTGGAAGAATTCCCCGCCTTGATGGAGAATGGTACCGTCTGTCCGTTCGACTGAACGATTGGTGTCCGGATGTTGGTGGGATTGTGTGTACTGCTTCCAGGTTGTTGGTGAGGTGTGAGGTAGCTCCGGAGTCTAGTATCCATTCTGATGGATGTTGGAGGGTGTCGGTGTGGAATGCTGAGGGGTTTTTGGAGGGGTAGTTGGTGATGTCCGCTCGGTGCCAGTAGGTGCGAGCTGAGTGGCCTGTTTTGTTGCAGATTTGGCATCGTAGAGGTGTTGGGTTGCGGTGATTTGTTTGTCCTTTGGTCCGGCCGTTGTCCGATTGTTGGGAGGAAGTGTGATGATACTTGCCTTGGGTTTTATGGTTGGATTTCCAGAATTTCCCTCGTGAGAGATGTAAGGCAGTGACTGAAGGAATGATTTCTTTTCCCTGATCTGCGATAATATTGAGTTCTTCGCTGCATAGGAGGGAGTATAGATCGTCGATGTTGATTGGGTGATCGCGTATTAACTGTTTTGATAGGTTGATGGTAAGCCGTTTAGTGTGTAGAGGATAATATCTTCAGTTTCAATTTGAGCTAGATTTGGTCGATCAAAGATTTAATTTCTGCTAGATATTGGGTCATTGTCTTGTCGCGGAGGCATATGTGGTGTAGTTTGTTTTTGAGTTGGATGACTCTGGAACGGTTGGATGACAGTCTTTTGCTAGAGTGAGCCGATGTCCGACAGGTTTCTAAGTTGAGGACGGGAGGATGGATGGTGAAATGGTAGAGTAGAAGCGGCTGAGATTTTGGTCGATTAGTTTCCACATAGTGTGGTTGGGATTGGGTTGAGGTTGTCCGTTGGTGTTGAGGGAATATTTTGAGGGGCATGGGGTGGTACCTTGAGGCTGATAAACCCATTTGCTTGAAATAATTTGTGGATTTGTGAGCTCCATAGGTGTAGTTGTTGGCTGTGAGTAGTATTTGCAACGGACTTCATATTTCCTATGAGGAACTTGAGAGAGGGTGGAATAGTTATCAGGTTGTAGCTATCTTGCTGTGTATCCATTGTTCGGTCAGAGTGGGAAGAAGATTGACATTTTCGTCTGAAGTTAAGGCTCATACCATGAAAGCGAAAGCAACAAGTATAATAAAGGTAGTGTTCAGCTAATCTGAGAAGGAGGATATAGAAAGCTAATATGATAATCCATTGTATACATGCGTTACAGTATGAAGTCCTATTTATAATGCAAGAGGTGGTGAATCTGCGTTGCTTTGAGAGTCCGTTATCAGTGCGTGAGGATGCAGCTACATACATGATTTTGGTTTTGCCGAAAGTGCTGTCAGAGAGAGGAGAGAGGCGAATGGAATCTTTAACCGTTTCTCCTGAACGTCTTAGTGGGGAAATGGTGGAGTTTGTTATGACCTTGCGTATAGATGATATTTGAATGACTTTAATTGTGACCGAAATTATTTCTGCATTTGATCGAAATAACATTGTGATCATCGCTTATTTATTTCTCCTGGCTCGCTTGGCTTAGCCTTGCTCTTTGTTGTAGACATGAAGGTCAACACTCAGACCATCTGATCATTTTCAATAATCTATTTCATTTAATATTAATTTATTTTATCAAAATTAGGGTTTGGAGTTTGAAATTTACTTCGAATTATATCTCGAAAAATTTTCCTAGGATATATTTTAGTCTCAATTTTAATTCCTAAAAGTTTCATTTCAATTGAGTTAATAATTTAGGATTAATTTTTGTTTGAAAACTTTCATTTAAACCTAAATTGACACAAAATCAACTCATAAAAATTGTGGCTTTTGGTTTAATAGATTTATCTCATCAAGAGGAATCCGCAAAACCTAAATTTGTAATTTTGGAGTTAATTTTTTTTTTATGATTTTTTGAATTTCTGATATTTTTTCTTAATTTTTTAAATCAGAAAATTCTAATTTTCCGCTTTAACCGCGTCCGATCCATGTGGATCTAACCGGCACTACTTTACATTCAGCGCCGTGATATTTGTCCACATGGAATTCACGTGAATCCCACGTTAAAAAGGCAGTACATGCGGATGTAACCTTCTAACTGTAATAAAAATCTAAGAAAATGCTTCTTATACCATCATGAGGACATCCGGATCTTCAAATTGGTAATAACTTCATTCTTTTACTAAATTCTTTGTAATTGGTCTAACTTACATAATTGAGGTTTGGCCGAGTTTATCACAAGTTTTTTTTTTCCCCTTATTTTTTTTCTTTATGCATTGAGAAACCCGAATCATTGCAAGTATTTTAATTTTTCTCAAATTCCTGGCAAAATTTTATATTTTAGTAATTTTAAAAAAATTTGTAAAAAAATTTGTAAAGTGAACTGAGCATGTTCCCCAACTTGGAACCAAGGAGACTAATCTATGCCTAAACTAAAAGTTGGTAATTGTGATCCTTTGTGTTTTTTTTTTCTGAAATTCATCCTAGCTTTTGCATAAATGAACTCTAAACCCTAATATATTTTGCATCATCTCCTCAAGCCAATGCCAACTAGATTACCCGAGTGCATTGTTGTCTTTCAACTTGACAAAGAAAAGTCTTTCATTAAATACGTAGTTAAACATTTAAACCAAATTGTAAAAGTATCATCTCAAGCAATCTCCACAATATGATAAGCTTTGAAATCATTAAATCTTGATTTATAAAACGTAAGCATATATATCTAGAATGGACTGCACGCATTGCAATATTTTTATCATCACTAGAAGCCCCAACTAGATCACAAGAAGATTACATGAATAAAGTCTTAAAATCTTAATAAGCACAAGAAACATTCAAAAAAAAATTTTTTTTTCTCATAATTGAGATGAGTGATTAATCATAGGAACATGCACTTATAGAAAGCCTCTAACTAGATCAAAAAATCCTCACTAAATAAAATTGAAATATCTAACTCTAAGTAGTGTCTTATCTAATATACAATAGATTTTTCTTAGAAAATATTTGAAACATATTATTCATCTTATTAAATGCTCAAATTGGATCAAAGAGAAATTGAACAGAGATAGTAATGAATTTGAAGATCATCAACAGATACAAATGAGAGTCTATTGAAGATCCAAAGACTAGACAACTCTGAATAAAAGAAAGCAATTAAATATTATTTTCAAGGGATCTAATAAGATATTAGAACAGTTTAAAATGTCTTCCTCGCCACCGGATCTGTAATTCTTTGTACAAGCAGATATAAGGTGATATTAAATTAAATTCTACAAAAATTATAGGGCTTCCTTCAATAAAAAAATTAAGAAATTTTATTATGATTATGATTTTTAAAAATCAATAATTTTATTAATCAGATGAAATTATCTAAGTTATAAATACCTGCATGTGCTTAAACATGAAAATTCATAGTGCAAATTTTAATGTCTAAAAGGGCCGAGCAAGTTAAGTTGGAATTAAATGAAAATATGAAATTAATCTCATGATTTAGAAATAAAATTATATGAATTATTAAATACTCGCATAGGCCCCGACATTATGTTGAATGCTAAAACTTAAGTGTCGAGAAGCCGCGTGTTGCTTCTGGTTTGGTCTGGATCAGGACATTAAACCAAAAAAATCTAATTATTATAAGAATTTCAAGTTGTTGAAATATCCAGAAGCCAATTATCACATATATAGACGACACTCTATTAAACTAATAATAGGATCCTAAATAATAAATTAAATGATCAAGCAATCAATCTGCCCCGATGATGGTTGTGTTGAATGAAGACTTCAACCATATGAGATACATATCATCAAAATGTGCTTGCAAGCTCAAATTGAATTAATCAAAATCAAGTATCAATGCAAATATAAAATCGGATAAATTACTAAGTGTTAAATACTTAAATAAAATTCAATCTTTAAATACTTAAAGCAAACTCTATTTAATCTACCTTCCACAACTATTTGTTAAAGGTGATAAATTAAGAAAACTCTAGCTCACAAAGGAGCTTATGTTAAATCAAATGTATTTCAATATTCACTCTCAATCAATCTCATGCCAATAGACGTGTCCTCTCACAGTGTGGTTTGCCAAGAGCTCCATATATGATGCAATTACGACCAGAGTCCTCTTATTGGGTGGTTGCTTCTAAATGACACCATTATATTATGATCATGACTATAGCCTGTATGCTCCCCAATGGTTCTGTCTCTTAAAAGGTGAATCATAGGGTACACCTGAGCACAAAGCCCTCTGTCAGCTAAGGTGGACTCAAATTTATTTCTTTAGACAAACACCACCTCAGGTCTACATGGATTACTTGGACGACCTAACCCATGGCTGCTAATAAGGATCCTTCAATCAGGTTGGGTTGACTACCTCCTCTGACTATGTAGATTAAGGACTACGATAGCCCGAGATGAAAAAACTATGAGATTTAGATCGGCCACGTCATCATTCCCCCAACCATCCACTTTAGGTTAAAAGATGATGAATTTCATAAATCTTAATCTCAAAACTCCACATGATGTTATTATATGCTACACATTTAGCATCTAACGACTTTTAATCAAAAGTTCTCTTAATATTGGAGTGATAATTAACTATAGTGCTGCTATAGAAACCTAGAACTGATCTAAAGTCCTCACAAAATGATGATGAAATCTCTGGATAGTACCTTATATACTATTCTATCTACCTTCTGAAAATTATACTGACACATAAATCATACTCTCTTAAATGTGAATGGTCGGTGGTGAATTTTTGGAGCCTACAGATTTCTGGTGACTCCGTTAGGGATATGTTTCTCTTTTCATTTTTGGCTAGTCATATACATGCTATAGTAGTAACAAAATATTTGAATATAAAAAAAATAGTGATTTAAATGTGTAATAAATTCAAATTTCTAATGTAAGAGACTCTATGTCGAATGAATTATTTTGTAGAATATATCTTTATTACACTATTATTTTATTCTATAGTGCCTCTGTATTTTAATAGTATGTGGTGAAATAATAATTACTGATTACTAATCCCCATCTTTCACTTGCACAGAATAGATCTACAGAGTACTCCTTTCACTGTTCAGTTTGGGCGTGGTGTAGACATTTGCTTAGCTAATGTCATCATCAACACATGAGATATTAGAGCTACCATTCAGTTTGGTAGCATTAATTTTTCAACTATATAGCTACAACTCCTGAAATACCCACCCGTGGTGCATTCGTCCGAGGTCATGCCAGAAGGCCTCAGTTTACTGAAGCTCTTACTCGTCATGCTCACCAACCAATTCATCAATCAACCGCTGTTAAGGAATTCTCCCGACAGAGAACTTCAATTTTTAAAAGATTGGGTCAATCTGAAGCCCCTATGATGAAGAGAACCATCATTGGGCATACTGTATCTTTGATGTCTCATGGTACAATTTCTTTGCCAACTGAGACCTTTGTACTTAGGAGACATGATTTTGAGGCTTCCTCTTCAGGAAGCAAATTAACTCAAAGGCAAAGAAGAAGAAGAAATGCTGAGCTAAGGGCTTAGTAGATCCCATTTAAACAACCTAGTGAATAAGCAATATTGCTGCTATAAGCTAGTTTTCCTACCCATAACAACTTTGATAATCTAAAATGGGTAAAAAGGAATAGCTCCACTGGTGAGGTGAAGCAGTCTTTCTAGACTCAACAACGTCAAGCTCAACCATCGCAGAGGAGACAACTTGAAATACTGTCCGTTAGAAAACACAAAGCCCTTAAAGTAGCCAAGGACAGAGGCTTTATGAAAAGAAAATTTCAGAGGAAGTTTGCCATATTTTATGGTAACTAATCATCAAGCTAAGTATGCTTTATGTAGTGAGCAACAGAGCGTAACACTTGGATCGCGTTTCCAAGAATCCACTGTCGAAAGATCCCGACGATAGGATAAGCAGATATGGAGGCTAAGTCCCCGTGATGAAATTCTACAGAAAGAAAGAGGTGTGACATCTGATGCACATATTCAAAAATTCATCTCAAAAATAACTCATCATAAGTGGATACCTAAAAGAAGGGATATCACTGATAAAAGATATGATGGTCGACACCCTGAAAAATCCTCTAGGGGATCCCATCATCAATCATATTCACCCCCACGGGAGAAAGTTGACTATGATTGTAGTCCCCCAATGAAAGAAAGGTCTGTTCGTCATAATGAACTAGAGATCCATTGGAAATGCAGATAAAAAATTCACGTGCAAGAAAAAGATGATGAACAGGACACTATGGAAGTAGAAGTCATTTATATGATGAGATATATATATGAACTTTCTATTCAACATTATCAACAACATGAATCCAGTGAGCTTGAATCTGAATTCAATGCTTACGAAAATTTAATGCTTACGAAAGAGAGTCATTACGAAAGAAAGTAGAAGATGGATCTTCAATCTCTGTTGAAGAGGAAAAAGAAGAAGATCAAAATGAAAAGGAAGTCATGGGAGTTGAAGCTGTTTATATGGTTGAACTAGAAAATGATCAACCTGGTACATGCTTTTACAATCAACGTCATCATTTAGCCTCAACAATAATTGTACCTACAAATGCACAAGGAGAAGGATAGTCAAGTTCTTCCCCTGAAGATGAGCAAGGAGGAGAACAATAAAAGGAAATAGAAGAGCTCATATTGATTGATGTCGTGGTGCTAGCTATAGAGCAAAGACAAATGCATCATCAAATAAAAGCCAAAGATAAGAAAATTTCACTGTTTAGTACTAAGATGAATGACATGATGGCACAAATGAATATCATGATGAATATGTTGGAAAAGAATACCACATCAAATGTAGCACCTATTTTATCTACTAATCAATAAGTAGCTAATAATACAACTTCTATACCACCATTCACTCTGATACTTCAAGCTCCTATAGAATATACTATTCCTGAAGGGAGGAGTGAAGTTAACCTGCTAGCTCTTCAACCTATAATTCAGAATATGGCTAGTACACCAGGAACAACAATAGCTACTCAACTAGAAATAATAATTAAGATAAAGACAATTATATCTTCAAAGCAGGCTGAAAAGTTGGTGAGTAAGGGTCACCCTTACCGAGCTAAATTTGATCAAGTGCTATACCCGAAAGGTTATTCAATACCAAAATCTAATATTTTTAGTCGGCATGGTAATCCAAAGCAACATCTAGCCCAATTCAAGGCTACTTGTGATAAAGAGAATCTACAAGGATGATTACATCATCTTTTGCATCATCCATTAAAAGTAAAGAGAAAGAAGAATCAATTCAGATTGAAGAATGGGAAATAGCAGTCTCTAAGAAGACCGTGAAAATGTTGAAGCAGCTAAAAGATATCCCTAGTGTTAAGTGGAAATCACTACTTGAACCTATATTGGACTTAAAAGAAATGCCTAAACCAAGCATTTTAGCATCTCAATGACATTTCATAAGGCTACTTCATCACAACATGAGGAGCAGTCTACTAAACGTAAGCCTCATAAGTCAAAGAAGCCGGCTAAGAAAAAGAAGATCAAGAAGAGAACTAAAACTCAAAAGATTATTAGTAACTTATAGGAGTATCACCAGCCAACGAGACAACCATTTAGGCTTGCAGATTTTATGACTAAACTCCATATTGTGGAATTGGATGAAGAAGATAATTGTGAATCTTGCCCAGTAGGGACATGCCGAATTATTTATGTAATGTTGGATATTCTTTGACACAAGTCACTCCAAGATGACAATGGTAGTCAGACAGACACAATCAACCCATCAAAATTCTTATCAAAGAAGAAAGAAGAGCCTGATGAGCTAACATCCAAATTTTGTCTCATGACTTAACAAAAGGATAATAGTTTAGATGAAGTTTTACGTTTTCCAGATGTAGAAGAGTCAGACTCATCAACACCCTCACATATGAAATGTATGAAGTTGAAAAGTGAGTTTAACTCTTTTGGTCAATCCTCCAGAATAAAAATTGAATTTGAAGAAACTACTTCTTTAGAAGAATTTCATCAAGACAAGGTGATTCATGTTTAGTTGAGAAGTGGTAAAGTCTTACCACCATCATCAAAGAAGGGGAATTCAAAAAAAGATAAAGGTAATCAAATTGAAGTCAATGAAGGTATCATTCCCAAAACATCCTAAAATAAAGCCTAAATTAAGTGAAAAGATAGATTATAATATTCTATCATATCTAAGAAAGAACCCTGCACAACTGAGTGTGTACAAGGCTCTCTTGATGTCAAAAGACCTTCGAGAAACTTTGATACAGTCTCTCAAAGATTCAGAGAGTTATGAAGCTTACTTTGCCAAAAAATGTATGACTGAATCATTGCAAACTCAAGATGTCCTAGTAATTATACTTTGAAAGATCTTATATTTGGGAGTGAGATCATAATCGTCCTCATATATGTTACCCTGAGTGATGACATCTTGATCAATGAATATTGATTGATAGGTTCTTATCAATCTTATGAGTCTAAAAATTAGAGGATTATCACTTGATATCCAACATCTTGGGAGGGATAAGTTGATGGTTCATGGTTTTAATGAGAAAGGGTAGAAAACTATGGGTTCTTTTATTCTCCCACTCAAGTTTAAGGATTTATATATAGAAGCCAAGTTTCATGTAATCGATGCTGATACATCATTTAGAGCTCTCTTGGGTCGGCCATGGCTACATGAGTATGGAATGGTCCCATTAACTATGCATCAGTGTATGAAGTGCTTAAAAGATGGAGAAGAGTTTAGAATTTTGGGCAACCTACAGCCATTCTCCAGCCATGAAGCAAAGATTTATGAAGATACAAAATATTTCATCCCTAAAAAGCCTAGGCCAATAGGGCCTCTTGCGGTGGTAGCATCCACTTTAGGGATTAAAAAGCAACCACATAAGGTGAAAGACCAGAAGAAAAGAGGAAGAAAGAAGGCAATACTGACTCTCCTTAAAGCACTTGACTACATCAATTAGATATCATTTGGGAAGTGTCACACCAAGAAGAAAATATTTCTCAAACTAAAGGAACTTATAAACTTTCAAGAATGTATAAAATAAGTGATTCGATTTAGACTATGACTTTGAATCTACTTATGAGAATATGATTGAGGGTCACATCAAGAAGGATAGCTCACTTGGGTTAAATGACTCCTTTTATACATCCTCATGTACTTCAAAGAAATCACTCCAGAGGTCCATAATATTGAAGAATTGATAACATTCTATGTGCCACTGCTGAGTGAGAGTGGTGGAATACGAACTCTCTTTTATAAATTTGAAGAGTCTTAGCCTCATAATTTTGATCGGCCTACTCAACATGAAAATTTTGATGAGATAGTGCCAACAAGAATACTAATATACCATCCACAAAAATTACGAAGAATGATGCATAAGCTTGGGATTCATATTGGAACTACTAAACATATAACTCAAATCTTTAGCAAGATGTGGAGCCAAAGAAGCCCTTAAGCATCACAAAGAAGTGATAAGTTTATCATTAAAGGTCTTGGGGTTCATCCACAAATATCATCAAGATAAAGTTTGTTATAATATAATAGAACTTGAGATCAAAACTAATAGTGATGAAGAAGTTGATCTCTATGAAATTCTTCTTACAAATGATGAAAAAGTAGAAACCAAGTCTGCACCTGAAGAACTCAAAGATGGTGGACAAACAACTACTATGGATAAACTCAAAGAAATCAACCTAAAAATTGAAGATGATCCCCGTCCAACTTTCGTTAGTTCCCTTTTACCTGACAATAAAGTTGAAGAGCTAAAAGTGCTACTTTATGAATTCAGGGATTGCTTTGCTTGGACATATGCTGAAATGCCAGGCTTGTCCCCTGATGTGGCAATTCATAAATTGGAAATCAAGCTAGATACAACACTTGTTAAACAAGCTCCAAAACAAATGAGATTAGAAATTGAAGAACATGTGATCATTGAAACTAAAAAGCTAATTGAAGCAAGATTCACTTGAGAAGAAAATCCTGATTTGATAGCTAATATAGTGCCCGTGAAGAAGAAAAATGGTCAGATTTGTGTATGTATCGACTTTCGGGATATAAAGCTGCCCAAAAGATGACTTTGCAATATCAGAATTATTGGTTGATAATACATCCAACTATGATATGTTTTATTTTATGGATGGATCGTCGAGATATAATCAGATCAAGATGGCACCTGAAGATGAAAGACATGCATCATTCAAAACACTTATTGTCTATTCTATTCTCATGCCTTTTGGTTTGAATCTGAGCCCATACCAGATGACATGTATTTTTGGTGAGTTGATTCACTAGAAGGTGGAACGTTATGTTGATGATTTGGTGGTGAAGAGCTTAAATCATGAAAATCATTTTGGATACTTGAGAATCGTATTAGATAGAATAAAAAAATATGAACTTAAGATGAATCCTCTAAAATGTGCATTGAGGTATCTTAAAAATTTATCGTACATTATGCGTCAGAGGAATTGAGATCGATCCTACTAAAATCAAAACAATTATGGAGATGCCTCCATCAAAGAGTTTACATCAATTCCATTCTTTATAAGGACAACTTGCATTCATCTGACGATTTATAGCTTATCGGGATGTCAACCATTTGCAAAGTTGATGAAGAAAATGCTCCATTCAAATGGGACAAGGAGTGCCAAGAAGCCTTCAAGCATTAAAAGCTACCACCAATCTCATAGCATACTCACAGGAAGCCCCTCATTCTATACTGCATTAGAAGAGTCCTGAGCATTATTGGTACAACACAATGAAGAGAGAATGCTCTTTATTATATATTGAGGTTGATAAAAGAGAAATGAGATACTCTCGATAGAGATGTTTGACAATGATTTTTTGCGGTCAAAAGCTCCATCATTATATGTTATCTCACAAAATTACTCTAATCTCAAGGATCGATCAGTTGAAGTACTTGATGAAAAGACTAGTGTTGACATGTCACTTGGCAAGATGGGCATTATTACTTTTCAAATTTGATATCACATAAGTTCCACAGAAATAGTAAATGGACAAATTTTAATAGATTTTCTTGCTACACATCTCATCCTTACGGACTCTCCTCTTAATGATGATTTGCCTGATGAGTAAATTATGCTCATTCATGAAAGAAAAAAATCACAAATTTGGGAAATGTACTTTGATGGAGCCTCATCGATCAAACAAGTCCAACCTCTAAATTTTCCAAGGGCAAGAGCAGGAATCAACATCATCTTCGTAGCACCAGAAGAAGGGATAATGAGACAATCATATGAGTTGATCGAGCCAAGAAATAATAATAAAGCTGAGTATGAAGCATTGGTGGTAGGTTTCGAAGAAGCTATTTTCATAGGTATTCAAAACATGCATATTTTTGGCGATTCTCAACTTATTATAAATCAAGTAGTTGGCATCTATAAAATAAATAAGCTTGAGTTAGCTTTTTATCATAAGCGAGTTCTTGAGCTTATGAAGCAAATACTAAATGCCACATTAACGTGAGTCTCTTGAGCCGAGAATAGCAAAGTAGATTGTTTAGCAAAATTAGCTAAGGAGATGATAAGTATGAATGACGATTATGTCATGATCGAGATATTTACTCGATGAGTTCTAGAGCCAACAAAGTATCAAGCCCCGCAGGTAGAGGGGGTTATCAAATTTGACATAGCAGGATGCGACTTAGGTTGCTCTTCATCCTCCCCAAAATTAGTAAGAAGTTATACTAAGAAGAGCAGAGCATGATATTGTTTCAGAAAAGCAATGGGAAGCCTTTATAATAGTAGAGCCACATAATTAAAGACAACCTTTCATCGACTACTAAAGAGGGAAAATTATCGAGTAATAAATCATTGATAACTTAAATCGAGAAGAGAATATTAAGCAATAATTTTGTCAACAACACTTTGTATTAGGGATCCTTTGAACAAATGTGGCTATGATACCTAAATATAGATGAAGTTAGCAAAGTGATGGTTGAAGTTCATGAAGGAATTTATGGTGCACATCAGTTTGGTCCCAAGATGGCAAAGATCAAAAGGATATTATTGGCCATCTATGGTGAGAGATTGTATCATGCTAAGAGGTCATAAATGTCAAGTACATGAGAATATAATCCACCAACCTCCAAATCCATTACACCCAACAATAGCATCTTGACCATTTGAATGTTGGGGTACAAATGTAATTGGACCAATTGATCCACTATTATTCGTACACTTCATCTAGATATGATTATTTCTCTAAGTGGGTTGAAGCTACCCCATTTAAAGAAGTTACTGTTGACTAAGTGATCAACTTCTTCATGCATAATGTGGTATATAGGTTTGGAGTGCCATGCCGAATAATTTTTGATAATGACATAGCTTTCAAAAGTACAAAGATTTATAGATTCGTCGATCGACACAAAATTGATTGATGATATTCTTCAATATATAATCAAAGGGCAAATGATTTGGTAGAAGCTTTCAACAAGACATTGGTCAAACTGCTCAAGAAGTTCCTCACTAAAAATAAAAAAGAATGACATACCAAATTGATAGAGGTATTATTGGGGTATCGAACTACCTACAAGATGTCAACTAAACCCACTCCCTATTCATTAGTATTTGGAATTGATGTGGTTCTTCTGCTTGAAGTTGAGTTACCATCACTTCGAGTAGCCATCCAATACAATCTAATTGAAGATCAAAATGCTCATTTGAGAATGGAGGAACTCGATGCACTTGATGAAGTTAGATTGCATGCTCATCAAAATTTGGAGGTTTATCGAGTAAAGATGTCCATGGCTTTCGACCATATGGTGCATCCTTGAGCATTCCAAAAAGATAAATTGGTCTTGGTGCTGAGAAGACCAATTATTCCTAATCAAAAATTCGGTGGCAAATTTGAGCCTAATTGAGAGTGCCCTTTTGTCATTGAAAAAGTGTATCAAGGAGGGGAATACCAACTCATTGACCTAAAAGGTGAAAGACCAATGCCACTAATTAATGGCCAATACCTAAAAAAGTATTATACATGATAAATACATTCTTGAGGTACAATAGAAATCCCCCTACAAGATAGGGGGTATTTTTTGTATATTTATTTAGATTGACATTGTACTTCATGATGAAATCCTTAAATAAATATACCTACTCAAGATGAAAAAAAAATTTTGTGAAAATTCTCTTATTATATACGGGGTATTTTTAGATTTTTATACATAGATGAAATCAATATTACATGTTAAAACCCTCTTAAGATCAAATATATCAACTCAAATATTGATATATTTTCTTAAATTATTTTAGAGCTCTTTTAAAGTGCTTTAGAATTTCCCTTGTAAGATAGGGGAATTCTTATATATTTATCTGAGTTGACAACATGTTTTAAGCTGAGATCCTGAGATAAATATACATTATGATCAGAATGAGCTACGTTTATTTATATTGAAGAAGTTTAAATTCTGTGATACATTTCTGAGCTAATTTGCAAACCTCATGACCTTTTTATGATCATTGTTTCCTCTCATGAAATATCTTCTTGTATATATATATATATGTATATATATATATATATTCAAGTTGACAACAAGCTTTATGTCGAGATCCCTGAATATATCCATAATTATTATTGTTAAAGTTACAAGTTCTTATAGGAACAAAAAGAATTTATTTATGATGAAATAGCAAAACTTGTCTCCAAGATTCATCAAATGTGAAGTTGAAATCTAATTTTGAAAGTTTTAATCGTTGGAAAACACCAACCTCTACATCTTCAACTCTAGGACACATGTTTAAGGTCAAACTCAACAAGCCCAAATGGTGATTCGACTCTCTCTCACCCAAGTAAGAAAATGCCATAGTGAAAATAGCTCCGTTAGTTAGTGGATGGCCAAATCACCAACCCATCACGGCTTAAGTTTAGGAGTAGGTTCTGGTCGAATTAAACAAGCCATAAATGGCCAAGTTGTTCTCCTCACTCAATAAGCAGAAAAGGACAGGTCAAGAGCCTAGCTCATCAGTCCAATGGTGATAGCTATTCAATCTCAAACCAGACCTAGCTTTGTGACTACAAGCAACCGGAATTTAAGAGATCTTTTTGCTTGATCGATAAACCAAGATAATATGAGAAAACTATCAATTCAGAGCTGCCTCAAATCAATCTTTATATTGCTTATATGATGATATTTCAATCTATTCTCAATTGATCTGATCAAGCATAAAGTACAAATCAAAGCCAATCTCCTCATCAAGTCCAAGTAGAAAGCACAGGATCGAGGAAGCAATTCCATAGTTCATACAAAGCCAATGGCCGAACTAAAGAAATTTTGTAGTTATTCATTCTGATAAAGCACACATTGCTAGGCTGATAACTCAACATTATAGACCTAATATAAGCAGGTAGCATTATCCCTTTCGAAGTCCATCAAAAGCAAGTCCTAAAGATATCACTTCGACAAGTCAATATGGACAAATCAGGTCAATTCTTCATCAAGTCTGTCAAACTTTAAACTAGGATAGAAGGAATTTCATAACTTAAAATAAACAAACTAATTCTTCCATCCAACCTGGTCAAGCATGAGTTAGGGTTGAGGAAATTCAAATCCATAAAAATGACTTTGATGTTGAAATTCATGAATTCATGAAGGTCAATTTTCAAATATGAATCAATCATTTGTTGGGGCATTTGTTGATCTCAGTTTACCTTCCAGAAAAGTTAAAATTGTTCCCTCTCTCGGCTCCAATTTCCTCAACCATAAACCAAAAAATTACTTCCACTTGGTCTCCCCCTTTCTTATTCTAACTCCTCCAACTGCACACAAGCTGAAACTTCTCCTGCACAAGGTATTTCCTCACTGGTCGGTCTCCCCTTTCCATTTGATTTTCTCATTCCAACTCCTCCAACCCCACGCCACTCTCTCCTTCCCCACTCTCATTTTCTCTTAGATGGGAAACCTCAGCCAGCCGAACCACTCTCTTCTTCCCCACTCTCATTTTCTATTGGACAAAAACCCAAGCCTTCCGCCCATGCTGCTCTCAGTTTTTGCCCTTCAAAAATGAAGCTCCCATCTTCCTTGAAACTGCAATAAAGCGGGATTCCCCCATCTCGTTCGCACGCTCCCATTTTCCTTCAAGCCATAAGCATATTCTCCTCGCCTTCTTTTTCTTCCAAATCTCCCTCTCGAGCTATTCTCCATCCGTGCATTGCTACTTCAGTGTCGAAATATTGCCCAAAATCTGTAGTTTGTCCTCCTCTCTTTCCCTTCGCAACAAAGCTTATTGATTCCTCCTCTCGATTTTGCCATTATACTTAACCAAATTATAGTGTCCCCTCTATTCTTCTTAGCCATCATATATCCAAACCCTTGACTTTAGCATTTCAGTTTTGATTTTGCAAGCTCTCTTTCTTACTATTTTACTCTAGCATTCGCACACTCACTTTCTTCGTTTTGTGCTTGACAGAAAATCTGAACTCTAGCCATTCACTACATATCTTTTGCTCCTTAAGAAATAGAAATGTCATTTAGAATTATTGTTGCTCCAAATCAGGGGTATTCTTGAATGTGTAGCAAAATAAGCTTGAATGTGTATATGGAATATGTGTTTGTGACTCTTTTTACAGGTTTGAGCATTAATGCTAATAGATAGTGGTGCGAAGAATGGTTGTGGGCCATGAAAATCGTTAAAATTACTCATAGGTGTGAGTAAGTCTTTTAGATGTAGCGTCCATCTTTGAAATCTTCATTTTTGTGGATTTTACATTGATAAAACTCAATAAATTAGATTAAATTAAAATTCTAAGCTAATTTTAAATTTAATTTGAGTTTGCTAAATTTTGAGTAAACAAAATTATCAAAATTTGACTCAAGAAATCAAGAATTTCAACTCTCTTAAATGAACAAACATCTCTCATATTTGAATCATCTTAGATTTCATTGAGATAATAAAAAAAATTTCAATCATTTTAAGATTGAAATATGCAATGTTGAATTATATTAGATATTCGATCATGAAGTAATTGAAATGTGTTGGTTATTTTGGTGATAAACATAAGCTTAGCACTTGATCAATTTCAATTGATGTGAAAGGCGATCTAATTGAATATCTAATCAAAGGACAAGATATTTTTTGGAATTAAGATATAGTCTTCAAATAAATTCACTCAAGTAAATTAAAGAAAATCAAAAGAATTCATAGAGATTCTAATGAAATTGATGGATTGCTAATAAGCATAATCAAGAAATTCTTGGAAAATATTTGAAACATATTATTCATCTTATTAAATGCTTAAATTGGATCAAAGAGAAATTGAACAGAGATAATAACGAGTTTGAAGATCGTTAATAGATATAAATGAGATTCTATTAAAGATCCAAAGACTATACAACTCTGAATAAAATAAAACAGTTAAATATTATTTCCAAGGATCTAATAAGATTTTAGAATAATTTAAAATGCCTTTCCCATTGGATCTCTTCAGTATACGACAAAATTAAATTTTACAAAAATTATAAGGCTTCATTCAATCAAAAATTAAGGAATTTCATTATAATTATAATTTAAAAAAAATCAATAATTTCATTAATTAGATGAAATTATCTAAGTTATAAATACCTGCATGTGCTACATGGAAATTCATATTGCAAATTTTAATGTCTAAAAAGGCTACACATGTTAAGTTGAAACTAAATGAAAATATTAAATTAATCTCATGATTTAGAAATAAAATTATATAAATAATTAAATACATGATCAAACACTATATGAATGTTTAAACTTAGTGTTTAAGGAAATGCGATTTCTTGGTTTGGTCTTAGGGAGGGTTAACAAAATCTAAAATCTAATTATTATAAAATTTCAACTTGTTAAAATATAGCTAATTTATCATATGATCGATCTATTATTATAATAGATTATATGATAAAATAATAAATTAAATGATTAAGATCATCACCCGATGATGGTCATGAATGAAGATTTCAACTGGGATACTTACCATCAAAATGTGCTTGCAAGCTCAAATTGAATTAATCAAAATCAAGTATCAATGTAAATATAAAATTAGATAAATTACTAAGTATTAAATGCTTAAATGAAATTCAATCCTTAAATACTTAAAGCAAATTCTATTCCACAAGCTTTTTTAAAGATGATAAATTAAGAAAATTCTAAAAGAAAGAAATTATGCCAAATCAAATATATTTCTATATTCTCTCAATCAATATCACTAGTAAGGATGTGACGTGTCTCTCTTTTGGCTTGGTCGAGCTCACATATGATGGTGTGAGAGTTCTCGATCGGTGGTTTGCCATGACATATATTATGATCATGATTGTAGCTAGTATGCTCCCAATGGCTCTATCCCTTGAGAGATGAATCATAGGGTACACCTGATAAGGTAAAAAGACCCTCTGTCAGCTAAGATGGACTCAAACTTGTCTCCTTAGACAAACACCATCCCGGGTCTACAAGGATTACTTAGACGACATAACTCATGGCTGCTTATAAGGATCCTTCGATCAGGTTGGGTCGACTACATCCTCTCACTAAGGAGACTAGAGATTGCGACAGCCTGAGATGACAGAACCATGAGATCTAGATCGGGCATGTCATGATTCCCCCAACCATCCGCTTTAAGTTAAAAGATGATGAATTTCATAAATATAAATCTCAAAACTTCACATGATGCTATTATATGCTACACATTTAGCAATCTAACAACTAGCCTTAATCGAAAGTTCTCTCTCAATATTGGGAGGGGTAATTAACTATAAGTGCTTATGCTTATAGGAAACATGGAACAAGATCTAAAGTCCTCACAAAATGAGGATGAAATCTCTGGGTAGTACCGTATCTACTATTCCATCTTCCTTCTAAAAATTACATGGACACATAAATCATACTCTCTTCAATGTGAGAGTCCGGTGGCGAATTTTCGAAGCCCACAACAAAATACAATATATTAAAACTTAAATATTTCCAATATTGATAATAATCTCCATGCTAACAAAGTTGATGAATATCACATTGCAATCTAAAGATCACTCGAGCTAAAATATTTAACTGCATAGGATAGGCTTCTTAATCATGTGATGAGCCATTGCAGTCAAGAATTAATGAGCTTGGGTAAAATCAGAAAGCACTCGACAAGAACCTTGACAGAGTTTATAACAAACTTAAGAAAATATATCTTTATGAAGTAAGGCATTTCAAGTAAAGGTTCTACCCATTCTAGATGTATCAGAACACCTACATTATACATGTGCTTCTCTATTCCAAGCTATGCTATGATACTCCTAATACAATAATATCTATATATCCCATTGGACATGAAAACCTACACAATATGGTTCAATAATTTTCAGAATAAGATCATTCAATATGAAACTTAGGCAAATTATCAAATTGAACTTCAACAACAAGTCATATGTTGGTTAGTTTAACATAGTCAGGTGACAGTTGCTATGAATAGTCTAATTATATCCAAACATAGGTAAAGATAAATATTCAGTTGATTTATTTCGTTAAAAACTGCAATCATAATAGACCTCTGAAAATCAAAGAGGGAGGATTCAATTGTGCGGAAGGGACAAGAACATCTTACCAATGAGATTCTTAGGGTATTGTAAATGTCCGAGACCTATTTGAAATGCGTTTAGGACATCAGTGACCTAACCATTAAATATCATTGTTAGTGTTTCAATGGTCCCTTAATTCCCTTCTCTTCTACCCTCCTTTCTCTATTTTTGTTTCCTTTGCTAGTTATCAAGTTTTAGGACTACAAATGAACGGATAATTCAATAAGATACTTGTGGTGACTCGATTAGAATTCATTCATGATCATTTGATTAATTAATCAAAAGAGCATGAAAACTTCTGTAAATACTCGATTGCTCATGGAACAAGCTGAAATAGCTTGTTCGATTCATTTATATTCATGAACATGAACATTTAAAGATTGTGAATAAACTCGTTAACGATCTCAATTAAGGTACAATTACGACTTGATTATAGCTTATTCATGAACAATATCATTTTAATTTTTATTTGGTAGGCTTAATAAGGTTTAATTGATATAGCTCGTGTATATTTCTCAACAAATTGCTCGAGAACAAGCTTGATTAAGGGTTGATTAAAGCTTGTTTATTTCATTAAATGAGCAAGTTGTTAACATGCTCGATAATCCTAATCTAAATCGAGTTCGTAAACAAACTTGAGTCGATCTCGAACAGGACTTGTTTAAATGAGCTCAAGCTCGAATATAATCCTAAAAGCTCAATATGAGTAAACAAGCATAAGATCAAACAAGCACATTCTCAATTCAGCTCAATTCGCTTGCAACCCCATCAGGTTTGATCCATAATCTTATAAGAAAAAGGTTGTCATTCCTATGAGCTTGATCAACTCCAATGAAGGTATTTTTCCTTTAAGGTGGGACTATTGGGCGTATGGGTAGAGCTAGAATGAGGGTACTAGGAGCTCATGCCCCCACTAACTCGACCTACTAAATAAAGTTTTTTATAGAAATATCTATTTTTATAACCCACCACCCTGTTTCAACCACAGGATCTATCAATTTTTTATCTCATCTCAAAAAAGCACACAAAGTCGTAACTTATAGGCACTCGTATTTCTCGTTATTCATCACTTGTCATCACAAAATTAGGTATTTCTTCAATTCTTCTTCTCCAACCTTATCACAATTCCTCTTAATTATATATTTTGCTTGGGCGACCCCAGTTGGACAATGTTCTTTCTAGTTTTTTTTTTGTCTTTTTTTTTTTAAATTTTTGCAAGGCTATCTAAACACTTTAGAAGCTATGAGTAGGTCACTTAGTTGTCAAGCACTTATCTATAAGGATATTAAAAGAGATTTATATATATACTATCGAATTTTCAACATACTCTTTCGTGTATTTCAATATCATTTAGATAGTAAAATGCTATATAAATAAAGATAAATTTATTAATTTTCTTTAAAAACTTAATAAAATATTTAATGGATTAGTTGACTTTTATTTGTCAAACAGGTGCTTGTTTAGATATGATGTCCTTATAGAGGTTTGAGGATAATTGTTTTATATATATTTCACTTTTGGTTAATTTTTATTTATTATTTTTTTCTTTTTTAAACTTTTGTTTTCTCTCCATGTATATTCTTTGCCCACATTTTTTATTGACCAAAGCCTATGTTAATTTAATTTTTGGAGACTTTTTATCCTCAAATTTATATACTTAAAATAATGATAAAAGGAAATTTGACAATTGCTATTATTTGATTTTAAGCTAATATTTGTCTCTAATTGTGCAATCATATAGGAGATGTTTGAATGAATAATTGTATGATTATATATTTAAAAAAATATTTAATAGTGCTAATAATGAAAAAATTATACAATAATTTCAATATATGAAGACTCAATGGAAAAGATTATAAGTAACATTCTTTTTTTTATAACATTTGTTAGAATTTATTTATCATTTTTATATTATATTATAGCTTTACCAAAAAAAATTTATAATTGCAAAGTAACATGCTTTACAATATAGGAGTTTCTTCGGATTGAACAAGCTCTAAGATGAATTATGTCCCCCTACTATTTATATGAAGAGACATAAGAGAAGCAATACATATAGCAAATCCTCTAACAGCAGGAATTGTAGAATTTGATCATCAAAAGCAGAAAGGAATAGAAAATAACTATGAAAAGGCGACTCTTCACCTTCCTCGTTGTGTCTCTTTAAGGAACATCAACAAAAATCATTTCTCTCTACAATTAGAGACAAATAAAATGACTTAAAACTTACAAGCCAACAAGTAATTTACACAAATATTTCATTTATGCATGATTGCGTGTATCATTTATATGATCTTACAATTTGTAATACCCAAAATTTCACAAAAAAAAAAAATATAAGAAATTTCTCCTAAACTTTATACCCCACTTTTTCCATATCTCAAAAATGATCAATATATTTTTATTAAATTTACATTTAATTTAAATCATTTTGATATATAAAATATATAGAAATATTTAAGTATAATATAATTATTAATTATTATTTATTAGAATATTCTAAGAAGATTCCCTACTTAATACTATTAGTTAATCCCAATAACGTGAGGTGGATAAGCATCAGTAAGACAAAATAGAAAAGAAAAATGGAACCCATCTCTTAGCTTTGGTTGGGTGGGCGAGAACACAGAAGCGCGATTCGATTATAGGCGAAATCTTCGTAATGGTGGGGAAGTAAAGTAGGGACCCGGCACACGTGTGTGATGAATGTGATCTTCCAGGATTAGTCATTCTATATCTCCAATAAGATGGGTGGGATGTTGGGTGGATACCCATTCAAAAAAAAAAAAGAACAGGAGAGAATAAGAGAAAAGAAAAGAAAAGAAGGAGAGAAATTTTTTTACATTTCTTTAAGTCATATTTGAAGATAGAAATTCCAATTTTTCTTAAGTAGATAAACAATTCTCCTTGAATGAGATGAAATTATTTTGAAGCAAAAATATCATTGTGATTAATCAATTTAATTTCGAGTTATAATCTAGGAATTGATAATGAATTAAGGAAATCAATATTTTTTGAGATTACTTGTGAAAGAACATGACGTCAAGGAAATAGAAATAAGAATGTTTGCCCCAATAAAGATTCTATAATTGAGAGATAATCTCTAATGCAGGAATCAAATAATTCTAGGTTTAATATTTATAAATTTTCTTTGTAAATATGATATTAGCACTTGATATTTACAAATTAATTTTATATATATTTTGCAATCACCTGTTTTAAAGTTATTTTATTATATTTATATTACTAAAAGATTAAAAATATTTTATAATATGATGTATAGTAAATATCCATATTTAAATTTTATTATCATATTTTCTTAACATATGTTGATGTAAGGTGATTATTAATAGATTTAAACAAATGCCAAAAAAAGGCTTTAAATAATGATGTTAAAGGTAAAATAATTTTTACAAGGCCATGTTATGTGGGATAGATCAACGAAAGATGATGACTTGAAAAAGAATAGACAAAAGACCTAATGAGGTAAGCATAGGTAATAGCCCAAAGAAGGATTTTGGGCTCTCTTTTGAAATAGTTTGTACATTACAATCCAACCTTAAAGTGAGAGACAATTAATAAATAGTTAGTACACAGGCTAGGTGATAGCCTAATGTTACGAATATGCTAAAGCCTACAGACATTACATGATATTTTGAAGACTATGAATAATAAAGAAAAAGAAAGAAATAAAGAGAAAATAAATAATAATACTTAAATATTTTGATATTTAAATGATGTCTTTTATCTCACTACTAACACATGTAATTATTACATATGATTGCCTTTCACTCATGTAATTATCAAAATTACTTTTGATATAAGGATACTACATTAAATTAAATATGTTTATAAATCAAAATGCCCATGTTAGCTCATAAGATCAACAAGCATGTTATAACTTCCTATTTTTATATTTTAAATCCTATATACTAGAATTTTTCATCTTACTTAACTTTTAGCTCATCATATATTACATTGACTATTATTTCAGGCAAGGAAAAAGAGATGGTGGAGTCTTAGTCAAGTAATCCGATTTCATCCTACATCCTAAACTTGGATGAAAAGTTTGGAATATATAATAAAAGAAAAGGTATTCATGATATAAATTAAATACTACTTTATTATGCACAAATTTATGAAATTGTGAGCCAATTGCATTAGGCTGTTTCATTTCCCAGGATCATTGTAATTTATTTTCTTGTGCATGTCATGTTGGCTCATAATTACTTGGTTAATTATTTTAAGGTAACCTAAGAGAGGGTTGATTAATGCATTTATCAAATAATATAACTTAATTATTCCATAAAATTGACTTACTCATTCTTATTAAACCAAATTAAATCACAAACATGGGAATGGGTTAGGATCAGCAAATTTCTCCTCACATCTTTAAATGTAATCAAAACATAAGGTCAAAAATGAAATTAACAAACTTTAGATTTCTTTAAACAATTTTATTTAATGTGATTGTCCTTAGGGATTAATGTGATTGAATGAAATCATGTGTTGATGTTTAATTATTTCTTTCCAAGTACATTAAATGTTGTATGTCATGTGATTTCATGCATTCATGTTTTCAAAATTAATTAGATCAAATGGATTTCCTTTATATAAGCTTGCATGTGTTGGGTTAATTTATGAATATGTGTGGCCAGTATCACTAGTAAATCCAAAATTATTTTTCAATATTTAGAAATCAAATATATTACTTAGAGTGTTAATAGTTATGGATATCATAAGGCTTGCATGTGTTTATAATTTAATCATGTGATAGTAAGTTCTCTTTCTTTAAATTCCTATAAGAATTTGCATAGGATTGAATGATAGTAAGTATATAGTCTGAACATCCCGGGAACACAAGGCTTTAAGTAGCCCCAAGGAGGTCTTAGATTACCTCACTTTCTTGGTTTAATAATGACACACTTATTTAATTTCGTCCTTATGTATTTTTGTATTAGAATTTGGATAGAACTTTAAATCATATGAATAAATGATTCACTTAAATAAAATACTAGTTTTGCATGTTTGCCTTTCTTTCATTTGTATATACACTTATACATGATCAGAATAGCAGAGTATGTAGTCTGGACATCTAGGGAACACGAGGCTTTAAGTAGCCCCAAGGAGGTCATTTGATTATCTCACTTTCTTGGTTAACAAAGGCACATACTTGCTTATATATCTTTACATGTGTGTGTATATGTGAATAAAGAAGAGAAATCCCATCTTTTTATTTTAAAATACATGCACCCATGATTCCTTAAGTTAATGAATTAATTATTCATAAGACTTGGAGCTTTCTTTCCTAAATTCAAGTATGCAAATTTACATATGTTTGAATGATAATGGGTATATAGTCTGGACATCCTAGGAATACGAGGCTTTAGTTAGCCCCAAGGAGGTCATTTGATAACCTCACTTCCCTGGTATAACAATGACACGTACCTATTAGATTTCATCCTTATGTATTTTTGTATAAGAATTTAGATAGATCTTTAAATTATATGTTTATGTAATTCAATCAAATAAAATATAAACCTCAGACATACACATTCATCATCATTTAAGTGTGTTAAAATATGTTATATGTACATATATACTTAGGATTAAATCATATACATGTTACATGTGATGGAAAGAAATGATTCAACATGTTACATATGATAGTGATTCAATCATATTAATCTTGAGATGCCTTTGATATTGAATAGAATGACTTAAAGTTAACCCAAACTTAGGATTAAATATAAAAATCATTTAATAAACTATTCACTAAAAGAGAACTAAGCCATAAAAATACACTTTAGAAATAGCTTAAGGTAGGGATGAAAGAGGGTAATTCTCTTTCTTTTATTTATAACATTTAGATGCTAAGTGTAGATCATATGAAACAAAAATAAAATATAAATAAAAATTCACCAATAAATTAAATAACTTAATTGAAATCAACCCTCATGTTAAATTAAACACTTCCAAACTTAGAAAAGTGCAACTCTAATGCTTAGTTAAGACATGCCACATTAAGCCTAAGCCCACACATTAGAACTAAGTCACTACTTCTAGTCCTAAGTTAGGACAGTATATGTGTGATGGTTGTCTTATTTTGTGATGTAATGTTTTAGACTATATATTTGTGTGTATGATTTATAGACTGGATGGTAGGCCATTGTTAGTCTAATCATATTTTCTATAGGAGATTGTGTTTAAGGGGCCGATATAAAAATAAATATAAATGTTTTGCTTGCAAGTTGCCTAAGCCTCTAAGCATAATCCAAGTTAGGACAGGTGGGCTTGGTTACCATGTGCAGGGTGCTAAGTCCAAATTCCAAATATAACTACTTGGGTGGAATGTATGTTTAGCTAACCTCTGTTTTGCAAGTGTAGTTAGATTTACTTTTCATATAAAATGTACTTTTTTTAATTAGGAATTAGAATTAATGCTATGGGGTTTAGGATGAGCATTGGCTAGAAGGCTATATACTGGGTGCCATGTGATGCCTTGAAGCAAGCCAAAGGAGAAGGAAGGAGCTACATAAAGACATAAAGAATGAAGAAGTGATGACCCCCATATTATGTATTCATTTCTAATTATAATTATTCTTTCATATTCCAGGTTGTATAAGGGTAGAGCTCGGCTACCCAATTTTCTCTTTTTTGGGGTGCACGGTGGTACTTGGTCGCATCGACCTCTTATTCTTTTATGATAGTTTATAAATTATTTGATGTTATGCTTAGTTTGCGCATTAGAGATGATAATTTTTTTCATAGTTTCTTTATGTTTGATGCTTTGAATGTATGGCTTGGAAGCGGTAGGCTCTTAGAAAAAAAAATTAATTTTTCTACCCCAACTAACAACTCAAAATCAAAATGTTAAAAACTCATAACTTCACCTTAAAGCCTAGGTTATAAAAAAAGATAATTAAAAGATTTAGAAACCCCCAACTGTATGGTTGTATGTATAACAACATGTATATTATATTGTTCCTTTCTTGAAAATAGGAGATTTCCATCCTTGCACAATAGGAGAATGCTTGACCTGTGAGGGCATCCCTTGTGTTGGAAAGCACAACTTTCTTGCTGATTTAGCCCATAACCTCATTTCAACATGCATTTATACATCACAAATCCCAATCCTTTGTCCAAAATAAAGTGTCAAAATGAACTGAAATTTGAAAAGATTTTGCATTTAGACTAAGTCATATGTTCATACCACTCATGCTCTAGTCTCTTAGGGAGTGGGTTTAGGACTTTAGTTATGTTTCTTTCTAAAATAAATAATAGCCTAATTATCTTGCACTTTCATAAGACAAGACTATATGATTTTGAATCGTAGGAGGTGTTAGCTGGCGGCCACTCTAGGCGATCGTAAGTCTAGAAGTTGGACGGTCTACCCTCTTTTGTGGAGGTAGACCATCATGTCTACATTTCGCTTAGATTTAAGTCGTGCTTTTGGTTTGTACCAAAGTTCCCTAGATTAGGATCCGAGGTAGCTATTTTCATCGGGCTACAAGCATAAATCCTCACCTCTTAGGTATTTTCACAATCTTGTATTATTGGAAGTATAAGTTTTAACATTCTAATAAAACTTCAATTATATTAAAATAAATATTCTCTCTCAAATGTATAAAACAAATTATAGGATAGATTGGAATGCTCACTAGGTTTCCTAGTATAATGAGCATTCCATACTTATTCCCTTTGGCTTCCAAAATAAGTCTTCTCCACAAACTTTCCTGATTGATTTTCCAATATAAATAATTTATTGACAGTCTATCCTTGAAGTCTTTGGAGACCTTAATTGTCTACTTTAATCAAGAGTATTCTTAGGAAATTACCTAGGATGTAATTAACTATGGAGGCTTGCCTCCATAGAGAACTTAAGAACCTGGCACTAAATAAATCCTGCTTTACTTTTCTATGTTAAGTAGGGAAAAATCTTTGGTATATTCAAAGACCCATCTACCTTAGAAGTCTTTATTAGGTGATTATGTCCATTATAGGGTGATGTTTCTATCTTTTGTGATAGTACATCATTTTTTAATGTCATACCCGATAACTTCAATAAATACCCCCCTAAGATTTGCATGATGTCTCTCAACTCCAAAAATAAACACCACTGATTTTTTTGACTCTGCTAGGGAATGTTCCTCTCTCCATCTCTATTAGAAAATTATCATCTCTAAGAATCGATAGTGGACTTATGTTTTATATAAGCCCAAGACTATCTTTCCTTCCATTGGCACTTTACTTATTTCATCCTTAAGTGAAGCTAGCCAACATCCTTTTAGGTTTTGTGGTGTTTATTTTTGTGTTGTGTGTGGGGACACTATGCAGATTTGTAAATGTACTCATTAGAATGATCTGGTATGACATAAAGGAATAGTATACTATCTCGAGAGATAGAAGTCACTATCCTATAGTGGACCTAATCACCTAATGAGGACTCCTAAGGCATGATGGATCTTCAGATATACCAGAGATTTTCCCCCTATTTTACATGAAAAAGTAAAGCATGGTTTATTTAAACTGAGTTCATTAAGTTCCCTATGGAGGCAAGCCTCCATAGTTAATTATATCCTAAGGGAAATGAATCCCTTAAGAATACTCTCGATTAAAGTAGGTGATTGTGGTCTCCAAATAATTCAAAGATAGGACTATCAAAGGATTAGTTGTAATTTGAAAATTATGTGGGGGAGATAAAAAGGGAGAGAGTTCTTATCGGAACTAAGGGAGATGAGTAGAGAGCGCTCATGATACTAGGAAACCTAATGAGCACTATAATCTATCATATGGTTGGGCTTTATACGTTTGAATTTGAGAAGATTTATTTGTTTGAGTTGAATTTTTATTAGAAGTCTAGGACTTATAATTCAGTAATACAAGATTGTGGAAATGCCTAAGAGGTGAGAATTATGCTTGTAGCCTGTAAAGGGAAGCAACAACCTTAGATCCTAAATCTATGAAGCTTTTGCAAGGGCTGAAGCACGACCTAAATCTAAGGCAAAAATGAGTATATGGTTTACCTCCATAAGAGAGAGTAAATCACCCGACTGCTGGGCTTATTACTGCCTATAGTAGTAGGCAGCTAACTCCTCATATGCTTTAAATCCATGTAGACAAATCATATGCTTTGCAAGATGATTAGGCTATTATTTACTTAGAAAAGAAATTAAGTCCTTAACCTCACTCCCTAAAGGACTAGATCATGAAGGGCATGAATAATGACTTAAATCTAATGCAAATTTTGTCAATTTTTATTTGATTGTTGGACATTTATTTTGACATAGGCTATAGGATTTTGTATGCCTAAATACATGAGAAATTGATTATGAGCTAAATTAGGAGAGAAAGAGGTGTCTTTCCATCAAAGGCTCTTACAGGTTAAGCATTTTTTCTCTGGCATAGATGGAAGCCATCTCTTAGCAAGAGTGGAAGAATATGACATGCATGATATTATACATTCATTCATCCAGCTAAGGGGTTGCTAAAAGATTTATTATCTTGATTTAATTCCTAGGCTTTTATGTGAGGTTATGAATTATTTTAAAATTTTAGTTATGAGTTGTTAATGAGATAGAAAATTTATTTTTATCCTAAGAGCCTAATCATCCAGCCACAATCAATCATAAACTATGAAAATGCATGTTATTTCAAATGCATAAGCTAAATAAAACATCAAACCACTTTTATAAAGCTATCACAAATAAAAGGATTAGAGATGCCATGTCTGACAAAGAAATGTGAATGGAGCTACCCTTATACATCCTGGTATAATGAAAGAACAATTATAATTTATAAAATGATAAGTGTTATGGGGGTCTTCATTCTTCATCCTCCATTCTTCACTCTTCACTTTTCATTCTTTCAATCTTGATTTTCTCCACTTCTTTCTTTCTCTTAGCTTGAGTGGGATGTAGTTTGCTCCAAAGGTATCACATGGTATATAAGACATGGTCTTATAATGCTTATCCTTAATCCCCATAACACTTATCCTAATCCTAATGCAAAAAATACATTAAAAGGAAGGAAAGTAAATCTAATTACACCTACAAAATAAATGTTAGCTAAACACACCATACAACCTAAGAAGTTATAAGAATAATTTGGACTTATCACCCATGGGTAACCAAGTCCATCTAACTTGGGATGCTTAGGGCTAAGAAATCTACACAAAAAAATATTTATATTTTATTACAATATTAAGCACAACCTTGCATAAAACATGATTAGGCTAACATTCGACAATTCACCACATAAAATCCGGTCTAAAATAATATATCATAACAACATTCATCAAATCATGCACCGCCCTAACATAAAGTTTGAAATGATGACTTAGCCTAATGTGCATGTGTTAGAGCTTGTGTGGTATGTCCTAACTAGGCTTTAGGGTTATGATTTGCTAAGTGTGAGGGATTTAACTTATGAATGGTTGATTTTTCTTTAAATGGTTTAGTTGATTTAAGGATTTTTACTTAATGTTTTCTTTTGTTTCATATAGCCTACACTTAGCAACTAAGTGCTATAAAGAGAGAAACGAGAGGGAGAGTCTCTCTTTCATCCCTACCTTAAATCATTTCTAAGGTAAATTGATTAATGAATTTCCTTTGGTGAATGGTTTATTATGTGTTTTAATTAACTCTAAGTTTAGATTCTTTCTAAATAGACCTATACAATAAGAAAGGCATCTTAGGTTTAGTTAGGGTGGATTACTATCACATAACATACACTCATTCATTTCTTTCCATAATGTATACTATGCATATGAATTACCCTAAGCATACCTATACATACAATATAAATCTTAGCATACTTTGATGATGAATGCATAGAAATGTATTTTTGAAGTTTAAATATTTCATTTGTTAATTGAATCATGAATGCATGTCTTTATTTTGTAGAAAAGAGGGATTTTTCATCCATTAGATAAATACACATCCACATATATAAAAGTTATAAGTGAGTATGCCGCCATTATTTTCTACACTAGGGGCGTAAGGTATAAGACCTACTTAAGGCTACTTAAAGTCTCGCAGTCCCGGGATATCCAGACTAATATACCACTTTTCTTAGATACATGTAAATGTATGAATAACTATAAGGATAAGAGAATCCATTCAAAAGTTGTGTTTTATTTGTTTGATTTTTGAATCTTTATTCATTGGCCACATCACACATGCATATATATGAGAGTTTTAAGTGAGTACGGCGTCATTATTTTCTACACCAGGGGAGTAAGGTACAAGACCTACATAGGACTACTTAAAGCCTCACAGCCCCGGAATGTCCTCACTAATATACCACTTTTCTCAAATACATAGGAATATATAAAAAAAAACCAAATGTGTATGGAATCATGCAAGAAATTATGTTTGATTTGGTTGCATGATTTACATTTGTAATATAAAAACCCTTCCTAAGTCTTAACATAGAGATGCATAGGAATGGATGTAGGCAAGTGTTGTGTTCTTTTTAAATGAACTATACACTTGCAAATCCTATATGAACCCATGTTAAGAGAACGAAAGAAGACTTCATAGCACACATATTATACTATCTTTACATGCAAGCTTATAGATATTTATAATTAGCATTACTTCATTTGTAATCTTTGATTTATAGGTTTTAAAAATAGTTTTTTCTTTGTTTAATAATGATAATAGCCACTCATATCCTTAAATTTAGCCAACACATACAATTTGACATAAAAGGAAATATTATTTACTTAATTTTTAAAAGAGATGATTGCATGATTTCATATGGCAAACTACATTTGGCATGATTGGAAAGAAATAAAGGAATGTAAACACATGATTTCATTCACCCTAATTAATTCCTAAGGACAATAATATCAAATAAAGTTATTTAAAATGAATCAGAATTCTTTAAAGACATTTTTATCTTTGAATTTGATTTGAGTTAAGAAATATGAGAAGGGATTGCTAATCCTAAATCATTTCACCATGTGTTGATTAATTTGGTTTAATGAAGGATACTTAAGTTGATTTTATGTTTTGATTAGGTTAAGGTATGAATTAAATGAATTAATTATCCCTTACCTATATCACCTTAAGTTAATTAACTAGTTAATAATAAGCCAACATGATATGCAACCACATGAAAAGTAAATTTTTAAAGCTCCTAAGAAATGAAAGGCAACTAATGCAATTGGCTTATGATTAGTAGTTAATTAGGCTAAATGGATCTTAGTTAATTACTCTTATGATTTTCTCACACATGTGAGCCAATCATAATTTGATTATCTCTCACCTTGGGTTATTGAACACCCAAGGAGCCACCCAAGATCAATTAAGGGTTGCTTAGGTTATGATGATTTGTTTTTTTTTTTATTTTAATTTCATTAAGCTTTTAATGGATTGATTAAATATGTTGGTTATGTTTTAATTTGAATGATGAAATTATCTTAGGGGAAATGATCAATGGCAAGGCATCAATCCTAATCCCTAAATCATTTAAACATTCAATTAGATTTTGATTTCCTTATTTTGAAGATTTAATCACTAAATTAATCAATTAATCATTCCATTAACCCATTAATTAATTATTGATTTTTTAAAGATAAAGAAGACTTAGAAAATGAATTAGAAAAATGTCTCACATTCCCTAAGTGATCTTCTTTAACATGGATAATATGTTCAAATGATTAATCAAGTTCTTGTTCATTCCTTATAATTAATTAGATTAAGAGAGTGATTATGATTTCTCAATGATTAAAATCCAAAAACTAATGGAGGAAGAGGTCATCCCCCTAAACATCCTCAAAAATTTTGAGATTAATTGAGTGCTTAATTAAGGTGTAATTAAGCTAATTAGATTTTTTGATAAAACCCTAATTAAGCTAAAGCTACTACTCAAAATCAACTAATTCAAATTTTCCTAGATTCTCCTCTGAAATATCTTCAAAATGTGCCTAAGTTTGCATTTTTTTATTTTTCTACAATTAGTTCTAATTTTAGTAAGTTTTAGGATTAAAAACTAATTAATTAATCTTAATTAAGCCTTTAATCCCATGAGCCGTGACGTGGCGATGCGTGCACTTTCCGTGACGGAGGTTATTTAAGTTGTCACATCACTAACTTGCGGTGCACTTTCTCTTGTCATCTAAGATGGATGACCATGATTTAATCCGGTTAGGGGAAATCAATGGATCTACAGCGAGATTTGATTAGAGCTATTCATCTCGATAAGGCGAGATGGATGACTCATGATCTATCCCATTCATGAGCAGTGAAAGACGAGCACCGTTTGTCTTTCTCCATTCGATCCGAGCTCACCCAAGCTCGGATTAGGATCAAATAGATCCTACACCATCTAAGGGAGCATACAATCACATCCAACGGTTGGGATCCCTCAACATGGAGATTCCTTTGACAAAAGACCAACACACAGAGGCATAAAGCTACAATTTTGGAAAATTATCTCACCTGAGCTAATGTCCGGCGGTACAACGCCAGAGGTAGCTTTGCCTAGTTGAGGTGAGGCCCTGTTGAAGAAATTTAAGCTCAATTTGGTGTAGGAAGCTTGGTTGACCAATCCCACGCGCTCAGCTTTGATCAACTCCAATGTAGAGGAGTGGAAGCTGAAAGATTCAATCGACTTTGATTGAGCATGAGGATAGTGTATGCACAAGAAATTATAGTTTGCTTACATGAGGAGGAAGTTAGAACCAAAATAGAGGTGTCCTATTTTGGTTCTACATGTAGAGGGGAAGGCTAAGGAAGAGGGAGCTCAGGAGGAGTTGGGGAAGGTCTAGGGAGTTTCAAAATCCTCTCTTGAGCCGAATGGGATCAAATTATTGTTAAAATTGATTGAATTGAGGGAGTATATCCCTCAATTGAGCCAGGTGGATGAACGAAATCACTCCCTTGAATTCCATTCATTTGATGTCGTCAAGTCATCAGAGGGTTCACCGTCAATCCGAGGTGGCATACCATGAGTGGTCGAAGCCATGCAAGGGGTCTCAAGGCTTGATATGGGTAGGTGGGATGGGATTTGGATCTCTTTGCACTCGTTAGGTTCGTCCATGGACGGGGGAGAGTGAGCTAAGTTTGGTGAGTTCCCTCTGGTCCAAGGTAAATTCTAGGGTGTTTAGAGTGGGCTAGTGAACTTTAGGAATACCTCATTTGGAAAAAGGAGGGCTGTCATGGGGAGTGTGAAATAGTTTTTGCTACTTATAGTAGGAATCCAAGGTGGAGGCTTTGTCTATTGGGTAGTCAACTTTAGGTGACCTTGTTTGGCCTTTGGGCTAACTTGGGAGTGACCTAAGGCTAGTTTGGGGTGTGCTTGGTCGGCCAATAGGGTTCTATGAGGGTGGCTTGAAGTGGTTTAGCTCAATTTGGGAGAAAGGGTTCAATTGGGTTCACATTAGGTTGGGTTGACTAATTGGCCAAATTGGGTCAAATCAAGGCTTGTGTTAGGTCTAAATCATGATTTAAAATGTTTTGGTGTGATTAATTTGATATGGTTTGGCTTAGGTTTACATTTGACTCATTTGGATTCAAAAGGGTCAAATTGGTCAAGTTGACCAATTTGACCAAATTTAGTTTGGTTAGGTGTTGAGTCAAGTTCAATTGGTTGATTGAAAATGATTGTAGGATTTGGTTTGGTTTAATTTGGAATTAATTTGAATTTGATCAATTTGACCTTTTAGGTCAATTTGGGCTATTAGTCAAGTTGACCAATTGGTCAACTTGGGATCAATCATGGCTTTGGTCATGTTCAATCATTGATTTAGTGTGAACTTGAGCCATTGGTTACAATCAATTTGGGTTAAATCATGATTTGGCCCATTTTAGCTTTTTAGGCCAATTTGGGTCAACTTAGGTCAAGTAGCCAATTAGGCTTGGTTTGGCTCAATTGATGGCTTGGTCAAGTTCAATTATTGATTATGGGTTGGTTTGAATCAATGGTTTCAATCAATTTGGCTTATGGTGGGTTTTGGCTAGTTTGGGTTTCATTTGAGCTAAATGTTGACTTGGTCAAAGGCTAGGTTTGACTTGGTTTAACCCAATTCAAGGTGGTTGATCACCCCATGATGATTGTTGATCACGATTGAGGTTTAGATGGATTTGGTTCAATCCAATTTGGGTTGGATTAGAACTTGGCTCAAAAAGGTCCTTTAGATCACTTTGGGTTAAGTGAGGCTAAACGGGTCAATTGGCTTGATTAAGGCTTGATTCAAGTTTAATTAAACTCACATATGGACTTAGGATTGAAATATAAACCCAATTACGATTGGTTTGGAGCCAAGTGGGTTTGGTTCATATGACAATTTCTAGTCGTAAGGGTCAATTTGGGTTTGATTTGGGTTGACTTGGATTTAGTTTGATAATGGTGGTTTATGTTTATATTTGGATCAATGATTGAAGGAATAATTGAATCATGAAGAAATCCATAAGTTTTGAGTTGATTTGGGTTTCATTTAGCCAATGTTCAAAAAATTGGCTAAAAGGGGTAAATTTGAGAATTTGTTTTGATTTGATTTGATTTTGGTCATTTGAATTTATATTTCATTTATATTCACTAATATAAATGAAGATATAAATGGGTTATGAGAAAATTACTTGAATTTGGAGTGATTTGGAAGAAAATTTGATTAAGCTTAGGGATGTAGGTTGAAACGGCTAATTTGGGTTTTGATTTGGTTTGATTATTTTTGGTCATTAGAGGGTGGGATTTATCTATATTTATGAGTATAAATGAAGGAATGATTGATTTATAAAAAAATCAACTAAGTTTGAGTTGATTTGAAGGAATTTTGGCTAAGCACATGAAGGTGGCTCATATAGCTTAGGAAGAGATTTTTGGAATTTAGAGTTAATCATGGGTTTCAATCATTTGTAATTTGGAATTGACTTATGATTTGGAATTTTTGATTTTAGATTAAATTTGATAATTGAGAAAATGAATTGGGTTGGGGTTGATTTGGATTTTGTTAAGGCTGTTCATAAGATAAAATTGAAAGGGCTTGGAAAGGGATTTGAATTTGGTGATGGATTTCATCATTGGAAGGTTTGATTTGATTTTAGAATTTGAATTTTGAGGTTTGGTTTTGAAAGAAGTAAAGATTGGGTTTTGGGCTATAGGGTAGGCAAGTCCTCCAAATCTAAGGCACAACTATTCCTATTTAACTCTTAAGTCTCTGGGGTTAGGTTAATTGTTTACCTAATCACTAGAAGCGTCTTAAGACTAAGGAACTCTTAGTGTCTATAAGAGTCCTAGACCTGTGACGAGAAAGTTGAGAGATCACTCCAAAAGTGAGGTCAATAAAGGGCACCCAATAGGTGTGGTGTGACTGACAAGGCATACCGCACATATTGGTGTTGACCGAAATGATCAAAAATGTCCGAAGGATCACAAGCACTAACAGAAATTATCTATTCCTAAACTCGAGGTGTAGATGGAATCATGATCTTAGTGCAATGCAACTCCACTCATGGCAAAGGCATAAGTGAGGAAGAAGGATCCACCAAGGGATTAAGCAAGTGAACCTTCCACTAGAGAAGCAAGTTCAAGTTATCCACTATGGATAAGAAGTTTGGACTTGGATGCAAGGTATGATTTGGGTAGAGGATCTGTTGGGGATTAGCATGTATAACCCACCAGGGATAGATGCATGAACCTTCCACCAGGGAAGTGGTTTCCGGTTATCCACTAGGGATAAGGAGGGTTTGGATTTCTTTTGAGGGTACCCTCGCTAGGGAGTGAAAGTTTGAATTGGATTTAATTGACTCCATTGGAAAAGTCAAGATGACTGATTTATCACTGGGGAGAAATCGATTGATTGTTTGTTTAAGTTTTGGATTTTAAGATGAACCCATCGGTTTTATGATGGATCACTGCGAGAAGGGCTATATGCGCTGACTATCTCGATTTAATCAATCCAAAGGGGTAGTCCAACCCATGGTAGAACTCGACTGGGGTTTCTTTGTACAATGCTTTACTAGGGAGAAGGCATAGTATAGTTACATCTCCAAAAGCAAGGGGCAACCACTGGGGTAATCTATTGGATGCACAAATCGGACCCAACCTAAGGCGACTACTGAATGAATGCCACTTGGGGACTTACATCAACTCGAAAGTAGTCAAGATAATGTCATTTGATTAAATTGCATTTATTTTAATTTCTTTTATTTTTAATTTGAAGGATCCCCTCAGTTTGTGATGGAACCACTAAGAAGGGCTAATATTTGCCTATACCTGTCTTAGGTTTACAAATCCAAAGGGATAGTCTACCAGCCGTTCGGTTGAACTAACCAACCAAGGAGGTGCCATTCGATTTGTAATAGTAAAGTTAGGAAGAAAGCGTGGGGACTCACATCTCCTTAAACGAAGAACCACTGGGTGATCGGTTGCTGGTGCAACAAATTGAATTTGACTTAGGGCTGCCCATCTATTTGCAATGGTCGTGCTGGAAAGAATGCGTAATAAACTTATATCTTTCAAAGAAGAGATGACCGTCGGAGTAACTCGTTAGTGGCACAACAAGTTGAACTCAACATAAGGCAACTCTTGAGAGAGTTGAGAGGACTTATCTCAACTCAAAGTAGTTACAATTCCTATGGGGGTTTTGCTGCCCTAAGATAGGATACTTGGGAAAGGGGCCACTGGGGGCTTGAATTTTTAATCCACAAGAGAGGATATATTTTATTTATTTTATGTTTGCATAGTCCCTGTTGGTTTGCAAAGGACCACAATGATAAGGAGCTTATATTAGTAGTCCCTCTTTTGGACGAGGGGAAATCTACATCTGAACAAGTTCTCCAACCCAGGGGTGACTAAAGAAAGGAAATGTCCAATCCAAAGTAAATGGTGAAAATTAATCCAAATAGAGTGCCCATAGGGAGGGACGATCCGTTATCCAAAACTCTATAAAAAGAAAGTGTGGGGACTCAAGGAGAAAGTGTATCTTGGGTGGGTCCACCGTGGGCATTGATAACCAATCAACCAACCTAAAGTGCGTTGTTTGCAAAATCGGTCTAGAAAGAAGGGCATTATCTCTCCAAAGCGGAGATCCGGGATAGTCTATCTTGCCGAGGCTATTTGACCTAGGGTGACTTGGCAGAGAGTCCTATGTAAGAACTAAACCCAAGTAGTCGAGGAAAGGAGCCTGGGACTTACCTAAACCTCAAATATACTCGACCTAATCGGTGCATGATGGCTAGTTCAAGAAGAAAGCATGTAGGCTTACATCCTCTTAAAAAGTCAACATGGGGTAGCTTATTGGCTGCGCAATAAGACCTACCAAACTAATAAGTTGCTTGTTGGTTTACAGTGATCAAGTCAAGAAGAAAGCACGGGGAGTCACATTCGCCTGATAAGTGACCATTCGGGTGACATACTAGCAATGTAGTATATCAGCCCGACCTAGAGGAGCTAATGAGTGAGTGCCACAAGAGGCTTGTTCCCACATCAAAGTAGCTCGAGACAAAAGATATGTGTTTATCTGTGTTGTGAAAGAAGGAAGAGGATGCTGCTTGGGCTCTCTTACACCTATCCTAAACATGAGGAATGCTACTCAACTAAGAAAGGATGCTGCTTGGGTTCTCTTACATCTAACTTAGTTATACTAGTCGAAATAGGATCCCCCTTGAGTTCTCTTAAACCTATCCTATTAGCACTGGAAGATTGAATGTGGTTTATGTTTGTGGGGGGTTAGGATGCCACTTGGGTTCTCTTACATCTATCCTAAATATATTATGGAGGATTCATGAGCAAAAGATGTTTCTAACACATAAGAGATGGAATTTGATATGAAAATAAGTTTTATTAATGATTATTTTACAAACAAGATTTATGGATAATATTATTTTAGGTAGTGCCCGTTGATTAGGAGCATAAGGCACTCTCCCTTACACGTTATAAGTTGATAAGATTCTCCTTGGTAGGCCTTTTCTATGGCAAAAAAGCCTTCCCAAGTGGGTTCAAACTTGCCTCCCATCTTTTGACGGGCAATAATTGGTCTCCTTAGAACTAAAACAAGCTCTCCTACTTGAAAAATTATAGGATGGACTAACTTGTTGTGAGCTTGAAGCATTTTGGCTTTGTACAACTCGAGGTTCTAGCATGCCCTGAGGCATCTCTCCTCCAAACCTTTGAGCTCTTCTAAACGTGGCTTGGCGTTATGCTCTATAGTGATCTTACTACCCACATCTATCCTTAGTGATGGGAGTTGTACTTCTAGTGGTAGAATGGCTTTGGACCCATACACTAAGGAAAATAGGATAGATTGAGTTGAAATTATGTATGTGATGTGGTAGGCCCACAAGGCTTTAACTGCATGCTATTTTGTTGTCGTGTCTTCTTAATATTTGGATGAGAGTTTTTTTTGAATGCTTCTACTAGGCCATTTTCTCTCAGGTAGTAGATGATGGAATATCTTCAATCTATGCTGTGTCTCCAGGAAAAGCTGTTGATTTTGGTGCTCTTGAATGCAGTGCCGTTATCAGATATGATTCGTCGAGGAATCCTAAACTTATATATGATATGATTCCTGAAAAATTGGAGCACATCGAGATGTGACCTCAAAGTGGGATTGCCTCGCCAGACAAAAAATAGTGATGGCGAATATAATGAACCGACCCAAAGAAAAAGGATCAATCGGACCCTATGTTACTCAAATGGCCATGAGGCCAATGTAAGATGTAGAATGTTGGGTGGTTGATCACGACCACACATGACATTGGTGGCATCTAGCTACATCCATAGTCTATAATCATTAGCAGTAGTATCCTGTCTTTTGATCTTGGCTTTCATCTTGGACTAGGCGGTGAGCTCTGAACTTGAATGTACCTCACATCTTATGGGCATGTGTTTGGTTAAACAAATAACCACATATGATCGAAAGACGTATTGCCATCCACGAGAGCATAGGAGAGAGCTCTCTGCTTCACCTGATGGGCTAATGACTTCTCTTGAGGTAGTTTTCCTGTGTTTCGATAATCCATGAATGGTTTCCTCCAATGCATCTCGTCATCCTTTTTGGCAATAATAACCTCCCCTTCAGCAGAGAGTCTCTCGATGAGTTCAACATTAATAAGGGATAAGACTTGTCTATTTTGAACCCTTATTGAAATGGACTCATCTTCTGGGCATGCCAACTTCTTGGCGAGCTTGGCCAATGCATCTACTACACCATTATCTTCTCAAGGAATCTTGTAGATAGCGAGCTTTGGGATCTGAGCCAACAACTCTATGGTGTACTTGTGAGAATGATAGAGCTTAGGCTTTAGAACTTTATAAGACCCAACAATTTAGTTGATGACGAGCTGAGAATCCCCGAAAATGTTGATGCTCTGAATGCATAATGTAATGACTAACTCTAGACCGACAATCAGAGCCTCATATTCAACTTCATTGTTGTGCATGGGATTGGATGATGATATGAGAATCTCATCACATTGTGGTCTAGAGTTAGGAGAACTATTCTACCACCTCGCCTTCCAGAAGAGTAGATGGTTGGTTCTTCTCCTTTGAGGAAGCACCAAAATACATCTCCCAATGGCGAATGATAGTGTCCCTAAGTTCATGATTTGTTCATCGGGGAGGTCATCACTAAGCGGAGAATTAGCAAGATGTGCTACTAAGAAATCTAGTGCTCCTTTCACGACATGGAGGGAATGCAGAATGTGATGTCAACTAATAAAATGGACCATTAAACCATCCGGATAATGCATTGGTCATGAGATATTGCGGTGGATTGATTCTAGAGATCAGATTCACCTTATGGGAAAGCATGTAATGCCGTAGCTTTTGGGATGCAAAGATTAAAGCTAGGCAATGCTTTTCAATAGGTGGGTAGTTTACCTTAGTAGGGATCAGATGATGAGTGAGGTAGTAGAGAGCATTTTCTTTTCCCTCATCATTGGTTTGAGCCAACAAAGCATTGAGGGAATCGTCTAATGTAGTGGTGTAGAGGATCAATGGCTTGCTCGGGATAGGGGCTGCTAGAACTAGCGGTGTCATAAAGTAGTGCTTGATGTCTTCAAAGGCATGCTGACACTTATCATCCTACTTGAACTTGGCATCTTTTTTGACAAGTGCTAAGAATGGCTTGCATCTTCCTGACAAGTTGGATATGAAGCATCTTACATACACTAATCGCCCGTGAATGTACACTTCAGGGGATTCATTTTTAGGTTAAATTATCTTAACCATTTTACTCTCAAGTCAAAGAGATGGTTCCTTTTCTTTTTGACTACTATCATCAACATAGCATTCAACTTGATGATGAATGAGTTCATTGAAGATCGAGTCATGCTTGGTATGTACCGCATTTTAAGGCCAAAAGGCATGACCTTATAATAATAGATTTAGATTAGGGTTCAAAAAGAAATGTTTCTTTCATCCTTGGGAGCCATCTTGATTTGATTGTAGCTAGATGACCCATCCATAAAAGAGAATACTACATGAGATGAGGCAATGTCCACTATCAATTCTGGTATAGGAAGTGGAAATTCATCTTTAGGACATGCCTTGTTCAGATCCCTAAAATTGACATATATACGAATTTGTCCATTCTTTTTCTTAATTAGGATGACACCGGCTCAGTAGGATATTTTTCTTCCCGATAAAGTGACATCGATCGATTTCTTGGTTTGTTAATCAATGCGTCAGAGCTTGCTTGATAGGGTTAACATTAGGTTATTACTAGCTTATGGAATAATCGGGCATTTCTTCATAACTCCATGTGAGTCCTTAAACTCAAGTAATAACATAACTAAGTCATTGGTTTCTTCTTCATTTAATAAGGAACGATGTATGTGGATCTTCTTTTTTGTTCCCAAGTTGATTTCTTTGAGTTTGTCAATGGTTGATCGATTTCTTCTTCAAACTCGGTGGTGCATCTTTGACTTGAGCTCATTTGGGTCATCGAAGTTTCTAAACATGCCTCCTCATAAGTTAGCATGATTTGAGAAGAACCTATCGACCCCAAATGAGTGGTGATGACTGTAGGCAATGGTTGTCATCATCTAGACTATGTTGAATCTAATCGATTTGATTGAAGTGTTTAGTTTGGTTGTCTCATAATCTTTCGAAGTAGTTCAACTTGTGTTTAGACCAAGTATGTGGGAATAATCCTTTCTTTTCTAAGTTAATAACACAAGGTGAATACCAATCAAAAGGTAGTTGTATTAAATCTTTATATGAATCATTCTTAAGTTATACATCATCTTCTTGACTTGAGGATAATGCTCCCAACAAAAACCTCTTCGGCCTGACATCAGTGGATGACTTGGGGGCCTCCTTAACTATCAAACCTTCAACTTTCAGGGAGGAAAGTGAAGTTAGAGCTAAGATTCCCAACTGATGACTGACTGTCCTACATAATGATTTAGATACATTCATGCTTTGATTGGAGGCCTGGTCTTCACCACTGTCTGGTTCGAACGTCACCTCCAAAGAGACCCACTGAGAGGGGTTGGTCATTGTGCTAACCATATGAGACTCATCCTCTGAACTAGACTCTAAGTCTATGTGGATAGCGGGGGTACTCTTATGAGCTAGAACATAGCTCTAGTTGGCCACCGAGGAGGTCTTCCACCTCTAGAGCGCCTCAATTTGCCTCTTCCTCTACGGTGGTGGTTGAGTCATCCCTACCCATGTTCATATGGAGGAAAAATTGTGGGTGGAATCTAACATCTGGCTCTACCTCTTCCTCGATGTCTGATTCTCGCTCACTTGTGCTTTTCTTTTTCTTTTTAAATTTTTTTTATTTTTCTATTCCTTTTTCTTTTAATTTTGAACTTTCACCAAGTTCATGAGAATAAACTTTTTGATTTGGAGAAAGATAGTAGACTGCATCTTCATAAATCTCAACCTCTCTAACTAAGAATGACTTCAAGTCTTATTTGACACAATAATCGATTCCACCTCTTCTAAATTTGATGCACTGGTGCAAAGAGGATGAAACCGTGTTGTTTGCATGTATCCAAGGCCTATCAAACAAGCGGTATCTAAATAGATTATGTAGACTTGGCTTATCTTCCGGTCATCTATCTCTAGTGGTAACACTAAAAGCCTAAAGCCCTCTCTTGTTCGTTGAATCCTCTCAACATCAGATCTCCGAAGTCGAGATGTCAGTAGGGAAGGGTTTTAGACTCATGTATTCTTGCTCTTTGATCTAACACCCTAGAGTGAATTTTTCCCATATCCATGTGATGTAGGGGGATTGTGCTTGTCTCCAAAAGAAGGTCTTCATCAGTGAATGTAACTCCCTGAGCTTCTCTTAAAAAACATGCCTCCTCTCCAATAGTGGTCAGCTGAGCTAAGCATATTTCTGGATCAAGAAGTGATCAATGACTCCCTCATCTCTTGAGATAAGATAAGGGCATCATATATGCTTAGTTTAGGCGACAATTAGTGAGAAGGACATTGTAGTCAACTTTAGGTTTGTCCTCCAAGCATATATAAGGTGGAGCATCATGGAGGGGTTTCTTGATTGTTAGAACTAATGACTTATTTACTTATCACGAGGTGCTACCTAGGAGGGAACTTTGCCACTCTGAAGGTTGACTTATGATTTCATGAGATGGTTTAGTAAAAGTTTTACACACGCTCATGTCACCTACTTCTCTATGGGATCATCGAGTGAGATGACTCCAAGTCTATCTTAACAGGTAATTTAGAAATGGGTAATCCATTTCAAAATAAGAGTGTGTCATATTATAATTGTAGTACTTGGAGAGCTTTCTATAGGGATAAAATTATCAAGATCATCTAAAGTAGAGAGAATGTAAGTGAAATCAGTTTTCATCTTCATTAATTTCTTAGATTTTGATGAAGGTACAAAGTAGAAATTAAGTAAAGTAAGTGGAGTGAGGGATTTGGCATCTCACTTTGTGCTAGAAAAGAACTGAAGGAGTTGTAGTTGCAAGCGTGGTAGGTGTTGGACTGGATGGTGGTGGTAATGTGCTATCTCGCAAGTGGAAGGCGTCCCTCTATGAGCTTCTACGCCCCTCAATTTATCTTTAGCAACTTGCAAACCTTCCTTAGAGTTGGAGATTTGAGGCACTTTTGCCTACAAGGTAACTTTGATCTTAGAAATTATTTTCTTGGAGGTTGGATAGGGAGATATCCCAACTTCCTCTGTCTTGAGAAGATCATGTATCCCTAGTTATCTAACAAAACTAGAGGGTTTCTCTAATAGGTATTCTTTAGGGATGATAATGGCACCCAACTTGTAGCTATGCTCAAGCCAGTCCTTAAAGGTAAAGCAATCTTCTAATACATGACCTAGCATGCAGTGGTAGGGAAAAAAATTGGATCATGACTCTTGCCCACTTCGTCCAGCTCCTAGGCTCTGGTAACTAAAAATTCATCTTTCTCAAGAGATTTTTGAAGATCTTCCTGACTACCTTTCTTTTGAATGAATAAGGTTTATTCATTTTGTCAGCAAAAGTAGGTAAGTGATAGTTACAGGTGGTGGATAAGAATCATTCACGATGTTGTGGATGGGGATACCTGCGAGTGCATTGGTGGAGCCACTGGTAGTGAGGTGGTCTATATGACGACGAAGGTGGTGGCAAAGGAAATGGTAGAGGAGGCTGCTAAGCTTGAGGTCTGTTTGACTGAACCCTGGCTAGTTGTTTCCCCTTATCAACTTCGTGATTTCCCACGGCTTTTCTCAATACCTCTTAATAAGAGCCTCCAACTCGAAAATGTCTTTACTAAACTATTGAATAATTGATAGGTTGAATGCTTATCAACTGTCAAAGTAAATAAGAGTGCATCGCTACCACCAACATTGCAACATCTAGCTCTGAAATGTGGTATGTGTTGTAGTGGGTTCCCACTGCAATCAAAAATTTTGAAGGATGGAGGCACAAAGCCCTTAAGGTATTGGAAACCATCAAATTCCTCTAGGTAGGGTCTACCCTTTGGAACATATGAGCCACCTCGGGCTTGGGCCAAGCATCCCTCACTTATTGCTCTACCATGTGTTTGATGTCTTTTTCATGCATGGAGGTGCTATTCATCACCTTCCTATGTAAGCTACCGCTTTCTCCCACTACAGATATATTTCTAAGATGATTTAAACTGTGTGCCAACTTTGCTCGTAGACTACGTTGGTAAGAATTCTTTGCGACACTAATGCCATCAACTCTTTGATCTTCTTTCCCATTTGATAAATGTGATCATCCCTCTATCTAAGTTGATAGAGGAGGTGCTGAGTTAAATGGATGGCATCATCCTCTTCAACTATAATACCTTCCTGACTTTGTTGATCCCTCTGAAGGGATCCCTTAATATCAACCATGTGAACTTCGGTTGAATCATCAAGGAAATCATCCTCATCTGGATCGAAGCTGACCTTTCCCTACTTATAATCTGATTGGTCACTCCCTAAAAGCTCCCTCTTCTCTGCAAAGTATTATGCCAAATCTCATTTAGGGAACGATCTAACCGCATTGATACAAATATGCACTCTTAGATTGAGTGCTCATGATAGAGATGCTAACATTTACTATCATTGTGAGCTGGTAGGGTCACTTCTGAAGGAAATGCTCATGGGTGTCTAGATCCTACCATGAAGACTAGAACTGTCCCCTTCCTTCACATTGCTTTCGTCAATGGCTCGATGGTGGTGGTGGTGCATTACGGCCAGGAATTAGCCATCTTCACCAAGATTGAAGTAGAAGGTTGAGTAGTTGAATTTGTTCTCACCTCAGTCAATGGAGTAGATGAAGTGGGATCCTTTGGCCATAACAGGATCACTAAGGGCACTTTTTTCTCCCCAGATACTATCTTCTATGCTTTTGTAGGCACAGTGGATGGTAGGACCTGAACTGGTGACAGTGGGCTAGGAGTGGATCAGTGTGGTGGAGACAACACTGGCTCTACCATCACCGAGGCTTTCCCCTTATGACTGGTGGTACCTATTAGCACTATACTATCAGTCCTATTGGCCCTGGTGGCCTGATGATTGGGAAAATCAACTAGAGAGGAGGTCACCGATTGCTTGGTGAATCTTCGTCACTCCCTGCTCCCTGACTGAACTGTTACCTAGGCCTCTGATGCTCTATCACTGCGAATGTACCTGGTAACACTCCTGGGGATGACAGACCTCAAGTCAAATAATGTCTTGAACCGCAGCGTCATGTATCCGACTGCTTATCGTAATATCATACGTAGACTAGAATAGGACTTCCACCTATCCCTAGCCAGAGCCTCATGGTATGTAGGAGGTGGAGGTAATGTAGCTTTCCTCTGATAGTCCTCCTCTTCATATGATGCTGAGAGGGAGTGGAACTGGTTTCTATTTAGCAATGGTGAAATCTCATCGGGGGAACCTTTCTCTACAATGTGGGATGCGGCATCCATCTTCTGGGCAGCAAGCTCGTGGTACCGCTTGATCTTGCGGCTCCTGTTGTGTCACTGTGTGCAGCATTATCTATGGCTGAGTAAGCCAGTGTGAGAGCTAGATCCTACCTCGAAGGTATGGAGGCTATCTCTGAAGCCAGGATAGCCTTCCCCTTAGAGGGGACCATCGAGGAGGGGCTAGCACACACCCGAGCGGAAGTGGGAACAAATGAGTGAGTAAGATTTGGACTGATTGGAGGAACCTCAACTGCCTTTCTCTTCATGGAATGGTACTCAGTGTTATAAGGTTGGTTGATTCGGATGATTAGCTTAGGCCTAGCTGTGGTGTTTATTTTTGGTGTTATTGTGGTTGAATATGTTCGTGTGTGTTTATGTGAGGGGACACCACGCAGATTCGCATATTTACTCATTAAGGTGATTAGGTTGGACATTAAGGAATAGTGTACTATCTCGAGAGATAGAATTCACTATCCTATAATGGACCTAATCACCTAATGAGGACTTTTAAGGCATGATGGATCTTCAAATGTACTAGAGATCTTTCCCTTACTTTACATGGAAAAGTAAAATAGAGTTTATTTTAAGTTGGGTTCGTTAAGTTTCCTATGGAGGCAAACCCCCATAGTTAATTATAGCTTAAGGAATGCAGTTCCTTAGTAATACTCTCGATTAAGGTAAATGATCGTTGTCTACAAAGATTTCAAAGATAAAACTATCAATAAATTATTTATTTTTAGAAAATCAAGTGGGATTGATCAAAAAGAGAGAATTATTATCGAGATCAAAGAGAGAAGAATAGAGGATGCTCATGATATTAGGAAACCTAGTGAGCATCCCAAACTATCATATGGTTGGCCTTTATATATTTGAAATTGAAGAGAATTATATGTTTGAGTTGAATTTTTATTAGAAATCTAGGGCTTATAATTCCACAATGCAAGATTGTAGGAATGCCTATGAGATGAGAATTTATGCTTGTAGCCCCAAAGGAAAACAACAATCTCAGATCCTAAATATAGGGAGCTTTGGCGAGGGCCAAAGCATGACTTAAATCTAAGGTAAAAATTGGTATATGATTTACCTCTACAAGAGCGGATAAACCACTAGACAGTTGGACTTACAATCGCTTGGGGTGGTCGCCAACTAACTCCTCCTATGGTTGTAAATACATGTGGGCAAGTCTTATGATTTGGAAGATGGTTAGGTCGTTATTTATTTTGAAAGGAAACTAAGTCCTTAAACTCACTCCCTAAGAGATTAGAGCATGAGTGGTATGAATCCATTACTTAATCTAATGGAAATTTTGTCAAGTTTTTATTTTTGCCTTTTGGACATTTTTATATGACACAGGCTATGAGATTTTATATGCTTAATGCATGAGAAAAATCAGTTATGGGCCAAAATCAGAAAGAAGGAGGTGTGTTTCCACCATGACTCTCAAAGGTCAAGCCATTTTCTCTGGCAAAGGTGGAAGCCCTCCATTGGCAAGAGTGAGACAATATGATTTATGTATGATATGAGATGTACAACATCCAACTAAGGGGCAGCTAAATCTTTTATTATCTTGATTTATGTCCTAGGCTTTAGGTGAGGTTATAAATTATTTAATTTAATTTTGAATTGATTAATTGGATAGAAAATTTATTTTTTTCTAAGTGCCTAATCACATCCAACCATTCAATCATCTAAATAAACTATGAAAAGGCATGCTTTTTCTAATACACAAGCTAAAGAAATCATCAGACAATTTTATAAAGCTATCATAAAAGGATAAAAGCCTGATGTGGTCGAGTACCTCTACAGAACCCGAAAAGAAATGTGGGTAGTTGAGCTCTACCCATATACAACCCGGATTAGAAGAAAATAATTACAATTAAGAATGATGAATGTTATGGGGGTCTTCATTCTTCATTCTTCCTTCTTCATTTTTTCACCTTCCATTTCTTAATTTGATTTGCTCCATTTCTTTCTTCCTTTTGGCTTGATTTGGATATGCTTGCTCCAAAGGCATCACATGGTACATAAGACTTGGCCTTATAACCAATGCTCATCCTAATCCCCCATAACATTCATCCAAATCCAAATGCAAAATTATATTAAAAGAAGGAAGGTAAATCTAGCTACACCTGTAAAATAAATGTTAGCTAAACACACCAAACAACCTAAACAATTATGGATAATTTGGACTTAGCACCCCACACATGGGTAACCAAGCCCACCTTTCCTAATTTGGGTTATGCTTAGGGGTTAAGCAACTTGCATAGCAAAAGCATTTTTATTTTTATTACATTGGCCCCTTAAGCACAACCCTCTGCAGAAAATATGATTAGGTTAACAATGGCCTAACATCTAGTCTATGAAAGATACACCCTAACATCCAGTCTAAAACATTACATGACAAAACAAAATCATGCATCAAACCATGCACCGCCCTAACATAGAGCTAGAAGTGGTGACTTAGCCTAATGTGTGTGTGTCATTTAAGGCTTGTGTGGCATGTTTTAGCTAGGCTTAGGTAGGCTTTAAGGTTGAAATTTTTTAAATGTGAAATATTCAATTTAGTTGGTGGTTTCAGTTTAAGTGATTTAGTTGATTTATCAATTTTAATTGGTAATTTGATTTGGTCTAAATGAACTGACACTTAGTTACTAATTATTGTGAAGAGAAGAAAAGAGAGGAGAGCTCTCCATCATCCCTACCTTAAAATATTTCTAAGGTAGATTCATTAATGAATTTCCTTTAGTGAATGGTTTATTATATTTTAATTAACCTAAGTTTAGATTTGCTCTAAATAGCCTATTCAATAAAAAAAAACATCTTAGGATTAGTTAGGTGGATTACTATCACATAACACACACCCATTAATTTCTTTCCATCATGTATAGCATGCATATGAATAATCCTAAGCATACTTATACATGCAATGCAAATCTTAGCACACTTTGATGATGAATGAAAATAGGTGCGATTTGAAAATTTGGATTTTCTATTTGTTAATTGGATCATTAATGCATGTCTTTGTTATGTAGAAAAGAGGGATTTTCATCCATTAAATAAATGGACATCCATGTGTATCAAAGTTATAAGTGAGTATGGTGTCACTATTTTCTACACCAGGGGTGTAAGGTACAAGACCTACTCAAGGCTACTTGAAGCCTCGCAGTCCCGGGATGTCCAAACTAATATACCACTTTTCTTAGATACATGTAGATTAACAAAAAGAATCAAATGGATAAAAAATCATGCAAGAGATTATGTTTGATTTGGTTGTATGATTTACATGTATAATATGAAAGTCCTTCCTAAATATTAACATAGAAATGCATAGGAATAGATTTAAGCAAGTGTTGTGTTCTTTTCACATGAACTATACACTTGCAAATCATATGTGAATCTATATTAAGAGAAGGAAAGATAACTTTATTATACACATCTTATGCTATAATCACATGCAAGCTTATAAATATTTATAACTAGCATCACTTCATACATATTTTTTGATTTATAGGTTTTAAAAGATAACTTTTGGTTTAATAGTGATAATAGCCACTCATATTCTTAATTTTAGCCAACACATATAATTTAACATAAAAGAAAACATTTGCTTTAGTTAATTTTTAAAAGAGATGAATGCATGATTTCATATGATAAATAATATTTAGCATGATTGGAAAGAAATAAAGGTAAAAGCATGTAAACACATTCTTAATTAATTAAGGACAAATAAGATCATTTAAAATGAATCAAAATTCTTTAAGGAGATTGTTAACTTTGAATTTGATTTGACTTAGTAAATATGAGAAGAGTTTGCTAGTCCTAACCCATTTCCCCCATGTATGAATCAGTTTGGTTTAATTTAGAGCAATTAAGTTGATTCTATGTTTTGATTAGGTTAAGGTATGAATAAAATCCATTATTTACCCCTTACCTCTACCTCTTTAATATAATTATCCAAGTAATTATGAGCCAACATATGATATGCAACCACAAGGAAATTAAATCAGTAATGCACCTAAGAAATGAACGGGGCTAATGTAATTGGCTCATAATTATTGGTTAATTAAGCTAAAGGGTTTGATTAAGTACTTTTATAACCCTCCTACACATGTAGTTTGATTATAATTTTCTTTGGAATTCTCTTAGGTTATTGAACACCTAAAAATATACCCAAGAATTGAATGATTGAGTTCTGGGATGATTTGGTTTTGAGTTTGATTAATTAAATTATTTAATGAAGTGATTAAGCTATTAATTAGTTGCAAATTGATTAAGTGTTAGTCAAATAAAATAAATTTAGGGGTAAATATTAGAAAAGAGATCCCAATCTCATTCTATATGTCCATTCATTGTAACATAATAATTAGCCAACTTAATTAATGGATTCATTACTGATTAACATGATAATTAATAATTTAATTAATTAAGAGAGTGATTAACAATGAAATAAGCAATTCCCCAATTAATCAAGCAATAAATTCCAAGAAAATCATTGGAGGTAGAGGTCATCCCCCTAATCAATCTCAGAAAGTTTGAAATTAGTTGCTGGAATAATTAGAGAGTATTAGCTTGATTATATTTTTAATAAAACTTAAATTGAGTGAAATTTACTATTCAAATTTAATTAATTTTAATTTTATATTATTTTCATCTGAATTATATTTAAAATGAGTATTTATTTGATTTTTTGGATTATTCTACAATTAGTTATGAATTTTGAAAGTTTCACCATTAAAATAAGATTAATTAAGCCAAATTAAACCCCTAATCCCATCGGGCCATGTGGGCGGCGCACTTTCCACAGTGATGGAATTTAAGTTGTCACATCATCAGTCAGACTCTGACGATCTTCTCTTGCGTCGTCAGATCGGATGGTTGAGATTAATCCCATGGTTCAGGCTTGGAATCACAGTGGATCTAGCATGATCTGATCAGGACCGTACAATCCGATCATGTGGAATGGATGGTCCATGATTTATCTCTTCCCGAGCGATGAGAGATGTCTTCATCGATTTCAATCGAGCTCACGAGCTCGAATGGAAAAATTCATCCACACTTGGGGAAGCACAAGCAATGCATCTAACTATGGAGATCATGTGACTTGATTATTTCCTTCAAAAAGGGCCAAGAAAAATTTTCTCTAAGGTTGGTTTTAATGGAATACCTCGCTGGAGGCTATCACCGGTTCTTCCAATGATGGAGGTAGCTTCGTCTAGTAGAGATGAAGCCCTCTTGAAGAAATCAAGTCTTTATATTCATTTGATTTGGATGATTTGGATGCCAATTTCATTTATATTTATGAATATAAATGATGGAATGATCCATAAAGAAATCACTTGGCTTTGATTGATTTGAAGGTTTTGGCTAAATTATGGATATGATTCATAATGCTTAGGAATGTTTTGGATTTGGAATTGATCATGGGTTTCAATCATATGGAATTGGAATTGGATTTGTAATTGATCTAGGATTTGATTCATTTAGGATTGGAATTGAATTTGGAGTCGATCTTGGATTTGAGAAACTCAATTGAGTTAGGATTGATTTGAGAGTTGAGAAAATCAAGTTAGTTGGAATTGATTTCAGATTTAAGAAAATCAATTGAGTTGGAATTGATTTGAGATTTAATTTGGATTGGTTTGAAGGAGTTTACATGGGTTGGATTTGAGCTATAGAGTAAATTGTTGCCTAAAATTCCTAATACATAGCCTAATCCATGATAAAGCCTCAGTTTCTAGTTAGGTTAAGTGTTTATCACTAGAAGTGTCACCAAGGAACTCTTAATTAAGGAGTCCATGTCTAAGATGGAGAAGTTGAGATCACTCCAAAAGTGAGGTCAACACCCTCACCTTTAATAGTCTTGAGGGTCACTCACAAAGTATCTGACTCCTCAAATCCTAAAATACTAGATGGGTGGAGTCGGTGGTATTTGGCCTAATAGGCCAAATCCATCCTAAATGGAAAAGTGAACACAAACTTGAGGATATGTGAAATGTAAAGGACGGTTTGAGTATATATATCATTTGTTGAAACATAATCATGATTCACGCCTTGATATTTGTTCCACACAAGTAGTTTGAGTTCACACTCATAATTGAAATATGTTAAGTGGGGTTCATTGGAGAGATTTAGATGTTTCGGAGGAGAGTCTTTTGCCACTTGATTTTTTATTTTTTATTTTAGAACCCATACTCAACCAATTTAGGTAGGTTGGGTAGGGTTCAAAAGTTTGAGGAGAGATTTCTTTCTTTTTGGGAGATTGTTTGTGTTTTATGTTTCTTGTTTGAAAATATGGATAGTTTGAAATACCCATACTTAGCAAATTTTGGTATGCTAAGAAAAGGTTGTGATTTGTGTGCTTGAAATATTTTGCTTGTGATGATTTGATTGTGTGATATTTTGATTTGAAAATGAGGCTTCCTACTTAACAAGTTTGTTATGTTAAGTAGGGGCCATATGTGTTGGGTTTGTGAGATTTGTTTATTTATTTTTTCTTTGGAGATGGGAGTCCCACTTAGCAAATTTGGATATGTTAAGTGAAAGCCCCAAATGTGTTTGAGATATGTTTGTTTTCATGTGAAAATGAGACTCTCACTTAACAAATTTGGTATGTTAAGTGAAAGCTCAAGTGTGGTTGATATGAAAAATTGGATCCTTATTTACCATATTTGGTATGTTAAAATAGGGATCAAATGTAGTTGAAAAAAGACCCTCACTTAACAAATTTGGTATGTTAAGTGAAAGCCTAAATGTGTTTAATATATCTTGAAAATGGGACTCCCACTTAACAATTTGGTGTGTTAAGTGGAAATCAAAGTATGATATGACTTGAGAATGGGATTCTCACTTTAACAAATTTGGTTGTTAAGTAGGAATCCAATATGGCATGGTTATGTGGTCTTACGTAACAAATTTGATGGTACTAGATAGAACCAAATATATGCTTTGAAAATGAGACTCTTACTTAACAAATTGGAATTGTTTAAGTGAAAGTCAAATTTTGTATTCTTTGAAATGAGATCCCCACTTAGAAAATTGGAATTGTTAAGTGAAAGTAAAATTTATATTTTTAAAATGAGACCCCCACTTAACAAGTTGAAATTGTTAAGTGATCAAATTATGTGTTTTGAAAATGAGACTTAACAAATTGAATGTTAAGTGAAGGTAAAATTTTATGTTTTGAAGATGAGAAACTTAATAAATTGTTAAGTGAAGATCAAATTTTGTGTTTTGAAAATGAGACCCCCAATTGGAATTGTTATGTGAGGGTAAAATTCATGTTTTGAAAATGAAACCCCTACTTAACAAAATGAATTTGTTAAGTGAAGGATCAAATTTTATGTTTAATTCAAATGGAGATTCTTAATTAACAAATTTGGATATGTTAAGTGAGAACTAATTATGGTATGATTTGCTTTTGAAAAGAACCTCCATGTAGCAATCATGGAGGGGTCTTGATTTTGTGATTTTGTGAAAGCTGCTTTTAGAAAGTGTCATTTTTGTGAAAGGAATTATTTTCTTTAAATTTTATGATGAACCTTACCTCAGCAAGCTAGTGGTGAGGAGTCTTTAAACTTTTATTATCTCCCCTTTCATTGATAATTATGTTTTCACCTATTGTGGAACCCAATATGGGTTTCAAGACCTACACGGAGTGAGGTCCTAAAACCTAAAGGATGTTGGCTAACTTTGCTAAAGAATGAAATAAACTAAGTGTCAACGGAAAGAAAGATAGTCTTAGACTCATATAAAATACAAGTCCACTATCGATGCTTGGAGATAACAATCGTCTACAGGAGATGGAGAGAGGAACCTTCCCCAATGGAGTCACAAAAAAAATCGATGGTATTTATTTTTTTGTTATGTATGTTAGTGTGTGGGGATGCCATGCAGATCAATAGATGTACTCATTATGGTGATCGGGTATGACATTAAGGAATAGTGTACTATCTCGAGAGATAGAAGTCACTATCATATAATTGACCTAATCACCTAACGATAACTCTAAGGCTTGATGGGTCTTCAGATATACTAGAGATTTTTCCCCTACTTTATAAGGAAAAGTAAAGCAGAGTTTATTTAAACTAGGTTCATTAAGTTCCCTATGAAAGAAAGCCTCCATAGTTAATACATCCTAAGAGAAGTGAATTCCTTAAGAGTACTCTCGATTAAAATATGCGATTGTTGTCTCCAAAGAATTCAAAGATAGGACTATTAAAGGATTAGTTGTATTTTGAAAATCAAGCGCGAGAAATCAAAACGGAAAGAGTTCTTATCAAAACCAAGGGAGATGAGTAGGGAGTGCTCATGATACTATTAAAACTAGTGAGCACTCTAATTTATCCTATGGTTGGGATTTATACATTTGAATTTGTGAAGATTTATTTGTTTGAGTTGAATTTTTTAATCAAGGACTTATAATTTCACAATACAAGATTATGAAAATGCCTAAGAGATGAGGATTAATATTTGTAGCCCGCAAAGAAAAACAACAACCTCATATCTTAAATCTAGGGAGCTTTGGCGAGGGTCGAAGCACGACCTAAATCTAAGGCAAAAAATGGGTATATGATTTACCTCCACAAGAGAGAGTAAACCACTCGACCGCTGGGTTTATTACCATCTGGAGTGACAGCTAGCTAACTCTTACTCTTTAAATCCATGTAGGCAAGTCATATTCTTTGCAAGATGGCTAGGCTATTATTTAATTAGAAAAGAAACTAAGTCCTTAAACTCACTCCCTTAGATACTAGATCATGAAGGGCATGAATAATGACTTAAATCTAATGCAAAAATTTTAAGTTTTATTTAATTTTTTGACTTTTATTTTGACACAGGCTATAATATTTTGTATGCCCAAATGAATGAGAAATTGATTGTGGGCTAAATTAGGAGAGAAAGAGGTGTTTTTCCATCAAAAGCTCTTTCAAGTTAAGCCTTTATTCTCTGGCACAGATGGAAGACCTCTCTTAGCATGAGTGGAAGAATATGACATGCATGATATTATATATTCATTCATCCAGCTGAGGGGTTGCTAAAAATTTTACTATCTTGATTTAATTCTTAGGTTTTTATGTGAGGTTATGAATTATTTTAAAATTTTAGTTATGAGTTGTTAATGGGATAGAAAATTTATTTTTATCCTAGGAGCCTAATTGCATCCAGGCCACACAACAATCATCAATCATAAAGAAACTATGAAAAGGTATGCTATCTCTAATGCACAAGCTAAACAAAACAACAATCCATTTTTTATAAAGTTATCAAAAAAAAAGGGGTGTGGTGGTGCATCGTACAACCCGAAAAGAAATGTGGGTAGCCGAGCTCTACCCTTATACATCCCAGTATAATGAAAAAATAATTATAATTTATTAAATGATAAGTGTTATGGGGGTCTTCATTCTTCATCCTCCATTCTTCACTCTTCACGTCTCATTCTTTCAATCTTGATTTGCTCTACTTATTTCTTTCTCTTGGCTTGAGTGGGATGCAGTTTGCTCCAAAGGTATCACATGGTATATAAGATATAGTCTTATAACTAATTCTTATCTTTAATCCCCATAACACTTACCCTAATCCTAATGCAAAAATTAAATTCAAAGGAAGGAAGGTAAATCTAACTATACATGCAAAATAAATATTAGCTAAACACACCATATAACCCAAGTAGTTATAGGAATAATTTAGACTTAGCACCCAACACATGGGTAACCAAGTCCACCTGTCCTTACTTGGGCTATGCTTAGGGGCTAAGCAACCTGTACAATAAAAAGCATTTATAATTTTATTAGAGTGGCCCCTTTAAGCAAAGCCCCCTGCATAAAAATTGATTAGGCTAATATCGACCTAACATTCAGGCTACGCACATACACCCTAACATCCAGTCTAAAATAATACATCATAAAATTGAACATTCATCAAACCATGCACCACCATAATATGAAGCTAGAAATGATGACTTAGCCTAATATGCATGTGTTAGAGCTTGTGTGATATGTCCTAACTAGGCTTTAGGGTTATGATTTGCTAAGTGTGAGGGATTTAACTTATGAAGGGTTGATTTTTCTTTAAATGGTTTAGTTGATTTGAGGATTTTTACTTAATATTTTCTTTTGTTTCGTATAGCCTACACTTAGCAACTAAGTGTTATAAAGAGAGAAAAGAGAGGGAGAGTCTCTCTTTCAACCTTATTTTAAGTCATTTCTAATGTAAATTGATTAATTAATTTCCTTTAGCTAATGGTTTTTTATGTGTTTTAATTAACCCTAAGTTTAGATTCATTCTAAATAGCACCATTCAATAAGAAAGACATCTTAGATTTAGTTAGGGTGGATTACTATCACATAACATGCACTCATTCATTTCTTTCCATAATGTACCATGCATATGAATAACCCTAAGCATATCTATACATGCAATATAAATCTTAGCATACTTTGATGATGAATGAATAAAAATGTATTTTTGTAGTTTAAATATTTCATTTGTTAATTGAATCATGAATTCATGTCTTTATTATGTAGAAAAGAGGGATTTTTGATCCATTAGCTAAATATAAATCTACATTTATAAAAGTTATAAGTGAGTACGGTGTCATTATTTTCTACACCATGGGCATAAGGTACAAGACCTACTTAGGGCTACTTAAAGCCTCGTAGCCCCGGGATGTCCAGACTAGTATACCACTTTTCTTAGATACATGTAAATGTATGAATAACTATAAGGATAAGAAACTCCATGCAAAAGTTGTGTTTTATTTGTCTAATTTTTTATTCTTTATTCATTGGCCACATCACACATGCATATGTATGAGAGTTTTAAGTGAGTACCGCACCATTGCTTTCTACCGGGGGTGTACAAGACCTACTTAGGGCTACTTAAACCACGCGATCTACTAATATATACACACATATGAATGTACAAAAGAACCAAATGGATAAGGAATCATGCAAGAAATTATGTTTGATTTAGTTGTATGTGTCAATATGAAAACCCTTCTAAGTCTTAACATGAGATGCATAGGAATGGATTTAGGCAAGTGTTGTGTTCTTTTAAATGAACTATACACTTGCAAATCCTATGTGAATTAAGAAGGAAAAGAACTTATACACATATTATACTATCTTTACATGCAAGCTTATAGATATTTATAATTATTACTTCATTTGTAATCTTTGATTTATAGGTTTTGAAAATAGTTTTTTTCTTTGTTTAATTATGATAATAGCCACTCATATTCTTAATTTTAGCCAACACATGTAATTTGATATAAAAGGAAATATTTTATTTAATTAATTTTTAAAAGAGATGAATGCATGATTTCATATGGCAACAAAATTTAGCATGATTGGAAAGAAATAAAGGAATGTAAACACATGATTTCATTCACCCTAATTAATTCCAAAGGACAATCATATCAAATAAGGTTATTTAAAATGAATCAAAATTCTTTAAAGATACTTTTATCTTTGAATTTGATTTGAGTTAAGAAATATGAGAAGGGTTTGCTATCCTAAACCATTTCCCCATGTGTGAATTAGTTTGGTTTAATGAAGGATACTTAAGTTGATTTTTTATTTTAATTAGGTTAAGGTATGAATTAAATGAATTAATTATTCCTTACTTATATCACCTTAAGTTAATTAATTAGTTAATAATTAGCCAACATGATATGCAACCACATGAAAAGTAAATTTGCAATGATCCTAAGAAATGGAAGGGGCCTAATGCAATTGGCTTATGATTAATTAATTAGGCTTAAGAAATCTCACTATTATGATTTTCTCACATGAGCCAAAATAATTTCATTTATCTCACCTTGGGTTATTGAACACCCAAGGAGCTACCAAAGATCAATTAAAGGTTGTAGTTTAATTTCCTTAAGTTTTAATGGATTGATTAAATATTTTGGTTATGTTTTAATTTGAATGATGAAATTAGCTTAGGGGAAAGGGTCAAGGGCAAGGCCTCAATCTTAATCCCTAAATCATTTAAACATTCAATTAGATTTTGATTTCCTTATTTTGAAGATTTAATCACTTAATTAATTAATTAATCATTCCATTAACCCATTAAATAATTTAATTTTTAAAGATAAAAAAGACTTAGGAAATGAATTAGGAAAAATGTCCCCAATCACATTCCCTAAGTGATCTTACTGTTTAACAGGGGTAATTATGTTCAAATGATTAATCAAGTTACTGTTCATTCCTTAATTATAATTAAATGGATTAAGAGAGTGATTAGGGCTTACTCAAATGATTTCCCTAATTAAGAAATCAATAAAATCCCAAAATAGGAGGTAGAGGTCATCCCTTAACATCTCAAAATTTGAGATTAATTGAGTGCTTAATTAAAGTGTAATTAAGCTAATTATATTTTTGATAAAACCCTAATTAAGCCAATGTCATTATTCAAAATCAACTAATTATAAATTTCTTAGATTCAATTATGAAGTATCTTCAAAATGAGCCTAAGTTTGCATTTTTTGGATTTTCTACAATTGGTTATGATTTTAGGAAGTTTCGGGATTAAAAACTAATTAATTAACCCTAAGCCTTTAATCTTTCGCGCATTAAGTTGATGCGATGTCTTCCACATGGCATGATGGGATTGGTTATTTAAGTTATCACATTGTCTCTGGGGCGGACCACTTTCTAGGCCGTCCGATCTAAGATCAAACGATCACAGTTTAATCTGCAAGTTATGGGGGAAATCAAAGGATCTACTGCAGGATTTGATTAGAGCTGTTCATCTTAATCATGCGAGATGGACGACTCATGATCTATCGCATTCACGAGCGAAGAAAGTTGAGCACCATTCATCTTTGTCCATTCGATCTAAGCTCACCCAATCTTAGATTAGGACTAAACGGATCCTACACCATCTAAGCGAGCATACAATCACATCCAATGGCTGGGATCCCTTGATATGGAGATTCCTTTCACAAACCAACACAAGGCTAGGTGAGAAATTACCTCACCAAAGCTAATGTCCAGGTGATGCGAGGTTGCTTTAGTTGAGTGAGGACATGTTGAAGAATGCTTTGGTGTGGGAAGCTTGGTTGGCCAATCCACGTACAAACATCCCTTAGATTCAATTGAACTCCAATGTCCGATGCTTGAAGCTGAAATTGATCAATCGACTTGATTAGTGAGGATGGTGGCAAATGCTTGAAGTTTGTGGGGAAGTTAGGACCAAAATGGGTGTCTTATTTTGGTTCTACAAAGGGAAAGGTCAGGAAGAGGGGCTGAGGAGTTGGAGAAGCTCTGAGTTTCAAAATCCTCTCTTGGGATAGGATTGGTGTTGTCAATGGTTGAATTGAGGGATTATATCCCTCAATTGAGCCAGGTGGATGGACGGGATCACTCCCACAAATTCCATCGATTCAGTACCGTCAAGTCATCAGAGGGGTCATCATCAATCTGAGGTGGCACGCCATGAGTGGCTGCAGCCATGTCAGGGGTCTCAAGGCTTGATATGGGTAGGTTGGATGGGATTTGGTTCTCCTTGCACCCGTCAGGTTCGGACATAGATGGGGGAGAGTGAGCTCAGTTTGCTGAGTTCCCTCTGGTCCAAAGTAATTCTATGGTGCTTAGAGTAGGCTAGTAAACTATTGGAATACCTCATTTGGTAATAGGAGGGCTGCCATGGGGAGTGCAAAATGGATTTTGCTACTTATAGTAGGAATCCAAGGTGGAGGCTTTGTCTATTGGGTAGTCAACTTGAGGGAGCTTATTTTGCTTTTGGGCTAGAGTGGCCTAAGGCTGGTTTGGGTTTGGCAAATAGGGTTCCATGAGGGTGGCTTGAAGTGGTTTAGCTTTTGGGCTAAAGGGTTCAATTGGGTTGGTTGACCAATTGGCCAAATTGGGTCAAACCAAGGCTTAGTTAGGTCTAAATCATGATTTGGAATGTTTTGGTGTGATTAATTTGACATGGTTTGGCTTAGGTTTGAATTTGACTCATTTAGATTCAAAAGGATCAAATTGATCAAGTTGACCAATTTGACCAATTTGACCATATTGGTTTGGGTTAAGTGTTGAGTCAAGTTCAATTGGTTGATTGAAAATGATTGTAGGCTTTGGTTTGGTTTAATTTATAATTAATTTGAATTTTGGTCAATTTGACCATTTAGGTCAATTTGAGCTAGGTTTGGGTCAATTGACCAACTTGGGCTCAATCATGGCTTTGGTCAAGTTCAATCATTATTTTGGGATGAAACTTGAGCCATTGGTTGCAATAAATTTGGGTTAAATCATGATTTGACCCATTTTGGCTTTTTAGGCCAATTTGGGCTAACTTAGATCAAGTGGCCAATCAGGCTTGGTTTGACTCAATTGATGGCTTGGTCATATTCAATCATTCATTATGGGTTAGTTTGAATCAATGGTTTCAATCAATTTGGCTTATGGTGGATTTTGGCTAATTTGGGTTTCATTTGGGCTAAATGTTGACTTGGTCAAAGGCTAAGTTTGACCCAATTCAATGAGGTTGATCACCCCATGATGATTATTGATCGTGATTGAGGTTTAGATGGGCTTAGTTCAATCCAATTTGGGTTGGATTAGAACTTAGCTCAAAAAGGTCCTTTAGGTCACTTTGGGTCGAGTGAGCCTAAATGGGTCAATTTGTTTGATGAGGGCTTGACTCAAGTTTAATTGAACTCACATATGGACTTAAGATTGAAATATAAACCCAATTGCAATTGGTTTGGAGCCAAGTGGGTTTTGGTTCATATGATAATTTCAAGTCATAAGGGTCATTTGGGTTTAATTTGGGTTGACTTGGATTTGGTTTGATATTGGTGGTTTATGTTTATATTTGGATCAATGATTGAAGGAATAATTGAATCACGAAGAAATCCATGAGTTTTGAGTTGATTTGGATTTCATTTAGCCAATGTTCAAAAATTTGGCTAAAAGGGGTAAAATTGAGAATTTGGTTTGATTTGAGTTTGGTTTTGGTCATTTGAATTTATATTTCATTTATATTTGTGAATATAAATGAAGATATAAATGGGTTATGAGAAAATCACTTGAGTTTGGAGTGATTTGGAAATAAATTTGATTAAGCTTAGGGATGTGGGTTGAAAGGGCTAATTTGGATTTTGATTTTGTTTAATTTATTTTTGGTCATTAGAGGGTGGGATTTATTTGTCTTTATGAGTATAATGAAGGAATGATTGATTTATAAAGAATTCAACCAAGTTTGAGTTGATTTGAAGGAATTTTGGCTAAGCACATGAAGGTGGCTCATATGGCTTAGGAAGGGATTTTTGGAATTTGGAGTTAATCATGGGTTTCAATCATTTGGAATTTGTAATTGACTTATGATTTGGAATTTTTGATTTGGGATTGAATATGATAATTAAGAAAATCAATTGGGTTGGGGTTGATTTGGATTTGGTTAAGGCCAGGTTCATAAGATAAAATTGAAAGGGCTTAGGAAGGGATTTGGAGTTTAAATTTGGTGATGGATTTCAGTCATTGGATGGTTGGATTTGATTTTAGAATTTGAATTTGAATTTGAGGTTTAGTTTGAGAGAAGGAAGAAAAGATTGGGATTGGGTTATAGGGTAGGCAAGTCCTCTTGAATCCTTAAGTCACAACCTATTCCTATGGCTAACTCTTCTAAGTCTCTAGGGTTAGGTTTAGTGTTCACCTAATCACTAAAAGCGTCTTAAGACTAAGGAACTCTTTGTGTCTATAAGAGTCCTAAACCTATGATGAGGAAGTTGAGAGCTCACTCTAAAAGTGAGGTCAACATGTTTTAAGACCTCACTCCTAGTAGGTCTTAAAACTTATATTGGGTCCCCCAATAGGTTAAGTAAAGAAAATTCAATCAAACAAAAATGAAAGCATTTGAGAACCTCTTGCCATTGACTTGAACAAGAAGGTTCTTCTAATGCTCAATGATGCTTCCATAAAATTTTAGGAAAACAAAGTCTTGGAATAATATTAAAACCTTTTTTTAAGACAAAATTAATGAACTTCATTTTTAACATAATCAAATTTGTAAAGGAAGGTCTCATTTGAAATCACAGTTGATATCAAATAATAATAATAATCCTCTTTTCAAAAATATTTTGAAAATTTTCAAAATGTGGCCAACTAATTTATTCCGTTTGATATAATTAAACTTGTCAAATGGGAGTCCTATTTTAAATCAAAGCAAAACATAATCATTTACAATCAATCACAACCTAAAATACTTTCTCCCAAAAATTTTCAAACCTTCTTTCAAAAAAAACAAAAAATTAATGAATCCCATTTAATGTACCAACATATGTTAAGTGTGGATTCTCCTTTTCGAAATCAAAATCAGAACAAAGCAATCACAACAAATCACCCTTTCAATATTTTAAAACACCTTTTTAACCAATTCCATTTAATATACTTAAATTTGTTAAATGAGAATTACATTTTCCAAAAATCAAAACAAAATTAAAATATAAACAAAAATCATCAATCAACGACAAACAACAAATCAAACAAAATTCATTCGCAAAATAAGACAAATTTAACACAAGATTGAATCTTGTTTTGCATTCCGAGATGGGTTAAATAAATATTATAACTTGAAATCAAAATTGCAAAAACACATTTTGTTCAAAACAATTAAATCCCATCCAACATACCTAAATTTGTTGAATGAGAATTTCAAATAAAAATTAAAATAACAAAATATGTTTTTCAAAAATAATTCAATCCCATCCAACATACCCACATTTGTAGAAGAGGATTTCAAATCAAAATAAAATGAACAACAACAAGCCAACAACAAATGGAATGCAACATATCAAACATGAACAAATGAAATTCAAAAAAAAAAAAAAAATCAACCACCGACTATTTAACATACCCCAAATTTGTTAGGTAGGGGTTCCAAAATTAAAAACAAAAAAATCAAATATAAAAACTAGTGGAAGCATCCATAAAGATCTCTAAGACCTCTCTAAAATATTTAAACCCCATTCAATATACCCAAATTTGTTAGATGAGGGTTCCAAAACCAAATCAAATTCAAAAGTCTCTCCTCCAAATCCTGCAAAATCTATCCAAAAGATCCCCATTTAGCATACCTAAATTTGTTAAATGAGGGTTCTAATTCAAAAGTCTAAATCAAAATCAACAATTCAAGGCAGTTTAAGCAAAGGTCTGATACAGTTATCTTTTCCAACAATATAAAGATCCCAGCCCAGTTCTTATCTCACTTCTCCAATCAGTTCTTCAAGATGTCTTCCGGTAAGCTCATCTTCTCTTTCTCCTCCAGTGTAGATTTGGCCTTGGATCATGCCATACTCACTAGAGTCCCCATCATCAAGTTTGGCTTTGGATTTGACCAATTCAAGGTCACCTGTGAGGGACCAGCCTTTACCACTATCAGTCATGAGGAGGTGGCAGGGAAGAAGCCACTACTATAGTTTGATCTTCACTTGGATTCTAAATTTCCCTCACTAAAGAAGTAGGTCATTGAGGTTCCACACCTCTAGTGTCTTGTTTTACGTCTCGTTTGGTGATTGCCTGATGCGGTCCAGTCACAAGGGAAGGCTATCGGCTTTACAAAGTCTCCCTACCTTGGTAGGTTCTAGCTCTTTTGCCACCTTGCAGATATAGTGCCACCTATAAAATCAAAAGATTAAGCGATAGTATGAGCGAGTAGTTAGGGAGGTTGATGAGGCCTCTCATGTTGCTGAGGAGGGTTCCCCTCATGAGATCTCTTCACTTATGAGTGGCAGTAGGTTTCATCCCCTCTCAGCTTCAGATGGAGAGGAGGTCTATAGGAGGATAGCTACATTGCCTCCACCACCAGCACAGTTTTATACACCAACTAGAGAGAGGAGGAACCCCTATGCTAGTCTACGATCAGTTTTTTGTTGAGTAGGCACATGGATGCTCAGTCCGGTTGTGCATGATTTGGCTGATCCCCAGAGTGTTAGGGTGGTCTTGAGAGGGCCACTGAGGCTAGAGTTGCAACCCAGGTGGCCAACAAGGAGAGGAGGAGGTATGTCAGACAGTCGATAGCCTCCACTTTAATTGATTTTCCTGATTAGCGGACCACAAGAGCTGATCACACTAACAATATAGTTCTTACAGGCACCACTAGCTGCAAGAGGAGAACTTTGATAAAGAGGCAGTCAGTGTCCCCACCATCACACCATCACCTGTCGTTTCGCCCCATCAGAATCAAGTATACATCCGGAGAGAGGACCTCTCCACTGATGATCCAGCTATAGCCTAAGGATCCCACTCTAAATATTCCACCTATTGAGGTGAGGTCGAGCTCTCCCATTCGACCCTCCACTTCAACTGTGGCGAGAAGGAGTGGCGACCCAAAAGCATCATAATCGCTCCACAACCACCACAGCCAACAGTAGAGGAAGAAGGGGATACCAATGCAATTCCCATGATAATTGATTCACCCAGGGAGAGCACTCTATCAGTGGGTAGTGTCCAGTGCATACCTTTAGATGATAAATAGTCGTACAGCCAGTCATTAGTGGGTCTATGTCCTAGTGCAGCCAGGCAGGGTAATTGACCATTCCCTAGATGACATTCTTGTTCACTACTTTATTGATATTTGATAGATAGTTTAGAGTGATCATTCTAATCAGGAGGAGAGTAGAGCCTGATGATGATGACTTACTAGAGGACTCAGCAAAAGTCCACATGGTCGATACTCAAAGATCCCTCCATAGAGAGCATCAGAGCCAGGAAGGTGCTGTGATTGAGGAAGATGATACAGTCCATTCAACCCAACACCTCCTTCAATAGATTTGGAAAAAGGATGATTAGATTAATAGAATAGAGAAGTGGGTTGAGGATTTGTTAGCAGTAGTTCTAGCACTTCAGAACTAATCTCTAGTGTCATAGCTTAGTCTCACGGAGGCCGGTAGGCTTGAACTTTTACATGTTTTAAATCAGCCAAAGAGTACTTTTTTGGACCAGGATAGCGGTAGTTTGCATAAGAAGGTCATAGACAGCACCTCCATGCATGAAAAAGATATCAAACATATGGTGGAGCAACAAGTGAAGGAGGCATTAGCACAAGCCCGAGGGAGCTCATCTATTCCAAAGGGTAGATCTTACCAAGAAGAATTCAATGCAATTCAATACTCTAAGGATTTTGTACCACCATCCTTCAAGAGTTTTGATGGTAGTGGGAACCCATGATAGCATATTACAAACTTGAGCCAGTTGTTTGCAATAGGATGCACTTTTTTTGCCTCTTTATTAGTAGCCTTTGTAGCATTGATTTGTACCGAATTTTCAATGGTGAAGACTTTTGTAGAGCTTGAGCATCTCTTTATCAAGAGATTTGTAGGAGCCTAAAAAAGGTGACTGTAGGTGGCCTTATTGTGCAAAAATAAAAACTCAACGAGTCTCTAGTTGATTACATTCTCAGATGGGGTAACCTAAGCATGAAATGTGAACCACAGTTATATGAACAACATGTCATTGAAATTCTTCTTAGGATTATTCATGGCTCGGTCGCCTTCATGCTTAAGGGCTTTACTATCAAGACATTTGAGAAATTAATTAACAAGGTGACTAGTCTATAAGAGGAAGCCAAATAGTTACCCTTCCCAGACCAGTCGTCCAAACCTAAGACCTAGAAGGTGTTTGAGAAGAAGTTAGGGAAAATTAAATCAATGGATAGAGGGAAACAGCCAGCCAAACCTCAATATGAGATACATCGAGTGCAGCAGCCTATTCAGCCATGATACCAATACCAGCTGCCATGTAGTTACATTCCACCTACTCTTGTTGAGAAACTCAGCAAACCATACTCATTCAAGAGGAAGGTAGTTAGAAAAACCTTCAATAACCTCTTCAAGAAATCTGATTTTCAGCTACCACAGCCTAAGAGGCCAGAGGAAGTGGGCAAGAGTGATGATTCTAACTATTGCCCCTACCACTACATGTTAGGCCATGTTTTAGAGGATTGCATTAGTGTATCCCCAAGAATTGCTCTAACAGATTTGGAAGGTTATTCTACTAAGTATTCCTTAGGGATAATTATGGCACCAGACTTGTAGCTTATCAAGCCAGTCCTTGATCATCTTAAGAACAAAGAAGGTTGGGATATATCCTTATCTCGAACCTCTAAGAAAATAATTTCTAAAATTAAGATACTTTCTCTACAGGTGCCTGAAATAACTCAAACCTCCAACATCAAGGAAGGTTTTCCAGTTTCCAGGGGCAACTTGGAGAGGGTAGGAGCACTCAATAGCAGCAACAGCCCACCATACTTGCCCAAGATAGCCTAGTAGCACAACCACTTTCTGAGTTCGGCACTTCCACCATAGTTGTAGCTACTCCCTATAGCTCCTCCAGCCACAGCAGGATATTGTATCTGTGGATGAGAGCACCAAACCCCTCACTCAGCTTACTTTACTTGATTTCTATTATGTACTTCCACATAAATTTAAGAAATCAATAAAGAAATTTGATTCCACTTATGTCTTATCTACTTTTTGTGATTCTATAGGTTTTATTTCTATTGAAAGCTCTTTAAGCCATAACTCAAATAATAATTTTGATCATTCCCTATTTGATTCAGAAATGGACTATCCTTTTCTGAATCTCATGGGTTCACTTCTTGAGATTGATTTAGAGTCATCAGACTCCAATGATCCCATATGAGAAATTATAGATATGCAGATGAGCAGGTAGAACTTTCCACCAATCCATCATTTTAAGAAGTCACTAAAGTCAACCTCTGCGGTGACAAAGTTCTACCTCCTAGGTTAGTACCTTAGGATAAGGGTAAATAGTTCATTAGTTCTAGTGAGCAGATAGTCCCTCCACCAAATTTTTTGCCTACAGACATGTTAATGGATGGACAACCTAAGGTTTATTATAATGTCCTTGCTCACCTTAAAAAGTTTCCAGCTAAGCTAAGCATATATGGTGCCCTTATTTTATCCAAAGAGATGAGGGAGTCATTAATCAAAGCTCTACTTGATCTAGAAAAATATTTAACTCAGCTAACTATTATTAGAGAGGAGGCACATTATTCAAAGGAAGTCATAGGAGTCACTTTTATAAATGAAGACCTTCTTTTAGGGACTATCGAGTATAATCATCCCCTCTACATCACAGTGGATATGGGCAGATTCAGACTATCTGGGGGTGTTGGTTGACCCACATACATCAATAAGTATTATGAGTCTAAGAACCCTTGCCTACTTGAGGATCGACATCTCCAAACTCCAATGAGAGAAGATGAAGTTAAGAGGATTCAATGAACAAGGTGAGTGGGCCTTAGGCTCCATAATATTAACATTGGAGATAGATGGCTGGAAGATAGAGGCCAAGTTTCACATAATTTACTCGGATACATCTTTCAATGCTTTGCTTGGAAGGTCATGGATACATGAGAACAACATGGTTCCATCCTGTTTGCATTAGTGCATCAAGTTTCCAAGAAGTGGAATCGAGTACTGTGTTAAAGAAGATCTCAAGCCATTTTTAGTTCACGAGGTTGGGATATATGAAGATGCGACCTACTATCTCCCTCAAAACCAACAAGTCTATTCTTGTGAACTTAGTCAAAATCCCTATGTGGGAGAAAAAGAAAGAAAAGAAAAAGGAAAAGAAAAAGAAAAAGAAAATAAAAACAAATGAGAATGAAAAAGAGTGAGAAGAAGACACTGGGGGAGAAGTAGAGACTGAGATTAGATTCCATCCATAATTCGTCACTCCATTCAAACATATGGGTAGGATGACCCGACCACCACCAGGAAGAGGAAGAGGCAAGTCTAGAGGTAGTCCCAGGGGTGGCAAACCTCCTTATTGGCCACCCAACAAGACATATGTCTTAGCTACTAGGAGTACACCTGCTATCCATATAGACTTATAATCTAGTTTGAAGGATGAGTCCTATATGGTTAGCATACTGGCTAGCTCTTCTCGATAGCGAGTCCCCTTGGTGGTGACACTTGAGCCAAATAGTGATGAAGGCCAGGCCTCCAAGCAAAGCATAAGTGTATCCAAGTCATCATTAAGTAAAACTGTTAGGACGTAGTTGGGAACCTTAGCTCTAACCCCACTTTTTCTCATAAAATGTTGAGGGTTTGGTAGTTAAGGAAGCCCCTAAGTCATCCATAGATGTGAAGGTGAAGTGGTTCTTCCTTGGAGCTTCATCCTTAAGTCAAGAAGCTGATGTAGAACTTGAGAATGATTTAGATAAAGACATAATATAATTGCCTTTTGATTAATACTCACTTTGTGTTCTTAATTTAGCAAAGAAAGTTTAATTCCTCATAAATGGTCTAAGCATAGGTCAGACTACTTCGAAAGGCTATGGGACAACAAATGCAGAAACTCTCAATCAAGACCAGGACTAGGATTCAGTATAGTGGGTACAGTTAATAATGATGACTATTGCTTAGTTATCACCAATAATTTGGAATTTGATAGGTTCTTTTTAAATCACACTAACTATTATGAGGAGGTGTGCTTAGAAACTTCAAATGATCTAAATGATTTTCAAGTTAAAGATGCACCTCTGAAGTTTGAAGAAAAAATTAAGTCGACCATCGACGAGCTCAAAGAAATCAACATGGGGATAGAAGAAGATCCACGCCTGATGTACATCAGCTCCTTGCTGAATGAAACTTAAACCAATGACTTAGTTAAGCTACTTGCTAAGTTTAGGGTCTGCTTTGCATGGATTTTTAAAGAGATGTCGGGATTAACTCCTGACATAGCGGTCCATAAGCTAGCAATACGGCCTAATGCTATTCCCGTCAAGCAAGTTCCTAGATGCATGCCATTAGACATCGAACAACAGGTCATTTTTGAAGTCAAGAAATTAATCGAAGCTAGTTTTTATCAAAGAAGAAAGATATCCTACATGGTTGGCCAGCATCATCCCAGTTAAAAAGAAAAATGGCCAAATTCATATATGCGTCGATTTTAGGGATCTTAATAAGGCATGTACAAATGATGAATTTCCACTACCAACCCTAGAATTGATGGGGGACATTGCCTTATCTCGTGCAGTCTTCTCCTTCATTGATGGCTCATCTAGATACAACCAAATAAAGATGACCCTTGAAGATGATAAAAATATTGCCTTTAGAAGTCGAATCTTTTTTATAAGGTCATTCGACCTTAAAATGCCTGCCATACTGGCGGGCCATGTCCCGAATCTTCGATGAACTCATTTATCATCAAGTTGAATGCTATGTCGATGATATTGTGGTCAAAAGTAAGGCAAGGGAAGACCACCTCTTTGACTTGAGAGTAGTTTTCAAACGATTAATACAATATAACGTCAAAATGAACCCCCTGAAGTGTGTATTGAAGTCTCTTCAGGGAAATTATTTGGGTTTGTTGTCCGACACTATGAGATTGAAATCAATCCAGAGAAGATCAAAGAGATATTAGAAATGCCACCTCCCAAAAGTTTAACACAACTTATCTTTATAAGGAAGGTTAGCGTATTTAAGATGCTTCATATCCAACCTATCAGGGAGATGCTAACTATTTTTTTCACTTGTCAAGAAGGACACCAAGTTCAAGTGGGATGACAAGTGCGTAAGCCGAGAGCATCAATCGATTGATGATACGCCAATTCTAGCCTATCCGACAAGCCACACATACTTTATACTGCTACATTGGATGACTCCCTTGGTGCTTTGTTGGCCCAAGCCAATGATGAAGGGAAATAGAATGCACTCTATTACCTCATCCATCGTCTGATCCCTGCTGAGGTAAACTATCCACCCATTGAGAAGCACTACCTAGCTTTAATGTTTGAAGTCCAAAAGCTATGACACTACATGCTTTCTCATAAAGTAAACTTGATTTCCAAAATTAACCCATTGTAATATCTCATGACATGGTCGGCGCTATCCAGATGGTTGGCAGTTGGTCCATGATTTTGTCATAATTTGATATCATAGTCGTATCCCTCTGTGCGGTGAATGGACAAGAGCTAGTGGATTTCTTAGCAACACACCCACTTTCTGCTGACTCTCTACTCAATGATGATCTTCTCCAATGAAAAAATCATGAACTTAGGGGATACCCATGCTCGTCACTGGGAGATAGATTTTGATGGCGCGACTTCCTCTCAAAGAGGAGAAGAATTATAATCTACTCTCCCAAGAAAGACTAGGGGGTAGGGATAGTTCTTCTAACTCCCGAATATGATATGATGAGATTCTTATATCATCTATCCGATCCTTGCACCAATAATGAAGCCGAATATGAGGCTCTCATTACTGGTCTCGAGTTAACCAACTCGCTAAGCATCCAAAACATCAACATCTTGGGGATTCTTAGCTAATGGTCAATCAGATTGCCATGTGCTACAAAGTTCTAAAGCCTAAACTCCACTGCTACCATAAGTATACAATGGAGTTATTGGCTCAAATTCTAGAGGTTACCATCTATAGAATTCCTTGAGGAGAAAATGCCATAGTTGATGCCTTAGCCAAGCTTTCCAAAAGAGTTAACATGTCCAGATGATGGGTCCATAGCAATAGAGGTCTAGAATAGACAAGTATTACCTCTTATTGATGTTGAACTCATTAAGAGATACTCTATTAAAAGGGAGGTTTCCATTGCTAAGAAGGATGAGGAGCTAGATTGGAGGCAACCATTCATTGAATACCTAAGTAAAGGAAAACTACCTCAAGGGAAGTCTCAAGCCCATCAGATCAAACAGAGAACACTTTCCCATGCTCTCGTGGATGGCACCCTATACTGGCGATCCTTTGATCATATGTGGTTATGATGTTTAGGCAAGCACGAAGCCCATTAGATCGTGACTGAGGTACACTCAGGATTATGCAGAGCGGACCAATCCAGTCTGAAGATGAAAGCTAAATCAAGAGACTAGGATACTACTGGCCCGTGATGATTACTAATTGTATGGACATGGCCAAGCGTTGCCACCAGTGTCAGTGCATGGAGTGGTCCTACATCAATCACCTAACATTCTACATCTGACGGTGGCCTCCTGGTCATTTGAGTGTTGGGGCATTGACGTAGTTGGTCTGATTGACCCGCCCTCTTCTAAGGGTCATCGAATCATTCTAGCAGCCACAAACTATTTTTCCAAATAGGCGAAGGCAATTCCGCTTAGAGAGGTCAAAACTCAACATGTGCTCCAATTTTTTAGGAACCATATAGAATATAGATTTAGAGTACCTCGTCGAATTATGTTTGATAATGGTACTGCATTCAAGAGCACCAAGATCAACAACTTCGCTCAGAGATATGACATAGATTGGAGATACTCTGTCATTTGTTACCCACGAGTGAATGGATTAGTAGAATCCTTCAACTAAACTCTCATCCAAATACTTAAGAAGACACTCAATGACAACAAGCGATAGTGGCATGAGCGGTTAGTCGAATCCTTATGGGCCTACCACACTACCTACAGAACTTCAACTTAGTCTATCCCATTTTTCTTAGTGTATGGGTCCAATGTCATTCTACCTTTAGAAGTCCAACTCCCATCACTAAGGATTGTTGTAGGTAGAAAAACCACAACAAAGCAGAATGTCAATTTAGGTTAGAAGAACCCAAATGTTTGAAGGAGAGATGCTTACGGGCATGCCAAAACCTCAAGTTGTATAAATCCAAAATGGTCCAAGCTTACAATAAGTTGGTCCGTTATAGAGCTTTTCAAGTAGGAGAGCTTGTTTTAGTTCTAAGGAGACCAATTATTGCCTATCATAAGATGGAAGGAAAGTTTGAACCTATTTGGGAAGGCCTGATTGTCATAGAATAGGCCTACTAATAAGGATTATATCAACTAATCAACCATAAAGAAGAGCATGCGATGCTTCCAATTAAAGGGCATTTTAGCTCTTGTTTAAATAAATTTTCATCAATAAAATTCCACTTCAAATCTAACGTGTCTGTTCAAATTGATAGAATTTCATTTGCGAATCCACCACGAAGTGTTTAAGTTAGGTGTAAGAGAACATAAGTAGCATCCTATCCTTCATTGACACATCATAAACACAAACTACACACAAAACACAAAACAAGTTGTGATAAAAAATTCCCTTCACATATATAGATATATCTCTCTCGAGAAAGATATATATATATATATATATATATATATATATATATATATATATATATATATATATATATGGGTGAAATGAATTCATCTTTTGGGATGCTACACAGATTCACAGATGTACTTATTAAGGTGATCAAGTATGATATTGAAGAGGGGTGTACTATCTTGAAAGATAGAAGTCACCACCTTACAATAGACCTAATCACCAAAATAAGGACTCATAAGGACGTTGGTCTTACATGTAGAGATTCTTCCCACTTTACATGAAAAAAAGTAAGCGGGGTTTATTTTAAATCGGGTTCATTAAGTTCTCTACAGGGGCTAGCCCCCATAGTTAATTACATCCTAAGGAATGGGAATTCCTTAGGAATACTCTAGATTAAGGTTAATGATTGTTGTAGATGAAGATTTCAATATGAAGGATTATCAGTCGATTGGTTTGTTTTAGAAGATCAAATGGGATCGATCAAAGAAAGAGTTCTTATCGAAGCCAAATGGAAATAAGTAGGGAGTGCTTAAGATAGTAGGAGGCCTACTAAGCACCCCAAACTACCCTATGATTGAGCTTTATATTTTAGAAATTGATTTAGTTTGTTTGAGTGACATTTTTCATTAAAATGTTAGGGCTTATAATTCTATCACACAATATGGTAAAAAATACCTAAGAGGTGAGGATTTATGCTTATGGCTCAAAAAAGGGAAAAGTAATCTCAGAACCTAAATCTAGGGAGCTTTGGCGAATGTCAAAAGCACAACCTAAATCTAAGATGAAAATGGGTATTTGATTTGCCTCCACAAGAGAGGACAAATCACTCGACTGCTTGGACTTACAACCGTCTGGGGGTGACCGCCAACTAACTCCTCCTATGATTTCAAATACATGTAGGCAAGTCTTATGCTTTATGTAAGATAGCAAAGTTGTTGTTTATTATAAAAGAGACTAAGTCCTTAAACTCACTCCTTAAAAAAGATTAGATCATGTAAAGGACATGCTGCAAATGACCAAAATCTAATGCAATTAAAATTTCATTTAATTATTCATTTTGGACAATCATTTTGACTCAGGCCTATGCCTAATGCATGAGAAATAAAGTTATTGGCCTAAATTAGCGAGAAGGGAGGAGGTGTATTTCTACCATAACTCTCACAGGTCAACCTAAGATTCTCTAGAAAAGATGAAAGCCCTCTAAATCAAGAGTGGAAATAATATGCTATTGTGCATGATGTAATAAAGTACCACAAAGACTCATCCAGCTAAGGGGTTACTAAATCTTTTATCTTGATTTTAAGCCTAAGCTTTAAGTGAGGTTATGAGTTGTTTATTTTAGTTTGAATTTTTAGATTAGGTAAAAGATTTATTTTCCTATGAGTCTAATACTCATCTAGGTCATACATCAAATAAGGAATAAACTAGGAAAAGCATGCCATCTTAATAAGCCAAGCTAAATAAATCCCCAAACAATTTATAAAGCTATTAAATAAGAGGTCGATTGTGGTTGCACCACCGCAAAACCCAAAACAAATTGGGTAATGAGCTCATTATACAACCCAGATTACAAATGAATTAAATATAATTAAGCAAGGAATTCATTGTTAGGGTCTTCAGCTTTCTTTCTTTCTTCTTCTTTTTTCTTCTTTTTTCCTTCTTTTTGGTTTGGAAGGTGGATGCCCAAGGTTTCATATGGTACATAAGATAGATCTTATGACCAATGCATTCTTCTAAATAACAATCATTCCAAAATCCTAAAAAAAATTACATGAAAAGAAAAGTAAATCTAACTAACAAAAAAATAGCTAAATCAAACCATACAAATCTCAAGTATTGGACTTATCACCCCACACATGGGTGACTAAGTCCACGCCTATGGATTATGCTTTAGGGTATAAAGCACCGCACAAAAGCATTTATATTTTTATTTATTATACGCCCTTAAGCACAATCCCTCAGAAAAGAATAGTTAGACTAAATTGTCCTACCATTCATTCTATGAGCATACACCCTAACATCCGTCTAAAACATATACATCAAAAAAATAAGAACCAACCATGCACCGACTTAACCTAAAGCTAGAAGTGGTGACTTAGGCTAAAGTGTGTGCTTTAGAAGGTTTGTGTGGTATGCTTAGCTATGGCTTTAGGTTTCAAATTTTCTAAGTATGAAAGATATTCAACTTAGAGGATGGTTTCATTTAAGTTCTTTAGTTATTTTGGATTGATTTTATTTTTTATTTTGATTTGGTTCAAGTGAATCCTACTTAATTTCTAAGTTGTAAAGAGAAGGGAAAGATAATAGAACTTCTCTTTCCTTCCCTAACTTAAGTAATTTCTAGGGTGGATTTACATTTTAGTTTTTTTAGTGAATGTTTTTTAATAATTAATCCTAAGTTTAGATAACTCTAAACAAACCTATTCAAAAAAGAAAGACATTTTAAGATTAAATAAAATGAATCAAAATCACACACATTACTTCATTTCTTTCCCAACATATATAACATGCATATGGATGGACCCTAAGCATATCTATATACAAATGAGAATATTTAACACACTTTATGATGCATGCTAATGGTTACTAATTTAAAAAATTTAAAGTTGATGCATGATTTTCTTAAGTATAAGAGGTTTCTTATCCAATTTTCACATACACATATGAAAGTAAGAAAGGCATAAGTGAGTACGGCCATTGTTATTAACTGTGGTGTAAGGTACAAGACCTACTTAGGCTACTTAAAGCCTCACAACCTCGAGGTTGTCCAGACTAATATACCATTTTCTTAAAAAAACATGTATAAAGAAATGAAAGGAAAAAAGAAAGATGCAAAGTTTGTATTTTATTCATTTGATTTTTTTTGTTTAGTTTATATGTGCAAGTGTAGGTTTCCTTCTTGATTTGGTAACATAGGGATGAATAAGAAATGGATTTAAGCAAGTGTTGTACTCTTTCAAATGAGCTATACACTTTACCAAATCTTTATTCAAAACTATGCCAAATATAAGGAGAAGGAAAGACTACCCTATACACACCTTTATATTTCATCACATGCAAGCTTATAAATAAAGTATAAGTATCACACTTTCAGATTTGACATTTTCCTTATAAAATTTGAAAATAATTTGAATTTATTAGTGATAATAGCCACTCATATTCATATTTAAGCCAACACATACATTTGGATATAAAGTAAACATTTTCATTTGAAATTAGGTTTTCAAAGAAATATGAATGCCTGAAACCATATGACATACATATTTAACATGTTGGGGAAAAAAGTAAAGCAATGAAAACATGTAACACATTCATTTTAATTAAATCCTAAAGACAATCTTATGAGATAAAAAAGCTTAAAATAAATCAAAGTGAATTTAGTATGATGTTTGTTTGATTTTTAGTTTGATTTGATTTTGAAAATGCGAGTTGAGTTTGATGTTCCTAACCCATTCCCACATGTGTTTAATATTTTTATTTAATTTTTAGATAATTAGATCCATTTTTATGCTTTGATTAGGTTAAGGATTGAATTAAGTAACTAAATTAACCCTTACCTACACCACCTTAGAAGAATTAACCAAATATTTATGAGCCAATGAGATGACATAAAACCCACAAAAAATTTAAATTTGCAATGCACCTAATAAGGAAAAGGCCTAATGTAGTTTGGGTCACAATTAAAAGTTAATTAAGCTAAGAGGTTTAACTTAAGTAATTTCAAAACACCTTTCACTTATGAATTGGGTTTTGATTTCCTTAATTGAACTTAGGTTTAAACACCCAAGCATCTATCCCAAAGTAGATTAATTAAGTTCTCAAACTTTTAAATTTTTTTATAAAATTGATTAAGGGATAATTAATGAATTAACCCTTAATTAAGAGGAGATTAAGGAGAGAAAAGGGGTTTAGGAATAGCTTAGGGAAATGCCCCAAAAATATTCCATAAACCTCCTACTCACTAGATCTGACCTTAATCAACCCTAATCGTAGGTTAAAACTACTAATCATATTCTAATTATGCTTAATTACATAAGAAGGGTAATTAAGGAAACCATATGCAATTCCTCTTATCAAGCTTTCAATAAATCCCAAGATAATTAGGAGAGGCAGAAGTCATCCTCTAAAACTTACTTAAGAAATTTGGGATTAATCAGAGCTTAATTAAAAAGTAATTACCAAAATAAACTTTCCAAAAAAACCCAAATTTAGAGAAAAGCATAATTCAAAATTAATCAAAATAAATTTTTAAATGTTCTAAGTTTAACTATCTATCCATTGGATTTTATTTCAGATTTTGCTGAATTTTTTAGCAAGAGTTATGAATTTTGGAAGATCTCTAAGTGAATTAGGAATTAATTAAAGCATTTTATTAATCTAACTAATCCCTAGCTCACGACGACGCGCTGCGGCACTTTACATGCATCGCACTATGAGGGGTCACTAAACATCACATCATGGGGCACACATTTAATCTCATGTCCATCAAAGATCTAACGGCTAAGATCTCCCATAGTTTAAAAGGTAAATAGATTTCTAAATGTGAATAATCTCCATCCATCTAAAATGCATGAGGGACGTTGAGATGATCTCCCTTCCCTTGATCAGATCCAGCCATGATCAAGGGAAGATCCAAGCTGATCTAGCATGGATTCCAATCAAACTCAACCCACACCATCTAAAGACAGAGAGCGGCAAATCCAACGGTGGGATTCACTTGAATTGAAAATTCTCTTCACAAAGAACCAACACCACCTATCCTAAGTGATCAAAAAATTTCATATCTCACCGGAGGTGATCACCGATGCGATCGAGAAGCTTTGTCTAAGACGCGTGAAATTCTGAGCCTTGGGATTGAGTGGATATGGACCAACACCACTTGAGCTTGCTTGCAACTTTGATCGAATTAGACTCTTCCTTGATGTGGGAACTCCAATAGAAGCTTAGGTTCAATTGACTTAGCTCCTAGATGAAGTGTGTAAGAACAATTGGAAGGAAATGAAGTGTGGAGGAAGTTGAAGATTTAATCAGCCTCCCCGATTTTTGCCTAAGGAAAACCGAAGATTGCTCACTTAAAATCCCTCCTAGGAAGCTTGGGGTTGCTCTCTTATCTCTCCTAACACTCTCCCTTAATTAATCTATAATGAGGAATGTGTAATTAGAGTGAATTAGCGGGAGTATATCTCCCCTTATGGCAATCAGATGGCCGACACCTCCTATGTCATTTTGATACAATTGACCATATTTGAAGGTTTGTTTAGGCTGTTAGCTCTTTGCACATGGTCAATTTGAGGCCTTGAGTGGATTGCCAACCTCCCGTGTGCATCAAAGCTAGTGGAAGAAGGATTTAGAAAGAGCCAATTTGACCTATGGGGTCGAGTTTGGTCTAGGGACCAAATGAGCTGATCCTAACCCATTGGGTTGGGTGCACCACTCATCACTAGGTCCCTTTGAGCTCTTAGGAAAGCCTCAAGTGATTGTGAAGGGGGTATGACCAAATTACCCATGGATTAAGCCAAAATTTGTTCTATGGCCTAAGGTAAAATGGTCATTTTGCTAATTTTCTAATTTGAATATGTTGGGTATGTGGAGAAACTAAGTTCGGCTAAGTTTCATGAGTTTTGGAATTCATTTGGGTTTGGCTATGTTGACCCATTTAGTCAAAAAAATGGGTCAAGTTGACCAATTGGGTCAAATTGGGTCAATAAGTTCATATGACCATTTGAGTGATTTGTCTTTGTTCAATTTGGTATATATTTGGTTTTGGTTCATTTGAGTTCATTTAGGTCAAATGGGTCAAGTTGACCAATTTGACTCATTTGACCTATTTGAGCTAGGTCAAGGGTTGGTTCAGGTTTGGTTGGTCATATGAAGTGGATTGGTATCTTTGTTTCTAATCAATTTATTTAAGTTTGAATTTGGCTCAAAATGACCTTTAGTCATGTTAAGGTCAATTGGGCAAGGTCTATTGGCGGGAGTTTTGGTCAAGTGATTTGGAATGAACTTGAACCATTGGTTTCAATCAATTTGGCTTAGATCAAGTTTTGACACATTTTGACTTTTAGGTCAAGAATCAACTTGGGTCAACTTGGGTCAATTGGGCTAGGTTAAGCTCAAATGTTGACTTGGTCAAGTTCAAATATAGGTCGTGAATGAACTTAGATCATTAGTTTCAATCAATTTGGCCTATGATGGATTTGGCTATGTTTGGTTTCATTTTGGGCTAAGTGTTGACTTGGTCAACCCTAAGGTTTGACTTGGTTTGACCCAATTTGATTGATTGATCATCTCATGATGATTGTTGATCATAATGAGACAGTTTGGTTTAATTCAATTTGGTTAGGATTAGAATTTGGCTCATAAGGGTAATTTAGGTCACTTTAGGTTAAGTGAGCCTAAGTGGGTCAAATGGCTTGGTCAAATCTTGATTTGAAGTTCGTTTATCATGTATATGGACTCATGATTGAAATATAAATCCATTTACAAGTAGTTTGAAGTCAAATGGGTTTAGATCCATTTGATAATTTCATATTAAAAGGAAGGATATGAAAGGGTCTTGGGTTTGATTTTTGAACTAGGTTTTGATTGTTTGATTGAAGTTTGGATTTATATATGAGCTCATGATTGTAAAGTTGATTGAACCATGAGAGAAAATAAGAGTTTGGCTTGATTTAGAATTGATTTGGCTAAGTTCAAGGTTTTGACTTGATAGGCTTAGATTGGATTTTGGGTTGATTTGAGTTTGATTTTTGGAATTGGTTTTGATTGTTTGAATTTATATTTCATTTATATATGTGAATATAAATGAGAATATAAATGGATCATGAGAAAATATCAAGGATTTGAAGTGGTTTAATCATGATTTGGGTTAAATCCATTAAAGGGAATTTAAAGGATTTAAGGGAATTTTAAATTGGAATTTAATTTTTGGATTGCATTTGATTGATTTATATTTATATTTCATTTATATATGAGAATATAAATGAGAATATAAATAAGTTTTGAGAAAATCCTATGACTTTGAATAGTTTTGATCAAGATTTTGGTTAAATCCATTAAGGGGAATTTAAAGAATTTAAAAGAATTTTAAATTAGAATTTAATTTGATTGGTTTATATTTATATTTCATTTATATATGTGAATATAAATGAGAATATATATGGATGAAGATAAAATCTCTTGAATTTGAATTGATTTGAAGATGATTTAGGCTAAATCCTTAAGAGGGAAGGACTGAGTTTCAAATCATTTTCAATCCAATCATGGATTTCAATCATGTGATATTGATTTGAGTTTGGAGAAAATCAAACAAGATTGATTTGGAGGTTTGACTTAAGAGAAGGAAAGTAAGGAGTGCGGTTCAAGCTAAGGGTAGGCAAATTTCCTAACACCCCTAAGGCATGACCTATTCCTATGACTAATCTTTCTAAGTCTCTAGGGCTAGGTTGAGTATCCACCTAATCACTAGATGTGTCTTAAGACTATGTAACTCTTAAGATCTAAGAAGAAGTCTTATGTCTAAGATGAAGGGGTTGAGAGCTCATCTTAAAAATGAGGTCAACACTAGTACAAATATTTTATCTCGGGCTACTTCGAGTTGAGATAATGCCCTCAACAGCCCTCACTCAATAGCTTCCCTAGGTTGGGTTCAATTCACTACTCTGCTAGTGGTTCACCCCAATGGCTGTTCATTATTTTGTAAGATATAAGTCTACACGCTTTCTTCCTAGCACAGGTTGTTGCACATTGATGAGCGCCTTGTTAATATGGCAGGCCTTACTACGCGGTCGATAAGCTACCTCATGTTGGCTTTGTTTAAGAAGATGTAAGTTTCCTATACTTTCTTCTTGAACTAGCCATCGCGCACTAACTTGATCGAGTATGTTTGAGGATTAGGGTAAGTCCCCTAGCAGCGCCTTTCCTCCTGACTACTTGAAGTCTGGGTCCAGTCCTCCGTTGTTACTCCCCAGTTAGTAGTCACCCCTTAGGTCAGGTCAACTTATTGTGCCAGCAACAGGCCATCCCAGTGGTTGTTAATCACTTTAGAAGATAGAAGTCTACATGCATTCTTCCTAGCATGACCATTGCACATTGACGGGTAGCCCTTGGTCAGATGACACTGTTAAGCCGACGACAGACTATCCCGGTGGCAGTTCTACTTTATGAAGATATTAGTCTACACGCCTTCTTCCTAGACTGATCATCGCACATCGACGGGCACCTTAGGTTGGCTGGTGTTCTCTATGCTAGCAGCAACCCACCCAATGGATACACCGCTCATGGCAGATGTAAGTCCCTGCGCTTTCTTCTTGAGTTGGCCACCTTATACCTATAGGATTTCTTTTTCAGGGATCAGGATAACGCCCCTAGTGGAACCTCCCCTAGGGCACTCTACTTGGATCACATCCTTTGTGACCCCATTTAGACACGACTTGGGTTACTCTTGGATTAGACAGTTTCCCTTTCCTAATAACCACCCAGTGGTTGGAGATTCTATTCCATAGATGCACAGATTCTCCATTGGTTCAGTAAATATGAGATTAGTCAAAGCTGACATAACCCATTCTTAGTGTGGTCTCTCACACACAAATAGGGTCCACACAATCATATGAACATGCAAACAAAATGTATCTTCACTTGTGGATTAGGAAAACACCACATGCGATTCCTTTTCCCGAGCATACATCCTATCTTTAAGGCAGTGTTATCAAAACTCTCTATAGGAATCGCCTGACTACTCTTGAGTTGACATAAGTCCCCAGTGGCATTCACTTAGTAATCGCCCTAGATCGAGTTTGATTTATTGTGCTAACAACAGATCACTCCAGCAGTTGTTCCTTGCTTTGGAGGTTATAAGTCTACACACTCTCTTCCTAGCATAGTCGTTGCACACCGAAGGACAACCCCTATGTTGGATAGTTCTACCTTGTGGCTGGTAGATTATCCCTTTGGATTTGTCAATCTGAGATAGGTTTAGGCCAATATAGCCCCTTCTCAGTGGGTCCATCACACAAAGACAAGGTCCATATCATAATAAAAATTAAACTAGACAAATTAAATCAAGCTCATCCCCCCAGCGGGTGCCCCCAAACCAAACTCAAGTCTAAATGAATCTCCCTAGTGGAGTCAAATCACATTCTTCTCCCTAGTGGAGCTAAACTAAATCAAACAAATCCAATTGAGGCTATATCCCCAGTGAGTATGCCTTTAAATCAAAGCAACTAAAATTAAATCAAGCAAATCAAATTTCTCCCCAACGAGATGCTAATTCAACAAAATAAAAAAATTAAGATAAACCAAACTCAAATCGACATCAATCTCCCTAGTGAAGCCAAATCAAAAATAAACAAAACATAAATTGAATCAAAGCAAATCTAATCTTGATCTCCAACACATTCAAGTCTGTGTCCTCAGAGGACCTCCCTTCCAATAATTCAAACAAATCATACCAACTCAAGAGTCAATCCTTAGCGAATTCCTCTTAACTCAAACAAATCTAATCGGCTGTGATTCCCCAACGAATCCTCCTTCATGTTTTAGACATGAATCCCCTTTGACTCTCTCATACCATGGGCATGAGATGAGTCACATTGTACTGAGATCATCCCGTTAGTGTTTGTGATCCTTTTGGATGTTGTTGATCATTTCAGTTAACGCCAATATGTGGGGTGTGCCTTGTCAATTACACCACACCTGTTGGGGGTCCTTTTGTTTACCTCTCTTTTGGAGTATGGACTTAATCTCCCCATCTTAGATTTTGGAGTCTTCTAAACACCAAGACTTTCTTAGTCATAAGATGGTTCTAGTGATTAAGTGAACACTTAACCTAACCCTAGAGACTTGAAAGTGTTTATCATTGGATTAGGCCGTGACTTAGGGATTAGGATAACTTGCCTACCCTATAGCATAAACCTAAGCTATGCCTATCCTTTTTGCCTAAACCAAAACTCAAAATTTAATTCAATCTAAGTCCAAGTCCAAGTTCCAAACCAAATGATTGGAACTTAAAATCAAAATGAAACTAAACCAAACCTATCCTGAGCTCATAATCCAATCCTATGGACTTAGTCTTAATAAAATCCAAATCACTCCCAAACTCAATTAATTTTCTCAAAAGATCAATTCAAGCCTTCAATATTTAATAAAATATACAATCAAATTCAAAATCAGAACTAAATCAAAATAAAATCCAACCTAAGTCCTTTTATTCAATTCTATGGACTTATCCAAATACCATCAAACTAAACCTCAAACCCAATTGATTTTATCATGAATCATTTATTTCTTCAATCATCTTCCCAAATATAAATCAAATCTATACTCAAATGATCTAAGCTAGATCAAATCCAACATAAGCCCTGTGATCCAATTCTATGGACTTGGCCAAATCCTTCAATCTAAACCAAACCTAAGTAATTTTCTCATGAATCATTTTATTTTTTTCAATTATAATTCCAAATATAACTAAAATATACAATCACCAAGCCAAGATCAATTCAATCTAACCCAAGCTAACTCATTTAACCCAAAATAGCCAAATCAATTGCAATCAAAAATATAAATCAATTCTTAATCCATATATAAACTCAACTAAACCCAATTCAACTCAAAATCAACCCAACTAAACTCAATTGGTCCACTTGATCTAAAGTGACCAATTTTACTTATTTGAACCAAATTTCAATCTAACCCAAATTGGATTGAACCAACCCACCTAAACCTTTCTACAATGATTGTTGATTACCTTAGGTTGATCAATTTCAATCAATTGGGTCAAACCAATTCAACTTGGTCATTTGACCAACTTAACCCAGTTAGCCTACGTGAACCAAGCTAGCCAAAATTCATCCCAAGCCAAATTAATTGAAACCAAAGATTCATACCAACCAATAATTAATATTTGAACACAACTTGACCACCAATTAATCCAAACCTAACCCAATTGGCCCTTAGACCCAATTTGATCCAAATTAACCTAAAGAAGCAAATTGGGTCAAATCAAAATTAACTCCAAATTGATTGCAACCAATGGCTCAATTTCATTCCAAATTGATTGTTGAACTTGACCAAAGCCACAATTGAACCCAATTGGCCCATTTAGCCCAAATTAACCTAAAGGATCAATTTGGCCTAAATTAAAACTAAATCCAAATTAATTAAAATTGAACCCCGTAATCATCCCCAGTTGATCAACCAAACCCAAATCAACCCTTGACCCAAGCCAATTTTGCCAATTGGGCTAAATTGGTCAACTTGACCCATTTGACCAATTTGAACTGAAGTGAGCCAAAATCAAATCTAAACCAAATTAACCCAAACCAATTGAACTAAAATATTTCAAATCATCATTTGATCTTGACCCAACTTTTGGTTTAACCCAATTTGATCAATTGATCAACCTAATCCAACCTAGCCCAATTTGACCTTCATGGGTCAAATTGAGACAAACTCACTTGAACTTAATCCAAACCCAACGGGATCTAACCCAACTCACTCTAAACCTACCTTGGGTCAGCCCAAAATTTGCTTTAACCCAAATAAGACCAACCCAAGGCAACACCCCTTGGATTTTTATCCCCACATAAGATTCTCCCCAAATTGGCAATGCCAACCATGTGGGAGCCCTTCAAAACCCTTTTTGGCACCTAACCTAGTGCCTAACCTAGCCTAAGTGGGCTAGGTCAGCCTTGGACCATAAGGAGGTGAGTTAACTCACCTCCCCTCCTTGGACGAAACCATTAGACTCAAGGGAGGAGGCAACGACCTTGAGCCACCCACCAATATCTATGGCTAACCAAATTGAGCCACATCAGCATGACCCTGACCCCTTTGGTGGTCGGACTGCGGCTAGTCGACCAAAATCAAGGGTGCAATCCAAGCTCTTGGATCCAAGGGAGGGGGGATAATCCCACTCATTTTGATTCAAAACACACCATTCACACTTAGTGAGCTTCCAGAGATCCTTTCAAGTTCCCCTATGAGTTCCCTGAGATCCCCATGGCTTCCCATCCCCGAAAACCACCAAACTGAGCCGTCCGAAGCATCCCCTCCACCCAATTCCCTTAATCCTCAACCAACCACAAATTAATTCCTACCATATGTTTCCCACACCTCATCAAGCAAGAACGAATTACCTCCTGAGCTTTCTGACCACCAGAGGTACCATTTTGACCAACTTCGGTGATCTTCATGGTGGTTCTTGGTCCACAGGGTGTTCGGCGAGGAGGTATCATAGAATATTCTCAATAGGGCTTTATCTCTACTACACGAAGCTACCTCAGTCGATTCCACCACTGGTCTTTAGCTCCGGTGAGGTAATTCTATCAAACCATGCATTTTCGCAAAAATGGTTGGTATTTTGTGAAGAAAATTTTAATGTGATGCGATCCTAATTGCTGGATCCCTTCGAATCCTCCCCGTGATGGTGTGGGATCCTTTTTGAGCAAATTTGAGCTCCAGTGAGCTTGAATCTAGTGACGGAAAGTAGATGGAGCCCATCTTCCTTCATGCGGGAGGGGATGAATCACGCACCATCCATTCCATGTGATTGGAATGGATACTCATGATTATTCACTAGGATTTCTCTGATTAAATCCATTAAGAGTCATGGGATTGATCTCTGTCACTCAATCTTAGATCGGATGATAGGGATAAAACCGCGTCCACTGCTGCCACATAGGCGTTGAGTCAGACGCAGTTAAGTGACCAATCCCACGATGTCATGTGAAAAGAGCACGGCATCAGCGGTCCACGTGGTGCCGACAGGATTATGATTAAATTTGACCTAATTAATAAATTTTAACCACTGAAACTTCAAAAATTTATAACAAATCATAAAAAAAATCCAAAAAATATAAATAAATACTCATTTTCATGGTATTTTAAAAGAGAATCACTTAAACTTATTTCCAATTATATTTGAATAGTAATTAAAGCTTAGTTAGGGTTTCATTTTAAATTTAATTAGCTTAATTACACCTTAATTACACAAGTAATTAATCCTAAACTTTGTGGGTTAGTTTAATGGGATGACCTCTGCCTCCCATGATTTTTTTGGGATTTATTGATTAGTTAATTAGGAAAATAGCTCATTTAAGCACTAATAACTTCTTTAATCAATTAAATGGTTAATTAACATCCTAATTAACAACAAATTAGTTAGTTAGGTTTGTTAACCTCTGTCCAATAGTGAATGGCCAAGGGGATGAGATTAGGACCCCCTTTCCTACACTTTCTCCTAAGTTCATTTCATTTGGGAAAAGAGTTAATTAATATGGACATTAATTAAGGTTTAATTAATTAATTGAATGACTTAATTAATTGAAACCTTAACCATTCTAAATCATTAACAATTTAATCAAGCTAGATCTTTAGGTGTTTAATAACCTAAAGCCATCTAAGGAAATTATGGTTAACCCACATGTGCGGGGAAACCATTAAAGTACTTAATTAAGTTCTTCATTAGGCCATTTGGTGTTTCTCATATTTACGATATGTTAATGACATAAAAGTCTACAAACACAATGATGTGTCATATTTATAGGCATGTGCCAACATTTTTAGTAAAGTACACATGCAGCATTTGGTGTTGATATGTAATGACAGGGGATATTGTGCATCAATATTAGTGATGATACTTAATAACATAACACAAGAGTTTCATACTTAGTAAAATCAATCATTGAATTATTAATTAAAGAATTTACTAAAATTAATGAATTTAATTTTAATCTAAAATTTAAGCTTCAACTTGTTGAACAATCAAACTTCACAATCATAACAAGTTTGATTTGAACTTTAATAAAATCAAGTCTAATTTAGTTACTTAAATAAGAGAAGTTAATCAAATAGAACACAATTTAAGAAATTAAAGTGAATAATATAATTTTAACTAAAACTAATTATATAATCAAACCTAAATGAATTTGATAGTAATACAATAAACATAATTGAATTTTCATTAAAATTTTAAAATAAGTGAGTTAGTAACTAAATTTAATGGAATAATAAAAAGAAATGTAATAAGACCTCAAGCTAACTTTAATTAAATCATAGAAATAAAAAATAGATCATACAAATAAAAAAGGGATTATTCTAATGTCCTTAAAATGAATAGATCCATGAGTTAAACTCTCAGAGTGGATTTTCACCCTTTGATGAAGATTTCACTCTATTAGGACTAGGGTGATAATTATACTAAGCCCTGTCCCAAGCAAAGTTTATGTTAAATTTGATTTTTAACATTTTAAAGAGTGAGATTAGAATAAGCCTTGCTTGGGACAAGGCTTAGTCTAATTAACACCCTAGTCCTAATAGAGTGAAATCTTCATCAAAGGGTGAAAATCCACTCTAAGAGTTTAACTCTTGGATCTATTCATTTTAAGGACATTAGATTAATCCCTTTTTTATTTGTATGATTTAATTAAAGTTAGCTTGAGGTCTTATTACATTTCTTGTTATTATTCCATTAAATTTAGTTATTAATTCACTTGTTTTAAAATTTTAATGAAAGTTCAATTATATTTATTGTATGCCTATCAAATTCATTTAGGGTTTGATTATATAATTAGTTCAGTTTGAGTAATTTCAATTAAGTATTTATATTCACTTTAATTTCTTAAATTGGGTTCAATTTGATTAATTTTTTTAATTAAATTCTCTTATTTAAGTAACTAAATTAGACTTTATTTAGTTAAAGTTCAAAATCAAACTTGTTATGATTGACTTAATTGAAGTTTGATTGTTAACATTCAATCGAAAGTTGAAGCTTAAATTTTAATTTGATTAGATATATTTCAAATTAAAATTAAATTCATTTAATTTTAGTCATTTATTAATAATTCAATGATTGACTAGTTTTATTAGGTTTCATTAACTCTTATGATTTATTTTAACTAAGTATGAAACTTTTCCCAATGTTGATGTTCGCCAACATCGTGGCCCATCATCACTAATAATATTAATGCACAATATCCCCTATAAGGTCATTACATATCAACACCAAATGCTGATACATGCATAATTTTCCACCGACCATCACTAAAAATGTTGACGTACATTAATGCCTATAAATATGATGCACATCATTGACACTAATACTAATGTTTGTACACTTTTTTATGTCATTGCCAATAATGTTGATGCATATCATTAAGTAAATGAGAAACACCAAATGTTTCTTAACTTTTTCATGTCGTTGCTAACAATTTAATTCATTAAGTGCTTCGAACATTAATGTTGATGTTCTCCATCATCGTGGCCCATCATCATTAATAATATTAATGCACAATATCCGCTATAAGGTCATTACATATCAACAACAAATGCTGATGCATACGTACTTTTCTAGTGACCATCATTAAAAATGTTGATGTACATTAGTGCCTATAAATATGATGCACATCATTGAAACCAATACTAATGTTTGTAGACTTTTTCTTATCATTGCCAACAATGTTGATGCATATCATTGCTTATAAGGCTGATGCATGCCATTCACACCAACACCTATGCCCGTTTGTCTTATCTCCTATTATCGATAATAGTGTCAACAACTACCGCGAGCCAAAATGCTACTAAATGTCATCAACATTAAGATTATACTTAACTTCTTGGTCTCATATCTACTCTCCATAAGATTGATCAATCAAACGACAAATGATTCTTTAAAGAAAACTCTAATGCCTTAAGTTTCTTCTAACTATCTTTAAGGAATCCATCCTTTATAATTCATGTCTACTCTTTGGTGTTAATACCTCCAACAATTTAAGTAAAGGCATCATTTGTAAACACCAATATATAGTAGTTGAATCATTTTATATGTTCCAGGCCTTATGGCTTTTTATTTTTAAGGTTGACCACACAATAACCTTTATGCATCTTGCAATGTTTCTTTTATTAATGTGTATTAAGTATTTATATGAAGCTAAGATATTAAACTATCCCACTCTATTGGAATGAATTTTCATATAAGTAATAAGTTTGATTATTAATTAAATTATAAGTGTGAAGCTTACTCCTAATGGACCAAAATCATAACTTGCATACATGATAAGCATGAATTGGTGTTATGGTGAGAGTTGGTTGTAACTCCCTTATAATTATCTTAGATTTTGCTACTTAGGAAACCATTTTTATTTAAGAAGTTGAGCAAATAAAATATAAATTAAAGCACATAAGCTTGAATGTGGTTGAGTGAAGTAAATCTTTACCTTAGTAGACTAAATTAAATGTTAGGGTTTACCAAGCACTACGAGGATCAACATAGTAGAGAGGCACTGATTTATTACCAACATTGGACTTTTAATCATGAGTTCCCTTAATGACCATTTTTAGCAATATGAGACAATGGTGTCTAGAGCCCTATTTATAAGTTTAGACCAACCCCAAGGAGTTACATAGTCAATTACATTTAATTCTATCTTTATAAAGAAAAGAATTTGTAGAAGTAACTTTTTGAGTTAGATTATCATTTATGTGATAATGTTGATCATTCCATGTAATTATGGTAAGTGCCATGAGGTAGCGTTATGATAAACACTATATGGCTAATATTTAAACTATATATTCTCTAAGTAAACTATGACCTTTATCTTAAATCTAATCGAAGGTGCTAATCTTCATCTCGAACCTAGTCCAAAGCTAATATGATTATACATTTAGTTCCCTAATTTTCTTATTGCTTTAATAGTGACACTAAGAAAATAAGTGTAATTAAAGCTGAACATGACTAACTGAATCTCTTCTGTGATAATGACACGTGTATGTCCTTTGATTCTAATACTCTACATCCTTCACCATTTCTTAAAAGAAGTTGGATGTTACTCTACCTAGTTCATCATTACTATTTCCATCTTTTTCTATTTCAATTCTTCTTTCTTTCTCCTTGCTTCCTTTAAGATTATGGAGAAGAGTACATCTCATTAGCTTGAAGTTTCAAATGAGGATCACAATGCACTCCTCTTTTCTAAGTGCAAGAGACAAAAAGCTCAGTGAAGAAGAAGAAGAAGAAGAAGAAGAAGAAGAAGAAGAAGAAGAAGAAGAAGAAGAAGAGGGTTAAGAAAGAACTAAAAGAAGTTTCTTTAGAAGGAACTTCTTCTTCACTACCTATTGTTGAATTCTCAAAGGTCGCTTGTGGTGTTTGTATTTGGAGTTGTAGGGACACCTCACAGATTTTAGAAGGTACTTATTGAATTGATTGAGTGCAGCATCACAGAATAATGTATATCATTGAAAGGTAGAGACATCACCCTACAATAGACTTAATCATCTAATAAGGACTCCTAAGATAGTGGGTCTACGTGTACCAAAAATCTTACCCCTGCTTCATATGGATGAAGTAAAATAGGGTTTATTTTATATCGAATTATTAAGTTTCCAATGGAGACAAGTCCCGATAATTAATTATATCCTAAGTAATGGGATTTTCTAAGAATACTTTCGATTAAAGTAGTTTGCTAACATTTCCAAAGATTTCAAAGTTTTGATATCAAAGGGTTGGTGATTATTAGAAAGTCAAATGGGATAGTTGAAATACAGAGAGTTCTTGGAAGATTCCAAAGAGGGTAAGTAGGAAGCACTCATGATACTAGGAAGCTTAGTGAGTGCTTCAGTTTATCGGGTAAGTAGGAAGCGCTCATGATACTAGGAAGCTTAGTGAGCACTTCAGTTTATCCTATAGTGAGGCTTTGCAAATTTAAAAGAGAAAATTATGTTTATTTTTGTTAATATTTTATTAAAAGGCTAGGACTTAGATTCTAACAATATAAGATTGTGAAAATGTATAGGACATGAAGACTTACACCTGTAGTAAACGAGAAATGGGCTACTTCTAAGCCTACATCTAAAATATTATTTCACAAGCTAAAAGCCCAGCCTAATTCTACTGGAGGAAAGGGTGATATATTTATTCTTTTTCACTAGAGAGTGTGAATCAATTTGAACTGTTATGGACTTACAGTTGCCTAGAGTGGCTACTAGCTACACCTCTTACGATTCAAAATTATAGAGGCTTATTTTATATAAATTTAAGATAGTTGAGCTATTATTTATTAAGAATGGATTTAGAATTCTAAACTCACTTCCTAAAAGACTAGATCATGATTGGTATGAAAATTATGCCCTAAACTAAATAAAATTTACAAGTTTTATTTCACTTTTGCCTCAACATTTTAGTCTCACGCTTGGGAAGATTTTATGCCTGCATGCATGATGAAATAGAGTTATGAGCTAAATTAGAGAGAAGAGGTGTTCTCCACTACAAAGGAACTATCCTCATAGGTCAAGTTATATCCCTTATCACGCAGGAGTCGAGACTCCCTATTTATAGGTAAGAAAATAATTCGTATACATGATCAAATAATATACAACCATACAACAAAGATGTTTCCAAATCTTTTATTTTTTTATTAAATTCTTAAGCTTTAGAGTGAGGTTATAAGTTATTTAAAATTTAATTAAAGTTGATTAATTAAGGTAGAAAAATTAAGTTCCAAAAGAGCATACCGCATTTAGGCTATACATTAAACAATCAAGCTTTAAGAAACCTATGAAAAGCATGTCATTTTTATTACAGAATCAAGATAAATAAGCCAAACAAACATCATCGATTAAAAGAATAAAAAGTCAGCACTCTTAGGTACCACCGCACACCCCAAAAAAGAAAAAAATATGGGTAGCTGAGCTCACCCTTATATAGCTCGGGTTACGATTAATTTACAAATAAAATAAAGTTATGGAGGTTTTTAATCTTTATCTTCATCTTAACTTCATGAATTGGATTGGCACTCTAGCTATTACAGGGCCTCCAAGTATAAACCTTCTAGTCACTACTCATCATAAACCTATAGCTCTAATTCTAAGCCTATTATAAAATTTATATTTTATAAAAATTAAATCTAATTACAACTATAAAATAAAGATTAAATGAATATACATACACACCAAGAAATTATATTTCATACATTATGGTTTAGCACCTTATCTTAGGTCACCAAGTTCACTAGTCATAATGGATTATGCTTAGGGACTTAAGCAATACCTACAAGCAAAGGCATTTAAAAGTTTTATTATTACTACGATCCCTTAAACACAATCCCCTATAGAAAACATCATTAGTCAAATGTCTCTCTTACATCTAGACTACGTATAAGTAATCCTAATATCTAGTTTAAAATATTACATCACAAAATAAAACATCAATCCATAACATAGTACCATCTTAGCCTAGGTCTAAGATTGGTAACTAAGTATTCTAAGTATGTGCTATGGCATGTGGTGTGACTAGACAAGGAGTTTAAGTTTGAATTATTCTAAGGATGAATTTTAATTTACCATTAAGGATGGTTATGGTTTAAGTGGTTAATAATTTCTTAAAGTTATTTTAGATTTCAATTTAATTTCATTTGATATCATTTTAATAATTTCTTATCGTTAAGCACATGATCATGAAGCTGTGTAAAGTTAATTAGATTCTTTTCAATACTTCAGTTGCACATTTTCTTTTATTAAGATCATAAGGCTTCTTTTCACTTATGCAGCTTTATTCTAATTAGTTTCTATCTTTGCATTCTAAATCCTATAATTTTTTGCAGTCCAAACCCATCTCCTACATGCCGTAAAGTCATCTGTCCATCCTGTCACTTAAAAAAAGAAAAAAAATCCTAAATGTAATCGAATGGCAGCAGCCCACTAGCGGGGACTTTCTTAGTTCCGCCTCCCTTCTCCGCACACAGAGATCGAAGCTCCAAAGGTCCTCTACATTGTGCTACAGCTCGACGTTCTCCCTACCCTGTCTGCATCTACAGAGCCGATCTTGCTGTCAAAGAGATAACAACTCCATTCACCCCTTCGTTCGTCCCTCTTGAGCCCAAACTGAAGCCCCTTCTAGACCGTATATGGCAATGAAGCACTTCAAACGGACTTCTTCCCTGCCTACGTTGTACACGCGATTGAAGATAGCACTGGCTAGGCGCACGGGAATGAAATCCCTCCCGTCCGTCTGTCATTGATGCAAGCCGACTGCTCTAGTCTCAAACTCGCTTCTCAATCCGTCTCAGCTCATCTTCCTCTTCCTTACTCGACGCTCCAAGAAATGTTGGCTATTTCAAACATAGGCGATTCTCTAATTCTCTTAGAGCCATGGAGAGTTAGAAATCTACCGCTGATCACATGGCTTCCCTTGATCTATCAGTGAGTCTCAGGGCTCAAAGACTATGGCCATCACCGACAAGGCCACTGCGCTTGTCCAGGCTGGTGTCCCTATCATACATCTTGCCACTGGAGAGCTCGATTTTGACACCCCTGTTGTTATGACTGAGGTTGGAATCAATGTGATTCACGAGGGCTACACGAGGTATACTCCAAATGCTAGGACTCTTGAACTCAGAGAAGCAATTTGACGTAAGCTAGAAGGGGAGAATAGTTTGACTTATAAGCCTGATGAGATCTTGGTTAGTAATAGAGTGAAGTAGTGTATCATGCAAGCTGTGCTGTGTGTTTGTTCGCCAGGACATGAGGTTATAATTCTAGCACCATTCTGGGTTAGCTACCCCAAGATGGCTCAGCTAGCTGATGCAACTCCACTTATTATTCCTGCAGACATATCAAATAATTTTCTCTTGAAACCAAGAGATCTTACCTGGAAATGTAATGAGAAATTAAGGCTGCTCATTCTTTTCTCACCATCCAATCTGACAAGATCAATTTATAATAAAGAACTGCTTGAGGAGATAGTTAATATTATTAGAAAGAATCCTAGGCTTCTGGTTTTGTCTGATGAGATATACAAGCATATGATTTACCCCCCAAAAAAGCACACAAGTTTTGCTTTATTGCTTGACATGTGAGAAGATACAAAGCCAGTCTACAACTAGCAGGGCTTGCAGCTCTTAGCATGGGCTATGCTGGTGGTGGAGCTATTTCCTCCATGATTAAAGCTTTCCAGAAATGACGAGACTTCCTCGTTAAAAGCTTCAAGGAATTAGATGGTGTTAAGATATTAGAACCTCAGGGTGCTTTATATCTTTTCATTGATTTAAGCTCTTATTATGGAACTGATGTTGAAGGATTCAGCATTATCAACAAGTCAGAATCCCTTTGTAGATTTCTTTTGGGCAAAACATAGGTTGCTCTTGTTCCAGGAGACCCATTTGGTGACAATAAGTGCATAAGGATCTCTTACGCAACATCACTTACAAGGCTCAAGGATGTAGTAAGTAAGATAAAAGAGGCTTTGCTCACTCTACGACGTCTAATACCTGTTTGAACGTAAAAGAAACAAAGAGAGATGAAAGAATATACATATATACTCTTTTCATGTAGGTACTTGAAAACCTCATTATGCTCAGTAGAGCTTATGAGTTTGAAGACCATGACCGTAGTGTCGTAAGACAATTTGTTATCTCGGTAGAGCGACGGAAGGTCGAATATCCGATCCCCTGCAGTGGGGGAAGGCGGAAGGTTGTCAAAAATTTTTATTGACAGAGGAGTTAATTAATTTAACGTAAAATAAACTCTAAGCTCAAAATTAAAATTTGAGTTAAAATTATAGCTGTTTAAAGACCACGTTATGCTCAATAAAGCTAACGGGTAGAAGACCACGATTGTAGTGCCATAAGACACTGGCCCTTATGCTTGGTAGAGCTAACGGGAAAGTCGAATAGCTCTCGATGTAGCCCCCTATGAGAGGACGATGTCGGGAGGCTACCAAAATTTAGCCTACTACGAAGCTTAAGCATGATTAAATAAGAAGTATTAATAAGCTTAAATTGCACTTAAATGAAAATGATAAATTAAAGAATAAATCTACATATAAAATTCTAAAAGTCTTTAAATAAGAATGATCTTATAGGGGACTTGACGACTTGTTAACGATCATAAATAGGAATTTTAATGAACTTGAGGATTTGTCTCCTAATAAGAGCAAAATTCAGGTAAAACTTTCGGTGATCTTGATAGTTGCTTACGAGCACAAACAAAACTTATGGATTGTGCTATATGCCACATCAAATGAACTGTTCAGAGCAAAAAGAATTTGAATGAGACTTGTGATGAGCCTTTGAGCTTCTCAGTGATCACGAGCTAAGTTTCGTTTAAACTTAAAGAACTAAATGAGCTATGGACTAAATGCAAACAAATGAATTTTAATCTAAATAATTGAACAAGAGCTGAAACATCTTACGCCATCGGATCTGCACCATATTAATGCTAGCAGACAGATGGTGTTGGCTTAAATTCTAAATAGACTTTAAATGTATTAATTTTGCATAAATTATGGAGCCCATTATCACTCAATTTAAGTGTTTCAGAACTTATGCAATCATTTGAAAGAGATGAATTCTTGTATAAAATATAAAGCAATCTTCAATTCAGTGTGATCTTTCTAAAATTCGTACAAGTATTCTAAATTAATTTGCATGGGCCCCAACACAGCGCTGGATGAATAAATTTAATGTCTGAGGATGCTGTGTGGGTTGATTCCCAGTTTGATCCTTGGACACAGGCCAAGTTAACTAACCTAAAAAATCTAATAATAATATTATTAAAAAGTTTAACTTGGTGAAATATCTCAGAAGCTTAATTTAAATGCCTAAATGAAAATCATCAATCAAAAATTAAAGCAAACTCCACTCAACTGATCTTCCATAATTGTTTGTTGAAGGTGATAAATTAAAAAAACTCTAGCTCGCAAAGGAGCTAATGTCAAATCAAGTATATTTCTATATTCATACTCAAATAATATCTTGCTAGTAAGGACATGGCATGTGCCCTATGACCGCATGGTTTGGCCAATAGACTCTACATATGATGCAGTTACGACCAGAGTCCTCTGACCGAGTGGTCGCTGCCAAATGACACCATTATATTACGGTCACGACTGTAGCCCGTATGTTCTCCAATGGCTCCGCCCTTTGAGATGTGAATCATAGGGTGCACCTGATAGGGCAAAAAGCCCTTTGTTAGCAAAGGTGGACTTAAAATTATCTCCTTAGACAAACACCACCTCAGGTCTATAAGGTTTCCTTAGACGATGCAACCCATGGTTGTTGATAAGGATCATTCAGTCAGGTTTGGCTGACTACCTCCTCTGACTAAGTAGACTAGGGATCATGAGAGCCCGGGATGACGAAATCATAGGATCTAAATCGAGCGCGTCATCGTTTCCCCAACCATTCGCTTTAAGTTTAAAAGTTGATAAATTTCATAAATCTAAATTCTAAAAAACCACATGTTGCTACTATACACTAAGCAATTAGTGACTTAATGACTAGCCTTAATCAAAAGTTCTCTCTTAGCATTGAGAGGGGTAATTAACTATAAGCACTTGCACTTATAGGAAACCTAGAACTAGATCTAAAGTCCTCATAAAATGAGGGCAAAATCTCTAGGTAGTGTCTTATCTACTATTCCATTTGCCTTCTAAAAATTTCATTGACACATGAATCAAACTCTCTTCATCGAAAGGTCGGTGAAAATTTTCAAAGCCCACAGATTTCTGGAAACTCCACTAGCGATAGGTTCCTCTTTCCATCTTCGGCTAGTCAAATTTGAGCTATAGTAATAATGGAGCATGATAAAAGCTAAAATTTGAAATTAATCATCAAAGAAATTAAATTTAAATGAATCATCTCCTTATGTCTAATGTACTTATTATCTATATCAATTTTCTCTATTGTATATCTGCACTATGAAAGTGTGGGGTGATACATCAATTATTGATTACTAATACCCATCTTTCATTTATGAAGATGGATCTTCAGAATACACCGTTCACCATGCTTGTGAATGCGACCACTATGATAGTTGAACCTTTTGCGCAAGGCTGACATGATACTGAAGCTTCCTCTTCTGGAGAAAAAAGACAAAGAATGAGTAGAAATGCTAAATTGCGAACTCAGTAGTTGCTTCCTGAATCGCCAGCTATGCGACCAGACTTGATGCTAGAAGTGAGTGTTCTCACCTACAATAAGTTTAAAAATTTTACGAGAGTTAAAAGGAACGACTCTCTTGGTGATATCAAGCAATCATTAGGAGGCGTGACTAAGCTCCAACCCAAAGGAGGCATCCCAAGACTCGTCCTCTGAGTGCAGTCTTTGACGCTATCAAAGAGAAGGTCTTATGAAGAAAAAAAATATAAGGACTGATTATTAAAGAAAATGATAAAGCTTCACTAAAAAGGCTACACTCAATGAGTAATGCTCAAGACCATCCTAAGTAATTCCTACACGGTGAACATCAGGGTGTGACACCTGAACAACATGTTCAAAAATCCACTACTGAAAGGTCCCGGTAGAAAGAAAAATAAATATAGAGGCTGAAGCCTAGAGAAGAACTTCATCTGGAAGTAAGCTAACCCAAAGGCAGCAAAAAAAGAGAAATGCTAAATTGCGTGCTCAATAACCATTGTTCAAGCAAAGAATTGTACAATCAGCTATGAAACCATAAGCGAGTGTTCCAACCCATAACAAATTTAACTGCCTAAGATGGATAAAGCAGAACAGCTCTATTGGTCAAATCAAATAGTCCTTATGGACCCGACAACGTCAAGTTCCAACTTCTTCAGTGAGAAAACTCGAAACTGTATATGCAAGTGCATCGAGTTCTCAAAGTTGCTAAGGAGAAATTTTTGATGAAAAGAAAATATCAACATCTTATTATCAGGGAGGCTAGAGTTGCTCCTCTAAAGAGACCTCCTCCTACAACCCCACAAGATTTCAACCAATTCAAGTCCAACACGGTGATCATCGAGGCATGACACTTGGATCACAAGTCCAAGTATCTGCCTCTAAAAGGTCCCGATATAAAGAAAAAAAGAGTTTAGAGGCTAAATCCTCAAAAATAAATTGTTTTGGAGAAAGACAGGTCATAACATCTAGTGTAAATGCTCAAGATTTCACCACTAATATAAGTCACTAAGAATGGGTACTAAGAAAAAAGTTCTTGTGATGAAGTTCATAGTGGTCGACATCTTAGAGAATCCACTGCATGATCCCATCACCAACCAGCTCCAAATCTTCTAAAGGAGGTCAGCTTCGATCACAGTCCTCCAATTGAAGGAATTTCTATTCCATACCCTGAACCAGAAGTTCATTAGAGGTGTTGATCAGAGATTCATGTCCAAGAGGAAGAAGTTGATGAAGAAGGACACTCCTTTCAAATAGGATAAAGAATGTCAAGAGACTTTTGACAGTGCTAAGAAGTATCTATTGAACCCGCCCATTCTCGCAGCATCAATCCTAGGAAGGCCCTCATCTTATACATAGTGGCACTGAAAAAATCTCTAGTGCATTATTTGCACAGCATAATGAAGAGGGAAAGGAGAATGCCCTAAACTACACCAATTGAAAGCTAATAGGAGTGGAAATGCAATACTCTCCAATCGAGAAGCATTATTTGGCTCTAATTTTTGTTGTACAAAAGCTTCATCATTACATGTTATCTCATAAAATTACTCTCATTTCAAGGATCGATCCACTAAAGTTGTTGATGACAAGACCAGCGTTAACAGGCCACTTGGCACGATGGGATGTTCTTATGCTACAATTTGACATCATATGTGTTCCCCAGAAAGTGATGAAGGGAAAAATTTTGGTAGACTTCCTTACTACACACTCTATTCTGACAGATTCATCACTTAATGTTGATCTTCCTGATGAGAAAATCATGCATATATATGAAAAGGAAAAGAAGCAAATGTGAGAATTGTATTTTGGTGAAGCTTCATCTATCAAATACACTCAACCCTCAAATCTTTCAAAAGCTCGAGCTGGCATTGGCCTCATCTTAATCACGCCATAAAGTGGTATAATAAGGCACTCCTACCAATTGACTGAGCCACAAACCAACAACAAAGCAAAATATGAAGCATTTGTTGCAGGTCTAGAGGAAGTCATCTCCATAGGAGTTCAAAATCTATTAGTTTATGATGATTCTTAGCTCATCATTAATCAAGTGCAGTGTATTTATAAAATCAACAAGCTTGAATTGGCTCACTACCACAAATGAGTTCTCGAGTTTACGAAGCAAATTTCAAATGTCATTTTAACTTGGGTCTCTCGAGCTAGAAATAGTAAAGCTTATTTCCTGGCTAAGCTAGCTAAAGAAATGGAGAGTATGAATGATGATGATTATGTGCTAATTAGTGTTTGCACTTGTCAGGTCATAGAGCTAGTAAACCTAAAATCCTTGCTGGAAGAGGGATCATCAAATGCAAGCCAGTAGGATGCAACTCATGTTGCTTCTCACAGTCTCTTACTAGGTACTTCTTATAGGCAACAAGACAAGCCTCAAACTATTCAGGAGAAAAGATCTCAATCTAAGGAAGTGCCAAAGCCAAGAGATGAAATCCTTATAGTAGAAGAGAAGGAAGATTGGAAACAACCCTTCGTTTACTATTTTAAGGAAGGCAAACTGCCAAGCAATAAGTCGATGGCTGCACAACTCGAGAAAATACTTTGACTATTTGCTTATGTTTGCAATACCCTCTATCATAGATCCTTTGAGCAAATGAGGCTACAATGTTTGGGAATAAAAAGTCAACAAAGTGATTGTTGAGATCCACAAATGACTTTGTGACGCACACCAATCAAGTCCCAAAATGGGTTTCAAAATCAAAAGAATGGGATACTACTGACCATTTATGGTAAAGGATTATATTGATCATGCCAAAAGATTCCATGAATGTCAAGTCCATGGTAACATTGTTTTTTAGCCCCCAAATTCGTTGCACCAGACAATAGCATCTTGGCCATTTGAGTACTGGGAGACAGACGTAATTAGACCGATCGATCCACCATCATCAGCTGGCCATCGCTTCATCTTAGTTGCCACTGATTATTTCTCAAAGTGGGTTGAAGTTATTTCATTCAAAGAAGTCTCAGCTAAGAAGGATTGATTGGCGATACTCGTCGATTTATAACCTGAGAACAAATGGCTTGGTCGATGCCTTCAACAAAACACTAGTCAAGCTACTTAAATAATTCTCACAAGAAATAAAAGGGAGTGGCATACCAAACTCATGGAAGCATTATGGGCTTACCGCACAACCTACAGCACTCCCACAAAATTCACTCCTTATGCACTAGTATTTAAGGCTGAAGCAGTTCTACCACTCGAAGTTGAACTACCTTCGCTCTAAGTAATCATTCAACATGATCTTACACAAGATGAGAATGTCTGTCTACAGATGGAAGAGCTTGATGTGCTTGACAAAGTTAGGTTCCAAGCTTAGCAAAATTTAGAAGTATACCAAGTGAGGATGTCCAAAGCATTCGATCATACGATGCTTCTTCAAACTTTTCAAGGAGAATTAGTCTTGGTTCTGAGAAGACCAATTATTCCTCACCATTAATACATGTGTAAGTTTTACTTGAAAATTCTCTTGTAATACAAGGTTGCATTTTTGAGATAAACAGAAATCTCTCTATCAGACATAAGGCATTTTTAAAATTTTATAGAAAAATGTTAGGCATTCATTATAAGACAAGGGGCCTCCTTTTGTATTTGGATTGACATCACACCTAAGACCGAGATCCTCATATACATGTTCAAATTATGTATTCAAAGTTCTCAAGTCTCAAAGTCTTACTAACCAAAAAAAAATTTTCAAGTCTACAAACTGTAACAAACCAAGTTGGAGACACATCATCCCTCTATACATCAAATCTAAGGCCCGAGTTGGTGCATAAGGTCAGACTCAACATGCCCAAATATGGCCAAGTCATTGACAGATCATCTTACTCAACATGCCATAAAGGCTGTAGTAAGAGATCTCCCATCTCATTAGCCCAATGATAAAATCATCCATCAATTGCTCAAGTCCAAGACTCAAGTGGGTGCATATGGTCAGACTCAACACACCCAAATATGGCCAAGTCGCTGACAGGTTCACTTACTCAACATGCCACAAAGGCCATAGTAAGGGATTCTTCTACTTCATTAGTTCAAAGGCAAGAGCATTCACATCTCCAAATCCTCTAACTTGGTGAGTTCAAGTGGCCCAGATTGGGAGATCATCTCTAATGGTCGTAAGGTCATCTCCAAAATTCAACATAATATCCTTACTTGAGAAGGCACTAAGCCGAGTTTGTTATCAATGAAAAATGTAAAATTTTAATTCCTTTAACAAGTCTATTGAGTAGAAAGCAAAGATCGTAGTAAATTTTTCTTCAGCAAGTCTAACCAAGCATAAGAGACTGAAGAAGTCATCCCAATGTTCATACAAAGTCAAAGGCTGAACTAAGCGAGTCATGCCATCAACATGTCTATTATGCATGAAGCGTAGGATTGATGACTCTTTTCCATTGACCCAACACAAGCTTTAAGGGTCAGGTCATCTGCTGGCATCCTTCTATAAACCCACAAAAGCAGAAAGCTAGGGCAGAAGGTAAGTTGTTATCGCATGACAAGTCTTCAAGACAACTCAGGAAATTCCTTCGCCAAATCTGTCAAGACATAAAGCCAGGATAGAAGGAAATATGAACCACATAATCTTGAGATTAAATCTTTAACAAGTCCGTCAAAGCACAAAGCATAAGATCGAAGATGCTCTCAACTCGCCAACAAGTCATCAACTCCATCAAGTCCACTAAGGCATAAAGCCAGGACAGGAGGAAAATACAAATTTCAAATTTTGAGATGATGTCCTCAACAAGTTCGTCAAAGCACAAAGTATAGGGCCAAAGATGTTCTCATCTCAGCAACAAATCATCAACTCCATTAAGTCCACAAAGGCACAAAGCCAGGATGAAAAAAAAAATACAAATTTCAAACTCTTAGAAGGAAGTCTTCAACAAATCAGAGAGCATAAAGAATATAACCAAAGACATTCCAAATTCTCTCAATAGTTACTATGAAAGCTCCCCTATTAGACAGAGGAAAATTTTTATATATTTGTCTAAGTTAACATCATGATTCAAGCTGAGATCCTTAGATAGGCTCTTGCAAGAACAAAAGAATCCACTTTAGTGTGCGAAAAGATAGCCGTAAATATTAAAAGTTTGTCTCCTAGATTTATCAAATTATGAAGATCAAGTTAGAAGAACTTCCAATTTTGGAAGCTTCAATCAACTAAGTTGGAAAAACCACAACCTCTACATCTTCGACTCTAGGACGCAGATGGGTTCTAAAAGTTGAACTCAACAAGTCCATAAATGGCATAGTTGTTGATGCTCTCCTCACTCAACAATCCGTAAGAAAAGGCCGTAGTGAAAGAGCCCCCATTCTTTTGTCTATTGATAAAACCACCAATCCATCATAGCTTAAGTAGAAGACTTGAGTTGGTTCTAAAGGTCAGACTCAATAATCCTACAAAAGTCCAAGTTGCTGATACTCTCCTCACTCAACAAGTTATAAGAAAAGGCCGCAATGAAAAAGCCCCTCCTCTCCAGTAAAATGATGATAGCTGTTCAATCTCAAATCAAATTAAGCTTAGTGACTACAAGTAACCAGAATCCAAGAGATCTTTCTAATTGATTGATGAACCAAGATGATCTGAGAAAACAACTCCCAATTTAGAGCAGCCTCAAATCAATTTTTATATTGCCTACAAGGTGATATTTCAATCTCTTTTCAAATGATTTGATTAAGCACAAAGAACAGATCAAAATTGATTTCCTCATCAAGTCCGCCAAAGAAAAAAACACAAGACCGAGGAACCAATTACATAGTTCATACAAAGCCAATGACCGAACTAAAAGGATTTCATGGTTATTCAATATGTTAAAGTACTCATTGCTGGATTGATAACTCAACATTATAGATCTAATATAAGCTAAAAGGATGGATCATCTATATGCGCCCTTCAACGAGTCCAACAAAGCAGTAAGCATAGGATTGAAGATATACATGCACTTCTTGACAAGTTAATATGGACAAAGCTGGTCAATCCTTCATCAAGTCCGTCAAGCTTAAAGTTAGGACAAAATGAATTTCAAATCTCAAAGAAAATAAACTAATTCCTCCATCCAACTCGGTCAAGCATGAAGCTAAGGTTAGAGAAAATCCAAATCTATAAAGACACAAAAGAAAGGGATCTTCAGTAAACCCATTGAAATAAAGAGTAGATGGTGGGAGAAGCTTTTATCAGACAAGTCAATCAGGACAAATCGATCAATCATGTCATTTAGCTCGTCCAAACACAAGGCATCATACTAATGACAAATCCTATCAAAACTCCATAAGCTATCGAAATCGAAGCTAAAGTAATTCAAGATTCATGACCAACTCAAAGGGTCAACTAGTTTTCAACAAACATGACTAGCTCCATGTGTGAATCATACTTGGTGGGGGCATTTATTGACCTCCACATAAATTACACAAGTTAAATAGAGCAAGCATGATTAATTCGACGGGCTTCAAATGTAATATCATGCAAATCAAAGCTAAAATACATTGGACATCATTGAAATTGCTCGAAATGATCTCCAATTGACGAATGGACTTTGTCATTGCATTTAGAATGTCAAAATTAATTGAAATATAAATATTGCACAATCTAATGATCAACTGATCAAGAGATTGAGCCATCAATGCGCATATGCACATATCGAGGTCGGGAAGCCGCGATGATGCCCAAACAACCTCCGTTCACAAAATTGATCACGTCATTAGCATTAAAATATCAAAATTTATCAAATAAGCCTGTATGTGCAAATATCGAGTGATCCGAAGTGATAATGCATATTTTTAAGTTGAAATTGATTCAATTCGACGCCAAAATTAACCAAACAACCTACGATCACAAAAGCAAAAATCATTGATGAGTTTAGGACATTGAAAATAGATATCAAAGTTGCTTAGTTCTTGCAAAAAAAAAGAGAGAAATTTACAAAAATTTTAATATGCAAGGAAACAACATGAAAATCAATGCATATAAATGATCAATCTTGTGAGGGGATATATTAAAGGCAAAAGTGAGAGAATTTAAATCAATTAACTTGCAATTAAATTAAGTTTAAATTGAGAGTAAATTATATATATAATTTTCATAATTAAACCCTCGCAAAGTAATAGCTCAAATTCTATTAAATAAAAAAATTGGAATTGAAGTTTTAACCTCTCTAATTGAATTAATAAATCATTTAATATCTTATGTCACTTATCATTAAGCAGACAATCATGAAGCTATGTAAAGTTAATTAGATTCTTTTTCAATACTTGAGTTGAACATTTTCTTTTATTAAGATCATAAGGCTTCTTTCCACTTATGCAGCTAGAAATCTTCCATCTGTAACGAGACAATTATTCTAATTAGTTTCTATCATTATTTTCTAAATTCTGCAACTTTTTGCAGTCCAAACCCATCTCCTGCATGCCGTAAAGTCATCTGCCCATCCCGTCATGTAAAAAAAAAAAACCTAAATGTAATCTATTGGCAGCAGCCCACTAACGGGGACTTAGTTCCACCTCCCTGACTTCTGCACAGATAAAGATCGAAGCTCCAAAGCTCCTCCACACTGTGCTACAGCTCATTGTTCTCCCTACCCCACATGCATCTCCTGTAGATCCGATCTTGCAGTCAAAGAGATAGCAACTTCATTTGCCCCTCCGTCCGTCCCTCTTAAGCCCAAACTAAAGCCCCTTCTCGTCCATTTATGGCAAGGAAGCACTTCGAATGGACTCCCTCCTTGCCTACGTTCTGCACGTGATCAAAGCCAGCACTGGCTAGCCACATAGGATTGAAATCCCTCCCGTCCATTCGTCACTGATGCAAGCTGACTGCTCTAGTCCTGAACTCGCTCCTCGATCCATCTCAGCTCATCTTCCTCTTCCTTATTCGACGTTCCAAGAATTGTTGGCTATTTCAAACATTGGTGATTCTCTAGTTTGCTCAGAGTCATGGCAAGTTTGGAATCTACCACTGATCACATGGATTCGCTTGATCTATCAGTGAGTCCTAGGGCAAACACTGTGAAACCCTCTAAGACTATGGCCATCACCGACTAGGCCACTGTGCTTGTCCAGGCTGGTGTCCCCGTCATACGTCTTGCCGCCGGAGAGCTCGATTTTGACACCCTTGTTGTTATCACTGAGGTTGGCATCAATGCGATTCACGAGGGCTACACGAGGTATACTCCAAATGCTGGGACTCTTGGACTCAAAAAAGCAATTTGTCGTAAGCTGGAAGGGAAGAATAATTTGACTTATAAGCCTGATGAGATCATGGTCATCAATGGAGTGAAGCAGTGTATCATGCAAGTTGTGCTAGGTGTTTGTTCGCTAGGAGATGAGGTTATAATTCCAGCACCATTATGGGTTAGCTACCTTGAGATAGCTCGGCTAGCTGATGCAACTCCACTTATTATTCCTGCAGACATATCAGTTAATTTTCTCTTGAAACTAATATATCTTACCTGGAAACTTAATGAGAAATCAGGGCTGCTCATTCTTTGCTCACCATCCAATATGACAGGATCAATTTATAATAAAGAACTGCTTGAGAAGATAGCTGATATTGTTAGAAAGCTTCTTAAGCTCCTGGTTTTGTCTGATGAGATATACGAGCATATGATTTACTACCCAGCAAAGCACACAAGTTTTGCTTCATTGCTTGACATATGGGAAGATACAAGGCCATTCTACGTCTAGCACTAGCAGCATTTCACAGAAAGCAGGGCTTGCAGCTCTTAGCATTGGCTATGCTGGTGGTGGAGCTATTTCTGCCATGGTTAAAGCTTTAAAGAAATGACTAGACTTCCACGTTAAAAGCTTCAAGGAATTAGATTGTGTTAACATATCAGAACCTCAGGGAGCTTTCTATCTTTTCATTGATTTAAGCTCTTATTATGGAACTGATGTTGAAGGATTTGACATTATCAACAACTTAGAATCCCTTTGCAGATTTCTTTTGGACAAGGCACAGGTTGCTCTTGTTCCAGGAGACCCATTTGGTGATAATAAGTGCATAAGGATCTCTTACGCAAGATCACTTGCAAGGCTTAAGGATGTAGTAAGTAAGATAAAAGAGGCTTTGCTCTCTCTATAGCGTCCAATACCTGTTTGAAAGCAAAGGAAATGAAGAGAGATGAAAGAATATACATATATAGTCTTTTCATCCAGGTACTTGAAGACCTCATTATGCTGAATAAAGCTAATGGATTTGAAGACCACGACCGTAGTGCTGCCAGACACTGACCGTTATGCTCAGTAGAGTTGACGTGAATGTCAAATAGTCCCCGATGCAGCCCCCTATGTGGGGAAGATGCCGAGAGGCTGCCGAAATTTGGACTGACAAAAGACTTAATTAATTTAACAGAAAATGAACTTTAAGCTCAAAATTAAATCTGAATTGAAATTGCAGGTGTTTGAAGACCGTTATGCTAAAGCGGGTAGAATGACAACCGTGAATATTGTAAGACATTAACATGCTTTAGAGGCTGGAAGGTCAAATAGTTCTCGATCGACTATGGGACAACGCTGGGAGGCTACCAAAATTTGGACTATCATGAAGCTTAAGCATGATTAAATAAGAAGTATTATTAGCTTAGATTGACCTTAAATGAAAATGATAAATTAAAGATTAAATCTACATATAAAATTCTAAAATTCTTTAAATGAGAATGATCTTATATGGGACTTGATGACTTATTGACGATCATAAATAGGACTTTTAATGAACTTGAGGGTTTGTCTCCTAACAAGAACAAAATTGAAGTAAAGCTTCCGGTAATCTTGATAGTTGCTTATGAGCGCAAATAAAACTTATGGATTGTGCTATATGCCACATCAAACGAATCTTTCAGAACAAAAATAATTTGAATGGGACTTGTGATGAGCTTACGAGCTTCTCAGCGATCACGAGCTAAGTTTTATTGAAACTTAAAGAACTTAATGAGCTATGAACTAAATGCAAATAAATGAATATATATCTAAATAATTGAATAAGAGCTGAAACATCTTACGCCACCGAATCTGCACCGCATTAATTTGATATGTCCAAAATTTGTACAAGTATTCTAAATTAACCCCCTTGGGCCTTAACACAGTGCTAAATGGATAAATTTAATGTCTAAGGATGCTGCACGGGTTGATTCCCGGTTTGGTTCTAGGATCGGGTCTGGGTTAACAAAACCTAATAATCTAATAATAATATTATAAAATATTTTAACTTAGTGAAATATCTGAGAAGCTTAATTTAAACGCCTAAATGAAAATCATCAATCAAAACTTAAAGCAAACTCCACTCAACTTACTTTCCGCAATTGTTTGTTGAAGGTGACAAATTAAGATAACTCTAGCTCACAAAGGAGCCAATGTCAAATCTAGTGTATTTCTATATTCACACACAAATAATCTCATGTTAGTAAGGACATGGCCCGTGTCCTTTGACCATGTATTTTGGCCAATAGGCTCCACATATGATGCGGTTACGACCAAAGTCCTCTGACCGGGTGGTCGCCACCAAATGACATCATTATATTACAGTCACGATTGTAGCCCGTATATTCCCCAATGATCCATGCTTTGAGATGTGAATCATAGGGTGCACCTGATAAGGCAAAAAACCCTCTATTCGCTAAGGTGGACCTAAAATTGTCTCCTTAGATGAATACTACCCCAGGTCTACAAGGTTCCCTTGGACGACACAACCCATGACTATTGATAAGGAACCTTCGGTCAGGTTGGGTCGACTACCTTCTCTAACTAAATAGACTAGGGACCACGACAACGCGGGATGACGGAACCATGGGATCTAGATCGGGCGCATCATCGTTCCCCCAACCATCCGCTTTAAGTTTAAAAGAAGATTAATTTTATAAATCCAAATTCTAAAACTCCACGTGTTGTTACTATACACTAAGCAATTAGTGACATAATGACTAGCCTTAATTCAAAGTTGTCTCTTAGCATTGAGAGGGGTAATTAACTATAGGTGCTTGCGCTTATTAGAAACCTGGAATCAGATCTAAAGTCCTCACAAAATGAGGGTGAAATATCTGGGTAGTGTCTTATCTACTATTCCATCTAGCTTTTGAAAATTTCACTGACACATGAATCAAACTCTCTTCATCGAGAGGTCAGTGGTGAATTTTCGGAGCCCACAGTGCTCCAAAGATATCCAGACTATATACTTGTTAATTCATATGCACATACATGTATAAAGATATATGGATGAGTTATGAAGATTTTTAAGAAGATTAAACACACACACACACACACACACACACACACACACACACACACATATATATATATGAAAATAATTTAATCTTACCATGTATTTTACTACAAACATTGAGGTATGTGTCATTATTAGACCAGATAAGTGAGGTAATCAAATACTTATTTGAGACTACTTAAAGTCTCATGTTCTCGGAATGTCGAGACTATATACCTTCCAAGTATGTAGATCATACATATATGATTAGCTTTAAATTTTAATTATTTATGTTACTTTAGATTTACATTAATAAATATCATAGGTCTATTAAAAAAATAATTTGAGATTTACTAGTGATAATAGCCACACTATTAATCCAAAGCATACAATTAAATATAATTTTTTTTATTTATTTGAAATACAAATGCATGAAACATATGAAATACAAATTTATAATAAATGATTGAAGCAAAGTAATTAAATATTACTAAATAACTCATTTGGAATCATTAACTCCTAAGATCATTCATATTAAGGTAATCACAATTAAGCTTAATTAATTTCATTAAGATTTAATTTTGTAATTTGACATATTTAATCCTAATTAGGAGACAAAATATTTAAAATTAACTCTTGACCCACTTATGTTCATTAAGTGATTTTTATGAATTCATTAGGGTTAATTAATTATTTTATCCAATTAAGATCAAAAGAGCCCAAAAATTAGGGAAAATTATTAAACATAGATAAATGTGAAATAAAAATGTTCTAAAAGTTTTAATGTAATTTGGCTTATAATTATGGGTTAATTGAAGAAATAGAAAAAAAAAATTCAAACTTACCAATTACTCTCAAAATACCCTAAACCATTGGGGATTTTGATTTTATTGAAACCTATTTGGTAGTTGAGCACAAAAAGAGGTTGGTCAAAATTTTTGGAGAACTATGCTAATTATTATAATTTTTTTAAAATTTTAGGATAATTAATGATTTATTTAATTAATAAATGCTCCTTAATGGTTAATTTGAAAACTAATTAATATCAAATGTCCTAATTTATTTCTTTCACCACCATTACAATTCTAAAACATATTTAAGCTCCCATAATTATTTTTATAATTTTCATAATTTTATTTATTTATTAAATACATAAAATGCCTATTTAGGGTTTGAGATTTTGGATTTTCCAAATTACCTAACTAATTGACTTGAAATAATTATGGGAGGTAGAGGTCATCTCATAGAACAATCAACTTAAATTTCATGTAAAGTAGCTAAATATTTAAGGCATAATTACACTAATAAGAAAAATGTCAAACTTTAATTAGTCACTATACACATAATAAAATTTGGGAATTTTATTTTTTCTAGATTCTCCTCCGTCAAAGCTTTCCCTCATCAATTTATTTATAATTTTAGATTTTTTATAATTAGTTATAAATTTTTGAAGTTTTGGCCATTTAAATTAATTTTTAAATCTATTTAAATGATTTATACAGTTGTGCATGTTAGCTCTGACATGATAGCACTTTGCACATGGAGATGCATGATTCATTATTTAAAACGTCTCGCATGGTGGCTGACTTGGTGGTGGTTGATGTAATTTCATCTCAATCATTCGATCATGGATAAAATGGCTGAGATTAATCCCATAAATTGAATATGATTAAATCAAAATTTCTAACATGTTTAATAACAGTTGTCCGTTATAATCATGTAGATCGAATGGTGGATGACCCATCGTCAACCTCTCATGAGAGATGAACACCCTTCATCTTTTGTCATTCGATCTAAGCTCACTAGAGCTCGTTTGATGGTGAAAATGACTCCAAAATGATCAAGAAATGCATCTAAAGGGAATCCTACTGCTTGATTCTCATTAAATGCAAAAATCTTTCACAAAAGACCAAACATCCTACAATTTTCTATGGTTTGCTAGAATTTACTTCACTAGATCTCAAGACCAGCGGTCCAACAATTGAGGTAGCTTCACCTTGAAGAAGAGAAACCTTGCTGAAAAAATCACGAGCTGCCTCCCCACTAATCGCTCTATGGACCATGTCCCGCCACGAACCTTATTGGAGCTGGTCTTGGAGTGCCTTCTAGTGCTCGAAGTAAACATTTTTTGATTTGTTTCATTTTGTTTAACTTAGAAAAGCTGTGAGAGAATTTAATTTAAATTTGGTGGAGTTTAAGTTGGACGTGGAGAGTGCTCGGGTAGAGGGAGGAGTTGGTCTCATCGGTGACTGAGTGCATGGGGAACTCTAAGAACTTGGGGAATTGAGGGTCATGCTGTGAAGGTGTGTATGAACTCTAAATGACGAAAGAGGTGCATACTCTCCTCCCTAAGTGAACCAACCAAAATGACTGGCTCTGTCATGGCAACTGGATTGGTAGTGGGGGTGGTCAATGAATGGCATGGGATTGGTGAGGTGGATGTTCCCTAATGATTGGTGGAGTTTGAATGCTAAAGGAGAGAGGGATAACCCATGGGGATTGGACCAAAGATCGGCCAAGGTGAGCTTGAGCTCTCATTGGTCAATGGTTGAGCCCAACTACTTTGGGCTATGTCTAGTCAGTATGAGTAAGCTCAAGGCATGCTAAGGTGGTTATCCAAAGTAAAGGGAAGGGTTGGACCTTCCTATTTTGAGTTTTTTGTACCATGTGGGTGGCTTAGTTCACTTTATTTAGGTTGAATCAGGTTCACCTTTGGTTGGTTGCACTTGAGCAGGTCAAGGGAGACATAAGGATGAGTCATGCCAAGTTTGGTTAGGTTTGGATTTAGTTTGGCTAAACTGAACCTACATAGGTTAATTTGACTTCAAATAGGTTATATTGACCAATTGATCAAATTGGGTCAGGAGGACTACAAGATTAAGTTCAAATGATGATTTGAAACTTATTCGTTCCATTGACTTGATTAAATTTGGATTACATTTGAATTTGGCTCATATAGGTTTATATGGGTCAAATGATCTAAGTTGACCAATGTAGTCAAATTTGCCAAATTAAGTTGGATGGGAGGTTGAATCATGTTTGATTGATCATTTAAAAATGATTGGATGCTTTGATTTGAATTAATTTGGTTTAGAATGAGTTTTGGTTTAATTTGACCATTTATGTCAAATTGGCCTAAATGGGTCAAGTGGGTTGGGTTGACTAAATTAGCTTCAATTGATGATTTCAAAGTGTTCAATATTTGATTTAGGAATAATTGTAGGCATTGGTTCAATCCAAATTATCTTGGATCAATTTTTGGCTTAATACAACCTTTTAGGTCAAATTGGGTCAACTTGGGTAAACGGGAAAAATTGGATCAATTGGATTCAATTAGTTGCAATTGAGTGATTAATCATGATCAATGATTATTTTGGCATTGATTGGATGGGTTGATTTGGTCCAATCTATGTTGAATCAACATTTGACTCATTTTAGCCTTTTAGGTCAATTGGGTCAAGTAGGCTAATTAGGTTGATTAGGTCAATTAGAATCAATTGAGGGTTTGAATATGTCCAATCAACAATTTAGAACTAGTTGATAACTTTGACTGAATTTAATTTGGATTGAATTGAGTTTTGACTAAATTTAGACTTTTGGGACAAATTGGGTCAAATTGGCGAATCAATTGATCAAATTAGATTGATTGTAGTAAATTGGAATGTTCAATTAAGTGATTGGAATGATCAATGACCCATGTTTAAAGGTTTTCTAATTTTTATAATTTTAATTTCAGAATTGATTCATCATTTGTAATGTAACACATGTAATTTGTGAACTATTGAAGAACCACTTTGTAACTATTTTGCCATTATAAAATAACATATATGTCTTTTCTACCATAAAATCTACATTCTTTTTCTCTTTCTTATGATGACGTTGATACCAAAAGACTTACTTGGTATACAAGACATTGTATTTCATAAAGTACTATTATGCCCCTTTATTTAAAATTTAAATATATAAATAATATGGATCAAACCTTTGGTTAACTTTCGCTTGTGATAAGTTTCCAAGTCTTGAGAGCTTCCCATCTTCCCCGGTGAAAAAACTTTAGAGTCTCCCTTCACTTCACTTTTCCTTCTTCTCTTCACAAATAGCAATGGCTTTTGTGTTCAACAATAGCAGCACTGTGTTCATTGAGGGTTCTTTTCTGATGCTTCGAAGTTGTCCAATATGGTGCTAAGACACCTTTAAAGCAAGTATGTCTTTGATGGAAACATCGAACTTTGACTATTGAATCTAAAAAAGAGACTGAATAGCTTCTTTGATAATGTGATTTTCTACTACAAGGATAAGTTTAGATTAGGATTGAGGTTTCCACTCTACATCTATGTCGTGGACATCCTCAACTACTTTGTCATCATCCATGCCCAAATTATGCTGAACTCTTTTGCTAGCATGATGGGCATGATCTTGTACATGAGATATATAAGAAGTTGCATTGGTTATCGAATCTATTCTACCTATGGGTGTAAACAAGTCGAGCTTGAGCGAGCCGAGACTCTATTTGTGTTCAGCTCATTTGTCTTAGCTCATGTTCGAAATTGACTCGTGTTCAAAATAGCTCGTTAATTCACTGTTCGAATTCGGCTCGAAAACATATTCGTGTTCTTTAAGAGCTCGTGTTCGATTCGAAATAGCTCGTTTATATATTTTAATAATTTTAAATTAAATATTAAAAAAAAATTATGAACAGAAAATTATATTTCATAAGCTCTAAAGTCTAAACTAATAAAAATAAAATCATAGATTCACAATTGATAATAATAATAATAATAAATTTAAATCAATTTTTAATGCTTTAATCAATTTCATCAATCAAATAATAATTTTCACATAATTACAAATCAAATAATAAAATTTGAATTCTGAATATTTTACACATTTACATAATAAAAAATAAAACAAATATTAAATACAATAATTTACAAACATTTACTCTGTACACTTATGCTTCTACAAATATTACAAGATATAATTTACAAATAAATTGATAATTATATTACATTTTATACATATACACAATTAAAAATGAATATTTCATATGTTTGAAGCTTATAATTAGGATTTTTGTTTTCAATCTTCAGAATCATCAATCCATAATGGCACTTCATCATACAATTTGCATAATATATTAGTAAACGTGACAAAAAAAATGATATATTAAAAATAACCATTGGGCTCAACTGCCTCAACATATTAAATCAAACAATCATTGATGTCATCATAGTTTGTTGGCCGCTTATATTAAATACTTAAAAAAGATAAATCAGCAAAATAAAATAAGATCATATTTTATAAGATTTAAAATGACCAAAAAAAAATTAAAAAAATAATAAGATATATTGCAAAAACATTAAAAAAATGGGCTGGGAGTCTCGTACGGCTAAAAAACCATTAAACCAAGTCATAGAAAATTAAACCAACACTAAATGAGCCAACAGAAAATAAAAGTACATATTGGTTATGCAATATAGGAATAGGAGTAGCAGTCACAAAACCGAATCAGGTAGCCAACTAGAAGAACAAAGAGCAAGAAAACAATAGAGATAGAATGCACAAACAGCGACCAAACCGAACTAGAATAAAATATAAGCAACAGGCAGAATCAAATTAGACAGCCAACTAGAAGAACAAAAGCAAGAAAAGCTCTTAATCACAAAGTTAAACCAAGTATATCATCTGTTAAATAAGTAGCCGAATAACAAAGCTAAGTTGCATCTCTTATAAAAAATGTTATTACCATCATAGCCCATCAATTCACAACATTCAGCATAACACTAAGTGCATTCAGAACTTAAAAGCTGAATAGATAAGTATAATAACATAATTATAACAATATTAAACCATTAAATTCAATAGTATATAATAATATAAATACAGTATTAAACCACAACATTCAACAAGATATAAACAACAAAAAATTAGAAGATTAAACCAAAAATAGCATAAGTATAACAATATAACCTATCAATACAAATATAGTGCAGAAGCAGCACTGAAGCAAGCATAATCGAGTTAGACAGCCAACCTAAAGAACAAAAAAAATATGAAAAGCTCATGATCTCAAGATTAACCCAACTATTAAAAGAATAATCATTTATTGCCTATCACAACAATACTCTAAAAATTAGCAATAAAGATATAATGCAAAAGTAGCAGGCAGAACTAAATTAGATAGCCAACCAGAAGAACAAATACCAAAAAAGTTCTTAATCATATGGATGAAGTGCAAATTGTATTATATGTTATATTAGCTGCTGAAAAATAAAGCTAAGTTGCATCTCTTGTAGAAAATGTTATTATCATTATAGCCTATCAATTCACAACATTTAGCATAACACCAAGTGCAATATCTGTAACTTTAAAAACTGTTGAATAGATAAGTATAACAAGCAATTAGTTATACAAAATTTAATGAATCCCACATATTTATCTGCACGACACTTACTTCAGAAAGATAGAAACCATGATTTTATCGACTTAGGAAGTAAAAGAAAGCCTAATTCAGGTGGGATGTCAGAAGTAAACAATATTAAACCATAAAATTCAACAACATATAATAATATAAATGCAGTATTAAACTACAAGATTTAAAAAGTTTTGATAAATCAAAAATTAGAAGATTAAACCAAAACCATCCAATGTTCAATTGTTCATATGACTATGAAGATGTGATAAAAAAAAGTCACCAACTAATCCTTCATTTTGAGTTTTCAAAATCTGAAAAAGGCACATGTAAGTTTTCTTCTTCCATCAACTCTTGTTGAAATAAATAAATGATTAATTAGCAAAACATATAAGGTGAGTAGGTGACTAATATGAGCATTAAACTTTCAGTTTCAGAGTTCACAAAATATAATAACGTGAAATTATGTCTTACAAGTGGGTTCTTAATATTTCTTTGATAACCTCTAATCCAAGTAGATGCGCAAACAAGTGCATTAACCATCTTTGAGGATAAAGAGCTCCTATAATCATCAAGAACTCTACCACAAGCACTAAATGCTGATTCGGATGCAACTGTTGTTATAAGAATTGTCAAGATGTCCTTAGCCATCTTGGATAGGCATGGATACTTCAGAGTATTTATCTTCCACCAATCAAGCACTTTAAATTGATCGTTCATGCATATGTACAACCTGTCTTCTAAATATATTTGCAAGTCAGATTTTGAGGGTTGAATAGAACTTGAAGCTATAATAAAATCATCAAACCTAAGCATGCAATCAAAACTACTAGATGAGAAAGATGCATCATTTGGTGTATGTCAAGAGAATGAAGCACTTGCCGAACTAGTAAGAATATCAACTGCATATTGATTATATATTTCTCATATAACATCCTCAACAATTTTAATCTTAGATTCTGATTAAGCAGAAGAGTATATTTTAGGAAAAGTGAAGTTGATAAACTTCATCGTCAAATGAAGATCTAGGCTAGCCGCAACAGACATAAATAAATTGCATTCACCCCAATACTTATCAAATTTGGCTTTCATGACATTTGTCATTTGCTTTATGTATGCATCAGATGAATTGCATTTCTCCAATAGCAACTTCTTGGCATGTATGATTGTTGGAAGAAAAATATTTGTGGTGGGATAAGAAGAACCAGAAAACATTTTAGTAAGATTATGAAAAATAGCAAGAAATTATCTTATTTGATCATACTTAATCCATTCAAAATCTTGAGACAATCACCTATAATTATTATCTCGGCGATAATGCATAAAAAATATAATAAAAAAAAGGTAGATTCAAGCATCAAGTAAGTGGAGTTCCAACATGTCAGAACATCAATAGATAAGTCTTTTGAAGTAGAAATTCCTAATTACTTTGCAACTTCTACGAATTTATGTAATCTTGTTGGAGACTTTTGAGATACTTTACCGGCTCCTTGATTTTATGAATTATATCATGATCCTCCTTCAATACATCTTGAACCATGATATTCAAGATGTAAGCACAACTTATAACATGAAAAAATGCCCCAAAAATGTAACTTGGCTCTAGACTAAAAATTAATTTTAAGAGCATTAACAGCAACATCATTATTGCTAACATTTTCTAATGTGATAGTAGACACTTTATCCTGAAGATTCTAATCTAATAAGCAATCACATATTGCATCACAAATAAAAGTACCAGTATGTGGTGGCTCAAGTTCAATAAAACTAATGATTCACTTATGCAACTTCCTTGATTCATCAATGTAATGAATTGTTAAGCACATGTATCCAATTATTTCATTGAAATTCCAATAATCAGAAGTTAGTGAGACTCTATTTCTGCCTTTAAGATATCTTATGAACTTATCTTTCTCACTTTCATAAACTTTCATGCAGTTACTCTTTATAGTGTTTCTAGAGACCCTCTCATAATTTGGATTCAAGACCTTCAACAAAATATTGAACCACATATGCTCAACAATGATAAAGGGGCACTCATGCACAATGATCATTTTTGCAATAATTTCTATCATTTGAAGTTGATCATAATTTTTTGGATCATAAAACATAGGTAAGTCAATCTTTGTATTGGCATCAGAAGGCAAGAAATTTAATAATTTCTATCTTTTATCAGGAAAATCAATAACTTGTTTATTCCTTATTTTAATTTTCTCATATTCATTGACATGCCTCAATTGTTGTGAAGTAGTGCCTATTTTAGATTTATGAAATTTTGTACGGCAGCAAATACATTGTAAAGAAGGTGTGGAAACTCCTTTGAATATTGATGTAGTTTCAATGAAATATTCCCATACTGTAGATATTTTCTTCCTACCCTTCTTTTGTGGGAGTTCTGTGTTTGCACTCAAAACTAATTGTGCCTCTAATCCAATTGGTTCTATTGAAACATTCAAATTCTCACTACTATTTTCAACTTCTACAACTATATCATTAGCAGATGATGAACTTTGAGAAAGGTACAAGATTGACATGATAACAAACTAAATAAAAGGATAAAAATATGAATTAAAATCAACTCAAATAATATAGTTTCAACAGTCCATAAATATTACATTTCCTATAGATGAAGTGCATAAATAAGTCATTTATGCCATTTATGATAAAATAATACTACAAGAGGTGTCACAATATCATTAATGCATTGGATATTTCAAGATAAAAAGCTAAGTAAAACTCAGTTTCAAATTTTCTTTCCATCAAGAACTATCAAACTTTTGAAGATGAGACTCTCACTTAACAAATTGGGTATGCTATGTGAAAGCCAAATGCATGTTTTGACAAAGAGGCCCTCAATTAACAAATTGGGTAAGTTAAGTGAAAGCCAAATACATGTTTTGAGAATGAGACCCTCACTTAACAAATTTGGTATGTTAAGTGAAGGTCAAATTCAGGTTTTGAAAATGAGACCCTCACTTAATAACTTGGGTATGTAAAATGAAAGCCAAATTTGTGTTTTGAAAATGAGACCCTCACTTAAAAAAATTAAATATGTTAAGTGAAAGTCAAATGTATGTTTTGAAAATGAGATCTTCACTTAACAACTTGGATATGTTAAATGAAATTAAAATGTATGTTTTGAAAATGAAATCCTCACTTAACAAATTGGATATGTTAAGTAAAAGCCAAATTTGTGTTTGATTTAAAAATAGAGATTCTCACTTAACAAATTTGGTATGTTAAGTGGGAATCAAATATGACATGATTTGCTTTTGAAAAGAAGGAAGCTTTAATTCTAACACATGTGAAATATGTTAAGTGAAGTTTCAATTTCATGCTATGATTTTATTTGAAAATGGATTCCTCATTCAATAATTTTGAGTATGTTGAATGAGTATGGTCATTTTTAAGAATGTGCTTTTGAAAAGATGAAAACTCCAACTCTAACATATGTGAAATATGTTAAGTGATGTTTCAATTTTATGCTATTATTTTATTTGAAAATAGAATCCTCATTCAATAATTTTGAGTATGCTGAATGAACATGGTCATTTTCAAGAATGTGCTTTCAAAAAGATGGAACCTCCAACTCTAACATATGTTAAATATGTTAAGTGAACTTTCAATTTTATGCTATAATTTTATTTGAAAATAGAATCCTCATTCAATAATTTTGAGTATGTTGAATGAATATGGTTATTTTCAAAAATGTGCTTTTGAAAAGAACATTCATGTAGCAATCATAGGGATTGTTAAATGGGGTTTGATTATGTGAGTTTTGTGAAAGGTGCTTTTGGAAAGTGGCATTTTGCAAAAGAGTTTGTTTTATGAAATATAGGATGAACCTTGCCTCACCAAACTAGTGGTAAGAAGGTTCTAAATCTTTACTATCTCTCCCTTCATTGATAAATTTTATTTTTTTACCTATTGGGGAGCCCTATAGGGGTTTGAAGACCTACACGGAGTGAGCTACTAAAACCTAAAGGATGTGGCTAACTTTGGTTAAGAATAAAATAAGTTAAGTGTCAATGGAAGGAAAGATAGTCTCAGACTCACATAAAATGCAAGCCCACTATCGATGCTTGAAGACAACAATCATTTACTAGAGATGGAGAGAAGGAACCATCCCCAACAGAGTCGCTAAAAAAATCTTTGGTGTTTTTTTTGGTTTGGTGTTTGTTGGTTTAGTTTATGGGGGCGACACCATGCAGATCTGAACATGTACTTATTTAGGTGATTGGGTATGACATTAAGGAATAGTGTACTATCTCGAATGATATAAGTCACTACCCTACAATAGACCTAATCACCTAATAAGGACTCCTAAGGCATGATGGGTCTTCGAATATAATAGATATTTTTTTCCTACTTTACATGGATGAATAACATAAGATTTATTTAAACCGGGTTATAAAGTTTCCTATAGGGGCAAGCCCCTAGAGTAAATTACATCATAAGGAAAGTGAATCCCTTAAGAATACTCTCGATTAAAGTAGGTGATTGTTATCTTCAAAGAATTTAAAGATATGACTATCAATAAATTAGTTGTGTTCTAGAAAATCAAGTGGGATGGATCAAAAGGAGAGAGTTATTATCAAAAACAAAGGAGATGAGTAGGAAGTGCTCATGATACTAGGATGCCTAGTGAGCACTCCAATCTATCCTATGGTTGGGCTATGTATTTTTGAAATTGAAGAGATTTTATATATTTAAGTTGGCATTTTATTAGAAAGCTAGGACTTATATTCTAACAACATAAGATTATTAGGATGCCTAAGAGGTGAGGATTTATGCCCATATCCCAAAAGGAAACAACAACCTTAGATTCTAAATCTAGGGAGCTTTGGCGAGGGCCAAAGCATGACTTAAATCTAAGGTGAAAGTGTGTATATGGTTTATCTCTATATGAGAGAGTAAACCACCCGGCTGTTAAACTTTTTACCGCCTAGAGTGGCAACTAGCTAACTTCTATGCTTTAAACCCATGTAGACAAATCATATGCTTTTGTAAGATTGCTAGGTTGTTATTATTTAGAACATAAACTAAGTCATTAAACCCACTCCCTAAGTGACCAGAGCATGAGGGGTATGAATAATGATTTAATCTAATGCAAAATTTTATCAAATTTTATTTAATTTTGGACTCTTTATTTTGACATTGGCTATAGGATTTTGTATGCTTAAATGCATGAGAAGTTAATAATGGGCTAAATCAGAAAGGAAAGAGGTGTTCTTCCATCATAGGCTCTCAAAGGTTAAGCCCTTACTATCTGGCAAAGATGGAAGCCCTCCCTTAACAAGAGTGAAATAAGATGATTATGCATGATATTAAACATACAACATCCAGCTAAAGGGTTGTTAAATATTTTTTTTATCTTGATTTAATGCCTAGGTTTTATATGAGATTATATGTTATTTTAAAGGTTTAGTTATGAGTTGCTAGTTTGGGTAGAAAATTAATTTTTATCCAAGGAGCTTAATCGCATCTAGGACACAACAATCACCAATCATACACAAACTATGAAAAGGCATCCTTTTTCTAATGCACAAGCTAATCAGAACATCAAATAATTTTATAAAGTTATCGTAAAAGTATAAAAGGTCGATGCTGCTGTACAACCCGAAAAAAAATATGGGTAGCCGAGCTCTACCCTTATACAACCCAGATTATAAGAGCATAATTGTAATTATAAATGATGAATGTTATGGGGGGCCTTCATTCTACATTCTTCATATCTTCATCTTTCATTTCATCTGATTTGCTCCATTTCTTTCTTCCTTTTGGCTTGATTTGGATGGGCTTGCTCCAAAGGCATCACATGGCACATAAGACTTGGTCTTATAACCAAGGCTCATCCTAATCCCCAATGACACTTATCCTAATCCAAATGCAAAATTATATTAAAATAAGGAAAGTAAATCTAGCTACACCTATAAAATAAATGTTAGTTAAACACATCATACAACCCAAACAATTATATGAATAATTTGGACTTAGCATCCTGCATATGGGTAACCATGCCCACCTGTCCTAACTTAGATTATGCTTAGAGGCTAAGCAACCTACATAGCAAAAGAATTTATATTTTCATTATAGCAATCCCTTAAGCACAACCCCTTATATAAAGCATGATTAGGCTAATATCAGCCTAACATCCAGACTACACACATACACTCTAACATCCAATCTACAAGAATACATCACAAAAAAAGCATGCATCAAATCATACACCGCCCTAACATAAAGCTAGAGGTGGTGACTTAGTCTAATGTGTGTGCATTAAAGCTTGTGTGCAATGTCCTAACTAAGCTTTAGAGTTGTACGTTTACTAAGTGTGAAAGATTTAATTTATAAAGGCTTGATTTCTCTTTAAGTGATTTAATTTATTTGGAGATTTTACTTAGTGTTTTTTTTTTTCATATGGCTTACACTTAACAACTAAGTATTATAAAGAGAAGAAAGAGAGGGTACCTCTCTTTCATCCCTACCATAAGTCATTTCTAAAGATAGTTAATCAATCCCTTTAGTGAATGGCTTATTACATGTTTTAATTAACCCTAAGTTTAGGTTCACTCTAAATGACCTTATTCAATATGAAAGACATCTTAAGATTAATTAGATAGAATTACTATCACATAACACATGTTTATTCATTTATTTTCATCATGTATATCATGCATATGATTAAATCCTAAGCATACCTATACATATAATGTATGTCTTAGCACACTTAAATGATGAATGCAAAGATGTGTGTTTGGAATTTAAATATTTCATTTGATTGAATTATGAATGCATGTCATTTTAATAGAAAAAGAGATTTTCATCCATTAGCTAAGTACACATTCACATGTATAAATTTTTTAAGTGAGTATCTTGCCATTTTTTTACACCAAGGGTGTAAGGTACAAGACCAACTTAGGGCTACTTAAAGCCTCACAACCTTGAGATGTCCAGACTAATATATCAATTTTCTTTTATACATATGGATGTATAAGCAACTATAAGAATAGAAAAACCCATGCAAAAGTTATATTTGATTTATGATTCTTATTCACTATTTATATCATACATACATATGTATAAGAGTTTTAAGTGAATGCATTGTTCTACACCAAGGTGTATACAAGACTACTTAAAGCCTCACAACCCCGGGATGTCCAAACTAGTATACCACTTTTCTTATATACATAAGAATGTACAAAAAGAACCATAAGAATGAGAAGTTATGTAAGAAGTCATATTTTATTTGATTGTATGATTTATATATGTGATATGAAATTCTTTCTAAGTCTTAGCAGGGAGATGCATAGGAGTATATTTAGACAAATATTGTGTTCTTTTCAAATGAAAATAATAATAAAAAAAAAACTATACTTTTGTAAATCCCATGTAAATTCATGTAAGGTAAGGAAAGAGAACTTCATATTACATATCTTATATTATCAACACATGCTAACTTGTAGATGTTTATAATTAACATCACTCTCTATATATAATTGATTTATGAGCTTTTGAAGATAACTTTTGATTTAGTAGTAATAATAGTCACACATATTTTTAATTTAAATCAACACATGCAATTTGACATAAAGGAAATCATTTCATTTAATTAATTTTAAAAAAAAGGAATGCATAATTACAATTGGCAAACAACATTTAACATGATTGGAAAGAAATAAAGGAACATAAGCACGTGATCTCATTCATTCCAATTAATTCCTAAGGACAATCATACTAAATAAGGCTATTTAAAATAAACTAAAGTTCTTTAATGACATTTTTAAATTTAAGTTTGATTTGATTTAGGAAATGAAAGAGGTTTTCTAATCCTAATCCCATTCCCCATGTGTGAGTTAATTTGGTTTAATGGAGAATAATTAGGTTGATTTTATATCTTTACTAGGTTAGGGTATGAATTAAGTCGATTAATTAACCCTTACCTACATCACCTTAAGTTAATTAACTAATTAATAATGAGCCAATATGATATGCAATCATTTGAAAAGTAAATTAGTAATGCTCTAAGAAATTAAAGGGAATGCAATGCATTGGCTCATGATTAATAGTTAATTAGGCTTAAGGGATCTCACTTAACTACTTTTATGGTTTTCTCACACATGTGAACTAACCATAATTTCATTATCTCTTACTTTGGGTTATTGAACATCCAAAGAGCTACCCAAGATTAATTAAAGTTGCTTAGGTATGAAGTGAATTTTAGATTGAGTTAATCAAACTTATTAATTAATTGATTGAATTCTTTGATTATATTTTGATTAGAATGATGAAATTAACTTAAGGAAAGGGATCAAGGAAAAGGCCTTAATCTTTAACCCCTAAGTCATTTCAAACACTCAATTAGGCTCTGATTTTTATCTTGGAGATTAATTAATTAATTAAGCAATTAATTACCTCATTAATCATTAACTAATCAAATTCCAAAAAGTTAAGAAAGCTTAGGAAATGAATTGGGAAAAGTCCCAAACATTCCCTAAGCTCTTCTTGTTATAATTAGGCTTAAATAATTAATTAAACTATTGTTCATTCACTAATTATCACTAGTTAAATTAAGAAAGTGATTAAGGCTTAATCAATTGATTTTTTTAATTAAGCAACCAATAAAATCCCAAAAAATGGGGTAGTTAGAGGTCATCCCCCAAACATCCACAGAAAGTTGGAGATCAATTGGGTGATTAACTAAGGAATAATTAAGCTAATTGAATTTCTAATTAAACCTTAATTAAGCCAAAATCACTGTTCAAAATCAATAAATAATAATTTTCCTAGATTCTCGATGTAGAACATCGTGATGATCCAAAAATTAGAGCTCAATGTCCATTTACAAGATCTCAAGCTAAAGCCCAACAAACTTCAAGAAAGAAGAAGGCTTAGCCCATTAGCCTACTAAGACCTATTTTATGATTTCACTTTTTTATTTATGTAATTTTTAATTTTCTTCTAGAAACTCCATGTTAGAAATTTTGCATTTAAAAATTCAAAGCATGATATGTGAGGTGGTTGAATCCACATAAAATAATAGCATGTGAAATGTGTGGATGGCATAAAATAATGAGGCAATTTAATGCTTCACATTAATGTGGCCACCCACCTTTTCCTCCATGTTTTGAATTCTTTTCTTTTGAAAGATGCTCGTAATGGCTATAAATAGCCCCTCTTACTATAATGAAAGAGATCTTTAGGCAATTACAAATTATTAAGTTATTCTTGTGGTTTGAGAGCTTGGTGGCCAAACCTTAGCAATCATTGGTGGGAGCACTAGTTATCCAACATATCTTCTTCCCTCACCTTTAATACCCAAGTTATCTCAATCTAGTCAAAAGAAAGAATGCCCACCTCCATCAAATTTGGTATCAGAGCGAAGTTTGGAAGGAGCAAATTTGGTCAAAAGTTTGCTTCAACAAAGGGAGCATCTCAAATGGTGGACTTGTCTTCAAACTTGTGAGTATTTCTTGAACTTGTGAGATTAATTAATTTTCTTTTATATAATAGTTTAAATACATATTAGTAGCTTAGAAAGATATATAGTTCTTGCAAGTTTATAGTGATATCATAAAATTTTAATTGTGTAGCATGCCCCCCCCCCCTCCCACAAAAAAAAAAAAGAAAATAAATAAGAGAGCACCTTAGTGAGGTAGTGCTTCACCCTAAAAAACCTAGCCATTAGTGCAAATCAAAATCTAATTACTTGCTTTATTATCTTTATTATCATTTATGGTTAACTTTATAAGTTTCTTTGTTTAACTTATGATAACTTTCTTTCTTAAGAAAAAAGAACGATAAATTTGAGCAGTTTTTTCATTGCATTAAAAAAAATATATGCATGCATAATAATATAAGTGTGTTAAACCTAGTGATTTTGGATGCTAAATAGAACTTTGTCAAAAAAACCTAAACTATCAAAGGAGAGCTTGGGATTCCCCTCCTCACCTAGAAGTTCTCTTAGCCTAAAATTTCACTTTGATTGAATGATTATATTATACTTGTTTATTTTATTTCATTTTTTTCATTGATCCCATTTCATATATCTTTTTTTTTCTTTTAAAAAAAATCTCATGGCACCAAAATCTATCTTTCAAGATGAAGTTGAAAATTTTACTGATTAGTTGATGCCTTAGATCTTAGGCTCCATGACAATGAATCAAAAATTCAACAAATATCAGAAGAAAATAAGAATCAAATGCAAGAACTTAAACAATAAATGCAAGCTCTTATAGCTCATCTATAAAATAATAGAGACCAACTCCTCCTCCAATACATATTCAAACTATGCCAATAGGGATATATGAAGAAGATTCATATCCAAACCATAGAGAAAACTAACCACTTAGAAGACCATCAGTTGCTAGAAATGGTGGAAGGGGAGATGATTATTTTAAGACTATAGAAGACTCTAATGATCCATCTTGAAGAGTTAAAGTAGAAGCCTCAACTTATGATAGTGTACATGACCCAAATAAATTTCTCTATTGATTAGTTCAAATGGATGACTTCTTTGATTACTATAAAATGGAAGATTACCAAAGGGTTACTTTTGCTCAAATGAAATTGATAGGGCATGTTAAAATTTATTGCACAAATACTTTAGCTAAAGAATAAATATTAGGGAGGACAAACCTCACTTGGATAGAAATGAAAGAAATGTTAAGAGCAAAGTACTATCCTAAGCATCATGATAAGAAGCTACATAGTCAATTATTAACTTTGAGATAAGGTAATTATCTTATAACTGAATACTTGAATACTTCTGAAGATATAGTTTATAGAACTGATTGTGCTGATAATGATTAGTAATTAGCAAATAAATTTGTTATTGGACTTATGACTGACATTAGAAATGAAGTTGAATTATTTGACCCACAATCTTTAGAGGATGCATTTTATTATTTATTATTGGTTGAATAACAAAAGAGATCTACCTCCCTCTCTAAAACTTAAAGTCAAATACCTTCCATTTCATCCCATAGATCTATTATTAGACCCACCCATCCAAATGGCCTGACCCCTTTGCCTAAAACTTCAATTGAAGGGAGCTCTAAGAACACTAGGGAAGTAATATGTTTTAAATGTCATAAAAGGGTCATATGCAAAATCAATGTAAAGCTCAAATCTTATTTTTAGAAGAAGTTGAAAATCCAATAGATGATAATCTAAAAGAAGTTTATGATGACACCCCATTATCTGATGAAGATTTAAAATTAACTAATGACCCTCATGTTAATGTGATGAGATATCTTATTGTAATTAAAAATGAGGCAGAAGATTGGAGGAGAATGAAAATTTTTAGCATGTATGTTTTGTGTAATGAAAAGAGATGTTGGTTAGTTATAGATGGAAGGAGTGTTATGAATGTCGTTTGAACACACACCTTAACCCGAGCCAACCTAAAATCTGAACCTCACCCTGAACCATTTCATGTTAGCTGGGTAAATCATACATCTGTTCACATCACCAATCGATGTTTAGTTCCAATTAAAATAGGAAGCTTTGAGGATCAAATTTGGTGTGATGTTCTCCTTATGGACATTGCTCATATTCTCTTAGGACGACCTTAGTTATATGATATGAATGTTATTCACTATGGTAGGAAAATACTTATTTTAAACATAATAATAAGACTATTAAACTTCAATAAAATCGGAAAAATACCCTCCATAACACCACAAAACAACGACTTGCAACCTAAGCCTCTATTGAAGAAAAATGCCAAACTTCAATTAATTATCATAGAAAATCCTACTATTAGGCTTAATACTATCATTTCTGATTCTTACTTTAAAACATATACTCTTCCTTCTTTGACCCCAAAGATAGAAACAATAGGTTTTGGAGCTTTACAAAAAGAATTTTCTAATCTATTTTTTCTTCACATATTACATGTAAAAGAAGTTATACCAGACTCTAATGAGACTCACATACCTACTGTGGTCTCTTCTTTTCTTTCTAATTTTAAAGATATTACACCCATTGAGCTTCCTGATGAGCTACCTTCTCTAAGAGACATTCAACATGCTATTGAGTTCATACCCGGTTCTCAACTTCCCAATCTTCCACATTATAGGATGAACCCTACCAAGCATGTTGAGATTAAAAGATAAGTTGAGGAGTTATTAAAAAAAATGTATTCAAAAGAATCCTAGCCCTTGTGCAGTCCCAACATTATTAACTCCAAAGAAAGATGGAACATGGTGAATGTGTGTTGATAGTTGATTTGTTAAAGAAGGAGGGTATTCTCCGATTAGATGATATGTTAGATTTACTCTTAGTAGTAAAATTTTTTTCAAAGATTGATCTCAAAAGTGATATCATCAAATTTGGATTAGATCAGGAGATGATTGGAAGACAGCTTTTAAGACCACTGATGGACTTTATGAATTGCTTATCATGCCCTTTGGACTTTCAAATGCTCTTAACACATTTATGAGATTAATGAATGTTGTTCTTAAACCATATATTAGTAAATGTTTTGCGGAGTATTTTGATGATATTTTAATTTTTAGTCTAAGTGAAAATGAGCATCTACAACACCTACAAAAAGTATTTAAAATATTTAAACAAGAGAAATTATATATTAATTTTAAAAAGTGTTTCTTTTTTTTTGAGGTAATCTTTTTAGGCTTTATTATATCCACTACTAGACTTAAACCTGATCCTTCTAAAGTGAAAGCAATCTTAGATTGACCATCACCTAAAAGTTTTATTGAAGTTAGAAGCTTCCATGGTTTAGCCACTTTTTATTGGAGATTTATCAAGAATTTTAGTACCATTATTGCTCCAATAACTGATATACTAAAATTAGATAAATTTTGTTTGACTCTAATGCACGGCCTTAGAGCAAATTAAAGTTCACTTCTACACCAACCAATCCTTAGGCTTCTGATTTTCTAAAGCCTTTGAAGTGACATGTGATGCTTTAGGAATTGGGATAGGTGGAATTTTAAGTCAAGAGAATCATCCTATAACATTCTTTAGTGAAAAGTTAAATGAAGCCAAACAACTATATTCCACTTATAATAGACTTTTTTATGTTGTAATTCAATCATTAAGGCATTGGCAACACTATCTCTTACATAGAGAATTTATACTTAGTTTTGATCATCATGCCTTAAAATTCATTAATACTCAACGAAACTTAAATCATAGGCATGCAAAATGGGTTGAATTTTTACAATGCAACTTTTTTATTCTAAAGCATAAGCTTAGAATTGAGAATAAACCTACTGATGCTTTATCCAGGAAAAGCCTAATTATTTACTCTTTAGAATTGAGAATTAAATGATTTGATAGAATTAAAGATGATTATATTTTGTGCCCTGACTTTCACCTAATTTATCTTGAACACCTAGATAAACTAATAACTTTACAAGGGATATTTTTGATAACAAATGGATATTTATATAAAGAAAATTAACTATGTATTCTTCGATCTTCTCTTTGAGAATTCATATCAGCTACATGTTGGGGTGTAGTTGGTCATTTTGGAAAGGATAAGACCATATGTTTATTAGAAAATAGATTTTATTGGCCTTCATTAAAATGAGATGTTCAAAAATTAATTGCTCAATGTTTAATTTGTAAACATACTAAAACTATCAAATAAAGGTCTGGACAATACATTATCTTATCTATTCCTTATAGGCCTTAAGAAGACCTATCAATAGAATTTATTCTAGGATTACCTAGGATAGCTTGAGGAAATGTTAATATTTTTATTGTAGTGGATAGGTTCTCAAAAATGGCTCATTTCTTACCTTATTCAAAAATAAATGATGCTTCTTATATAGCCAAATTATTTTTTAAGGAAATAGTTTGACTCCATGGTCTCCCTTTAACCACTATTTCTGACAGAGATGTTAAGTTTGTCTCATGTTTTTAGAAAACATTATGAAATTATTAGGTACCAAATTAAAATTTTCTTTTGCCTTTCACCCACAAACTGATGGACAAACAGAAGTAGTTAATCGTACCTTAGGAAATTTGCTTAGATGCTTGGTAGGTAAAAGTTTAGGAAATTGGGATTTACATTTACCAACCTCAAAATTTTCCTATAATAGTACTACTTCTAGAACTACAAAAAAATCACTATTTGAGATAGTTTATGGTCAAAACCCATGATGGCCAATTGATGTAGCAAACTTACCATCTCATGTATTTTCTAATGCAGCATTCTCATTTACTAAAAATTTTTAAAGCCTCTATGAAGATATAATTAAGAAAATTACTATAAGTAATGAAAACTATGCTTCTAAAGCAAATCATAATCATTCAACAAAAGTATATAAAGAAGTTGGTTATGTATTGATTCACATTCGGCCTGAGCATTATTAAACCACTAGATATAAGAAATTATATGCACGATCTTATGGTCCATTTAAAATTCTTAAGAAAATTGGAACTAATGCTTATCACTTTGATTTGCCTGCTTATATGCTCATTCATCCAGCTATTAACATTAAAGATATTCTATCATATGAAGGAATTAATAAACTCCAGTTGTTCAATCTAACTATTTAGTAGGAGATAATGCATCGTACTTGTAGAAGCCTTCTTCCTTTCAGGTTCACTATATTATCACCGAGGAAGCACCCATTAATCCAGCTTCTCAACATCCTTTTCTAGTTTGTCGGAAGAATAAGCCACCAACTGAAGACACATGGTTGACCCATATTGATTTGGAGACTTTAGTCACACAATTAGTAAAATACTTCTTATATTTCAACTCCATGGAGCATAGTTCAATTTATCCCAGGGTATTTAATGTAGAACATCATGAGGATCCAAAAATTAGGGCTCAAGGTCCATTTACAAGATCTCAAGCTAAAGCCCAAGAAAATTTAAGAAAGAAGAAGAATTAGCCCATTAGCCTACTAAGGCCCATTTTATGACTTCATCTTGTTTATTTATGTAATTTTTAATTTTCTTCTAGAAACTCCATGTTTAAAATTTTGCATTTAAAAATTTAAAGCATGACATGTGGAGTCGTTGAATCCACATAAAATAATAGTATGTGAAAAGGGTGGATGGCATAAAATAATGAGGCAATTTAATGCTTCACATTAATGTGGCCACCCACCTTTCCCTCCATATTATAAATTATTTTTTTTTGAAAGATGCTTGTAATTTCTATAAATAGCCCCCCTCTTAGAATGAAGGAGATCTTTAGCAAAATTATTGAGTTATTCTTATGGTTTGAGAGCTTGGTGGCCAAACTTTGGCAATCCTTGGTGAGAGCGCTAGTTATCCAATATATCTTCTTCCCTCACCTCTAATACCCAAGTTCTCACAATGTCATCTAAAGAAAGAACGCCCAACTCCATCAATTCTACTCTGAAATATGTTTAAAATGAGCCCAAGTGTGTATCTTTTGGATTTTTCTAGGATTAGTTATGATTTTTAAAAGTTTTAGGCTAAAAAATAGATTAGTAATTAATTTCCATGTAGCATGATAATGGCTATTTGTATCATATTCAAAGAAAGGTTATTTCAAGGTGATTGGATGGGTTAACTTGGATTGTCGATCGAGATGGGATTCGATCTATAGTTTCAAAGGATTAATTAGAGGATCTAACATGATTTAATCACAATCATTCATTCTGATCATGCTGAATGGATGGCCTGTGATCTTTCTCCTTCATGAACGATGAAAGATGATGCCGTCTGTCTTTCCCTATTCGATCTGAGGTCACCTGAGCTTAGATGGGGATCAAATTGATCCCACACCTTGTGAAGAAGGAGAGGAACACATCTAATAGTCAAAAATGCATGACATTCGAATTTTCTTCATAAAAGACCAACCTATTTTTCATACAAGGCTCAAATTTAAATTATCACGGAGCTAATATATCGTGGTGGATCATCGTGGTAGCTTTGCTTAGTTAAAAATGCCACAGCCAGCTTGATTTGGGGTAGAGTGCTTGGTCGACAAATCCACACACGCAAAGGCCTCAGCTCCGATCGAAGTCCTATCTCCGGTGCTCGAGAAGGCTTGGAAACAATTTGGTTGGCTTTGATGGAGTAGGATGATGGTGTGGGTGCAAGGAATTTGGATTTGATCAAGTAGGGAAGGAGTATTGCTCGGAGGGATGTTGTCCTATTTTAGCTTTGCTCGGTGAAGAGGAATTCTGATCAAGGAAGGCTTGGGAACACTTGGAATTGCTTTGAGAGAGTTCAAAATGCCTTTGGAAACTAAAAGAGTTCCGATTATCTCGAATCCCACTTGAATTAAGGGAGTATATGCCTCAATTGCCTTGGATGGACAAACGAGATTAGCTCCTAAAAATCCATCGATTAACCGTTAGAGCGTGAGGGTCAGTCGACTCCGCGTGGCTCAGTGAGAAGTGGTGGCAGAGTCTCAAGGCTTAATATGGGGGATGTGTTGTTGGTTCTTTGCCTTTGCCCCAGGTTGAAGAGAGAGGAATGGTTTGAGTCTAGTCCATGGCAAGAGCTAGGGGTGTAGAGTGGGCTAAGGTGTCTCAGGAATGCCTCATTTGGCACTTTAATGGCTGCCATGGAAATGGAAAATTGGACTTTGCTACTTAAGGCAAGAATCCAAGGCAAAGAGGTCTGTCCATTGGTTAATTCTCTTAGAATGGGTCTAACATGGACTTAAGCTAGTTTGAGGCTGACCTAGGGTTCATTTGGGTCAGGTTAGGTTAGCCACCAAGGCTCCACAAGGTGGTTTTAGGTGATTTGGCTTCATATGGTCAAAATAGGCTCATTTGGGTTACGTTAGGTTGGGTTGACCAATTGGACAAATTGGGTCAAACCAAACTTGGGTTAGGTTCAAATGATAATTTGGGATGTTTTGGCTTAAGTGGTTTTGACTAATTTGGCTTATATTTCAATTTGACTCATTTGGATTCAAAATGGTCAAATGGGTCAAGTTGATCAATTTGACTAATTTGACCAAATTGGGTTGGGTTAGGAGTTGAGAAAAGTTCAATTGGTTGATTGAAAATGATTGTAGGCTTTGGTTTGGTTTAATTTGGATTTAATTTCGATTTTGGCCAATTTGACCCTTTAGTTCAATTTGGGCTAGGTTGGGTCAAGTTGACCAATTGGTCAAATTGGGCTCAATTATGGCTTTGGTCAAGTTCAATAATCAATTTGGGATGAACTTGAGTCATCAGTTGCAATCAATTTGGATTAAATCATGGTTTTTTAGGCCAATTTGGGTCAACTTGGGTCAAATGGCCAATTAGGCTTAGTTTGGCTCAAGTGAGGGTTTGGTCATGTTCAATCATTAATTATGAGTTGGTTTAGATCAATGATTTTAATCAATTTGGCATATGGTGTATTTTGGCTAGTTTAGGTTTCATTTGGGCTAAATGTTAACTTGGTTAAAGGCTAGGTTTGACTTGGTTTGACCAAATTCAAGATGGTTGCTAGGATGATTGTTAGTTATATTGTGAGGTTTAAATAGGCTTAGTTCAATCCAATTTGGGTTGGATTGGAACTTGGCTCAAGAAGGTCTTTTAGGTCACTTTGGGTCAAGTGAACCTAAATAGGCCAATTGGCTTGATCATGGCTTGATTCAAGTTTGGTTGAACTCACATATGGACTTAAGATGGAAATATAAATCCAATTACAATTGGTTTGGAGCCAAATGGGTTTTGGTTCATATGACAATTTTAAGTCAAAAGGGTAAATATGGGCTTGACTTGGGTTGATTTGGATTTGGTTAGACAATTGTAGTTTATGTTTATAATTAGGTCAATAATTGTAGGAATGATTGAATCATGAAGAAATCTATGAGTTTTGAATTGATTTGGATATCATTTAGCTAAGTTCAAGAATTTGGCTAAAAGTGCTTAAAATTTGGAGTTTTATTTGATTTGGGTTTGGTTTTGGTCATTTGGATTTATATTTCATTTATATTTGTGAATATAAATGAAGGTATAAATGGTTCATGAGAAAATTACTTAAGTTTGGACTGATTTGAAAACAAATTTGACCAAATCTAGGGATGTAGGTCAAAATGGCTAACTTGGGTTTTGATTTGGTTTGAAGGGTTTGAACTTAGATTTCATTTATATTTGTGAATATAAATGAAGGAATGATTGATTTATAAAGAAATCAACCAAATTTGAGTTGGTTTGAAGGATTTTTTTTGATTAAACATATGAAGGTGGTTCATATGGCTTAGGAAAAGATTTTGTAATTTGAACTTAATCATAGGTTTCAATCATTTGGACTTGATTTAGAATTTAGAATCTTTGATTGGGATTTGATTTGAGGTTGAATTTGATAATTGAGAAAATTGATTGAATTGGGATTTATTTGAATTTGGTTAAGGCTAGGTCCATATGATAAAATCAAAGGGCTTAGGAAAAGATTTGGAATTTGAATTTAATGATTGATTTCAATCATTGAATTTGGAATTGATTTGGAACTTGGATTTGAATTTGAGGTTTTGATTGAAAGAAGGAAGCAAGGATTGGGTTTAGGCTATTGGGTAGGCAAGTCCTCCTAAATTTCTAAGGCACAACCTATTTCTATGGCTAACTCTTCTAAGTCTCTAGGGTTAGGTTAAGTGTTTACCTAATCTATAGAAGTTTCTTAAGACTAAGGAACTCTTAGTGTCTATAAGAGTCCTAGATCTGTGAGGAGGAAGTTGAGAGCTCACTACAAAAATAAGGTCAACAAAGGGTGCCCAATAGGTGTGGTATAACTGACAAGGCGCACCGCACATATTGGTGTTGACGAAGATGATCAATAACATCCGAAGGGTCACAAACACTAATAGAAATTATCTACTCCTAAACCCGAGATGTAGAAGGAATCAAGATCTTAGTGTAATGCAACTCCACTTATGCCAAGGGCATAAGAGTAGAAGAAAGGATCCACTGAGGGATCAAGCAAGTGAACCTTCCGACTATAAGAGGTTTGAATTTGGATGCAAGATGTGATTTGGGTAGAGTATCCGATGGGGATTAGAATGTATAACTCGACAGCGATAGATGCATGAACCTTCCACTAGGGAAGTAGGTTTAGGTTATCCACTATAGATAATGATTTGATGAAATTTCTTTTGAGGGTGCACTCATGGGTTTGAATTGGATTTAATTGACCACTAGGAGGTTGGGATGATTGATGTCTCGCTGGGGAGAAGTTGGTTGATTATTTATTTTAAGTTTAAATTTTGAGAAGGACCCTGTTAGTTTTGCGATGGAATGCACAGAGAAGGGGCTATGTCGGCCTTGACCTATCTCACATTTACCAATCCAAAGGGGTAGTCCACTATCCACATGGTAGAACTATCCAACCTAAGGGGTTTCCTGTCGGTGTACAACGATTGTGCTAGGGAGAAAACATAGTAGACTTACATCTCCAAAAGCAAGGGACAACTGCTGGGGTGATCTGTTAGATACAACCAATCGAACCTAACCTAGGGAGACAACTGAATGAATTCCACTAGGGAACTTATATCAACTTGGAAGTAGTCAGAATAATGTCGTTTCATTGAATTGCATTTATTTTAATTTCATTTATTTTAATTTGATGAATCTCATCGGTGCGTGATGGATCTACTAAGAAGGGGCTAATATCAGCCTAAACCCATCTTAAATTTACAAAATTAAAGGGATAGTCTTCCGGATGTGAGTTAGAACTAACCAACCTTGGGGGTGCCTTTCGGTATGCAATGGTCAAGTTAGGAAGAAAGCACGGGGACTCACATCCTCCAACAAGAGCTTAATAATTCAAGCGACCTAAGGTCATGGTTTATGATGGTCGTCTTTGGAAAGAATGCGTAATAGATTTATATCTTTCAAAGAAAAAATGACCGCTGAGGGAACCTATTGTTGGCACAATAAGTTAAACTTGACCAAAGATAATGTTAAGAGGAAGAATCGGCGGTGATGCAATTTTGAGGTTGACCGTGGATTCCTGACATGAATTTGTTTTGTATTTTTCAGCGCCTCCTTTTTATTGAATGTGACTGCTTATGCATATTTTTAACTTGCGTCCTTCCTTTTGAAGCACTGGTTCATGCCGTTCAAACAATTTCTATATGGTTCTTTTTCTTGTGTTGACTAGAATTGTAATCTTGTTAGGTTGATATTGCCGATATTGGTTTTACTCTGCATGCCATTTGGGTTTTTTGTCTTTCAGCATTCGTTAGCCCTAGGATAATCCATATATTTGAATTATTGCATATTTATGACTAAAATACAAGCGGTTGTGTTATGAAATGGGTTGCTGTTGCTTTTGTTATTTTGAAAAACTACTTATACTTTGCATAGGAGACTTATGCCATGAGCAGTTGAAATTTAAATCACATACAATTATTATCTACAGATTATGAGTAGGATTCCCCTTATTTTCAAACTTTTTTCACCTCTATGTATTAATTTTGGATTTAAACATGGAGTTCAGGAAATTTGAACTTTATAATATTGAACTAAAAAATTAATCAGTACTTTAAAATCAAAATGTTCTATTTTTTTTCAAGTTTTTGTATATGTTCATTTGAAAGCTTTGGTTAATTATCTTTGTACATACTATTGTTGTTCTTGCCTGCACAGTTAGTCTTTTAATGGGTTATTTGGATGATCTGCACTACTTTGATGTTGTTAGGAATTAATATGGCCATGATTTATTTCTTGCATTTCTTTGATTTTATTTATTGAGAACATGAGAATGTTTTGCATACCTTCACACATTTTGATATTTATAAGTAATAATGAAAATATCTTTGTTGATATGGGTAGAAGACTATCTTACATGCTGATTCCAATGTTGATTAATTTAAATCTCGCTCTTTTAACCATTTTATGACCTTTTTTTTATCAGCGAAGCAGGGCAGGTGTACTCAAAAAAAACTTGCCAACTTTATAAAGGAACGGCTTAAATCTGAAAAGATGGCTTTTGTAAGAATCTCAAGAAACTTATTCCCTCTTTCCTTTTTATAAGTGGTTTGCATGTTAAGCATTGTCAAGATGTTTCTTACTTTTTTTTTTATTTTTCTTTGAAAGAAAAGTTGGCCTTGGCAATACTTATAAATGTGGATGAAGTTAGGATTCAATCAATTTCTTTTGCATTATTGTTCACTTTAGCTTGATTGATGACTTTTTCTTGTTATTTATTCTTAGAAAATGTTTATATTTCTTCACTCTTTGGTGTTTTTATATGGACATTTAACATATGATTGCAGGATAGTATGCATTAATGTTTTACTGTTGACCTCCACATATGTGTCATAAGTCGAGTCAAGCCCACAAGTCGAATTCGACCGATTTCAGAAGTGACAGTGTGCAAATCGAGATCAAAATGTACTGGACGTTACCAAAAATGATCGAAACGACCTCCGATCAATAAACAGAATTCTCCATCACGTTCAGAACATCGAAATTAGTCAAAATATAAATATTACATAATCTAAAGAGCAACCGATCAAGCGATCGAGCCATCAATGTGTTGGCATGCATATCGAAGTCGGGAAGCTGCGACGATGTCCGGATGACCTTCGATCAAGAAGTTGATCGGCCATTAGCTTCAAAATACCAAAAACTACAAATTGAGACCGCACGCCAATTCGCACAAAGTCTAAATGTTGAATAATTAAGATAACGCACAATTGAGGCCAAGTACATCGAACATCGAAAATACCAAATGACTCCGATCGAATGACTCACCATCCATTCGAACATCTAAACTAGTAAGAATATAAATATTGTACAACTTGATGATCAAATGATCAAGCGATTGAGTCGTCAACGCTCTTGTACGTATATCGAGGTCAGGAGGTGCCGACACAAACCAAAAGACCTCCGTTCATGAAATTTATTATGCCATTAGCTTCGAAACATCAAAATCTATAAAGTAAAGCATCGTCGCACTCAATTGAGAGTGCAAAAAATTGAGTGATCGAAAGTGATGCCGCTTTGAGTAAATTGACTAATTTGACGCTCTTGAACCAAACTCCCGACAGAAACTAACTACGTCATGCCTAATATTGAAATAAGTTAAAATTGATATATATATATATATATATATATATATATATATATATATATATATATATATATATATATATATATTAAATATGCGATTTAATAGCGTGAAATTCGCATTAAGATCAATTAGACATTTTAAAAATTAATAAAAAGCCTTAACTTTCCTAATCTAAACTAAATCCCTAAATCCCACTCTAATAAACCTGCTCGACTCCCATCACGCATGCTCGACCGGCTTTCCCTATTGCTCCCTCACGCTCGGCTCTTCACAAGAAAGTACGAGAACGTTCAATCCCCACGATCCGAAGGAACGGAAGGAACTGCTCGTCCGTTAGAATGGCTTCCCTCCTCCACACACGATTCGAACGGCAGATAACTGTTCCCTCCTTTTCAAGCAAACCACTGCCCTCTCTCTCCAAACCGCAAGGGACTCTTTTCCTTTTCTCCTTCATCTAAACCGCGAGCAAGCAAACTGAAAATCCTTCTTCTTTCTCCTCTCAAAACGTGGTTCTTCTTCCTCCTTCTTCTTCTTATCTTCTTTTTTTTCTTTTCACCCTTCCAATCCAATTTCTCTCATTTCTAGTTTCCTTACAAAATCGTTCTCCACTTCTTTCAATTTCACTCTGATTTCCTCATTTTCCACCAAAATCGAAAATCCACTCTCCATTTTTCATTTTCCACAAAACTAAAATCCACTTTCAAATCCTCATTTACAAATCAAAATCCACTTTCAAATTCCTTCATTTCCTCAATCCAAAATCCTCATTTCCCCAATCCAAATTTCAATTGCTTTTAATCGAGAAATAAATATTAGGGTTTTTTCTTCCGTTTCAGATCGCCTATTCCATTACCTTTTCCACTTTCATCGCAACCGAGAGGAACACCATCATTAGTGGTTCTTCTTGTTCGACATTACCCATTTTCGCCCCTTTTCGACCTTTCCTCATCCAAAGAACATCATTAGTTTCTCTCTTAGTCTTGATTTCCAACTCTTTTCCGATCATTGCAACGTAAAAGAAATAAGTAACACGTGTGATATGTGATATATATATATGCTTACGTTTCAAGATGTTCAAGCTCTGCTTCATTGCGAATGAGACGAAAATCAACATCGCAGAACTCACACCTCATTAGGGCATCTGAAAGCAATAGATGTCGCCTAATGAAATATGTCGAAATTTTTTAATTTCTGGACATAGAAAAGGAAATTAATATAGATTTGTCTTTTTCATATTTAAAGGCCCATGCTCATTAGATGACGAGATGAACAGGCCATGAATACACGCTGCTCATAGTGCATTCAAAAAACACTTCGACGCTCCCACGATGATGAGGCTACCAAAAATTTCATCAATTTTTGTTTTTTTTGTTTTTGTTTTTGGACTTAAACTCGAAACTAATTGAATGTTCACTTAATTATGAAACCTAAATTCCTAAAACAAAAAAAATCCGAATAAAATTTTTAATCTTAAAATTAAATTCGAAAACTCTCAACTTGTGAGATAGATAGTTAACAAGAATTAAACTTAATTTAGATTAAAATAAGTTGAATGCTTACAAGTGAATATAGACAAAGTAGTTTACTAGATTTTTGGAACATTTTTGTAATTCATTTAGAAATGATTAAAAAGAATTTCAATTACTATTGAAGTGTGAGGGGCTTATGAGATATATGTGATCAAAGCAAATGCAATGAACTTCAAATAAACTTGATTGTATATGTTTTGAAGGGAACTGTAGTTTTATTCACCCAAGTCAAACTTCTGTAAGCTTTTAAATATAACGATGCGATACTTTCATACATTATGAGATATATTCACATCCAACTAGTTGCATCAATATATATATATATATATATATATATATATATATATATATATATGAAAAGCTTAAATATATAATGTGGCGTATATTTCAAGGCAAATATTCTTACTTCAAACTAGATATTTTAAAGTCCATATAGAATTTTAAAAGAAACAAATATTCTTGCATATGCTAAGGCAATCACCTTTTTGATTTAGATATCTTGAAGTGTATCTGGGAGCTTGAACAAAAGAATGAATGCTTATATATGTCTTTGAAATGATTATATGCCTTATCCAAGTGCTTCAAAGCTTAGGAGAGTTTTCGAACAAATGAATTGAGAAAAATCAAAGAATTCATAGGAGATTCTTAATGAAATTGAATGATTGCTGATAAACATAAGCGACGAATCCTTGGAAAATATTTGAAGCATATACGTCGCCATATCAAATACTTGAATTAGATCAAGAAGAAATTGAGTATAGTTGGCGATGAATTTGAGAATTATCATAAGTGAAAATCTATTGATATATAAAGACTAATCAACTTGGAAGTAATTCAATATTAATCCGAAAGATCTAATAAGATGTTAGACCAATTTACAACGTCTTCTAGTCACCGGATTCGCAACACTTTGTACAAGTGAACAGAAGACGTTAATTAAAGCATTCTTAAATACTGGGCCACACTATATTTGAATGTTTAAATTCAAGTATTTGAGGATGCTTTGTGCCCTGTTTAGTCTTAGGGCTGGTCAGGTTAACAAAAAATTTATATATAATAAATTTCAACTTAGTAAAAAATCAGCTAATTACGTCATGTGATAATAGATATGATCCTCTGTTAGGAGCTAAACAGAGTCGATAGGATCTAAAGTTTCAAATATATTCAATCAATTAACCATCTCGATGATGGCTGTGTTGAATGGTGATTTCAACCGAAGAGGATACTTCTATCAAAATACGATTTTAATTTCAAATCAGATTAACTCAAATTGAGTGTTAATCTAAAAAAGCTTAAATGAAATTCAATCAATAAAAGCTTAAAGCAAAACTCAATCTATCCACCTTCCATAAGAGGTGACAAATTAAGAAAACTCTAGCTCATAAAAAGCCGTCAAATCAAGTGTTACTATGTTCACTCTCAATCAATCTCTTGCCGGTAAAGGCGTGATCTCATCCTCGGCTGTGGTTTGAGGTAGCTCCATGATGATGCGATTACGACGAGTCCTTTGATGGTGGTTTGGCGATAGGCTCCATTATATTATGATCACGATTGTAGCATGTATGCTCCCCAATGGCTCTACCCTTTGAGTTGTGAATCATAGGATATATTTGATAGGGAAAAAAGCCCTCTGTCAGCTAAGGTAGACTTAAGTATGTCTCCTTAGACAAATACCACCCTAGGTCTACAAGAATTTCTTGGACGACGTAACCCATGTGTTGTTGATAAGATCTTGATCTTGGGTTGACTACCTCCTACTAAGTAGACTAGGGACCACGCACAACCCAGGGATGACGAACCATGGGATCTAGATCACACATCATTCCCCAACCATCCGCTTTAAGTTAAAATGATGAATTTCATAATCTTAAATTAAACTCCACATATGTTGCTACTTGCATTATGCATTTAGCGTGTACTAGCCTTAATCAAAGTTCTCTCTCACTTATTGGGAGGGTAATTAACTATAGGGGCTTGCACTATAGGAAAATGAACAGATCTAAAAGTCACCAAATGAGGATGAAATCTTTGGGTAGTGTCTTATCTACTATTCCAACTGTCTTCTGAAATTTACACTGACACCTTAAAATCATCACTCTCTTCACATTCAAATTTTTATAAGGTCGGTGGCAAATTTTTGATTTCACGACTCTGGGACGATTCTCTTTCCATCTTTGGCTAGTCATATATTGTATAGCAATAAAATATTTGAAAATTAAAAACAAAAAATGGTTTTTTAAATGTGTAATATATTCAAATTACTAATGCATAAAACTCTAGGATGAATGAATTATTCTATAAAGTATATTTTATTACACTCTTATTTTGTTCTAAACTCCTTTCACTTTTGAATGGATCTGAAATCTCTTTCATTTATTCCATTAGGTGCACAACATCGCTAGCCAATGTCATCATCAATAGAGATGTTGGAGCTACAATTCAATTTGGTAGCTTGAATTTCTGCTATCGTATACTCCACGGTACACTGGAGAGGCCATCTTTGGAAGGCCTCAAGTTATGAAGCTCTACTAGCCATGTTTAGCCAAGGTTCAACCAATGTTGTTAAGGAGTTCTCCGACAAAGAACTTCAATTTTAAAATAAAATCTGAAGCCCCGTGATGAAAAGAATCGATGCAAGCTGTTAATGCCTCGTATAATTGTCACCCTACCTTTTGTACGAAAGCATGATCATGAAGCTTCCTCATCAGAGAAATTAGAAAGAAGAAGAAATACGAGTTGGCTCAGATCCCATTTGAACGACTTAGTGAACAAGCAATACTGCCGTCAGAAGCGAGTATCCCTATCCATAACCACTTTGACAATCTAAAGTGGGTAAAAAAGAATAGCTCTACCAGTGAAGTAAAATAGTCTTTCTGGAATCAATAATGTCAAGTTCTACCGCCATAGAGGAGACAGCCTAAAACACTATCTGCTAGAATACACAAAGTTCTCAAAGTAGGGATGAGCTTGAAAGAAGATTTTGAGGCCTGGTGATGAGAATCTTGAAGCTCACCAAGAAGGTTGTCATCTCTCTTAACTAGTCATCGAGTATGCTTCATGGTGAGCATGCGTGACACTTAGACCATGTGTCCAAGAATCCACTGTCGAAAGGTGTCAACAAAAGGATAAGCAAATATGGAGGCTAAGGCCCCATAATGAAATCCTGAATAATGGAAGAGGTGTGACATCGATACATATTAAATCTACTCAAAATAACTCATCAGTGGATACCAAAAGAAGGGATATCACTGATGAAAGATATGATGGTCGACACCTTGGAGAATCCTCTAGGGGATCCCATTGTCGATCAGATTCACCCCCACAAGAGAAGGTTGACTTTGATCACAGCCCTTTAATGGAAGAAGTATTTGATCCACACATTGAACTAGAGATCCACTGAAAATGTCAATAAAAAATTCTTGTGCAAGAAGAAAATAATGAATAGGATAGTATGTAAGTGGAACTATATGATTAGAGATATAGATGAACTTTCTTTCACTCGCCATGATAACATGAATCAGAACACGAATTTAATATTTGAAGAAGAGTCTTCACTAAAAACAAGTAAAGATGGATCTTTCTCTTGAAGATGAAGAAGAAGAAGATCAAAATGAGAAAGAGATCATGGGTGTCGAAGTTTATATGGTTGAACAGAAATGATCACTGGTACATCTTTTATACTCGCGTCATGTTCATATCAATAACTGCTACAAATGCACAAGAAGAAGGAGATCAAGTTCTTCCCGAAGATGAGCAAGGAGCGAACAATAATAAAAGTAGGAAGAAGAAGAGCACGTATTGATTGGCATGTAGCTAGAGAGCAAAGAGAAATGCGATCAAATGGAAGTCAAAGATAAGAGATTGAACATCTTGGTACCAAGATGAATGACATGATGGTATATGAATATCATGATGGAGATGTTGTAGAAGAATATCACATCAAGCATGCATTATTTTATTCTGCTAATCAACGTAGCTAATACAACTTCTATACACTAGTTGCTCCTCTGTACATATGCTACATGAGGAAATGAAGTTAACCAACTACCTCTTAATAATTCAAAATTGGCTAACATACTTGGAGCGATAGCATGCTTTGATAATCAATGAAAAGATAAAGGCATAGTAAAGAGGAGAAAAAAGTTGGTGAGTAAGGGTCACCCTTACCGGTGAATATGATACCAAGTGTCTCAAAAGGTTATTTCATTTAATACTTTTTGGGCTAATCCAAACATCTAGCCCAATTAAGGCTACTTGTGGTAACATAGGAGGGAATGATGCCTTTGCTTTTTTTAGTAGCGACTTATTACTTTCAGTGGTATAGAATTGCCAAATGATTGATTAAAACTTTCTGAATTAGAGACTATATTCATGAAAAAGTTTTCGATTCGCAAAAATAATAATTCACATTGTTCTTGAAAAGGAGAAAAGATGAGTGACAAAATTCATAAGTCATTGGCATAACTAAGTATGAAATGTGAGCAATTGGAAGAGAACATGATCCAATTGCTAATGGGCAATATGGATGATAAAATGACACCATTTTATGTATGATTATAATGATTCTAAGACTTGCTTGATAGGGCTAAATTTGAAAAGTTGAATCTAAGGAAATCTATGCGATAAAGTAAAAGAAACCAAACTCAAGAAGAAACAAAATTCATCGCTTCTATAGCTCAAATGGTGAAAAGCGGTGATATATAATATGGATAAAGGAAAATAATGTACAATGATGATAAGGGAAAAAGCTATCTATTCTAATCCAACCAAATTTGATATTGGGAGGCAATGATCTCAGACTTTTCCAAGTGGTGGGGAGCATCAAAATAAACAACAAGAGATGATGCGAATGCCATCTCTTAAGAAAAGATGAACAAAAGATATTCTTTAGAGAATTATTTAAAGCAAAAGGCTTTACAATTACGAAATTAAAAGGCGAAGAAGGCATCAAGAATAATTCAAAATTACTACTATCATGATCATCATCTATGAAGATTGTTGTCTTTAAGATTGGCTAGAAAGGAAGTATCGGTGGTGAATTTACATTATCGGATGTTCTAGTCACTACAAGACATGAATATCATGTCAAAAGATAAAAAAAGAAATGGTGAAGAATGAAACAGTCTCAAAAAAACTATGAAAATCTGAAGCGCTAAAAGGCCAGTGTTAAGTGAAAATCACCACTTGAACCTATATTGGACTTAAAGAGATACCTAAACCAAGTATTTGGGCTTCTCGTGGCATTTTGATAAGGCTACTTCATCACACAAATAGTCGCTAAATCTGAAACATAAATCAAAGAGGCAGGCTAAGAAAAGAAGATCAAGAAGAGAACTACAACTCAAAAGATCATTAACAATTTAGAAGAGTATTACCAGCTGATAAGACAATCATTTAGGCTTGCAGACTTTATGCCTAAACTTCATATTGTTGAATTAGATGAAGAAGATAATGGTGAATCTTATCTAGTATAAACATGTATAATTATCTATGTGATATGTGATGTTCTTCGCACTAATTAAATGACAAGGGTAGTGAATGACTGACCAACCCATCAAAATTCTTATCGAAAGCAAGAAGAGCCGGAGTTAACATCTAAATTTTGTTTAATGACTCAACAAGAAGATAATGTTTTAGATGAAGATTTATATTTTTTTTATGAGAAGAGTCGGATCATCATATCATCATCATGAAATATGAAGTTGAAAAATGAGTCTAGCCCTTTGGTCAATCCTCTAGAATAAGAAGTGAATTTGAAGAAACTACCTCTTTAAGAATTGAGCAAGACAAATAAGTGATTCAAGTAAGAAGGTTAAAGTCTTACCACCTTCATCAAAGAAGGAAATGCAAATAAAGACAAAGGCAAATAAAAGTCAATGAAGATATCATTCCCAAAATCTAATAAAGCCTAAATCGTGAAAAGATAGATTATAATATTCTATCACGAGAAAGATCATAAGAGTGTACAAGGCTCTCTTGATGTCAAAAGACCAGAAACTTTGATACAGCTCTCAAAGGTTTGGAGAGTTAAGCTTTTACTAAAAAATGCATGATCAATCATTGCAAACTCAAGATCTCCCAAGAATCACATTTTTTGAAGAAGATCTTATGTTGGGAACAGATCATAACCATCTTTTTATGTTACTAGAGTGATGGCATCTCGATCAAATATTGATTGATCCGTGTTCTTCTATCAATCTTATGAGTCTAAAGGTATTAAGAGGATTATCACTTATCCAACATCTTGGGAGAGATAAGTTGATGGTTCATGTTCAATAAAAAAGGAAAACTTGGGTTCTTTTATTCTCACTCAAGTTTGAGATTTATATACGTAAGCCAAGTTTCATGTAATCGACGATACATCATTAGAGCTCTTTGGGTCAGGCCATGGCTACATGAGTATGGCATGGTCCCATCAACTATGCATCAGTGTATGAAGTAACTGAAAGAAGGAGAAGAATTTAGAATTCCTTGTGACTTACAACCATTCTCCATCCACGAAGCAAAGATCTATGAAGATGTAAAGTATTTCATCCCTAAGGAGCCTAAGCTAACAGAATCTCTTGAGGCGGTAACATCCACTTCAGGAACTAAAAATCAATTTCACAAAGTGAAGAGCAAAAGCAAAGAGGAAGAAAGAAGGCAATGCCGACTCTCCCTAAAGCACTTAACTTTACACCTAAGTCAAGAAGATCCCTCATTTGGGAAGTGACATAAGAAGAAGAAGATATTCGTCAAACCTAAGGGAACTTATAAACTTTCAAAAAAGGCAAGTATGAAATAAGTGATTCACTATGACTTTGAATCTACTTATGGAAATAGAGTTTAGATATTCCATCAAGAAGGATAGCTTTGGCGTCGAGGACTCCTTCAAAATTATACCCATCCCTCAAGAATTTCAAAGAAATCACTCCACTGAGGTTCATAACATTGAAGAATTGATAACATGTCTATGATTGAGAGTGGTGGAACAGAACTCTATTTTACAAATCAAGAGTCTCACCACAATTTTGATCCTACTCAACATGAAAATGATGAGATAGCCAACAAGAATACCAATATACTATCCATTAAGAATGATGCATAAGCTTGGAATTCATATTAGAACTACTAAACATAAAACTCAAATCTTTAACAAGATGTGGAGCCAAAGAAGTCCTCAAGCATCATGAAGAAGTGATAAGTTTATCACTAAAGGTCTTGGGTTCATCCACAAATCTCATCAAAATAAAGTTTGTTATAATATAATAAGTTGTGAGATTGAGACTAATAGTGATGAAGATGATCTCCATGAAATTCTTCTTACAAATGATGAAGAAGTAAGCCAAACCAAGCCTAAAGAACTCAAGATGATGGACAAATAACTACTATGGATGAACTCAAAGAAATCAACCTAGAGAGGATGATCCCCATCCAACTTTCGCGCCCTTCTACCCAAATGAGAAAGTTGAAGAGCTAAAATGCTACTTTGTGAATTTAGGATTTTTTTCTGGACATATTCTGAAATGCTGCTTATCCCCGATGCAGCTCATAATAAACCAAGATGATGCCCGTTAAGCAAGCTCTAGGCAAAATGAGATTGGAGATTAAAGAATAGGTAATTGTAAACTAAGAATAAAAGCAGTTTTCATCCGGAGGAGAAGTATGCATGGATAGCCAACATTGTCCCAATTATGAAGAAAAATGGTCAAATCTGTGTCTGTATTGACTTCCGGGACCTAAATAAGCCATGCCCAAAAGATGACTTTCGCTTCCAATATCAAAACTACTAGTGGACAATACTTTCAACTATGATATGTTCTCATTTATGGATGGATCATCAGGATATAATCAAATCAAGATGGCACCTGAAGATGAAAGACATACATTATTCAGAACATCTATTGACATCTATTGCTACACAGTCATGCCTTTTGGCTTAAAAAATGATGGAGCTACATACCAAAGAGCCATGACACATATTTTTGATGAGTTGATTCACTAAAAGGTGGAATGTTATGTTGATGATTTGGTGGTGAAGAGCTTAAATCATGAAAATCACTTTGAAGACTTGAGAATTGTATTGGAGATAATCAGAAAATATGATCTCAAGATGAACCCTCTATAATCTTCATTTGGGGTATCCTCCAAAAATTCCTCATGTACATTGTACGTCATAAAGGAATTGAAATTGATCTTGCTAAGATCAAGGAAATTATGGAGATGCCTCCATCAAAGAGTTTGCATTAGCTTCGTTCTTTGCAATGATAGCTTGCATTCATCCGTCAATTTATATCAAACCTATCAGGATGCTGTCAACCATTTGCAAAGTTGATGAAGAAGGATGCTCCATTCAAATGGGATAAGAGTGCCAAGAAGCCTTCAATAGCATTAAAAGCTATATGTTAAATCCACCAATCCTTGCAACGCCTACTCTTGGGAAGCCCCTCATTCTATACACAGCTGCATTAAAATAGTCCTTTGGAGCATTATTGGCGCAACACAATGAAGAAAGTAAAGAGAATGCTCTTTATTAGATCAGTCGAAGCTTAATAATAGCAGAAATGAGATACTCTCCGATAGAGAATGCTCTTTGTTAGATCAGTCCAAAAGCTCCATCATTATATGTTATTTAACAAGATTACCATCATCTCAAGGATCGATCCATCAAGTACTTGATGACAAGACCGATTGACAGTCGCGGCAAGATGGGCGATTTCTAAAATTTCATATCACATACATTACGTAGAAAACAATGAAGGGACAGGTCTTAGCAAATTTTCATGCTCCACATCCCATCCCTGTAGACTCTTCTCTTAATGATGATTTGCCTGATCAGCAAATTATGCTCATTCATGAAAGAGAATATCACAAATTTAGGAAATGTACTTTGACCGAGCCTCATCGATCAAACAAATTTAACCCCCAAATTTCCTAAGGACAAGAGCAGGAATCAGCATCATCTTCATAACACCAGAAAAAGGGACAATAAGATGATCATATAGATTGATTGAGCCAAGAATTAATAATGAAGCCGAGTATGAAGCATTAGTGGCAGGTCTTGAAGAAGCTATTTTTATAGCATTCAAAACTTGCATATTTTTGGCGATTCTCAACTTATTATAAATCAAGTACTTGGCATCTATAAAATCAACAAGCTTGAGTTAGCTTTCTATCACAAGTGAGTTCTCAAGCTTATGAAGCAGATACCAAATATCACATTAACTTGAGTCTCTTGATCCGAGAATAGTTAGGCCGATTGCTTAGCAAAATTAGCTAACAAAATGACAAGTATGAATGGTGATTATGTCTTGATCAATATATTTACTCAAAGAGTTCTCAAGCCAGTAAAGTATCAATCCCTGCAGGATCAAATTCAAATAGATGCTAAGTGATTGCTCCTCATACTCCCTAAAATCAACAAGAAGTTATACCAAAAATAGTTAAGCCTAACATTGCTTGAGAAAAGTAATGTGAAGCCTTTATTGTAGAAGAGCCACATGATTGGAGGCAACCATTCATCGACTACTTTAAAGAAGGAAAATTACCAAATAATAAATCACTGGCAGCTCAAATTGAGAAGAGAATGTTACGCTATGCTTTTGTGAATAATACTTTATATCATAGATCATTTGAATAAATATGGCTACAATGCCTAAATGCAGATGAAGCAAGCAAAGTGATGGTTGAAGTTCATAAAGGACTTTGTGGTGCACATTAGTCAGGTCCTAAGATGATAGTAAAGATAAAAAGGATAAACTATTATTGGCCATCTATAGTGAGAGAATGTGTCAATCATGCTAAGAGGTGTCGTGAATGTCAAGTATATGGAAATATAATCCACCAACCTCCAAATCCACTACACCCAACAATAGCATCCTGATCATTCAAATGTTGGGACATAGATGTAATCAGATCAATTGATTCACCATCATCAGCTGGACATCGCTTCATCTTAGCAGTGACTGATTATTATTCTAAGTGGGCTGAAGCTACCCCATTTAAAGAAGTCACTACTGACTGAGTGATCAATTTCTTCATGCATAATGTGGTTTATAGATTTGGAGTGTCACATCAAATAATTTCTAATAATAGCACATCTTTCAAAAATATAAAGATTTATAGATTCATCGATCGACACAAAATTGATTGGCGATACTCTTCAATATATAATCCAAGAGCAAATGGTTTGGCGAGGCCTTCAATAAGACATTAGTCAAGCTGCTCAAGAAGATTCTTACTAAAAATAAGAGAGAATGGCATACCAAGCTAATAGAGGCATTATGGGTATCAAACCACCTACAAGATGCCGACTAAAGCCACTCCCTATTCATTGGTATTTGGAACCAAAACAGTTCTTCCGCTCGAAGTTGAGCTGCCTTCACTTTGAGTAGCCATCCAATATGGTCTAACTGAAGATCAAAATGCTCATCTGAGGATGGAGGAACTCGATGCGCTTGAAGAAGTTAGATTGCAAGCTCATCAAAATCTGGAAGTCTATTAAGCAAAGATGTCCGGGCTTTTGACCATATGGCCTCAAACATTCCAAAAGGAAATTGGTCTGGTGCCGAAGATAAACTATTCCTAATCAAAAATTTGGTGGCAAATTTGAGCCTAATGGGAGGGCTCTTTTGTCATTGAGAAAGTGTGTCAAGGAGGGGCATACCAAGTCATCGACCTAAAGGGTGAAAGACCAATGCCGCAAATTAATGGTCGATACTTAAAAAAGTATTATACATGACAAATATATTCTCGAGGTATAATAGAAATCCCCCTACAAGACAGGGGTATTTTTCTTAGTATATTTATTTAGGTCAACATCGTGCTTTATGCTGAGATCCGTAAATAAATTTACTCACTCTAGATGAAAAACTTTTCTGTGAAAATTCTCCTATTACACAAAAGGCATTTTTGATTTTTATACATAGATGAAATCAATGTTGTATGTTAAAACCCTCTTAAGAGTATATCAATTCAAATATTAATGTATTTGCATATTTTCATCTTAAAGTTCTTTTAAATGTGCTTTTAAAATTTCCTCTGCGAGACATGAGGCATTTTTTTTAGTTTATGACAAGTTTATTTGAGTTGATGTCGTGTTATAAGACGAGATCCTCTGATTCAGGTTGACATCGAGCTTTACACCAAAATCCCTGAATATATCCATAATTGTTACTATTAAGTTGTAGGTTCTAATAGGAACAAAAAAATAATCTATTTTTATGTATGAAAAGATAGCCATAAATATCAAGACAAATTTTCTCCCATATTCGTCAAATGTCGAAGATCGAGTCAAGTGAACTCCCAATTTTGGAAGCTTCAATCAACTGAGTTAAAAGAAACATCAATCTCTACATCTTAAAGTCTAGGACATGGATGTGTTCTAAAGGTCGAACTCAATAAGCCCACAAATGATTGAGTTGCTGACACTCTCCTCACTCAACATGTTGCAAGAAAAAGCTGCAGTGAAATAGCCCTCGTTCATCAATCTGATGACAAAACCACCAACACACTACAACTTAAGTCGAAGAATCGAGTAGGTTCTAAAGGTTGAACTCAACAAGCCCAAATATGGCCAAGTTGCTGACGCTTTCCTAACTCAACAAGCCATAAGAAAATACCACAGTGAAAGAGCCCCTGCTCATCAGTCTAATGAAGATAACTATTCAATCTCAAACCGGATATAGTTATTATAAGTAACCAGAATCCAAAAGATCTTTCTACTTAATCGATAGACCAAGACAATCTGAGGAAACTCTCAATTCAGAGAGGCCTCAAGTCAATCTTCATATTGTCCGCATGGTGATATTTCAATCTATTCTCAAATGATCTGATCAAGCTCAAAGCACAGATCAAAGCCAATCTCCTCATCAAGTCCGTCAAAATAAAAAGCATAGGACCAAAGAAGTAATTCCATAATTCATACAAAGCTAATGGTCAAACTAAAGGAATTTCATGGTTATTTAGTCTATTAAAGCACAATTATTAGACTGATAACTCAGCATTGACCATATACAAGCCGAGAGGCTGGGTCATCTATATGTACCATTCAACGAGTCTACCAAAGCAGCAACAATAGGATTCATGGCATACATACACCTCATGAAAAGTTAATATAGGAAAATCAGGTCAATCCTTCATTAAGTCCGTCAAGCTTAAAGCAAGGACAGAAGGAATTTCAAATCCGACCAAGCACGGATAAACCAATTTTCCAGTGGAATCCTTCATCAAAATAAATAAACCAATTCCTCCATCAAACCCAACTAAGCACGAAGCTAGGTTGGAGGAAACTCAAATTTGCAATGACATAAAAGAATTAGATCTTCAACAAAGATATTAAAGTATAGAGTAGATGGTGTAAGAACTCTTATCAATCCAATAAATTGAGTCTGACAAATCGGGCAAGCCCGTCATTTAGCATGTTCTAAATAAGGCATCATACTAATGATAAATCCTATCAAAGCTCCGTAAGCTATTGCAATCAAAGCTAAAATGATCCGAGCTCAATGGGCAGCCCAAATGGTCAACCAATTTTGAACAAATGTGACTCCCTCCATGAATCAAATTTTAATTGGGGGCATTTGTTGACCTCCACATAAGTGTCAAGCCTCACAAGTCAATGGACTTTTAAGTGAGTATATATAAGGCTCAAAATACACTAGATGTCACCAAAAATGGTTGAAATGACCTTCGATTGATGAATGGACTTTGCCATTGTGTTCAAAATTTCAAAATTGGTCAAAATATAAATATTGCATAATCTAAAGAGCAACCGATCAAACGACCGAGCTATCAATGTGTCGGCATGTATATCAAAGTCGAAGCTGATGATGTCAATGATCTCGCTCATAAAATTGATATGCATTAGCTTTGAAATGTTGAAAACTATCAAATGAGACTATCATGCAAGTCTATGCAAATGTATAATCGGTTTGACAACGATAAATTGACAAGTACACTAAAATTCACAAAAAATCAGTCTAAATGACCTCTGATCGATGAATAGACTTTGCCATCACATTTAGAATATCAAAACTATCTATATTGCACAACTTGATGAACAACCGATCAAGCGATCGAGTCGCCAATGCGCTTGCACGCATATTGAGGTCAGGAGGCGCTGACTCAAATCAAATGACCTCCGCTCGTTAAATTTATTATGCCATTAGATTTAAAATATCAAAATCTATAAAGTAAGACTATTCGCACTCAATTCAAACAAGTTACGAAATTTAGTCAAAAGTGGCGATTTTGAGAAATTAACTCAATTTGACGACTTGAATCAAATGGTCTCGATTGAAACGGACCAATGTTGCATCTAACATCAAAATAATAAATTGATATATATATATATATATATATATATATATATATATATTAAATATGTAATTTAATGATGTGAAATTTGCATTAAGATCGATTAGACATTTAAAAAATTAATAAAAAGCCCTAACTTTCCTAATCTAACCTAAATCCCTAAATCTCACTCTAATAAACCCGCATTCTCTTCACGATGCTCGATAAAGCTTCTATTGCTCCCTCAAGCCTCTTCACAAGCATAAGAACGCTCAATCCCCATGATCTCAAGGAATGAAGAACATTCTTCTATTTCCTTTTGCACTCCTCTAAATGGCGTTAAGCTCCATCCTCAAGCAAAACCGTAGCCCTCCTCTCTCCAAACTGCAAGGGACACTTTTCCTTTTCTCCTTCATCTAAACCGCAAGCAAGCAAACCAAAATCCTTCAAAATGTATCTTCCTTTTCTTTCTTTCCTCACTTTATTTCTTTTCACTCTTCCATCCAATTCTCTCATTTCCCTAGCTTCCATTGAATTCTCTTCCTCACCATTTTCTCCGATTTCATTTTCCACAAAACTAAAATCCACTCTACCATTTTTCATTTTTCCACTAAACAAAATCCACTTTAAATCCTCATTTCAAAAAATTGAAAATCCACTTTCAAATTCTTCATTTTTCAATCCAAAATCCTCCATTTCCAATCCACTTAATTTACTTTGTCAGCATAGAAGAACACCACATTAGAGCCTTTGTTTCGCCGCTTTCCATTATTTCCAATTTCTTTTGCAGAGAGGAACAACATTAGTGGGTTCTTCTTGGTTTATGATATTACCCATTTTCCCCCTTCAACCTTCCTCTTCCGCTAAAAGAGAACATCGCCATTAAAGGGTTCTTCTTGGTCTCCCATTTCCAACTGCCTCTTGTCGATCATTGCAACGCGCGTAAGAAATGTCAACATGTGTGATATGTGATGGATATATATATATATATATATATATATATATATATATATATATATATATATATATGCTTATGTTTCTTGCAGTTTAAAGGCTCTCGTCAATAGGGCCGACGAGATGAATCTATGGGTGTTGCAAGACAATCACTAATTATCTTCATAGAAGTAAGCCAACATATGTTGATGTCACTTAAAAATGTTGCCAAAATTCTAATTTCTAGTTAGAAAAAAGGGAAATATGATATTATTGCATTTGTCTTCTTTCGTGTTTAAAGGCATCACGCTCATTAGATGTGATGAGATGAAATCACATGATATCGCAAGACATCATGCTTCATATGCATCAGAGTAAGCCAAAATACTCCTCATGCTCACGGGATGATGCTGGGAGGCCGCCAAAATATCATTAATTTATATTTTTTTTACTTAAACTCAAAATTGAATGTAAATTAATAAAGTCCTAAAACAAAATAAATCCAAATAAAATTTTAAGCTTAAAATTGAATTCAAATCACAACTTGTGAGATAGATAGTTAACAAGAATTAAGCTCAATTGAGATTAAAATAAAGAATGCTTACAGTGAATATGGAAAAATGCACGATTTTGGATCATTTTTGTAATTCATTTAGAAATGATTAAAAATAATTTCAATTGGCTATTTTATTGAAGTGCAGAGGGGCTTATGAGATGTATGGGTGCTTGGCCGCAAAGTAAATGCAATGAACTTCAAATAAACTTGATTCCACATGTTTTGAAGCAATTTATAGTTTTATTCATTCGAGTCAAACTTGTACAAGCTTTTAAATATAACGATGCGACACTTTCATACATTATGAGATATGTTCACATCCAACTAGTTGCATCAATATATATATATATATATATATATATATATATATATATATATATGAAAAGCTTAAATATAATGATATGATATATCAAGGCAAATATTCTTGTTTTAAACTATATATTTTAAAATCCACATAGCATTTTAAAAGAAATAAATATTCGCATATGCTAAGATAATCTCTTGATTTAGATATTTTGAAGTGTATGAGAGCTTGAACAAAAGAATGAATGCCTACATATGTCTTTGTGATTATATTTATCCAAGTACTTCAAAGCTTGTGAGAGTTTTCAAACAAATGAATTAAAAATCAAAGAATCCATTGAGATTCTTAATGAAATTGAATGATTGTGATAAACATGTTACTAATCATTGGAAAATATTTGAAGCATATTCATCGCTATCAAATACTTGAATTCAAGAAGAAATTGAGTATAGTTGGCGATGAAGTTGAGATTTATCATAAGCAAAAATCTATTGAATATTCAAAGACTAATCAACTTGAAAGTAATTCAATATTAATCCAAAAGATCTAATAAGATGCTAGACCAATTTACAACGTCTTATACGCCACCGAATTTACAACACTTTGTACAAGCGAACAAAATGCATTAATTAAAGCATTCTTAAATACACCGATGAGCATACTATGTCAATGTTTAAATTCAAGTGTCTGGGATGTGGGTTGATTCGGTTTTATCTTGAGAGTTAACAAAACCTAAAAATTTATAATAAGAATTTCAACTTAGCAAAATATCTGAAAAGCTAATTCTACCAAGTGATAGTAGATCTGATCCTCTTTTAAGAGCTAAATAGAGTCGACGGATCTAAATTTCTCAAATATATTTAATAATCAAAGATGATCAGGTTGAATATGATTTCAACCGGAGAAGATACTTCCATCAAAATGCGATTCTAATTTCAAATCAGATTAACTCAAATTAAGTGTCAATCTAAAAATGCTTAAATGAAATTCTATCATTAAAAGCTTAAAGCAAAACTCAATCTATCCACCTTCCACAACTATTTGTGGGAGGTGACAAATTTAGAAAACTCTAGCTCGCGAAGGAGCCAATGTAAAATCAAGTATTCTACTATGTTCACTCTCAATCAATCTCTTGCCAAGGATGGACGTGTCCTCTAATGGCTTGGCTAATAGGCTCCACAGATGATGCAGTTACGACCAAAGTCCTCTGATCGGGTGGCTTAGCTAGTAAGACTCTATTATATTACGATCAAGACCGTAGCATGTATGCTCTCCAATGACTCTGCCCTTTGAGTTGTGAATCATAGATATTTGATGGGGAAAAACTCTCTAAGGTAGACTTAAGCCCTCTTAGACAAACACCACCTGTGTCTACAAGGATTTCTTGGACCACGTAACCCATGTGTTGATAAGGATCCTGATCGTTTGACTACCTCCTCACGTGACTAGGGACCAGACCGGGATGACAAACCATGGGATCTAGATCGGGCACGTCATCATTCCCTCAACCATTCGCTTTAAGCTAAAATGATGAATTTCATAATCTAAATTCCAAAACTCCACATGTTACTACTATACGCAATGCATTTAGCAATCTAACAACTAGCCTTAATCGAAAGTTTTCTCTCATTTATTGGGAGGGGTAATTAACTATAGGGGCTTGCGCCTATAGGAAACCTAGAACAGATCTAAAGTCCTCACAAAATGAGAATGAAATCTCTAAGTATTGTCATATCTACTATTCCATCTGCCTTCAAAATTACAGACCTTAAAATCATCACTTCTTCACATTCAAATTTCTAGAGGTTGGTAATAATTTTGAGCCTACATTTATTTAATCCAATAAATTATAATGTGCTTGATGAGTTGCTAATGATTTGGACCATTATGAGCCAATATTGGTGTTTATTATCTGTTGGTTCATAATTTTCCTCACTTTTTTCTTTTATTATCCATATAAAAATAGTATAATTGTCTAATCCAATGGCTAGAGGTCGGTAAATTAATTGGGAACAAATTACACGAAAGTCTTTCAAATCTGATCTTGGTAAATGATCGTTCTTTGTCAGTCAAAATTTACCCCATCTTTCTTGGGTATTCTGAACATTACCAAAGCCGTAATGAATGGTTGTATATGATGGGGAAAATTCATAATTGGTCCTTGAACCATTAGCAGAGAATTGGTTGTTTTTTTATGTCCATTTTTGCTTCCAACACTGCTGCAGACTGCTCACGGGACAATACAACACAGGGCAATACAATGGCTTTGATGGGTACAGGAAACTCTTTGTTGATGGTACAGGAAACATTCATAATTGGCTTTGATTGTTTGCTAATGGTACAGGAAACTTTTGTTGATCTGTACATATATTTCATAAGTTAATCAAGTTATACGGTGAAATTGATGAATATCCTACTCAATGTCATGAAATCAAAGTTGAAATATAATCACTGATTGAAATGTCCTCCGTTGATAAAACAGATTATGTAGATGCATTCAGAAGGTTGAAATTGACAAAATTGCATTTTGCATCATCCAACAATCATTTAGTGGAGAAAATGAGGCGTATGTTTGTCTTCATACATATTAAAGTTAGAAGGATATTTGTAAAACAGGTTGCGTTGAGACTGTCAAAATGCTTAAATCTTCTTAGAGGAATCTTCACGATCAAATCAATCATGCAATGGAAAGCCTCGAATGGCAAATTAGAGTTGAACTGTCTCACAGATGTAAGTGCTCAGAATGATCATAAAAGACTACATCTATGAGTCCCAAATGTCAAAAAAATTTTAAAAGACATTATTGATCGAGAATTTTTTGATCAAATTTTACATATATTTGAGCAAGTTAAATAAATAAAGAATGCGAGTGAAAATAGTGGGAAAAGTTTGGGTAATCAAATGATTTATTTAGAAGTATAAATTATGATTTTAATAATATCATTAACCAAAAAATCAAATTTCTATTAACCACTCAAATCCCGCTTAAACCATGTAAATTCCATCTGTACCTCACGTCATTCTAGCATTCGATTCATTACAGCCGCTCATCCTCTCCAATTGTTTCTCCTATTTCCAAGCGCCCAGGGTAATCTTCCTCTTTGAACTCCTGCTACTTGCTCCATCCCTCTCACGCTTAATCTCCTATAGAACATTCTCATCCTGCTCTTTCCTCTCCATCCAAGAGCAATAACTCTCTCTCTCTCTACACACAACACACGAGCAGCCTGTCAATTTGTCGCTGACGGTAGTCGATTCTCTTCCTTTCATTTTATAAGTCACAAATATTACAACACTAACATATCACATAGGTTGTAACAAACCTCACAGCACAGCGTCCGTCAAAACTATCTATTCTAATATCAGCCTTAGTTCTACATCCTCTACTATATATATTGATGTTATTTTCTGAAGTTATTCAAGAATTTTTATCAATGCTTTGTATTGTTTCTTCTTAATCCCTCTTGAGGTTTTTTCTACACCTAAATTGAAACAATGTTTCAGCATGTACACTACCACATTCTCCTCTCTCTTTCTCTGAATCTTAATCCATAGCCAAGCTTGTCCTCATTTGTTTTAGCTCACCCTCCAGGCTCGAATCCCACCGTTCTCTCTCTCTCTCTCTCTCTCTCTCTCTCTCGTGCGCAACTCCTTTAATCCTATTTGACACTAATAAATGAGAAAATTTAACTTAAATTATGTTTAAATTGAAGATCTATCTATTCGACACTTCTTCTAAGCATTATAAGTGTGAACATTCCTGACTGTCTAGTTCTCTCTTACTCACCCCCTATGTATGAATGATTTTAAGATATTATCGAAATTTTGTCAAAATATAGATTAATATAAAACTCATAAAGGATAAAATAAAAAATTTTGAAACCTAAATTGAAAAGTGAAATTGATAGTAAATTAAATATGAAATGCAAAGTCTTAAATGAGAGTGACATACAAGAATTGAACACTTGAATGAATTGACTAATGAACATAATTGATGTAACTCAATGGACATTTGGATTGTTCTCCACCAAGCACAAAAAATAATCCTAGGAACTTGAGGCAAATGTAAGAAAATTGGGGACTTGTACTGGATTTACAAGAGATTGTATAGCTTTCCAATAAACACAAATATGATTTTCAATGAATAGTGAGATTGCCATGTCACACATTAAACAATCTAAAAGAATTTGAACCTGCGCGCTTCAAAATTCATGCAAATATTCCGCATGATTTACCTATTTTATGAGAAATTTCTTAAAGCTCGATTTCAAATACCTTCAAAGGCATGATATTAAGGTTAAAAGACCGGTGTCTAAGAATTGCATGAAAGTCATTAAGATTAAAACACCCGCACATGTCTCGACATAATATTGAATACTTACATTTGGGGTTAGGATGTTGTGAGGGCTTAGCATGAAATTAACTTAGGTACCTTGTATTAAAAGGCATGCATATGTTATGAGAGATTATCAAATATTTTAAAAAAATCTAAATGTCATTTAAAATTTAAAGCAAATGCTCTCAAGAAGGGCCACTTTGCTTATATGATGAACTTGCAAGTCCTACTTAACCAATTTGATCTTTCTCGTAAGAACAAGATTTGACATGACTCATTAAAAACTTTCAAATTTTTTTTTTTTATATTTGCATACAAATATCAAAGGCTTTAACAAAGAAATTTTATATTTAAAAATATAAACTCACATTTCAAGCTTAAACATATGATTATAAATTTTAACCATAGACCTAATCATCCACGCTTGAAATAGAGTTGATAAGGTTTGTGATGTGAAAAAAAAATTAAATCTCTTATGAATCAGAGGCCCAATTTTTTGTGAGTAAACGGGTAGAGTTAACAGTGTCTACATCTCTATGATAGCCGTGTTAATTGAAGATTTCAATCGGAGGGGTTATTTTTATCAAAATTTTCAAAGTGCTAATGCCAAATTATTTCAAATTTGAATTTTTAAAATGCAAGCAAGACTTGATCCTCTATCAATAAATTAGAAGAGTTGCCAATGTTTAGAGCAATAAATGAATGACGAAATAGGTCCAAACACATTGATGATAGTCATGCCGAACAAACCTCTCAACCAAAAAGGATATTATTGTCAAAATGTGCTAAAAACACCAAATCAAGTTAACCTATATCAAATCTTAATCAAAATGCAAAAAAATTGATAAATTATTAAGTTCAAATGTTCAAATGAAAATATTATTTAATAATTTAAAATAAAATGTATTCGCCCATCTACAACTATTTATTTGGTAGATAATATAAGAAAATTCTATCTCACAAGAGATTCAATGTCAGAATAATTGTATTGCTATATTCACTCTCAAATAAGCTATGTCAGTAAGTACATGACTCTTATCATTTATTTGTGTGGTTTTTCCACCAAATGACACTATAAATAATTATGCTTATGATTAGAGTTCTCTGATCGGGCAGTTTGCTGTCAGATGATACTATTAAATTACGATCACGGTTGTAACCTGTATATTCCTTAATAGCTTTTCTCGTTAAGTCGTGAATTATATAATGCACTTAATAGGACACAAAGTCTTCTGTTAGCTAAGGTTAACTTATATTATGTCTTAGACAAATATTCACTTTAGGTCTATAAGATTATCTTAAATGAAGTAACTCGTGACTACTAACACGTGTCATTTAATTCGACTGAATATTTTATCTAATTAAGTAGACGTGGGATCATGACAAACTGGGATGACAAAACTATGAGATCTTTATCAGGCTTGTCATCATTTCTTTTAATATTTGCTTTAAGTTAATGATGATGACTTTCTCAAAATTTTAACCTTAACTCATTGTTATTGTATGTAAAATATAGCGACAACAATTAACCTTAATTGAAAGCTCTTTCACTGCCAGAGACGTAATTAGCTATATATGCTTGCACCTATAGAAAACCTAAACTAGATTTAAAGTGTTCGCAAAATAAGAGTGAAATCTCTCAGTAGTGTCTTATCTTTAGAATTTATCTGCATTCTGAAAATTTTACTAGTACAATCAAAATGCTTTTTATCAAAAGGCCGAATGCGAATTTTTAGAGCCCACACTTCTATTATAAAATTTTTTTAATCTATTTATCAATCAATGGTTTCGTAATGTTGCTAGGATCTAAAAGAAATTAAAATCAAATTTGTATAACTTATTGGTGAAAATTTTAAAAATTAGGGCACCTTGTTATTAGTAGGATAGATGCGAACCTCATGTAATTTGTTTGTACAGTATTCTCTACTATTCATATTTCTACAAATATGTAGAGTGTAGCTCAATATAAAGTGAATGTGTTGTTACTTGTTTTTTGCATATTATTTACTCATTCTATTCATTTAATATGACAACAACAACGAGTTTTTATCCCACTATGTGGGATTGACTACTTATTCAATTTATAGGAAAGTAAAAGATGGAGGAATGTAGAATGGGGAGGTGTGCAATGAGTGCAGATAACACAAGATATGTTATGATGATTGAACAATCTGCTTGCTTAAAAAAATGTGTTTGGTCGTAGGGGTATGCATTATCTAGTTCTAACCAAAAAATTAAATTGAATCAAAGGTTTTTCAGTAATGTGGTTCAATTTCAAATTTAGTAGTTTAGATATTGGTTTTAATTAATAAAATATTTGATTTTTTTTTTGGATCTGTTTGTTAATTAAAATTTTAGATGGAACCAAACAAACTGAATATATTATTTTGTAATTCGTATTTTGTATTTGACATTTTGTTTGGTTACAGTCATGACCCACAAGCCTCCTAGCTCTCTTTGAATCACCAATTAAATCAATTGATCCACCTAGACCATGGAGTTATGTGAGTTACATGAGACATCTATTTTTTCTTCACTCAACTGTTCGACTAAACTAATTTTCTCCATGCACATTTCATTAGGGTTTCACTTCGCTCGCACCATTCGACTCATTCCTTTTTCCCTGTCTAACTATATCCAAGCATCACAAGTGGTTTCTAGAGATATATCTGGTGCAAATTTGGTGGTGGAACATTTCCAAACCCTTTCCCCTTCTCTCCCAAGCCGCGCCTCCTAGTGCAGTCCCCTGTTTTCGCCATTGAATTTTTCCATTGCAAGAAGATTCCTTCCAACCGTGTAACAACTCTTAATCTCTAACACAACATTAACCCATAGCCCTTTTGATCTGAGATACCTTATTGAGCTCTTTAGAACGGTATCATTTGGTATCAAAGTTAGATCTACCATAGATCTTTCTTGGGTAGCTTTATATCCTCCAAAATCACACCAACCAATCTATAACCACACTTTTGGATAAAACCCTTTTCTTTCCAATTTAAACTAAACCCAAAACACTCCAAAATTCTCATACTTTTCTTAATCCCAAAATCCTAATTCAATTTATCCAACATCCGCCAAGGAGAAATATCCAATGTGGTGTCTGAAGCTTCGTGGAAGATATGCCAGAGATCCTCCAATTAAAGATATGCAGAGATCCTCCAATTATGGTAGAGGCTTGAATTTGTAGAAATAGAACAAATAGAAGCTCAAATTGTCCACGAGGTGACCAATCAAATGAAGGACAAGAAGTGAATCTCTTCACTATACCGACTCGTAAAGAATAACCTATTCCTTATAGATTTGGCATTGCATATGGAAGAAGGGAGCGCCTAAGGAGCATGACTGGGGTGAAGGTTGACACCTCATTTTGAGTATGGATCTCAATGTCTTCATGGAGTGACTTCAAATCAGAGCATATTTTTAAATATTAAAATATTCTAGATTACAGGAAAGTCAAATTGGTTGTCATAAAGCTCAAGAAGAGTGCTTGATTATGGTGAGAGAACTTCAAGTGGAAAGTAGAAGCACGATCACTATGTGCTCTAAAATGAAAGAGTTAAAGACAAGTACTTTCCTACACACTACAACCAAGTTGTCTTTGAGACTTGATATTTTGCAGAAAGGAGAATGTCAATTCCATGCATGCCATAAGTCAAGTCAAGCTCACGATGAATTCGACGAGCTATAATGCAAATCGGAGCTGAAATACACTCGACGGTGCCAAAAATCAGTCAAAATGATCTCTGATTGACAAACGGACTCTGCCATCATGTTCAGAATGTCAAAATTAGTCAGAATATACATATTGCACACTTCGACGGTCAATCGATCAAGAAAGAAGTCCGTCGATGCGCCTACACGTACAACGAAGTTGGGAAGTTATGATGATGCCCAAACGACCTTCATTCATGAAATTGATTATGCCATTAGTGTCGAAATGTTGAAACCTATTAAATGAGACTATTCGAGCTCAATTCAGATGAGTATGCATGAATATCGAGCAATCAGATACAAAAACACATAAATTGGAGCTATAATGCACTACTCATCGCCACAATCACTCGAAATAACCTCCGATCGACAAACGGACTCTGCAACCATGTTCAAAACATCAAAATTGATTAGAATATACATCTTTCATAATTCAATGATCGACCGATCAAAAAGGGGGTCGTCGAAGCACCTATGAGCATATCGAGGTCGGGAAGCTGCGATGATGCCCAAACGACCTATGCTCGTGAAATTGATCACTGTCCAAATCACTTGCAATTGGATTCTATTTCAATCTTAAACCCATTTATCAATATAACTAAACTAGAATCAAATCATGATTAAGCCAATTAACCAATTTAGTTCCACTTGACCCAAAAGCAACCTAAAAGACCCTTTTGAGCCAAGTTCTAATTCAACCCAAATTAGATTGAACTAAACTCATCCAAATCTTACAATGGGATCAAAAATCATCATAGATTAATCAATTGTCTTAAATTAGGTCAAACCAAGTCAAACTTAGTCTTTGATCAAGTCAACATTTAGCCCAAATGAAGCTCAAACAAACCAAAACCCACCATAGGACAAATTGATTAAAACCATTGATTCAAACTCATTCATAATCAACGATTTAACATGATCAAATCCTCAATTGAGCCAAACCAAGCCTAATTGGCCATTTGACCTAAGTTGACCCAAATTGGCCTAAAAAGCCAAAATAGGTCAAATCACAATCCAACTCAAATTGATTGCAACCAATAGCTCAAGTTTATTCCAAATCACTTATTGAACTTGACCAAAGTCATGATTGAGCCCAAGTTGACCAATTGGTCAACTTGACTAATAGCAATTTGACCTAACTCAAGTTAGCCAAAATCCAAATTAATTCTAAATTAAACCAAACCAAAGCTACAATCATTTTCAATTGTGAACTTGACTCAACACTAATCCAATTAATTTGGTCAAATTGGTCAAATTGGTCAACTTGACCCATTTGACCTACATTAACCCAAATGAGCCATAATCAAATCCAATGCAAATTGAATTAATCCAATGACACAAATACACTCCAATTGGTCATATGAACTTGACCCAACCCTGGTTTGACTCAAATTGACCAATTGGTCAACTTGACCAAACCTAACCCAATTTGATCTAAATAGGTCAAATCAAGCCAAATGAAACCAACTAAACTCCAAACCACTAGAAACTTGGGCTAACTCACTTTTAACCCTTTTCAAATCTGTCCAAGTCAAACCCTAGCAAAATGACCATTTTTCCCTTGGGTTTAGGGCATCCTATGAGATAAAACACATGCACTTTGTGTCATTTTCTCCCCGTAGCCACTTAGCACCCAATAATAGGTCCACTTAGGCATCTTAGCCATGGTTGACCTAACCCAAAGATGGTTGGGTCGGCCATGATCCATGGGAGATGAAATCACCTCATTCCCATTAGCTTTCAAAATCGCCAAGACAAGCACTTCCTCTTACCACCTATCCTATCAAATGAGCCCCAAAAATGCACCCAAGGACCTTTATTGGCCTTTGAGGTGGCCAATTGATCAAGATGAAGCCAAACAAGCCGTGACCATTGGATCCAAGGAATGAGGGGGTATACCCCCCCTCATTCTCACTCAAACTCACACACTCACATTTGATTCAACCCTAGTAGCCAAGGAGAGGAATCCTAGAGCCATTTTCAAACCTTCCCAAGCTCCCCAAAATCCTCATTTTCAGATTTATGCAAAACCAAAACAGGTGAGGCCACCTTCGATTCCCATTTGCTCAAATCTCCACCAAATTGCAACTTTACACACACCTTCCTTGGAGCCAATCTGAATGAATCATTTTCCAAGCATCCATGGATTGAGTTTGATCAAGCACCACCTTTGTCTAGTGGATTGGTCTTCCAAGCAAACTACCAAATCAAAGCTCGTATTTCACGAGCTTCATTTCTACCAAACGAAGCTTCAATCATTGGAACCCATAATGAGGTATGCCATTAAAACCAATCCTTGAATAAAAATAGTTTAGTCTTTTGTGAAAGAAATTTCCATGTCATGCGATTTCTAGAGTTAGATTTGATTGTCATGCTTCCCCGAAGGTGTGGGATCATTTTCATCTCCATCCGAATGTGAGCTTGGATTAAAGTGGCCATTGATGGAGGTATCTTCATCGCCTAGAGATAGATCATGGACCGCCCATCTCGCATGATTGAATGGACTTGATCAAATCACATTAGATTTTTTGATTAATCCTGTGAAACCGCAGTTTGATATTGATCATGGACGGTCCATGGAGATACTGCGTGAGCCGCCATCCGAGTCAACACTCGAATGTGATAACTTAAATAGTGAATCCCATCATGCCACATGAAAAGCGTGCTGCATCAGTCGCCACGTGGCCCAACAGGATTAAGGCTATAATTAAGACTATTTAATTGATTTTTAATCCTGAAACTTTCTAAATTCATAACTAATTACAAACAAATCCATAAATTACAAACTTAGGCTCATTTTAAAGATGTTTCAGAGTAAAATCTAGAAAAATTATTATTAATTGATTTTGAACTATGAATTTAGATTAATTAAGGTTTAATTAAAAATATAATTAACCTAATTACTCTCTAATTAGCCATCCAATTAATATCAAACTTTCTATGCATGTTTAGGGGGATGACCACTGCTTCTCCCCTATTTTTTATGGGATTTATTGGTTGCTTAATTAGGAGAATCAATGGATTATTCCTTAATCACTTTTTTTAATATAATAGTGATATAAGTAAATGAATAGTAAATTAATAAATTAATGCTTTATTAGCCTTGTTAATGATGATGAAGCTAGGGAAAAGGATTGGGATTTCAATTTTTTTTTCCTTCTTTAATCTCTTAAATTATTAATTAATTAACAACCTGTAGGGAAAAACTTCTATAGAGGGGAGTCGCCTTCAAATCTGTTAGGAGAAATGAAAGAGGCAAGCATATAGAAATTTATCTTTTTAGGATACTACGCAGATCTGTAGATATACTTATTCAGGTGATCAAGTACATCATCAAGAAAATAGTGTACTATCTTGATGACTAAGTAACACCTTTAATGGACCTAATGATCATTAAGGACTAAGGACAATCATATATACTGAGATTCTTCCCCATTTTTTATATGAAAAGTAAATGGATTATTTAAATTGGGTTCGTTGTTCTTTAGGGCAATCCCATATATTAATTATGCTAAGGAATGGGGATCCCTTAGGAAAACGATTAAGATAAATGATCATTGTCTTCAAAGATTTCAATAGGAAATAGACTATCAATCGATTGATTTATTTTTGAAAGATCAAATGGGATTGATCAAAGAGGGGGGAGTTATTATCGAAGCCAAAGTGGAAGATAAGTATGAGATGCCCACAATGCTAAGAAACCTAGCAAGCATCTCAAACTATCCTATAGTTGGGCTTTACATTTTTAAAATTTATTTAGTTTATTTGAATTGAATTTTTCATTAGAAATCTAGAACTTATGATTTTTTAACACAAGATTAAGGAAATACCTAAGAGGTGAGGAATTATGCTTATATAAAAGGGAGAAGCTATCCTAAATCTAAGCTTAGAGGGCCAAAAGCATAACCTAAATTTAAGGCGAAAATGGATAATTGGTTTGCCTCCATAAGAGAGGACAAACCACCTGACAACTTGGATTACTAAATCATCGAAGGCCAACAGTATCCAAGTCTCTTGATCTTCAACTTCATCTTCAGACCGGATTGATGCGCTCTACATAGACCTGAGTGTACCTCAATTACAATGCCACGGGCTTCATGTTTGTCCAAACATTATAACCACATTTGGTCAAAGGACTGACGGTACAAGGTGCCATCAACAAGAGCATAGGAGAGAGCTCTCTGTTTCACCTGATGAGTTTGTGAATTTTCTAGAGGTAGTTTGCCGGTATTCAAGTAATCTATGAATGGTTGCCTCCAATCCAGTTCCTTGTCCATTTTGGCAATGGCAACCTCACCTTCAAGAGAAAGTCTCTCGATGAGTTTACCATCATTAAGGGATAAAACTTATATATTTTGGACCCTTATTGAAATAGACTCATCTTCAGACATGCCAATTCTTTGGCAAGTTTGGCCAAGGCATCTCATCGTTCTCGCCGGAACCTTGTAGATGGTGACTGAGAATGGGCCAACAACTTCATGGTATACTCGTAGTAATAATGAAGCTTGGGTTTGATAACCTGGTAAGACCCGACAATCGGGTTGATGACCAATTGAGAATCCTTAAAGATGTTGATGCTTTTGAAACTGATAGTGATGGTTAGCTCCAGATTGACAATCAAAGCCTCATACTCAGCTTTATTATTGGTGCAGGGGTTGGAAAGATAGTATGAGAATCTCATCACATCATGATTCGGAGTTAGAAAAATTATTCCTACCTCTGCCTTTCCTGGGAGAATAGATCGTGGTGCTTCACCTTTAAGGAAAGCAGCAGCACCATCAAAATAAATTTCCCATCGGTGGTTGTCGGGCTCCCCTAAATTAATGATTTATTCATCAGGGAGATCATCACTAAGTGAAGAATCAGCAGGAAGTGGGTGTGTTGCTAAGAAATTTGCTAGTGCCTATTCTTTAGCTACACGTAGGGGTAGGAATGTGATATCAAACTGTGAGAGAATCATGGACCAACGTGCCAAACATCCAGAAAGCCTTGGCAGTGTCATGAGATACTGCAGTGGATTTATTCCGGAGAACAAGTTCACCTTATGAGAAAACATATAATGCCGTAGATTTTGGGAAGTAAAGATCAAAGCTAGACAATGTTTCTCAATAGGTGGATAGTTTGCTTCAATAGGAATCAGATGACGGCTGAGGTAGTAGAGGGTGCTCTCCTTTCCTTCGTCATTGGCTTAGGCTAACATAGCACAGAGAGAGTTGTCTAATGTGATAATGTAGAGGATGAGTGGCCTACCAGGGATAGGGGCTGCTAGAACTGGCGACTTCACCAAGTACTCTTTGTTGTCTTTGAAATCCTGCTGATACTTGTCATCCCACTTAAACTTGGTATCCTTTTTTACAAGTGCTGAGAATGGTTTGCATCTTTCTAATAAGTTTGAGATAAAGCATCTTAGATATGTCAGCCGTCCTTGGAAGGATCTGAGTTGAGTTAAACTCTTAGGATGTGGCATTTCTAAGATAGCTTTGATCGTTTCAAAATCTATTTCTATTCCCCAGTGTCGAACAACAAACCCAAGGATCTGAAGCTACTCTGAATGCACGCTTAAGGGGATTCATTTTGAGGTTATATTATCTCAACAGTTTGAAAACTACTCTCAAGTTAAAGAGGTGGTCTTCCTTTTTCCTGCTCTTGACTACCAGATCATCAACGTAGCACTCAACTTGATAATGGATGAGTTCGTTGAAGATTTGAGTCATGGACCGTTGGTATATAGCACCAACATTTTTAAGGCCAAAAGACATGACCCTATAACAGAAGATTTTGATCGGGGTTTGGAAAGCAGTGTTTCTTTCATCTTTAGGAGACATATTGATTTGATTATAACCAGATGACCCATCCATGAAAGAGAAAATTGCATGAGATGAGGAAATGTCCACCATTAGTTCTAGTATAGAAAGAGAAAACTCATCCTTAGGACATGCCTTGTTTAAGTCCCTAAAATCAACGCATATGTGAATTTGGCCATTCTTCTTCTTAACTGGGATGACACTAGCCAACCAGGTAGGATATTTTTCTTCCCTAATCAAACCAGCATCAATCAATTTTTTGACTTCCCTAAACCAGGTAGGATATTTATTTCTAATTGTATATGTCTAAGAGCTTGCTAAGCTAGGATCTATTGCTAGCTTGGACGCTGCCGAGATAATCGCATTTCTTCATAACTCCATGCGAAGCAGTCTTTAAACTTAGTCAATAGCCTAACTAACTAATTGGTCTCTTCTTCATTCAGCAATGAACTGGTGTATGTTGGGCATAAATTTTTTTCTGTCCCGAGGTTGATTTCTTTAAGCTTGTTGGTTGTTGAATGAATCTCCTCTTCAAATTTTGGCAGTGCCTCTTTGATGTGGAGATCATCTGGATCATCTGAGATTTCTAAACACACATTCTCATAAGAGTTGATGTTATGTGAGAAGAAACTATTAGACTCTAAATAGTTGGAAACAACTAAGCAATAATCTTCATCATTGACCGGACCCACTGTACTGAATCTTAGTCCTGCTCTTGATTATGCTTCCCTGCATATATTGTTCCATAGCATCTCGAAGTATTCTGACCTATGCTTGGACCATGTTTGAGAACCTAAACTTTTATGTATAAGATTTTGAACACAAGGCGAGTAAAAGTCAAAAGGTAATTCCATTAATTCTTTAAAAGTATCCTCCTCAAGCTCTACATCAACTTTAGGGCTTGAGGATGATGATCCTAAAAAGAACTTTTTCTACTTCATGTCACTAGAAGACTTATGGACTTCCTTAATTATTAAACCTTCAACTTTCTAAGATGTAAGTGAGGTAAGATCTAAGGTTCCCAGTTAATCCAGATCTGAATACTTTGCTTTGCCTGGAGGCCTGATCTTCATCTCTGTCTGGATCAAAAGTCACCTCCAATGGAACCCACTGAGAGGGGTTGGCTGGTATGCTAATGTTGACCTCATTTTTAGAATGAGCTCCAACACCTCCATCTTAGGCATAAGATTCTTCTTAGACTTTAAGAGTTCCTTAGTCTTAAGACACATCTAGTGATTTGGTGGACACTCAAACCTAGCCTTAGAAGACTTAGAAGAGTTAGCCATAGGAATAGGTCGTGCCTTAGGGGTGTTAGGAAATATCCTACCCTTAGCTTAAACCATTCCTCACTTTCCTTCTTTCAAGTCAAACTCCAAATCAATTCTCTTTGATTTTCTCCAAACTCAAATCAATTTCATGATTCAATTTCATGATTGAAATCCATGATTGAAATCTATGATTGAAACCCATGATCAAAATCCATAAAAAATTCCTAAGTTCAAATTTTGCATAAGTCCTTAATTTTCCCTTAAGGACTTAACCAAAATTATGATCTAAACCTATTCAAATCTTTGAGATTTTCTCATAATTCATTTATATTCTCATTTATATTCACACATATAAATGAAATATAAATTCAAACCCACCAAATCAAATTCAAAATTCCAAATCAATTCATGAAACTTTCTTAAGTCCCTTTAATCTTTCATTAAAGGACTTAGCCAAAATCAATCCTAAACCTTGATCAAATCAATTCAAACCCTTGGGATTTTATCAAAACTTACTTTATATCTTCATTTATATTTTCATATAAATGAAATATAAATATAAATCAATCAATCAAGGAAAAATTAAATTCCAATTTAAAATTCCCTTAAATCCCTTAATTTTCCATTAATGGATTTAACCTAAACCTTGATCAAACTTATTCAAACTCATGGGATTTTCTCAAAACTTATTTGTATTATCATTTATATTCTCATATAAATGAAATATAAATATAAATCAATCAAATCCAATTCAAAACTAAATTTCAAATTTCAAATTTCTTTAAATCCTTTAAATTCCCTTTAATGGATTTATCCTAAGTCATGATTAAACCATTTCAAATCCTTAAAATTTTCTCATGATCAATTTATATTCTCATTTATATTCACATATATAAATGAAATATAAATTCAAACAATCAAAACCTATTCCAAAAATCAAACTCAAATCCACTCAAAATCAAATCTAAGCCTTTCAAGCCAAAATCTTGAACTTAGCCAAATCACTTTCAAATCAAGCCCAACTCTTGATTTTCTCTCATGGTTCAACCAACCCTACAATCATGAGCTAATATATAAATCCAAACCTCAATCAAACAATCAAAACCTAATTCAAAAATCAAACCCAAAACTCCTTTATATTCTTCCTTTGAATATGAAATTTTCAAATGAATCAAAACCCATTTGACTTCAAACTACTTGTAAATGGATTTATATTTCAATCATGAGTCCATATACAAGATCAATCAACTTCAAATCAAGCTTTGACCAAGCCATTTGACCCACTTAGGCTCACTTGACCTAAAGTGACCTAAAGTACCCTTATGAGCCAACTTTTGATCCTAACCAAATTGGATTGAACCAAACTCATATTTCCTCTCATCATAATCAACAATCATCATGGGATGATCAATCAATCAAATTGGGTCAAACCAAGTCAAACCTGAGAGTTGGCCTAGTCAACACTTACCCTAAAATGAAACCTAACATAGCCAAATTCCACCATAGGCCAAATTGATTGAAACCATTGATCTAAGTTCACTCATGACCTATGTTTGAACTTGACCAAGCAAACATTTGAGCCTAACCTAGCCCAATTGGCCCACTTGACCCAAGTTGACCCATTTTGACCTAAAGTCAAAATGTGTCAAAACTTGATCTAAGCCAAATTGATTGAAACCAATGGGTCAAGTCTATCCCAAATCACTTGTGAAACTTGACCAAAGCCTCAAATTGGCCAACTAGACCCAACTTAGCTCAATGACCTTAGACCCAACATGATCTAAAGGGGTCATGTTGAGCCAAAATTGAACTTAACCCAAATTGATTGGAAATAAAGATACCAATCCACTCCATATGACTAACCTAACCTAAACCTACCCTTGACCTACCTCAATAGGTCAAATGGGTCAAATGGGTCAACTTGACCCATTTGACCTAAATGAAGTCATATGAGCCAAAACCAATTATATACCAAATTGAATTGAACCAAAGCCACCAAAATATTTCAAATGGTCATATGAACTTGACCCAACCCCTAATTTGACCAATTGGTCAACTTGACCCAAGTTAACCCATTTTGACCTAAATGGGTCAACATGAGCCAAACCCTATCAACTAGATTCCAAATCTAATGAAACTTGGCCAAACCTAGTTTCTCCACTTACCCAACATATCAAAAGTGGAAAAATAACAAAATAACCATTTTACCCATAGGCCATAGAACAAATTTTATTCTGGCCCGTGTATTTTGGTCATACCCTCTTCACAATCACTTGAGGCTTTCCTAAAAGCTCAAGGGACTTAGTGATGAGTGGTGCACCAAACCCAATGGGTTTGGGTGAGCCCATTTGGCCCATAGACCAAACCGGACCACTTAGAGCAAAATTGAGTTTTCAAATTCCCTCTTAAGCTCAATTTGATGGACATGGGAGGTTGGCATTCCACTCAAGGGATCAAATTGACCATGTGCACACTCAAAACCATTAAAACAACCTCTCTAATCTCATTAATTGGATCAAAATGGAAAAGAATAGTTCAACCGTCTGATTGCCATAGGGGGGATATACTCCTCCTAATTCAATGAAATTTTCACTCATTCTCTATTGATTGAAGCCTATAAACATTTAGCAATCATCATAGAGCATTCCCAAGGTCTTGAGAGAGGATTAGAATTCTTCCTTCTCAGTTTTACACAGTGCAAAAATAGGGGAGGTGGAGTGAATTGCTAACTTCCTCTACACTTGATCTCCTTCCAATTCCTTCTACACACTTCTTCTAAGGACCAAGGCTCACTCAAGCTTACACAGAGTTCCCATAGCAAGGAGAGGATCAATTCAATCAAACCCAAGCCCAAGTGAAGTGGTGTTGGTCCATCCATCACCCAATCCCAAGGCCTAGAAATTTCAGTGGCTTCATCTCCACAGAAAGCTACCTCATCGATCTCGAATCGGTGATCTTAGGGGTGGTTGGTCCTTTGTGAAAGAAATATTCATGGCATGTGAAATCTACCATTGGATAAGTTTGTAATTGTCCTTAGATGGTGTGGGTTGATTTTTGTATGATTCCATGCTAGTTCGGGCTTAGATCTCCCCTTACATCATGGATGGTCTCCATTGATCCTCAGGGAAGAACTTGGCTCATCTCAGCCCTCCATCCGTGCACTTTAGGTGGACCGCTGAGATTATTCAACATGTTTAGATCTATGTTTCCCCTTTTAAAACTACAGGTGAATCCTTAGCCGTTCGATCTTTGATCGGACGACCAAGAATATTAGCGCGTGTGCCACCGTCGCCATTTGGGATGTGACATTTAAGTCACTCCATCACGATGCGATGCGTGTAAAGCGTGCTGACTGCCACCGCCACGCATCGCGCCATGAGCTGAGTATTAATGAGGGATTAGTTAATTAAGTTAATTAATTCCTAATTAATTCAGACAACTTCTAAACTTCATAATTCCCTCTAGAGAAATAAAAAAAAAGAGGAAAAATGCTATGGAAAGATAATTTTATCTAGAATATTTTAAAAATAGTTTCAATGGATTTTGAATTACTCTTTTCTTTGAATTTGGGTTTCTTTAGGAATCTTAATTAGTTAATTATCCTTTAATTAGGTCATCAATTAATCTCAAATTTTTAGGGTTCATTTTAGGGGATGACCTCTGCCTCCCCTAATTTTCTTGAGATTTATTGAGGGCTCAATTAGGAAAATTTCTATTTTATTCTCTAATTATCCCTTTCATGTAATTAAGGATAATTAAGGTGTGATTAGTGGATTTACCTTATGATTAGGGTTGATTAAGGTTAGATCAGTAAAGTGGGAGATTTATGGAATAATTTTGGGGCATTTCCCAAGCTATTCCCTAAACCCCTTTCTCTCCTTAATCTCCTCTAATTAAGGTTAATTCATTAATTATCCCCTTAATCAATTTTCAAAAATTCTAAAAAGTTCCATAACTTAATTAATATAATTTTATTAGATTCTTAGGTGTTTAATAGCCTAAGTTTAATTAATAAAAATTAAAACCCAATTCACATGTGTGAAAGGGTGTTTTAAAAGTACTTAAGCTAAACCCCTTAGCTTAATTAACTTTTAATTATGAGCCAAATTGCATTAGGCCTTTTCATTAGGTGCATTGCAAAATTTAAATACCTTGTGGGTTTTATGTCATCTCATTGGCTCATAATTACTTAGTTAATTTTTCTAAGGTGGTGTAAGGGTTAATTAAGCTACTTAATTCATACCTTAACCTAATCATATAAAATGGATCTAATTGTCTAAAAATTAAACAAAATACAAAACACATGTGGGAATGGGTTAGGAACAGCAAACTCATCTCACCTATTCAAAATTAAATCAAACTTCAAACTAAACAAAATTATTTTGAAATTCACTTTGATTTATCCTAAATTTTCTTATTCTATAAGAATGTCTTTAGGATTTAAGTTAAGTGAGTTTTTTACATGATTTCATTGCATTGGATCTTTCCCAACATGTTAAGTTGTATGTCATGTGATTCATGCATTCATAATTTCATATTTCAAAAAATGAAATTATTTACTTTATGTCAAATATGCATGTGTTGGCTAAAGTAAAATATGAGTGGCTATTATCACTACTAAATCCAAATTATTTTCAAAACTTATAAATGAAATATCAAAATCTGAAAGTGTCTATTCTTATACTTTAATTATAAGCTTGCATGTGAATTATAAATGTATGCTTAGTAGTTTCCTTTCTTTCTTATGCATAGTTTTGAATAGGAATTTGAGATGTAGGTTCATTTGAAAAGACCCAACACTTACTTAATTCATATCCTATTCATCACTATGCTACCATCTAAGAAGAGCTACCTACACTTATATACATAAATTTTATAAATAAAACAAATCTATTAAACAACTTTTACATATTCATTTTCCATTTCATTTCTTTTATATACATGTTTGTACTTAAGGAAAGTGATATATTAGTTTGGACAACCTCGAGGTTATGAGGCTTTAAGTAGCCTTAACTAGGTTTTGTACCTTACACCTCTTGTTAACAATGGCGCTGTACTCACTTATGCCTTCCTTTCTTTCATGTATGTATGTGGAATTTTGGAAAAGGGAAAATCTTTTCTATTGAAGAAAAATGCATATTCAACTTCTAAATTTTCTTAAATGGATTACTTAACATGCATCATTAAGTGTGTTAATTACTTTCATTTGCATGTATAGATATGCTTAGGGTTCATCCATATGCATGTTATGTATATGTTGGGAAAGAAATGAAGTAATATGTGTGTGAATTTTGATTCATTTTATTTAATCTTAAAATGCTTTCTTTTTTGAATAGGTTTGTTTAGAGTTTATCTAAACTTAGGATTGATTAGAAGATGTAATCAAAATATTCACTTAAACAAAACCAAAATGTGAATCTACTTTAAAAATTACTTAAGTTAGGGAAGGAAAGATAAGTTCTCTTCTCTTTCCCTCTCTTCATGACGTAGTAATTAATTGTAGGTTTCACTTAAATCAAATTAAATTATGAAATAAAATCAACCCAAAAAACTTAACCAACTTAAATGAAACCCTCCTCTAAGTTGAATATGTTCTTCGCACTTAGAAAACTTAAATTTAAAGCCATAGCTAAGCATACCACACAAACCTTCAAGGCGCACATATTAGCCTAAGTCATCGCTTCTAGCCTTAGGTTGGGTCGATGTATGGTTTGTTTTGTTTTGTGATATATGTTTTATACTAGATGCTAGGATGTATGCTCGTAGAATGAATGGTAAGACGTTCTTAGTCTAACTATTATTTTCTGCAGAGGATTGTGCTTAAGGGGCGCTATCATAAATAAAAATATAAATGCTTTTGCTTGCAGGTGCTTTATACCTATGCATAATCCATAGGACTTGGTCACCCATGTGTGGGGTGATGAGGCCAATATACATGTTTAGGATTTGTGTGGTGTGATTAACTAACCTTTTGTTTTGCAGGTGTTAGTTAGATTTCCATCTTTTCTTTTTCATGTAGAAATTTGAATAATTAGGATTATGGAATGATTGTTATGGGGATTAGGATGAACATTGGTCATAAAATCTCATCTTAAGCACCATGTGAAGCCTTGGAGCATCTACCTTCCAACCTTCCAAAGGAAGAACCAAAGGAAGAACCAAAGAAAGAAGAATAAAGCTTGAAGTCCACCATAATAATGAATTCCTTTGCTTAAATTGTAATTCAATTCATTTGTAATCCGGGTTGTATAAGGGTAGAGCTCACTACCCACATTTGATATTTTGAAGTTTGGTGGTCCACCACAAAGCCATTTATTCTTTTCGTGATTAGCTTTATAAATTGATTGATGATCTATTTAGGTTTTGCATTAAGTGGCATAATTTTTATAGTTTCTTCCTTGCTTTATGTATGGCCTGGATATGGATTAGGCTCTTTAGGGAAAAATAAATCTTTTACCCAACTTAACAACTCAAATTAAAATTAAATAACTCATAACCTCACCTAAAGCTTAGGTTTAAAATCAAGATAAAAGAATTAACAACCCTTAGCTGGATGAGCATTTCTTTATAATATCATGCACAAATGCATCTTATTTCACTCTTGATTGGAGGGCTTCCACCTTGCCAAAACGGCTTGACCTTTGAGGGCGGTGGAAACTCCTCCCTTTCACCGATTTTGGCCAATAATCTTCTTTCATGCATTAGTCATAAAAATCCTATTAGTCGAGTCAAAATGATTGTCCAAAATGAAATAAAATGAAATTTGAATTGCATTAGATTTAGGTCATTTGAAGCATGTCCCTTTACATGATCTAGTCTCTTTAGGAGTGAGTTTAAGACTTAGTCTTTCTAAATAAAACAACCTAGCTATCTTGCATAAGAATAAAGACTTGCCTACATCTATTTAAAACCATAGGAGTTAGTTGGCACCACCCCGGTAAGTCCAAGTTGTCGGGTGGTTTGTCCTCTCTTGTGGAGGCAAACCAATTACCCATTTTTTGCCTTAGATTTAGGTTGTGCTTCCGGCCCTCACCAAAGCGCCATAGATTTAGGTTTTGAGATTGCTTTTCCCCTTTGTGGGCCATAAGCATAATTTCTCACTTTTTAGGTATTTCTTTAATCTTGTGTTAAGGAATCTTAAGTCCTAAAATTTTAATGAAAAATGCAACTCAAACAAACTAAATCAATTTCTAAAATGTAAAGCCCAATTATAGGATAGTTTGAGATGTTGGCTAATTTTCCTAGCATCGTGAGCATATCCTACTTATTTCCCATTTTGGCTTCGATAATAACTCCCTCTTTTGATCAATCCCATTTGATCTTAAAACATAAACCAATTGATTGATAGTTTTTTCTATTGAAATCTTCAGAGGCAACGATCATTTACCTTAATCGAGAGTTTTCCTAAGAGATCCTATCCCTTAGGATGTAATTAACTATAGGGGCTTGCCCTTGTAGGGAACTTAATGAACCCAATTTTAAATAAACTTTGCTTTACTTTTCCGTGTAAAGTAGAGGAAGAATCTATGGTATATATGTAGACCCATTTTCCTTAGGAGTCCTTATTAAGGTGATTGGTTCCATTAAAGGGTAGTGATTTCATCTCGAGATAGTACACTATTTCTTGATGATGTACTATCACCAATAAGTATCGGATCTGTGTGGTGTCTTACCAAGATGAATTTTTGTAAGCTCATGTTTCTTTCTCCCCAGATTTGAAAGGTGACTATAAGAATTTTTCACCACAATTTTTCTAAGCATATTGGATGATTCTCTCCATCTTAAATGATCATTATCTAATATCAATTTTTTACTTTTGTATGAGTCACTATCCTTCTTGTAACTTAATCATTCATTTTGAGTTGTTAAATTTTTATTTTTAAGCATTCTTGTCTTAAAACCTATTTAATGTAAAATGAAAAGAACTAAAATAAAAGAAACATCAAAGACTTCCTTATCATTTCATGATGAAAATATTTTAAATAGAATAATAATCTATTATTTTATCATTTCAAAAAAATATTTAATAAAATTTATGATCATATTTTAAAGAATTTATTTTAAATTTTCATTTAATTTTTTAAAAAGTATAATGAATATTCAATCATTTTACATTAAAAAGACATATGTTCATTTTTGTTAAATTTTAAACACACCACACTAATAGTTTAAACAATTATGACATTTCTATTATATACATTATTATTGTTAAGTATTTTAAACAACAAATGTATTTATTTAAAATTATTAATAAATAATATAATTTAAAAAATACATGTTAAATTCTTTAAAGCAAACAAAATTTACATTTCAAAAATAAAATTGATATTCTAGAAAATTTGTTGAATGGAGGTCCTTTGAAACAAAAATCAACAATCATATCTCAAAACTTTTTCAAGCACATATGAATAACATTTAGCATAATCAAATTGCTATGATGTTTTTTTCCAAATAAATCAAAATAACAATCATATTTCAAAAATTTCAAATATACATTTAACCTCACTTAGCATAATCTTGCTAAGTAAAGTTTAAATTAAAAAAATTAAAAGTCAACAATCATAATCCAAAAATTTTCAAACAACATTTTGGAAATTCACAAGATACCTAAATTTGTTAAGTGAACCTTAAATCAAAATCAAAATCAACAATCATATTTTCAAAAAATTTTCAAAACACTCTTTTGGAATCTCAAAACCCAAATTAAATAAAGTCAAAAAATTCAAAATTTTGCAATATTTGAATTTCATTTAGCATAATCAAATTTAAAGTGAAGTTTTCAAATCAAATCAAAATCAACATAAATTTCAAAATTTTAAAGCACATTTTGGAATCTCATTAACATATAATTTATTAAATGAAATCTAAATCCAAAATTTCAAAATTTTAAAACACATTTAACTTCATTTAACATACCCAAATTTGATAAATAAAGTTTACAAATCCAAAATTCAAAACATATTTTAGAACTTCACTTAGCATACTCAAATTTGCTAAGTAAAGTTTCCAAAGTCAAAACAAAAAAACATTAAAACACCTGAACCTTAGCAAAACCAAATTTGAAGGAGATGTTTCCATTCTTCAAATCAAAATGAAATAAAAAATTTAAACACACCATTTGGAATTTCATTTAGCATACTCAAATTTGCTAAGTAAAATTTTCATTTCATAAAACCAAGTGGGATTTCCTTAGATAAAATTTAAAAGTTGAATCTCCACTTTCAATCACCTCAAAAATAAAACAAAACACTTGGGATCCCCTTAGCATACCAAATTTGCTAAGGATCCTACCTTTTTCAAAAAAAAAAATATTCCAAACAAATGAAACACTTAGGATTTTCTTATCTTACCTAAATTTGCTAAGAATCCTATTTTCAAAATCAAACAAAAATACACTTGGATTCTTTACTTAGCATACTTAAATTTGCTAAGTAAGAATTCCAATTTTTTCAAAAAAACAAAACAAATTTTCAAAAAGTAAACAATCACTTTTAGTTCACTTAGCATACATAAATTTGTTAAGTAAGTAAGAATGCCAAAACCTTCAAATAAAACAAAATCATTTGGACCCTTACTTTAACACGCCCAAATTTGTTAAAGGAAAGGGTCCTCCAAATCAAGAATTCAAATTCAAAACATAAATGAACCTATGGAAGAATTATAAAAAAATTTGAATCCATATTTCAACATACCTAAATTTATCAAGTTTGATTCATATTCAAATTCTTCAATCAATCTCTTCAAATCTATTTGAACCACACTTAACACTTCCAAGTTGTCGGATGTAGGTTCAAATTTTCAAAATTCAAAATTCAAAATCTATGAAGATAGAAAAAAAATACAAGTTCATTTCTCATTGCAGATCCTTTTCAGTCAGTGAACCGTCCATGATCCAAGGGGAGATTCGAGCCCGATCTAGCATAGAATGATTCAAGACTCAACCCACACCATCTAAAGAAGAGCAATCCAAAATGTGATTTCACATGACGAAATTTCACAAAGGACCAACACCTAATCTAAGTGGTCAAAAAATCACTAACCTCACGGAGGTGATCACCGGCTCTCGAGATGATGAGCTTCATCTAGAAGAAGCTTGAAGTTCTAGGCCTTGAGGTTGAGTGGATCAATGGGTGGACCAACTCCTCTTCAAGATGTTTGTAACTTTGATCTAATTGAGGCTCTCCTTGCTGTGAGAACACAAATGGATGCTTGGGCAGGCTTGACTTGGTCCTTAGATCAAGTGTACAAGAGGAATTTGGATGGGATCAAGTAGGAAGAGTTGGTTCAATGGACCTCCCTATTTTTCACTATGCAAACTGAAGAATGAAGAATCAAATCCTCTAGGGACCTTGGAAAGCTCTCGATGATTCAAGGATTCCTAATTCAATCATGATGAATGAAAATTTTAGTGAATTAGGAGGAGTATATCTCCCCCTATGGCAATCATATGGTTGATAATGAGCTTACCATTTTGATCTAATTGACCCTATGGAGTGGGTTGTTTTGGTTTTTAGATTAATGCATATGGTCAGTTTGGCCAGAGGAGTGGAATGCCAACTCATGTGCTTGAATTGAGCTTAGGAGGGAGTTTGAATTTCAATTTCAAGGCTAAGGGTGGGTTTGGTCCATGGTCAAATGGGTTGACCCAAACCCATTGGGTTGGTGCACCACTCATCAAAGTCCCCTTGAGCTTTTAGGAATGCCTCAAGTGATTGTGATGAGGGTATGACCAAAATACCCATGGCTAGGCCAAAATTTTGGCGGCCTAGGGTAAAATGGTCATTTTGCTTTTTTTTCACTTTGGGTATGTTTGGTATGTGGAAAATAGGTTTGGCCAAGTTTCATTAGATTTGGAATCCATTTGATGGTTTGGCTCATGTTGACCCATTTAGGTCAAAATGGTCAGCTTGGGTCAAGTTGACCAATTGATCAAATTAGGTCAAACTAAAGGTTCGGCCAAGTTCATATGACCATTTGAAATGTTTTGGTGCTTTGGTTTGGTTCAATTTGGATTAGTTTGGTTTGGCTCATATGACTCATTTAGGTCAAATGGGTCAAGTTGACCTATTTGATCCATTTGACCTATTTGAGTTAGGTCAAGGGTAGGTTTAGATTTGGTTAGTCATATGGAGTGGATTGGTATCTTTGTTTCTAATCAATTTTGATTTTCAACATGACCCCTTTAGGTCAGTTGGGTCTAAGGTCAATTGGGCAAGTTGGTTCTAGTTGGCCAATTGAGGCTTTGGTCAAGTTCCAAGTGATTTGGAATGGACTTGACCCATTAGTTCCAATCAATTTGGCTTAGATCAAATTTTGACACATTTTGGCCCTTTAGGTCAATATGGGTCAACTTGGGTCAAGTAGGCCAATTGGGCAAGGTTAGGCCCAAATGTTAGCTAGGTCAAGTTCAAACATAGGTCATGAGTGAACTTAGATTAATGGTTTCAAACAATCTGGCCTATGGTGGATTTTGGCTATGTAAGGTTTCATTTTGGGTTAAGTATTGACTTGGTCAACCCTTAGGTTTGACTTGGTTTGACCCAATTGATGATCATCTCATGATGAATTGTTGATCATGATGAGAGGGATATATGAGTTTGGTTCAATCCAATTTGGTTAGGATCAAAAGTTGGCTCATAAGGGTACTTTAGGTCACTTTGGGTCAAGTGAGCCTAAGTGGTCAAATGGCTTGGTCAAAGCTTGATTTGAAGTTGATTGATCTTGTATATGGACTTATGATTGAAATATAAATCCATTTATAAGTGGTTTGAAGTCAAATGGATTTTGATCCATTTGAAAATTTCATATTCAAAGGAAGAATATGAAGGGTCTTGGGTTTGATTTTTGATTTGGGTTTTGAATGACAGATTGAAGTTTGGATTTATATATGAGCTCATGATTGTAGGATTGATTGAACCATGAGAGAAAATCAAGAGTTCGGCTTGATTTGAATTAATTTGGCTAAGTTCAAGATTTTGACTTGAAAGGCTTAGATTTAATTTTGAATGGATTTGAGTTTGATTTTTTGGAGTTGGTTTTGATTATTTGAATTTATATTTCATTTATATATGTGAATATAAATGAGAATATAAATTGATCATGAGAAAATTTCAAGAATTTGAAGTGGTTTAATCATGATTTAGGTTAAATCCATTAAAGGGAATTTAAAGGATTTAAGAGAATTTTAATTTGAATTTAATTTTGAATTGGATTTGATTTATATTTATATATGAGAATATAAATGAGAATGTTTTGAGAAAATCCCATGAGTTTGAATGGTTTGATCAAGTTTAGTAAATCCATTAATGAAAATTAAGGATTTAAGGAATTTCAAGCATTTTAAATTTGGAATTTAATTTTTTTTTGATTTGATTGATTTATTTATATTTCATTTATATATGAAATATAAATGAGAATATAAATAAGTTTTGAGAAAATCCCAAGGATTTGAATGATTTGATCAAGGTTTAGAGTTGATTTTGGCTAAGTCCTTTAATGGAAAATTAAAGGACTTAAGAAAATTTTCATGAATTGATTTTGAATTTTGAATTTGATTTGATGGGTTTGAATTTATATTTCATTTATAAATGTGAATATAAATGAGAATATAAATGGATCATGAGAAAATCTCAAAGATTTGAATAGGTTTGAATCATGATTTTGGCTAAGTCCTTAAGAAAGGGTTAAGGACTTAGAAAATTTGAACTTAGGAATTTTGATAGATTTTGATCAAGGGTATCAATCATGGATTTCAATTATGGATTTAATCATAGAATTGAATCAGAATTGATTTGAGTTTGAGAAAATCAAATAGAATTGATTTGGAGTTTGACTTGAAAGAAGGAAAGTGAGGAATGGTTTAAGCTAAGGGTAGGAAATTTTCCTAACACCCCTAAGGCATGACCTATTCCTATGGCTAACTCTTCTAAGTCTTCTAGGCTAGGTGAGTGTCCACCTAATCACTAGATGTGTCTTAAGACTAAGGAACTCTTAAAGTCTAAGAGAAGTCCTAAGTCTAAGATGGAGGTTGAGAGCTCATTCTAAAAAATGAGGTCAACAATATGTGTGTGTGACGACAGAACACATATTGGTGTTGACCGAAATGATCAACAACACCAAAAGATCACAAGCACTAACAGAAACTATCTATTCCTGACCTAAGGAAAAGAAAGAATCCAGAGCTTAGTGTAATGTGGCTCTACTTATGTCCAAGACATAAGAGAGAGGAAGAAATCCACTAAGGGATAGAGTGTGAACCTTCCACTAGGAAGGTTCAAGTCATCTACAAGGAGATGAAAGGTTTGATTTGATTTGAATCTCACTGGAGAGATTCCACTAGAGAGTTGAATTTGTTTAATTTTTTGTTAGGTTTGAATTTTAGATGAACCCGCTGCAAATGGGTAATAAATAGGAGCCATTTAAGACCCAACTTAGATTTACCAATCCAAAGGGGTAGTCTACTAAACAAGTAGGACTAACCAACCAAAGGGATGCTTTGGAACAGTGTTAGAAGAAAGCATGTAGACTTACATCCTCCAAGTAAGGACTAGTTGTTGGAGTAATCTATTAGCAAGGCAATAGATTGAACCCAACCTAGGGATGACTATTGAGTGAATGCCACCGAGGGACTTAGATCAACTCAAAGATAGTATTAATTTCATTTTTTTTTTTATTTTATTTGTTTATGATTATGATGGATCCCATAGGTTTGATGAAGTGACCAGTAAAGCCACCTGACCTCTGATTTACCAATTCAAAGTAGTCTACCAACCACAAGGTAGACTATCCAACCAAGGAGAAATGCCTTTGTATACAATGGTCAAGTCTTAAGAAGAAAGAGGACTCACATCTTCTAGAGACAAGAAACCATTAGGGTGATTTTGCTTTGGGCAACAAAAATCAAACCTAACCTAGTACTATTGAGTGAATGCCACTGGGGACTTAAATCGCCAAAGAATAGTCAAGATTAATTTCATTTTATTTTATTTGTTTTGATGGATTCATTGGTTTGAATGGATCACAGAAGGAGCTTATAAGTAAGACCTATCTCGATTCTAAAAACCAAAGGGAGTAGCTTCCACCGATGGGAGAACTATCCAACCAAAGGAGTGCCTTTGGTTTGCAATGATCAATTGAAGGGAAGAAAGCTGGACTCACATATTCCACTAGAAAGATCACCGGGTGATCGGTTTTGGGCAACAAATCAACCCACTTTCGCCCATTCTACAATCATGCTAGAAAGAATGCCATAGTCTTATATCTTTCAAAGGAATGACCGGGGTAACCTCTTTGTGGAAAATAGATTGAACCTAACCTGGGTGACTATGAGTGAGTACCACTGGATTTATCTCAACTCGTAGTCGCAATTCCTATGGGAGTTCTACACACTGCCCTAAAGATAGGATGCCTGCTTGGGAAAAGGGGCCCTTTGGGGCTTGAATTCCTAATCCACAAGTGAATTAATTTGTTTGTTTATTTAGTTTTATTTTATCATGGACCCTATTAGTTTATGAGGGATCAAACTAAGAAGGAGCTTATATCAGCCTAGACCTATCTTAGATTTACTGAACCAAGGGAGAATCTGATCTAACAAATTTTCCAACCACAAGGGTGGCTGGGGGGAATATCCAATCCAAAAGTAACCTGTAGTGTCTAAATGGGGTCGCAAAGGACTTGATCCAAATAGAGTGCCCATAGGGATGGGGCTAAAGGCTTAATCCAACACCTGAGAAATGACATGGCTAGTCATAAATTCAATAGTATTCAATGTCCAACTCAAGGAGAAAGCATACTCATATCGCCAAGAGTGGTGTACCGTGAGTCATCACAGATAAAACATCAACCAACCTAAGGTGCCCATTTTGCAATAATCAACTAGAAGAAAGCTTGGGACTCACATCCTCCTATAGGAACTAACATCGGATAGTCTATCTTCGCTCGACAAATCTACCGAGTGAATGCCACTAGGGGGGACTTATATCAACTCAAAAGTAGTCAAGAGGAAAGGAGCCTCTGGGGGACTTATCCTAAACCTCAAATATACTCAACCTAGTTAGCATGATGGCTAGTTCAAGAAGAAAGCATGGGACTCACATCTTCTTAAACAAAGTCAACATGAGGTACTAGGGCAAAGGAAGAATACCATACTAACAAGGCTCATTGGTTTGCAATGGTCAGGAAAAAAGCAGGGACTCACATCCTCCAAATGACCAGGGTGACATACTATGAGGTAGCATGTACCGACCTAGAAATCTAATGAGTGAGTGCCACAGCTTGCTCCCACATCAAAATAGCTTGAGAAAAAGATTTGTGTTTATTTTGTGTACATGTTAAAGGAATAGATGCCTTGGGGACTCTTACACCTACCTTAAAAACATGCTGAGGAATTATGAAATGATGCCACAGATGGCAACAAAAATTCCCATTAAGAAAGGTTATCTCTTGGGTTCTCTTACACCTATTCTAGTTATGCTAATCGAAATAGGATGCCTCTCAGGTTCTCTTACACCTATTCTAAAAGTATCAGGAATTGTGTTTGTGTTGTGAAAGAGGGATAGATGCCACGGGGACTCTTACACCTACCCTAAACATCACCATGGATTCAAGATAAGCAAACAACACTTTGAAAGAAGAGAAGATTTGATGAATGGAATTAGATTTTGTTCTTTTATTAATGAATTATTTTCAAACAAGTTTTATTTCATGGGTAATATTTTTTAGATAGAGCCCATTAATTGGAAGCATCGTGTTCCCTTTACAATCAATAAGTGATAAGATCCTCCTTGGTAGCCTTCTATGACATGTGGGCCTTCCCAAGTGGGTTCAAACTTGCCTCCCATCTTTGATGGGCAGCAATTGGTCTCCTTAGGACTAACACAGGTTCTCCTACTCGAAAAGTCCTAGGGCAGACTAGCTTGTTGTGAGCTTGAATCATTTTGGCCTTGTACAACTCGAGGTTCTAGCACGCCCGTAGGCAACTTTCCTCCAAACCTTCGAGCTCTTCTAACTGCAACTTTGCATTCTACTTTGTAGTGATCTTGTTACCCAATGCTATCCTTAGTGAAGGAGTTGAACTTCTAAAGGAAGAATGGCTTTATACCCATACACTAAGAAAATGGGTGAGTTGAGTTTGGTATGTGGTGTGGTAGCCCACAAGGCTTCAACCAACTACTCGTCCACTATCATTTGTTATCATCAAGAGTCTTCTTAGATGGATGAGAGTTTTGTTGAATGCTTCGCAAAACCATTAGCTCTGGGGTAGTAGATGGTGGAGTATCTCCAATATATACCATGTCTTCTAGAAAAGCTATTGATTTTCATGCTTTTAAATGCGCATCATTATTGGATATATAATTCATGAGGCACCCCAACCTATATACAATATGGTTCCTAAAAAAAGAAGCATGGTGAACTGTGACCTCTGAGTGGGATGGCTTCCCACTTGGAAAAGTAGGTAGCGCTAAGATGAATCAATGCCCCTTGGAAGAAGGAGGATCAATCGACCTACAATGTCTACCCCAACACTCAAATGGCCATGAAGCCAAAGTAGGTGTAGAATGTTGGGTTTGGTGGAGGACCACACCACTGACACCGATGGCATCTCCTAGCTACATCCATGCACTGATCATAAAAGCCAATAGTATCCAAGTCTTTTGATCTTCACTTCATCTTGACCGAATTGATGACTCCACATGACTGAGTGTACCTCATTATAATGCCATATGTGTTTGTCTAAACAATGTAACCACATTTGGTCAAAGGACCACAGTGTTCCATCAACAAGAGCAGAGAGAGCTCTCTATTTCACATGATGGGCTTGAGATTTTCTTGAGGTAGTCTTGTTCAAGTAATCTATGAACGCCTCCAATCAAGCTCTTGTCCATTTTGGCAACAAAACCCCTTCAAGAGAAAGTCTCTCGATGAGTTCTGAATCAATAAGGGATAAGACTTGTCTATTTTGGACCCTTATTGAAATAGACTCATCTTCTGAACATGCCAACTCTTTGGCAAGTTTTTCCAAGGAATCTGCCAATGCATTCTACTGGGGAACCTTGTAGATGGTGACTTTGGGAATCCAACCTTCATGGTATACTCATAGTAATGATGAAGTTTGCTGAGAACTGTAGGACCCAACAATCTGTTTGATGACCAACCGAGAATCCCCAAAGATGTTGATGCTCTTGACATCGATAGTGATGGCTAACTAAATCAAAGCCTCATACTCGCTTCATTGGTGCGGAAAAGATAATGAGAATCTCACATCATCTCGCTTGAGTTAGAGAACTATTCCTACCCCCTTTCCTGGGAGAATAGATTGTGGTGCTTCACCTTTAAGAAAAGAAGCAGCACCACCAAAATACATCTCCCATCGGCAGTTGCCGGCCTCCCCTAAGTTCATGATTTGTTTGTCGGGAGATCGTCACTAAGTGGAGAATCAACAAGAAGTGGGTGTGCTAAGAAATCAAGTTCTGCCCTTTACCGCATAAGGGGTACAAATGTGATATCAAACTATGAGAGTATCATGGACCAACAAGCCAAATGTTCAAAAAGCATTGGTCGTGTCATGAGGTACTGCAATGGTTGGTTTTAGAGATCAACTTCATCTTATGAGAAAGCATGTAATGCCATAGCTTCTGAGATGCAAAGAACAAAGCTAGTAAATATTTCTCAATAGGTGGATAATTTAAGTGGATCGACGACTAGAGGTAGTAGAGAGCTTTCCTCATCATTGGCTTGGGCCAACAAAGCATCGAGAGAGTCGTCAAATGTAGCAAAGTGTAAAGGATCATGGCGCCCGGATAGTAGAACGGTTCACCAAGTATTCTTTGATCTGAAGCATGACTTATCATCCACTTGAACTTGGCATCCTTTTGACAAGTGTGAGAATGGTTTGCATCTCCTCGATAAGTTTGAGATAAAGCATCTAGATATGCCATCCTTGAAAGGATCCGAGTTGAGTTAAACTCTTAGAGGTGGCATTTCTAAGATAGCTTTAATCTTTTAGATCTATTTCTATTCCCCAATGTCAACAACAAACCCAAGGAATTTCCTGAAGACTCAATGCACACTTGGGATTCATTTTGAGGTTATATTATCTTAAGCTCAAAACTACTCTCAAGTCAAAGAGGTGGTCTTCCTTTTCTTATTGACTACTAGATCATCAATGTAGCACTCAACCCGATGATGGATGATTGAAGATCCAGTCATGGCCCATGGTAAGACTAGCATTTTAAGGTCAAAGGCATGACCCTATAAGAGATCGAGGTTGAAAAGTATTTCTTTCATCTTCAAGAGACATGTTGATTTGGTTATATGACCCATCCATGAAAGAAAAGACTATATGAGATGAGGCAATGTCCACCATTAATTCTGGTATAGGAAGAGGAATCTCATCCGTAGGACATGTCTTATTTAAATCTCTAAAATTAATGCAAATGTGAATTTGGTCATTCTTCTTCTTAACTGAGATGACACTAACTGTAGATATTTTTCTTCCTCGATGAAACCAAAGATCGATCGTTTCTTGACTTAAATGACCTATTGTTCAATTTCTAATCACATGCATCTAGGAGCTTGCTTAATAGGGTAATATTGGATCTATAGCTTGTGGACGCATATCGAGATAATCTGCATTTCTTCATAACTCCATGCAAGCTTTAAACTCAATAGCCTAACTCATTGGTTTCTTCTTCATTCAAGAATGATGTATGTAAAGGTTTTTCTATCCCAAGGTTGATTTCTTGTCGATTGTTGAATGAATCTCTTCAAATTCTGCGCCTTTTGACTTGAGATCATCGAGTTTCTAAACACACATTCTCATAAGAGTTGGAGAGAAGAACCTATAAAATTCAAATGGTTGGTAACAACTAGGCAATAATCTTCATCATCGGACCCATTATAATCCTAGTCCACTTTGATTGTGCTTCCTATATTATTCCATAATTTTAAAATATTTGACTGTGCTTGGACCAAGTGTGAGAACTAAACCTTTCTATAAGATTTTGAACACAAAGGTGAGTAAAAGTCAAAAGGTAATTTTAATTCTTTAAAGTATCTTCTCAAGTCCTACATCAAGCTCGACTTGGATGATGAACCCAAAAAAGAACCTCTTCGCTTCATGTCAGAAGACTTAGGGACTTCCTTAACTACTAAACCTTCAACTTTCGATGTAAGTGAGGTAAGAGCTAAGGTTCCCAACTCAATAGTTTCACATAAACCAAATTCAATACTTTGCTTTGCTTGAGGCATCTTCGCCTCGTGGATCAAAGTCACCTCCAATGGAACCCCGAGAGGGGTTGGCGGTATACTAATCACATTAGACTCATCCTCGAAGATTCCAAGTCTATGTGAATAGTAGGGTACTCCTATGAACTGAACACATGACCTCTATTGGAAAAGGCCAACTAGGGGTCTTCCACCTCTAGAACTCTATTTCTTTTCTCTGTGGAGGTTGAGCCATCCTACCCACATGTCCATATGATGGAATGAACTGGGTGGAATGTGATATCAATCCACTTCTTCTTCAATTCTTGCTCACTTGGATTTTTCTTCTTTTCATTTTCTTTTATCTTTTCTTTTGTTCATTTTCTTTTCTTTTGTATTTGCATTTGAATTTTATCCAAGTTCATGAGAAAGGTGTTTTGAGGAAGATGGTAGGTCACATCCTCATAAATCTCAACCTCTAACTAGAATGGTTTTCATCCTTGACACGACTCAATTCCATCTTTTTTTTGAACTTGATGCACCGATGAAGGGAGGATGGAATGATCTTGTTCGATGTATCCAAGGCCTACCAAGAAAAAAGTAGTGAATGAAGTATTCAATCAATGATGTAGAACTTGGCTTCGCCTTCCAATCATATCATCTCCAATGTAACATTATAGAACCTAAAGCCCACTCTCCTTGATCATTGAATCTCTCAACATCATCCTATCTCCTGAGAGATGTCAATCTTAAACAAAAGGGTCTTTAGACTCATAATGTTTATGATGCACTAAATCCAGAACCCCGTGAGTCTAACCTAACCATGTCTATAATGTAGGGACGTTGTGCTCCAAGTCCCAAAGAAAGGTCTTCATCGTGAAGGTGATCCCTTGGGATTTTTTTGCATAGTGTGCTTCCTCACCTATAGTAAAGCTACAAAGATATCATTTTGATTAGTGATTCCCTCTCTTTGGATAAGACAGATCATATATGCTGGCATAACTTTGATGAGAAAGATGTTCACCCTGAAAAAGCATCTTGAGATATCAAGGGCTTCTGATCTCAACACACTATCCTAAGAGGCAGCCTAGAGGTAGAACCTGCCACTATGGAGGTTGACTGTAATCTCTGAGGCATGGTGGCAAGTTCTACACACTTGGCTCACCTATTTTCTCCTATGGGACTTAATCGATGATTCCAAGTCTATCTCTCAAGAGAACTCATAGTATTAGTTGGAAAATCCAACTCAATCGAAAGAGGAAGATCAAAAATTATTATAGTTAATTAGACTTGAAGAGTTATCATTAGGAATAAGAAGATAACTCATCAAGAGAAATATGTAATTCAAATTAACTTTATTCTTCAATTTCTTGGAAGTATTTGGGGTAAAGTAGAAGTCAAGTAGAGTGAGTGAGTAAGGGATTTGATGCCTTTATCCATTGATACAAGAGTTCTACTAGTAGAAGAAATAGAAGAACTAGCTAAATGGAAGAAGTCATGTGGAAGCTACAACTAAAGGTCGGAATCTGGATAGGCATGCTAGGGCTATCCTACCACACATGTACTCTGAGATCCCACTTTCTAGAGTTTGAGCAACTTGCAAACCTTCCTTGGTGTTGAGGTTTGATGACTCGCACCTAAGGAAAGCTTCTTGATCTTCTAATTATTTTCTTAGAGTTTTAGACAAAGAAATGTCCCAACCTTCTTGGTTTTGGTAGATCACTTGTATCCCCAAGGATTACCCTAATGGAACTGAAGGTTGTTCCATAAGGTATTCCTTGGGATAATGATACATCGATCTTGAAACTTGTTCAAGCTCCTTGAATGTAAAGCAATCCTCCAAAATGGCCTAGCAGGTGGTAAGGGCAAAAGTTTGGATCATGACTGGCCTCCTAGGCTCGGGTAGCTAAAAATTAGGTTTTTTTAAGAGATTCTTAAAGATATTTCTGATTACCTCCCTCTTAAAAAAATAAGGTTTGTTTAACTTATCTAATAGAGTAAGTGGACCGTAGCTACCTGGAGGCGGATATGCATGCCACCGCTGGTGGTGGTATCGAGGTGATGGCGTGGCCATGGAGGTTGTGGAGGTTGGGTATGGCTTCCTCTGGTGGCAAAGGAGGTGGAGGGAGGTGGGCCGATTAATCTCTAGCTTTCCCTTATCATCAACCACTACCACGCTCTAGGTTTCTTCATAAACCTTTGGGATTTCTATTTTGGCATCTAAAAAAGGAAACTATTTGGCCTCCTTGTAGACTAGCCACCTTGTTGATTAGCTTCTCAAATGTCTTTATGGAAGCCCTTAAGCATGAAGGTGACCATGGATATTCTTCAAGAGAATCTCAATGGCATGCTATTCATAGTGGTTCATACTTCATACTCGGTTATTCCATCAAGAATATATAATAAGTGACTCATGAGTGTACAACGAGATCGCTTATAGACTTTCCGATCCAAATCTCTTGATGAAGAGTTGCTCTAACTCAAAGAATGTCTTAACAACTATTGGGAAGTTCAACATACCAATCAAAAGATACCGCTAGGCTAATAAAGAGTCTAAAGAGCATTGCCACCATGTTGCAACAACGCCTTGAAGTGAGATATATATTGCCTCGGATTCCCACTGCCATCGAAGCTCTTGAAGGAAGAGCAAACCCTTGGGATATGGATAATATCAATTCTCGTGGTCTACTTGAAAATGATCCTCCCTGCTTGAGCCAAAGCTTCACCTCGTTCAACCATGGATTTTAGATCTTTTTTGTATAAGGTTTCCACTACCTTCATAGACTAGTGCTACCTTGCTCAATGGGAGGTAGAGTCTTAACTAGTCTAAGACATGCATCTCAGCAAACATCGACTACTAGGATGAAGGAAGGGCTTTCAAAGTAACACACTTAACAAGTCCGCAACTACTATGCCATCCTATCAATTGTTCATTTTCTCCTTAAGCCGAGGTGATGGGTTGATTCTGGATGTCTCCTTGATCAACCTCATCACCTTCCATGGTTGCTGTTCTCCAAGAAGAGAACCTCTAGTCTCAACCATGTATACTCCATATCTCCATCAAGTCATCTTCATTGGGATCAAGTGACTCTTTCTTCATTAGACCAGCATACCCCAAGATCTCCTTTTTCTCCATAAAAAATAGTGTAACTATCTCATCTAAGGATCAATCTAACTCAAGTACAAACATCTGGCGGTGATCGATCATGATAGAGAGGCACCAAACCTCACTAATGGGAGTCAATCTGTGGACTGCATCACTAGAAGAATGATAACTCGATGGTCGTAATGGTAACAATCTAGGATGATCCTCTACCACGCACTGAACTATCATTTAGAATATCCATGATATCATCACCATCTCCCCATTGAATGGTGGAGTTGGTGAAGGAACCACCATGATGCTCTCACTCCTTCCGCACACCACAGCGTAAGGTCGGCGGGAGCTCCCTTCCACAATGGGTGGTGTAGAGGAGTAGGATCTGGCCATAGCCGATCACCAACGGCATGTTTTCCTGATCACCTTCATGGCCTTGATGGAATGGGTGATGGAACCTTCATTGAATGGGATATGGTGTGGGGTGGAGACACCACCTAATCTCTTGAGCCTCCATGATGTCCTTGTGAGGAGGATACTATTAATATGATCGGCATGGGTAGCGCATTGAGCTAGAAAGTCAACCAGAGTAGAAGCGGCTAACAGACAAATGAACCTCCGTTGCTCTTTGTTGGTAATGTATGATGTATGGGCCTCACGGGCCCTCTCCTGATGGATCTGCCTTCCTACACTACGGGGGATAATAGATTGGAAATCAAATTGAGTACCGGACTCCGAGCGTCCGTATACTCTGCCTACCTGGCATAGAATAGAGCGAAGGCCAACGTACGACCTCCTACTTTGAGAAACTACTGACTGTAGATGCATCACTAGAGGAGGCGATGAACGGATCCTCCTGACATTTTCTATATCTGATCCTGAGAGAGGATGAAACTAATTTTCTATAACCAGTGGTGATGTGATCATATGAGACTCATCCATGGCTGACCTGGCAACTACCTCAAGCTCTATGGCTATCCTACCATGGAACCATTTAACCATATTATTCTTATTCCCGCGCTAGGTGCGAGTAGGATGAGAGGAGTGTGAGCGAGACCCATACTCAAATGTCGGGGAGGTAAGCCCTGAAACTAGGGGAGCCTTACCCTTGGAGGGTACAAATGTTAGGGTGAAAGCACGCACTAGAGCAACATGTGCAACTCGAGGATGAACTGTAGTTGGGACTGGAACTGCCAGTACTGCCAGTATTTAAATCAGTGAAGTCTGTGGTATTGCCACAGTTTTCCTCTTTAGTGAGGATACATCTGAATCAGAGGGTAAGTCTACTCTGATGATCGGCTTCTGCCCGACCACCTTCTACCTACTGACTGTTGTTAGGGGAATGCCCTCATAAGTAATCCTGGCCCCCTCAAATCCATGGCCAAAATGGATCAAATGGGTGTGATCCAAATGAGGGAAGTCAGCCTGATCCAAGGCAAGACCCATGCCGTGAGGGAAGGTAAAGACAAATTTTTGGGAACCTGCCATTGTACTGACTGAAACTGAAACTAAAACTGTACTTTCACTAAAAAAATATGCAATGAGAAATGAACTTGCATCAGTTTTCTATCTCGATAGATTTTGAGTTTTTAAATTTTGAAAATTTTAACCCTCATCCAACAACTTAGAAGTGTTAAGTGGTGACTGTACTCACTACAAGAATGATAATCCTGACTGATGTTGGCTGTAATAGGGGTAACAACCATTACTGCCATTGAAAAGTCATCTGGAATATCCTTGATAGTCGTCACCATCTCCACATCCGGCTGAATGGGCACAATTGGTGAAGAACAACCACGATGCTCTAGAGTCTCCAGTCCTTCCGCACCACCACTAGGGTAGAAGGTCAAGTAGGGGAGCTTGGCCCTACCACAATGGGTGGTGTAGGAGGAGTAGGATCCCTTGGCCATAGCTGGATCACCAACGGGGTACGTTTCTCCCTAGATGCGGCCTTCATGGCCTTGGATGGAATGGGTGATGCTGAACCAGCACTAACGGTGGCAGATATGGAGTAGAGTGGTGGTGTGAAGACACCACTAACTCTTTGTGTACAAGAGTTGTCCTCCTATGATGGTTGGTCCCCGTGAGGAGGATACTATCGCATGATGGTGGGTAGCGAGCCGAAAGTCAACAAGAGCATAAGTGGCGACTAACCACAACCTCCATCTCGCTAGTAATGTATGATGTATGGGCCTCATGGGCCCTCTCTTGACAGATCTGCCTCCATATGCTGTGGGGGATAAGAGATTGTAAATCGAATTGAGTACCAAACTCTGAGCTTTCGTATGATCCACCTACCTAGCGTAGAATAGAGCGAAGGCCGAAGTCCGACTTCATACTCTGAGAATCTGCTGGCTGTAGATGCACCACTGAAGGAGGTGATGAATGGATCCTCCTGGCATCCTCTCTATCTGATCCTGAGAGAGAGGATGAAACTAGTTTTCCATAACTAGTGGTGATATGAGCATAGGAGACTCATCCATGGCTGACTTGGCAGCTACCTCAAGCTCCCTGGCTATCCTAGTATGGAATCATTTAACCATACAGTTTTTGTTCCTGCACTGAGAGTGAGTAGGATGAAAGGAGTGTGAGCGAGACCCATAAACAAATGTCGGGGAGGCAAGCTCTGAAACCAGGGGAGCCTTACCCTTGGAGGGTACAGATGGTAGGGTGCTAGCACGCACTAGGGTAACATGTGCAACTCAATGATGAACTACAACTGGGATTGGAACTGCTAGTCGCAGATAAACCAAGTCTGTGGAACGCCATAACTTTCTTGAGGATACATCAATCGGAGGGTAAGTCTACCCAATGACACTCACCACCTTCTTCTTTCTGTGAGGGGAATGCCCTCACAAGTGAGCTTGGCCCCCTCAAATCCATGGCCAAAATGGATCAAATGGGAGTGATCCAAACAAGGGAAGTCATCCTAATCTAAGGCTAGATCCATGCCATGAGGGAAGATAAAGACAAATTTTTGGGAACCTGCCATTGCACTGACTGAAACTGAAACTAAAAATATACTTGCACTGAAAAAGAATATGCAATGAGAAATAAACTTGCATCAACTTTCTGTCTCCATAGATTTTGAGCTTAGGAATTTTAAAAATTAGAACCCACATCCAACAACTTAGAAGTGTTAAGTGGGGTTCAAATGAATTTGGAATGATTGATTGAAAGAGGAATTTGAGTATGAATCCAAACTTCAACAAATTTGAGTATATTGAAATATGGATTCGAAATTTTGATAGGATGCTTCCATAAGTTCATTTTGTTTTGATTTTGAATTTTTTTGATTTAAAGGACCCTTTCCTTTAACAAATTTGGGTATGTTAAAGTAAGGGTCAAATGATTTTGTGTTGTTTGAATATTTTGGGATTTTACTTGCTTAACAAATTTAGGTATGCTAAGTGAAGTAAGAGTGATTGTTTCTTTTTGTGAATTTTGTTTTGTTTTGATTTTGGAAAATTTTTTGGAATTCTTATTTTAGCAAATTTAGAAATGCAAAGTAAAGAACCCAAGCACATTTTATTTGATTTTTAAAATAGGATTCTTAGCAAGTTTAGGTATGCTAAGAAAATCCTACGTGTTTCATTTGTTTGGAAATTTTTGATTTTTGAAAAGGGTAGGATCCTTTAGCAAATTGGTATGCTAAGGGAATCCTAAGTGTTTTGTTTTGTTTTTGAAATAATTGAAAGTGGATATTCAACTTTAGCAAATTTGGTATGCTAAAGATGAAATCCCACTTGGTTTTATGAAATGGAAATTTCACTTAGCAAAGATGAAATTTACTGAAAAGATACTCTCACTGCATAGAATAGAGCGAAGACCAATGTACGACCTCTTACTTTGAGAAACTGTTGGTTGTAGATGCACCACTAGAGGAGGTGATGAACGAATCCTCCTAACATTTGCTATATCTGATCTCGAGAGAGGATGAAACTAGTTTTCTATAACCAGTGGTGATGTGATCATAGGAGACTCATCCATGGCTGACCTGACAGCTACCTCAAGCTCTCTGGCTATCCTACTATGGAACCGTTTGACCATATTATTCTTGTTCCTACACTGGGTGTGAGTAGGATGAGAGGAGTGTGAGCGAGACCCATACTCAAATGTCAGAGAGGCAAGCCATGAAACTAGGGGAGCCTTACCCTTGGACGGTACAAATGGTAGGGAGCTAGCACGCACCGGGGCAACATGTGCAACTCGAGGACAAACTATAATTGGGACAGGAACTACCAGTACTGTTGGTACTAAAACCACTGAATTCTATGATACTACCATAGTTTTTCTCTTTAGTGAGGATACTTAATCAAGGTAAGTCACCTTGATGATCCTTTTAACCACCTTCTTCCTTGATGTTGGGAATGCCCTCATAAGTAATCTTGGCCCCCTCAAATCCATGGCCAAAATGGATCAAATGGGTGTGATCCAAATGACGAAAGTCAGCTTGATCCAAGGCTAGATCCATGCCATGAGGGAAGGTAAAGACAAATTTTTGGGAACCTGCCATTGCACTGACTGAAACTGAAACTAAAATTGAAATTGTACTTACACTGAAAAGAATATGCAATGAGAAATGAACTTGCATCAGTTTTCTATCTCCATCCATTTTGAGTTTTTAAATTTTGAAAATTTTAACCCACATCTAAAACTTATAAGTGTTAAGCGGTGACTGTGCTTACTACAAGAATGATAATCCTAACTGATATTGGCTGTAATAGGGGTAACAATCTTGGGATGATCCTCTACCACTGCTGCCACTGAAATGTCATCTGGAATATCCTTGATAGTCATCACCATCTCCACATCTATTTGAATGGGCAGAGTTGGTGAAGGAACGACGATGATGCTCGGTCGCCATTTTTCGACCACCATTGGGGCGTAAGGTAAATGGGAGTCTTCCCTACCACAATGGGTGGTGTAGAGGAGTAGGATTTTGGCCATAGTCGGATCAATTAACTAATCCCCAATGCGCCTATGTCCTTGGATGGAATGGGTGATGCTAGAACCTGCACTAGCGATGGCAGATATGGAGTAGAGAGGTGGGGTGGAGACACCACCGACTCTCTGTGTACAGGTGCTATCCTCCTGTGATGGCTGGTCCCCGTGAGGAGGATACTATCAGTATGATCAGCGCGGGTAACACGCCAAGCTAGAAAGTCAACCGAGTGAAGTCGGATGAGGCCGAACCGCCGCTTTTGCTAGTAGTATATGTAAGGGCCTCATGAGCCCTCTACTGGCGGATCTGCCTCCCTACGCTGTGGGGGATAATAGATCGTAAATCGAATTGAGTACCAAACTCTGAGCATCCATATGCTTCGCCTACCTAGCGTAGAATAGAGTGAAGTCCGACGTATGACTTCTTACTTCAAGAAACTGTTGGCTATAGATGCACCACTAGATGAGGCAATGAATGGATCCTCCTGACATCCTCTCTATCTAATCCTGAGAGAGGATGAAACTATTGTAACTGGTGATGTCGAGAGAGAATTCCCATGGTGACTGGCTGCTCAAGCTCTGGCTATCCTAGTATAGAACCGTTTAACCATACAGTTCTTGTTACTACACTGAGTGTGAGTAGGATGAGAGGAGTGTGAGCGAGACTCATACTTTTATGTCGATGAGGCAAGCTCTGAAACCAGGGGAGCCTTACCCTTGAAGGGTACAGATGGTAAGGTGCTAGCACGCACCAGGGCAACATGTGCAACTTGATGACAAAGCAATTGATCTGAACCGCGATCAGAGGTCGACACCAAATTCGTGACCGCCACAAATTTCCTCTTCGCAGGATACATCAATGAGGGAAAGTCTACCATGATGACCAACTTGCACCACCATCTTTAACTGAGGGAATGCCTCACAAGTGAGCCTGGCCCCCTCAAATCCATGACCAAAATGGATCAAATGGGTGTGATCCAAATGAGGGAAGTTAGCCTGATCCAAGGCTAGATCCATGTCATTCGGGAAGGTAAAGACAAATATCTAGGAACCTGCCATTGTACTGACTGAAACTGAAACTAAAATTGTACTTGCACTGAAAAGAATATGCAATGAGAAATGAACTTGCATCAGTTTTCTGTTTCCACAGATTTTGAGTTTTTGAATTTTGAAAATTTGAACCGTCATCCAAAAACTTAGAAGTGTTAAGTGGGGTTCAAATGAATTTGGAATGATTGATTGAAAGAGGAATTTGAGTATGAATCCAAACTTCAACAAATTTGAGTATATTGAAATATGGATTCAAAATTTTGATAGGTTGCTTCCATAAGTTTATTTTGTTTTGATTTTGAATTTTGTTTGATTTAAAGGACCCTTTCCTTTAACAAATTTGGGTATGTTAAAGTAAGGGTCAAATGATTTTATGTTGTTTGAATATTTTGAGATTTTACTTAACAAATTTAAGTATGCTAAGTGAAGTAAAAGTGATTGTTTCTTTTTGTGGATTTTGTTTTATTTTGATTTTTGAAAAAAATTTGGAATTCTTATTTTAGAAAATTTAAGTATACAAAGTAAAGAACCCAAGTGTATTTTATTTTATTTTGAAAATAAAATTCTTAGCAAGTTTAAGTATGCTAAGAAAATCCTAAGTGTTTCATTTGTTTGGAAAATTTTGATTTTTGAAAAGGGTAGGATCCTTTAGCAAATTTGGTATGCTAAGGGAATCCTAAGTGTTTTGTTTTGTTTTCGAAATAATTGAAAGTGGAGATTCAACTTTAGCAAATTTGGTATACTAAAGCTGAAATCCCAATTGGTTTTATGAAATGGAAATTTCACTTAGCAAATTTGAAGTTCCAAAATGGTGTGTTGGAAATTTTGATTTCAATTTTGATTTGGAAACTTTGACAAATTTCACTTAGCAAGTTATGCTAAATGAAGTGATTTCATCGGAAAAGTGAAATTCAAAGATGAAATTTTATGAAATGGAAATTTTACTTAGCAAATTTTTAAACATATTTGGAACTTCATTTCAAACATATTTTGATAAGTGAAATTCCAAAATGGTGTGTTGGAAATTTTGATTTCATTTTTCATTTTGAAAAATCGAGACCTCTCCTTAGCAAATTTGGTATGCTAAGGGAAGAAGTGTCAAAGGTGTGTGAACTCTTTTTTTTTTTTTTTGAGTTTGGAAACTTTTCTTAGCAAATTTGAGTATGCTAGGTGAAGTTTCAAAATATGTTTTGAAAATTTTTGAATTTTTGATTTGGAAACTTTTCTTAGCAAATTTAGGTATGTTAAATGAAGTTCCAAATATGTTTTGAAAATTTTTTGAATTTTTGATTTTGGATTTGGAAACTTTACTTAACAAATTTGGGTATGTTAAGTGAGGTTCCAAAATATGTTTTGAAAATTTTTGAATTTTGGATTTGAAAACTTTACTTAACAAATTTAGTTATGATAAATGAAGTTCAAAATATGTTCGAAAATTTTGAATTTTTGGATTTGGAGACTTCACTTAACAAATTTGGGTATGTTAAGTGAGGTTCCAAAAATGTGTTTTGAAATTTTTTTGAATTTTAGATTTGAAAACTTTACTTAATAAATTTGGTTATATTAAATGAAGCTCCAATTGTGTTTTGAATTTTTTTTGAATTTTTGATTTTGGATTTGGAAACTTTACTTAACAAATTTGGGTATGTTAAGTTCCAAATGTGCTTAGAAAATTTTAAAATGTGATTGTTGATTTTAATTTTTTTTTTTTTTTGAATTTGGAAACTTCAATTAGCAAATTTGATTATGCTAAATGAAATTTCAAATTTGTTTTGAAAAACATTTCAAATTTTTGGGATTTGGAGACTTTACTTAATAAATTTGGGTATGTTAATGGAGGTTCCAAATATGTTTAGAAAATTTTGAAATGTGATTATTGATTTTGATTTTGAATTTGGAAACTTTTCTCATCAAATTTGATTATGCTAAATGAAATTCCAAATGTGTTTTGAAATTTGTTTTTGAAATTTTGATTTTGGATTTGGAAACTCTACTTAACAAATTTTGGTATGTTAAGTGAGGTTCGAAATGTGTTTTTGAAAATTTTTGAAATGTGATTTTTGATTTTGAATTTTTGAATTTGGAAACTTCATTTAGCCAATTTGATTATGCTAAATGGAATTTCAAATGTATGTTTGATAAGTTTTATTGAATTTTAGATTTGGAGATGTCACTTAACAAATTTGGGTATGCTAAGGGAGGTTCCAAATGTTTGTTTGAAAATTTTTGGAAATATGATTGTCGATTTGAATTTGGAAACTTCACTTAACAAATTTAGGTATGTTAAATGAAATCCCAAATGTATTTTGGAAAATTTTTGAAATATGATTATTGATTTTGATTTTGAATTTGGATTTGGAAACTTTATTTAACAAATTTGGGTATGTTAAATGAAGATCCAAATGTGTTTTGAAAATTTTTGAATTTTGGGATTTGGAGACTTCGCTTAACAAATTTGGGTATGTTAAGGGAGGTTACAAATGTGATTGTTGATTCTGAATTTTGATTTGAAAACTTCACTTAGCAAATTTGATTATGCTAAATGAAGTTCCAAATGTGTGTTTGAAATTTTTTGGAAATATGATTGTTGATTTTGATGTTTTGAAAAGAGGACCGTCATTCAACAAATTTAAGTATGTAGAATGGAAATCCATTTTATTATTGAAATATGATATTTTTATTTTGTGTGTGATTGTTGCCTTTTGAAAGAGAGGAATTCCAACTTAAAAACATGTGGGATATGTTTAAGTAGGATTTCCTAAATGATTTTTTATTTTTAGTTGAGGATGAAATCTTCATTTAATAAACCTAAGTATATTAAATGAAGATGTTCACATATTTTGAAAAATTTTGTTTACAAATGAACTTTCTATTAAATAAGTGTGAGTATATTGAAATAGAAAGATCAATGTGTGGTTTTGAAAAAAAATTTATGATTATGATCGTGATTTTTGGAAAACATGATTGTTCATTTTGTTTTGGAAATGAAATCTTCATCAAAGTGAATTGTAAGAAGATATACATTCATGCTTTTGGAAAATATTATTTTAGTTTTATTTTTGAAAATCCCTACATGTAACAATTATATGAATTGTTAAATGAGGGAGAAAATTTTTGTGGAAATTATTTATTAAGTGCATTTTGAAAAGGTGCTTTTGAAAAGAAAAGTTCTTTATGGAATATTTATTATTTTAGGATGAACCTTTCTTATCATGAAAATGATAAGGAGGAAGTCTTTAGAGATGTTTCTTTTTTTATTTTAGATCTTTTCATTTTACCCATTGGAGAACTACGGGGTTTTAAGACCAACAAGGAATGCGGTCCTAAAAGCTAAAGATGTTGGCTAACTTAACTCAAGAATGAAATGAGCTAAGTGCCAACGAAAAGAAAGATAGTCTTGGATTCATACCAAAGTACAAACCCACTATTGATATTCAAAGACAACGATCATTTACCAAAGATGGAGAGAGGAACCATTCCAGTAGTGCGAAAAATGTGGTAGAAAAATTCTATAGAGTTGCCTTCAAATCTGTGGGGTGAAAGAGGCAAATTATATATGTGGAAATTCATCTTGGTAAGACGCCACAGATGTACTTATTTTGATATCGTCATCAAGGTATAGTGTACTATCTCAAAAGAGAAGTCCACTTTAATGGAACCAATCACCTCAATAAGGACTCTAAGGATGATGGGTGCATATGTACGAGATTCTTCCTACTTTACATGAAAAAGTAAAGTAAGGTTTTTATTTTAATGAGTTAATTAAGTTCCCTAGGTAAGCCCCATAGTTAATTACATCTAAAGGATCATCCTTAGGAAAACTCTTGATTAAGGTAAATGATCGTTGTCTTTGAAGATTTCAATAGGAAGGACTATCAATCAATTGGTTTGTATTTGAAGATCAAATGGGATTGATCAAAAGAGGGAGTTATTATCGAAGCCAAAAATGGGAATAAGTAAGAGATGCTCACGATGCTAGAAAACTGGCGAGCAAACTATCTAAATTGGGCTATACATTTTAGAAATTGATTTAGTATATTTGAGTTATATTTTCATTAGAATTTTAGGACTTAAGATTCCTTAACACAAGATTAAGAAAATGCCTAAGAGGTGAGGAATTATGCTTATGGACCACAAAGGGGAAGAACAATCTCATAACCTAAATCTAAGGAGCTTCGGTGAGGGCCAGAAGTATAACCTAAATCTAAGGCAAAAATAGGTATTTAGTTTGCCTCACAAGAGACAAATCACCCACACTTGGACTTATAACTTAAATCATCCGGGGATGAGGTTTGATTTGATTTGAATCTCCTATGATTTTAAATATATTTGTACAAGTTTGAATTTTATCATGTTAGCAATAGCTATACGATTTTAAATATATGTAAAGTCTTTATTATGCAAGATAAATAGATTTAAAGTCCTTAAACTCACTCCCTAAAGAGACTAAATAATGTAAAGGGTATGCTTCAAATGACCTAAATCTAATGCAACTCAAATTTTATTTTATTTTTATTTTTGGACAATTTTTTTGACTCAGGCTAATAGGATTTTTATGACTAATGCATGAGAAATCAATTATTGGCCAAAATCGAAGGGAGGTGAGTTTCCACCACTCAAAGGTCAAGCGGGTTCTTTGGCAAAGGTGGAAGCCCTCCAATCAAGAGTGAAATAAGATGCATTTGTGCATGATATTATAAAGAAATGCTCATCTAGCTAAGGGTGTTAATTCTTTTATCTTGATTTTAATCTAAGCTTTAGGTGAGGTTATGAGTTGTTTAGTTTTAATTTGAGTTGTTAAGTTGGTAAAGATTTATTTTTCCTAAAGAGCCTAATCCACATCTAGGCCATACATAAAGTAAGAAGAAACTAGGAAAATGCCACTTAATGCAAAAGTGAAACAAATCATCAAACAATATATAAAGTTAGTCGAAAAAAGAATAAATGGTCATTTGTGATTGGGCACCACCACACAAATCCAAAAATATCAAATGTGGGTAGCTGAGCTTTACCCTTATATAACTCGGATTACAAATGAATTAAATTATAATTTAAGCAAAGGAATTCATTGTTATGGTGGGGGGGGGGGGTCTTCAAGCTTTATTCTTCTTTCTTTTTTCTTCTTTTCTTATTTTGTTTCTTCTTTGGAAGGTTGGAAGGTGATGCTCCAAGGCTTCACATGGTGCATAAGATAGGATCTTATGACCAATGTTCATCTAATCCCCATAATAATCATTCCAAAATCTAAATATACAAATTTTACATGAAAAGGAAAAGTAAATCTAACTAACACACACAAAATAAAGGTTAGTTAAATCACACCACAAATCCCAAGCATGTATATTGGACTTATCACCCCACACATGGGTGACTAAGTCCACAGCTATGGATTATGCAAAGGGGTATAAGCCTACAAGCAAGAAGCATTTATATTTTTTTATGATAGCTTAGCACAATCCCTACAAAAAAGAATAGTTAGACTAAGCACATCATACCATTCATTCTACGAGCATACATTCTAACATCCAGTCTAAAACATTCATCACAAAACAAAACATAATATCAAACCATGCACGGACCTAACCTAATGCTAGAAGTGGTAACTTAGGCTAATGTGTGTGCTTTGAAGGTTTGTGTGGTATGCTTAGCTTAGGACTTTAGGTTTAAGTTTTCTAAGTGTGAAGGACATGTTCAACTTAGAGGAGGGTTTCATTTAAGTTGTTTAAGTATTTTGGGTTATTTTTATTTCATTTTTTAATTTTATTTGAATGAAACCTATAATTAATTACTAAGTTATAAAGAGAGGGAAAGAGAAGGGAACTTCTCTTTCCTTCCCTAATCCTTAAATAATTTCTAAGGTAAGTTCACATTTTAATTTCATTTAGGTGAATGTTTTGATTACATCTTTTAATCAATCCTAAGTTTAGACAAACTCTAAACAAACCTATTCAAAAAGAAAGGCATTTTAAGATTAAATAAAATGAATCAAAATTCACATAACACATTACTTCAATTCTTTCCCATATAACATGCATGGATGGACCCTAAGCATATCTATACATGCAAATGAGAATAGTTAACACACTTTATGATGCATGCTAAGTAATCCATTTAAGAAAATTTAGAAGTTGAATATGCATGATTTTCTTAAGAAAAGGTTTTCCTTATCCAAAATTTCACATACATGCATGAAAGTAAGAAAGGCATAAGTGAGTACATCATTGTTAACCGAGGTGTAAGGAACAAGACCTACTTAGGGCTACTTAAAGCCTCGCAACCTTAGGGTTGTCCAGACTAATATACCACTTTCTTTAAGTACTAACATGCATATAAAAGAAATGAAATGGAAAAAGAATATGCAAAAGTTGTTTAAAAGTTTTATTTTTTTTATGCAATTTATTCATGCAAGTGTAGGCAATACTTCTTAGATGATGGCATAGGAATGAACAGGGTATAGAATTAGGTAAGTGTTGGGTTCTTTTCAAATGAACCTTACATCTTACCAACTCCTATTCAAAACTATGCTAACATAAGAAAGAAAGGAAAGGCTACACTAAACATTACCTTATAATCTATCACATGCAAGCTTATAATTAAAGTATAAGAATAGCACACTTTCAAATTTAATGTTTCATTTATAAATTTTGAAAATACTTTGGATTTAGTAGTGATAATAGCCACACATATTTTACTTTAGCCAACACATGCACATTTGACATAAAGTAAACAATTTTCATTTTAAAATTTGAAACATAAACTTATGAATGCATGAATCACATGAAATACAACTTAACATGTTGGGAAAGATCTAAAATATAATGTGAAACAAACTCACTTTACTTAAATCTAGACATTCTTAAGAATAAGAAAATTTAGAATAAATCAAAGTGAATTTCAAAATAATTTTTTGTTTAGTTTGAAGTTTGATTTAATTTTGAAAAGGTGAGATGAGTTTGCTATTCCTAACCCATTTCCACATGTGTTTTGTATTTTTGTTTCATTTTTAGATAATTAAATCCATTTTAAGCATTGATTAGGTTAAGGTATGAATTAAGTGGCTTAATTAACCTTTACCTACACCACCTTAGAAAAATTAACTAAGTAATTATGAGCTAATGAGATAACATAAAACCTGCAATGTATTTAAACTTGCAATGCACCTGATAATAAAAAGGCATAATGCAATTTGGCTCACAATTAAAAGTTAATTAAGCTAAGGAGTTTTAGCTTAAGTACTTTTAAAACACCCTTTCACACTTATGAAAGGGGTTTTTTTCTTAATTAGACTTAGGCTATTAAACATCTAAGCATCTACCCAAGTAGATTAATTAGTTTATGAAAATTTTTAGAATTTTTGAAATTATTTGAAGGAAAAATTAATGAACCTTTAATTAAGATTAAGGAAGAAAAGGGGTTTAGGGAATAGCTTGGGAAATATCCCAAAATATTCTATAAAACCCTACTCATGGATCGACCTTAATCAAACATAATCAATGGTAAATCCACTAATCATACCTTAATTACCCATGAAGGTAATTAGGGATGATAATTTCCCAATTAAACTCAATAAATCTCAAGAAAATTAGGAGGCAGAGGTCATCCCTAAAATGAACCTAGAAATTTGAGATCAATTGGTGACTTAATTAGGGAATAATTAGGTAATTAATATTCCCAAGGAAACCCAAATTTAGAGAAAAGGGGAATTCAAAATCCATTGAAAATAATTTTAAAATATTCTAGATGAAATTATCTATCCATAGCATTTTCCTTTTATTTTTATGATTTCTCTTGAAGGAGTTATGATTTTTTTGAAGATTTCTAAATTAATTAAGAATTAATTAAAATCTCTAACTAATCCCTGCTTAATACCACTCGCGATTACTTGGCTTTGGCGGTCGGTGCATGTGTCATGAGCCATCCACTTAAATGTCACATCGGTTGGTAATGCTTATATCCTGTTCGATCAAAGATCGACTAGGATAAACCCAATTATCGAATAAATGATTTATAAAATGTGCTAAAATCTTAGTCGTCCATCTAAAATCTGGATGGGCGGTTGAGATGACAAGTTCTTCCCAGGATCAATGAACATCCATGATCCAAGGGGAGGAGCCCGATTGCAGAATTCAAGACTCAAACACCATCTAGAAAGAGGAGCCAATCCAATGGTGGATTTCACATGCAATGAAAATTCATTTCACAAAGGACCAACACCTCCTAATCTAAGTGGTTGAAAAATCACCTCATGAAGGCACTTTTCAGATCGATGAGGTAGCTTCAGTGGAGATGAAGCCTGTTGTTCCCAGCTTTAAGGTTGAGTGGATTAATGGGTGGACCAAGTACTCTTCAAGATCCTCATGACTTTGATCTGATTGAGGCTCTCCTTGCTATGGGAACTCAAATGGATATTTGGGTAGGCTCGACTTGGTCCTTAGATCAAGTGTGCAAGAGGAATTTGGATGGAATCAAGTATAGAAGAAGTTGGCTCTTCAATGGACCTCCCCTATTTTGCACTGTAAAAAACTGAAGAATGAAGAATCTAAATCCTCTCTAGGGACTTTGGGAAAGCTCTCTGATGCTAGGTTCCTCGATCAAGAGTGAATGGAAATTTTTAATTGGGAGTATATCCCATCACGGTTGACAATGAGCTTGTCATTTGATCCAATTGATGGTGGGTTGTTTAGATGTTAGATCAATGCACATGATCGGTTTGGCCAGGAGTGGAATGCCAACTCCCATGTGAATTGAGCTTAGGAGGGAGTTTGAAATTTCAATTTCAAGGCTGGTCCATTTAATGGGTTGACCCAAACCCATTGGGTTGGGTGCACCACTCATCACTAAGTCCCCTTGAGCTTTTAGGAAAGCCTCAAGTGATTGTGATGTATGATACCAAAGCTAGGCAAAATTTATGGCCTAGGGGAAAATAATCATTTTGTTGTTTCTTCACTTTTGGTATGTTTGGTATGTTGTGAAAATAGGTTTGGCCAAGTTTCATTGGATTTAGAATCCATTTGATAGGGTTTGGCTCATGTTGACCCATTTAGGTCAAAATGGGTCAACTTGGGTCAAGTTGACCAATTGGTCAAATTGGGTCAAACCAAGGGTTTTGTTAAGTTCATATGAGCATTTGAAATATTTTAGTCCCTTTGGTCTAGTTCAATTTGGATTAGATTTGGTTTTTGGCTCATATGACTAATTTAGGTCAAATGGGTCAAGTTGACCTATTTGACCCATTTGACCTATTTGAGTTAGGTCAATGGTAGGTTTAGGTTTGGTTAGTCATATGGAGGGGATATGTATCTTTGTTTGCAATCAATTTGGGTTAAGTTCAATTTTGGCTCAACATGACCCCTTTAGGTCATGTTGGGTCTAAAAAATTGAGCTAGGTTCTAGTTGGCTTTGGTCAAGTTCCACAAGTGATTTGGAATGGACTTGACCTATTGCTTCAATCAATTTGGCTTAGATCAAGTTTTGACATTTTGGCCCTTTAGGTCAAAATGGGTCAATTTAGTCAGTGGGCCAATTGGGCTAGGTTAGGCTCAAATGTTGGCTTGGTCAATTTCAAACATAGGTCATGAGTGAACTTAGATCAATGGTTTCAAATAATTTGGCCTGTGATAGATTTTGGCTATGTAAGGTTTCATTTTGGGTCAAGTGTTGACTTGTTCAACCCTTAAGTTTGACTTGGTTTGAATTTGATTGATCATCCCATGATGATTGATCATGATGAGAGGATATATGAGTTTGGTTCAATCCAATTTGGTTAGGATCAAAAGTTTGCTCATAAGGGTACTTTAGGTCACTTTGGGTCAAGTGAGCCTAGGGTCAAATTTGGTCAAAGCTTGATTTGAAGTTGATCTTGTATACTTATGATTGAAATATAAATCATTTACAAGTGATTTGAAATCAAATGGATTTTGATCCATTTAAAATTTAATATTCAAAGGAAGAATATGAAGAGTCTTGGGTTTGATTTTTGATTTGGGTTTTGATTGTTTGATTGAAGTTTGGATTTATATATGAGTTCATGATTGTAGGATTGATTGAACTTTGAGAGAAAATCAAGGATTTGGCTTGATTTGGAATTGATTTGGTTAAGTTCAAGATTTTGGCTTGAAAGGCTTAGATTTGATTTTGAGTGGATTTGGGTTAGATTTTTGGAGTTGGTTTTCATTGTTTGAATGTATATCTCAGTTATATAAGTGAGTATAAATTGATGATGAGAAAATTTCAAGAATTTGAAGTGGTTTAATCATGATTTGGGTTAAATCTTTTAAAGGGAATTTAAAGGATTTAAGAGAATTTTTTATTTGAATTTTAGTTTTTTTGAATTATATTTGATTGATTTATATTTATATTTCATTTATATATGAGAACATAAATGAGGATATAAATAAGTTTTGAGAAAATCCCATGAATTTGAAATGGTTTGATCAAAGTTTAGGTTAAATCCATTAATGAAAATTAAGGATTTAGAGAATTTCAAGAATTTTAAATTTAATTTTCCTTTGATTGTATTGATTTGTATTTATATTTCATTTAAATATAGAACATAAATGAGAATATAAATAATTTTTGAGGAAATCCCAAATATTTGAATTGATTTGATCATGGTTTAGGGTTGATTTTGGCTAAGTCCTTTATTGGAAAATTAAAAGGACTTAAGAAAAATTTCATGAATTATTTTGGAATTTTGAACTTGGTTTGATTGGTTTGAATTTATATTTCATTTATAAATGTGAATATAAATGGATCATGAGAAAATCTCAAATATTTGAATAAGCTTGAATCATAATTTTGGCTAAGTCCTTAAGAAAGGGTTAAGGACTTAGAAATTTTTAGAAATTTTTGATGGATTTTGATTGGGTTTCAATCATGGAATTGAATCATGGAATTAATTTGGTTTGAGAAAATCAAATAGAATTGATTTGGTTTGACATGAAAGAAGTGAGGAATGATTTAAAATTTAAGTAGGAAATTTTCCTAACACCCCAAGGCATGACCTATTTGGCTAACTCTTCTAAGTCTAGGGCTAGTATCCACCACTAGATGTGTCTTAAGACTAAGGAACTCTTAAAGTATAAAAGAAGTCTTAAAGATGGAGGCATTGAGAGCTCATCCTAAAAAATGAGGTCAACAGATATGTATGGAAGCTTGTTAGAACTTAATGAAGACTTAAAATAAACATTGCTTTCCTATTCCAAGTAGAGTTGGGAAAGAATCTCTTATACATATGCAGACCCATCATCCTTAGGAGTCCTTATTGAGGTGATTGGTTTCATTAAAGGGTAGTGATTTCTAGAGATAGTATATTTCCTTGATGTGCAGTCACTTGAATTACATCTCGATCTGTTATCTTGACAAATTTTGCAACTCCTCTTTCTTTTCTCCCTATAGATTTGAAAGGTGACTCCCTTAAAAGAATTTTTCACCACAATTAATCACATTAGACTCATCGTCTGAGCTGAATTCCAAGTCTATGTGAATAGTAGGGGTACTCTTGAACTCAAACCTCTGTTGGGTGAAGGCCAACTAGATCTCCCACCTCTAGAATCCTCTTTCCTTTTGGTGGAGGTTGAGTTCGTCCATATAATGGAATGAACTATGGGTGGAATGTGATATATGGATCTATTTCTTCTTCATTTCCCCTTTCTTGTTCACTTGGACTTTTATTTTTCTTTTCATTTTCTTTTATCTTTTCTTTTACTTCAATTTTGTTCTTTTAGTTTTGCATTTGAATTTTGTCAAAGGTTATGAGAAAGGGTGTTTTGAGGAAGAGAGTAGATCACATCCTCATAAATCTCAACCTCTCTAATTGAAAATGGATTTTCATCTCTGTTGACACTATATTCAATTCCATATTTTCTAAACTTGATGCACTGATGAAGGGAGGATGGAATGATCTTATTCTGATGTATCCAAGGCCTACCAATCAAAGCGAATGTATTTGAATCAATGATAGAACTTGGCTTTAGTCTCATCTATCTCCAAAGATAACACCATAGAACAGCGCTCACCTTGATCATTAAATCCTCTTAACATCATCTAATCTCTGTGTGAGATGATCTTGAATAGGCTAGGTCTTTTAGACTCATAATATTTGTCGATACTGAGAATGAGAACACTAAATTTGTCCATGATGTAGAGGGCGGTTTGATCCAAATCCCAGAAAATGATCTTCATCATGGGTTCTTTGCATAATGTGCTTTCTACTATAGGTGATAATATGGAAGGTTCACACGCACATCTCACCTACAACTTCTCATGGGACTCTAATCAATGATTCTAAGTCTATCTCAAAGAGATGAACATTAGTGAGTTGGAAAGCCCATCTCGAATCAGAAGAGAAGATCAAAATGTTATAGTTATTTAGACTTGAATAGTTATCATTAGGGTGAAAAGACAACTCATGAGTATCTGATGTAATTCAAACTAGCTTTATTCTTCAATTTCTTGGAATTGTTTGGGTACAAAGTAGAAATTAAAAGTGAGTGGGGTAAGGGATTTGATGCCCTTATATCGACACAAAGTTCTACTAGAAGAAAGAAGAGTTATGAAATGGAAGAAGTCTTGGTGTGGAAGTTACAACTATGGACACTGGTCGATGGGGCTAAAGGCTACATGACATGTCTCGCTACTACTATCTGAGCTCCCACTTTCCTAGAGTTGGCAGCAACTTGCAAACCTTCCTTGGTATTGAGGTTTGAGTGACTCTGAGGAAAGCTTCTTGATCTTAGATGATTTTCTTAGAGGTTTTGGATGAAATATCCTTCTTTAGTTTTGGTAGGATCACATGTATCCCCAAGGATTACCCTGATGGAACTAGAAGGTTGTTTCACAAGGTATTCCTTTGGGATAACTATAACCATGATCTTAAAACTATGTTCAAGCCAATCCTTGAATATGAAACAATCCTCCAAAATGTGGCCTAGTGGGGAAAAGTTTGATCATGACTTTTTCTCTACTTTCTTCTATCTCTAGGCTGGGTAGCTGAAAATGTTTCTTTAAGAAATTCTTAAAGATTTTTTTGATTACCTCCACTTAAAAGAATAAGGTTTGTTTAACTTACTTAAAAGAGTAGGTGGACCATAACTACTTAGCGATGGGTATGCATGTCACTGCTGTTGGTGGTATGGCTGAGGCGGTGGATGTGCTGGCCGTGGAGGCTATGGAGGAGGCCAGTAGGGCTACCTCGGTGGTGGCAATGGAGATGGAGGATGCTGAGGTCGTGGTCTCTCGGACTAATCTCTAGCTGGCTGCTTCCCCTTGTCAACCTCTACTACTACTCTAGGCTTCTTCTCATAGACCTTCTGTAGCTTCTACTTAGGAAACTGATCTTGAAAAGGTAATTATTTAGCTTCTCCTTGTAGATTAGCCGCCTTGTTGATTAGCTTCTTAAATTTCTTGATAGTAAAGCCCTTAAGCATGAAGGCGACCGGGCCATGGATATTTTTAAGAGAATTTCAATAGCATGTTATTCAGACAGCTGTAGTTTACACTTCATACTCAGGTTATTCCATCAGAGAATATAATCAACAAGGGACTCATGAGTTATTGACACTATAGTTACCCTTTGGAGCAAACAAACCTCTTGATGAGTTGCTCTAACTTAGAAAATATCTTTGAACCATTGGGCTTCAACATATCAATCGAAAAACCCACTAGGCTACTACTAATGAAAAGCGAGGAAAAAGCTTTCACTCATTGCAACAAGCGGCCTAAAATATTCTATGTGCTACCTTGGGTTACCACTATCATCAAATCTTTTGAAAGAAGGAGGCACGAAACCCTTGGGATATTGGATAGAATCAAATTCCTCTTGGTAGGGTCTACCCTTTGGAACAAATGATCCTCCCCAAGCTTGAGCCAAAGATTCTTTCACCTGCTACTCAACCATGGATTTTATGTCTTTTTATTATGTTGAGGTACTTTTCACTACCTTCCTATATAGGCTAGTGCTACCTTGCTCAACGGGAGGAAGAGTCTTGATTGGGTCCAAGACATGCACTAATGCAGGCTTATTGATGTCGACTATAGTAGGATGAACTAATGGGATTTGTTTTTGAAGCACTGAAACTGCTGCTAACAAGTCCTCTAACTAACATTCCATCCTATCAATTTGCTCATCCTTCTGCCTCAACTGATGTCGAAGGTGTTAGGCTGATTTTGTCATGTATTCCTGATTAACCTCATCACCTTCCATAGCTTATTATTCCCTAAGAAGAGATCCTCTAATGTAAACCATGCTAGTCTTCAAGTCATCTTCGTTGGGATCGGTCGACTTTTTCTTCATCGACCGGTACCCCAAGATCTCCTTCTTCTACATGAAATAATGTACCACTATCTCATCTAAAGAATGATCCATCTGAGTAGGTATGAATAATCTAGGCTGACCGATATGATCACTATCGTGCACTAAGAGGCACCAGACCTCTCCTGTCACTGAAGAGTCAATCCTATGCGGACTATACTAACTGGATGAATGACATTCTTGACTGCTACTAGCTATGAGAGGGCTAATAATCCTATGATGTCCACTATCACTAGTACAGCTGGACTATCATCTGGAATATCTGAAATGACTGTCACCATCTCCACATCTTGTGATATGGGCAAAGATGGTGATGGGATGACCACGATGCTTTGGGGTCACCACTCCTTCCGCACCACCACTAGGACAGAAGGTCAAGCAGGGGAGCTCAGCCCTGCCACAATAGGTGGTGTAGATGGGGTAGGATACTTTGGCCATAGTAAGTTCAACAATGGGGTGCGCATCTCCCCGTATATGGCTTTCATGGCCTTGGCTAGAATAGGAGATGTTGTAACCTGAACTGGTGATGGCGGATGAGGTACAAGCGGTGGGGGTGGACACCGACTCTCTATGCACGAGCTACTCCGTGGTGACTAGTCCTATTAAGGATACTATCGTATGGTCAGTAGCGTGTAGCTAAAAAAAAAAATGAGAGCGGATGCTATCGACTAGAATCCCCTCTGGTAATATGTGTTGTATGGGCCTCTCGGGCCGTCTCCTAGTAAATTTACTTCCCCACATTGCGGGAGATGATGGATCGGTGATCAAACTATGTTTCAGACTTTGAGTGTCCGTATGCTCCTCTCGTAAGATAGATGGAGGCATATGACCTCCTACTCACGAAACGGCGATAATGCACCACGAGGAGGTGATGAAGATCACCTCTCTCTCTGTTTGATCCATAGAGAGGATGGAATTAGTTTTCTGTAGCTAGTGCTGAAGTAACAATAGGGAACTCATCCACAATTGAACGGGCTGCTGCCTCTAGCTCCCTAGCTATCATGGTGTGGTACCACTTGATCATGCAGTTCTTATTCCTTTACTATGTATGTGTAGGATGGGAGGAGTGCGAGCTAGACCCATACTCAAATGTCGGGGAGAAAAACCCTGAGACTAGGGGAGCCTTACCCTTAGAGGGTACAGATGAGATGGTGCTAACCCTTACTGGGGAAACATGAGAAACCCTAGGGTGCACTGCAATCAAGGCTGGTACTACTGGTACTGCTAGAACTGCTATAATTGAAGCATGTGGGGCTCTTTCCTTGAGAGACATCGAGTCAAGGGTAATCAATCCGAGGATTAGCTTCTTCTGTCATGGTCCTACCAGTGAGGGGAGTACCCTCACAAGTAATCCTGGCTCCCTCGAATCCCCTACCAAAGTGAATCAGATGGGTATGGTCCAATTGGGAGAAGTAGGTTTGATCCAAAGCCAGATCCATACCATTGGGGAAGGTAAAATGAACTTACAGCCATTTCAACAACTATAAACGATGAACTGCTACTTGTGTAACTATAAGAATCTAATGAGAAATGAGTTTGTATCGATTTTGTTTTTGAATTGAAAATTTGAACCCAACAACTTGGAAGTGTTAAGTGGGGTTCAAATGGATTTGAGAAGATTGATTGAAAGAGGAATTTTGAATATGAATCCATCTTCAACAAATTAGGTATGTTTAAATATGGATTCAAAATTTTTGAGAAGGATTCTTCCATAGGTTCATGTTTGTATTTGAATTTTTTTATTTTATTTGAGGACCCTTTCCTTTAACAAATGTTGGTATGTTAAAGTAAGGGTCAAATTGATATTGTTTATGTTTGATGGTTTTGGAATTTTACTTAGCAGATTTGGGTATGCTAACTAAAGTGTTTTGAAAAAGTGATTGTTTCTTTTTGTGAATTTTTTTTTATTTTGGAAGTTTGGAATTCCCACTTAGCAAATTTAGGTATGCTAAGTGAAGAACCCAAATGTGTTTTGTTTGATTTTTTAAAATAGGATTCTTAGCAAATTTTGGTATGCTAAGAAAATCCTAAGTGTTTAATTTTTGTTTTGTTGTTTTGATTTTTGAAAAGGGTAGGTTCCTTAACAAATTTAGGTATTCTAAGGAAATCCTAAGTGTTTCAATTTTGTTTTGATTTGATTGAAAGTGGAGACTTTACTTTAGCTAATTTGGTATGCTAAAGATGAAGTCCCACTTGGTTTTGTGAAATGGAAATTTCACTTAGCAAATTTGAGTATGCTAAATGAAATTCCAAAGATGTATTCAAAATTTTTATTTATTTGTATTTTGGTTTTGAAAATGGAAACTCCTCCTTTGAAAATTTGGTATGCTAAGGAAAGAAGTTCCAAAGGTGTTTGAGATGTTTGATTTTTAGGTTTGGAGACTTCACTTAGCAAATTTGAATATGCCAAATGAGGTTCCAAAAGGTGCTTGAAAATTTTTGATTTTTGGGTTTGGAGACTTCTCTTAACAAATTTGGGTATGTTAAATGAAGTTCCAAAATGTGTTTTGAAAATTTTTGATTTTGGGTTTGGAGACTTCACTTAACAAATTTGGGTATGATAATGAAGTTCCAAAAATGTGTTTTAATTTTGATTTGGTTGGAGACTTCACTTAACAAATTTGGGTATGTTAAATGAAGTTCCAAATGTGTTTTGAAAATTTTTTGATTTTGATTTGGTGACTTCACTTAACAAATTTAGGTATGTTAAATGAAGTTCCAAATGTATTTTGAAAATATGATTGTTTTTAAATTTAATTTGAAGAGAGACTTCCATTCAACAAATTTGGCTATGTAGAATGGAGATCAATCTTATTTTTGAAATGTGAAAGTTTTTATTTGAAAGAGAGAAATTCCAACTTAAATAAATGTGGGATATGTTTAAATGGGATTGGGAACGAAATCTTCATTTAATAAATTTGAGTATATTAAATGAAGATGTTCTTATGTGCTTTTGAAAAGTTTAATTTTATTTGAAAATGAAACTTTCATTCAATAGGTGTGAGTGCATTGAATGGAAAGATTCATATGTGTTTTTTGAAAATTTAATTTTGATTTTGATTTTGACTTTTGAAAAGATGATTGTTCATTTTATTTTGAAAATGAAATCTACATCAAAATGGATTGAAGGAAGATGTTCATTTGTGATTTTGAAAATTTTAGATTTATTAGAAAATGAAACTTCCATTCAATAGGTGTGAATATATTGAATGGAAAGATTCATGTGATACTTTTGAAGACTTTATTTTCAATTTATTTTGAAAATGATTGTTCATTTTATTTTGAAAATAAAATCTTCATCAAAATGAATTGAAAGAAGAAGTTCATTTATTCTTTGGAAAAGATTGTTAGTTTTATTTTTGAAAATTCCTACATATAACAATTATGAGAATTATTAAATGAAGGTGATTAAAGTTTTGTGGAAAATACTAAGTGCATTTTTGAAAAGGTTCCTTTTGAAAAGCAAAGTTCTTATGGAAAATTTTATGTTCTCTTTATTATTTATAATAACCTTTCCTTATCATAAAATGATAAGGGGAAGTTTTAAATATTTCCTTTTATTTAGATCTTTTCATTTTACCCATTGGAAATGGGAGCTTTAAGACCCAGGAATGCGGTCTAAAACCTAAAGACGTTGGCTAACTCAACTTAAGAATGAAATAAGCTAAGTGCCAACGGAAAGAAAGATAGTCTTGGATTCATACCAAAGTACAAACCCACTATCGATACTCAAAGACAACGATCATTTACCCAAGATGGAGAGAGGAACCATCCCCAGCGGAGTCATCAAAAAAATTTGTGGGGAAAATTTTCTATAGAGGGGGGTTGCCTTCAAATCTATTAGGAGAAATGAAAGAGGAAAGCATATAGAAATTTGTCTTTTTAGAATGCCATGCAGATCTACAGATGTACTTATTCAGGTGATCGGGTATGTCATCAAGGAAATAGTGTACAATCTTGAAAGACCAAAGTCACTACCCTTTAATGGACCTAATCACCTTAATAAGGCTCCTAAGGACAATGAGTTTGCATATGTGCCAGAGATTCTTCCCCTACTTTACATAAAAAAGTAAAGTAGAGTTTATTTTAAACTGGGTTCGTTTAGTTCTCTACAGGGGCAAGCCCCCATAGTTAATTACATCCTAAGGAATGGGGGTCCCTTAGGAAAACTCTCGATTAAGATAAATGATCATTGTCTTTAAAGATTTTAATAGGAAAGGGACTATCAATCGATTGGTTTATTTTTGAAAGATCAAATGAGATTGATCAAAGAGGGGGGAGTTATTATCGAAGCCAAAGTGGAAGATAAGTAGGAGATGCCGACGATGCTAGGAAACCTAGCGAGCATCTCAAACTATCCTATAGTTGGGCTTTACATTTTTGAAATTTATTTAGTTTCTCTGAATTGAATTTTTCATTAGAAATCTAGGACTTATTATTCCTTAACATAAGATTAAGGAAATACCTAAGAGGTGAGGAATTATGCTTATGGCCCACAAAGGGAAGAAACAACCTTAGAACCTTAATATTGGGAGCTTTGGCGAGGGCCAAAAGCATAACATAAATCTAAGGCAAAAATGGGTAATTGGTTTGCCTCCACAAGAGAGGACAAACCACCCGACAGCTTGGACTTGCAATTGCCTGGAGGTGGCCACCAACTAACTCCTCCTATGATTTTAAAATACATGTAGGCAAGTCTTCATGCTTATGCAAGATAGCTAGGTTGTTATTTATTTAAGAAGAGATTAAGTCCTTAAACTCACTCCCTAAAGAGACTAGATCATGTAAGGACATGCTTCAAATGGCCTACATCTAATGGAATTCAAATTTCTTTTTTGGACAATTATTTTCTCAGGATAATATGATTCATATGCCTAATGTATGAGAAATAAAGTTATTGGCCAAAATTAGCAAGAATGGAGGAGGTGAGTTTCTACCATGGCTCTCAAAGGCCAAGCCAAGTTTCTCTAGCAAAGGTGGAAGCCCTCAATCAAGAGTGAAATAAGATGCATTTGTGCATGATATTGTAATCCATAAGGGTTGCTAATTCTTTTATCTTGATTTTAAACCTAAGTTTTAGGCGAGGTTATGAGTTCTTTATTTTAAGTTTGAGTTGTTAAGTTGGGTAAAAGATTTATTTTTCCCTAATGAGCCTAATCCACATCCAAGCCATACATAAAGCAAGGAAGAAACTAGGAAAAACATGCCACTTAATGCAAAACCTAAACAAATCATCAATCAATTTATAAAGCTAATCATAAAATGAATAAAAGGCCGTTGGGGTCGGGCACCACCGCACAAACTCAAAAATATCAAATGTGGGTAGCCGAGCTCTACCCTTATACAACCTAGATTACAAATGAATTAAATTATAATTAAGCAAGGAATTCATTATTATGGGAGTCTTCAAGCTTTATTTTTTATTTCTTTTTTCTTCTTTCTTCTTTTGTTCTTTCTTTGGATGGTTGGAAGGTAGATGCTCTAAGGCTTCACATGGTGCATAAGATAGAATCTTATGACCAATGCTCATCCTAATCCCCATAATAATAATTCCAAAATTCTAATTGCACAAATTTATATTAAAAGAAAAATAATGGAGGTGTTGAGGATGCCATTTTAAGATTATTAGTTTAGATGAACTCTAAACAAATATATTCAAAAGAAAGATATTTTAAGATTAAATAAAATGAATTAAATCCACATGACACATTACTTCATTTCTTTCTAACATGTATAACATGCATTTGAATGAGTCTAACATATCTATACATACAAATCAGAATATTTAAACACAATTTATGATGCATGCTAAGTAACATTGAAATTTGAAGTTTAATATTCATGATTTTTCTTAAGTAGAAAGGGTTTCTTTATCTAATACACACATGATATTAAGAAAGACATAAGTGATGCATTGTTAAGAGGTATAAGACAAGACCTAATTAGGGTGACTTAAAACCTCACAAGAGGTTGTCTAAACTATAAACCACTTTCCTTAAAATAAGTTATTTGCTAGTATGCATTTAGGTGATGTATGGATGAATAGGATATGGAATTTAGGTAAGTTGTTCTTTTCAAATGAACCATACATCTTACCAACTCCTATTCAAAAAAATGCTAACATAAAAGCAAAGAGAAACCTATGTTAAGCATACCTTTATATTCTTTCACATGCAAGCATATAATTAAAATATAAGTAGCATACTTTCAGATTTGATAATTGATTTATATATTTTGAAAATAATTCAAATTTAGTAGTGATAATAGCCACTCATATTTCTACTTTAGCCAACATATGCAAATTTGACATAAAGCAAACAATTTCATTTTTAAATTTGAATTTGAAAATTATGAATGCATGAAACCACATGACATACAAATTTAACATATTAGGGAAAGAATAAAAGCAATGAAAGCATGTAAACACATTCACTTCAATTAAATGTTAAAGACATTCTTATGGAATAAGAAAGTTTAAAATAAATAAAAGTGAATTCAATATGATTATTGTTTAGTTTTAAGTTTAATTTAATTTTGAAAAGGTGAGTTGAGTTTGCTATTCTTAACCCATTCCCACATGTGTTTGATTTTTTTTGTTAAATTTTTAGATGATTAGATCCATTTTTATGTCTTAATTAGGTTAAGGTATGAATTAAGAAAATTATTTAACCCTTACCTACACCACCTTAACATAGTTAACCAAGTAATTATGAGCCAATAAGATGATATAAAAACTCATAAGAAATTTAAACTTGTAATACACCTAGTAAGAAAAAGGCCTAATGCAGTTTGGCTCATGATTAATGGTTAATTAAGCTAAGGGGTTTAGCTTGAGTAACTTCAAAACACTCCTTCACACATATGAATTGGGTTCTAATTTTTTTAATTGATCTTAGGCTCTTAAACACCTTAGTATCTACCCAAAGTAGATTAATTAAGTTCTAAAAGTTTTAGAATTTTAGAAATTAATTAAGGAAAAATAATTAAACCTTAATTAAGAGAAGATTAAGGAAAGAAAAGGGGGTTTATTGAATAGCTTAGGTAAAATGCCCCAAAATTATTCCCTAAACCTCTTATCTATTGGATCTGATCTTAATCAACCCTAATCATTATTTAAAACCCCCAATCACACCTTAATTATCCTTAATTACATAAGGAGGATAATTAGGAACATATTTTCAATTCCCCCAATTAAGCCTTCAATAAATCCCAAGAAAATTAGGGGAGGCAGAGGTCATCCCCTAAAATATACCCAAGAAGTTTGGGATTAATCAGAGCTTAACTATGAGGTAATTAGCAAAAAATAAAATTTCTAACAAAACCCAAAATCAGAGAAAAGCATAAGTCAAATTCCATTGAAATTAATTTTAAAATATTCTAGGTTGAATAATCTTTCCATAGGATTTACCTCATATTTTTTTGAATTTTATTGAGAGAGATATGATTTTTAGAAGATCAGGAGATTAATTAGAATTAATTAAGAATCCTAATTAATCCCTCAGCTCACAACACGACACGTGGTGGCGATGGTTAGCATGCTTTATGTGCTTCACGCTGTGAGTCACTTACATCAAATCAAAGGCATAGTGGCTGCACTTTGATCTCTTGTTTGATCAGATCGGACGAGGATCAAATTGATTTATAGAAGGATAATTCATTTTCTAAATGTGGGAATAATATCGTCTGTCTATAGAAAACACATGGATGGATGGCCAAGATCTCTCTAGTTCTTCCCCTAGGCACAATAGAGACCATCCATGATCTAGGGGAAGATCCAAGCTCTAGTGAGCTCAGATTGAAACAAAACTTAACCCACACCATCTAAAGCTAATAAGGAACACATCCAACAGTGGAATTTGCATGACTTGAAAATTCCTTTCACAAAAGACTAGCACCTCCTATGCTAGGTGATCAAAATATTCCATACCTCGCTGGAGGTGATCACCGATGCTCGAGATTGTTGAGGTACCTTCATCTAGTGTAGACGAAGCTCTGTTGAAATTCTTAGGTCTTGGGGTTGAGTGGGTTGCTCTATGGACCAACACCACTTGATGTCTTTCACGGCTTTGATCTAATTGCTTCTCCCTTTGCTGTGGGAACTCAAGTGGATGCTTGAGTTGCTCGGATTGATCCTTAGAGGAAGTGTGCAAGAGGAATTAGAGTGATTTTTAGTGTGGAGAAAGTTTGAAGTTCAAATGAGTTCCCCTATTTTCCAATGGAGAAAATCGAGAAATATCAAATTCAAATCCCTCTTAGAATGCTTAGGAAGGCTCTCTGATCTTTCCTAACACTCTATAAGGCTTGATCAAATTGAGGAATGATCAATTTGAATTGAATTAGGGGGAGTATATCTTCCCCATGAAGGATCAGACGGTTGCAAGATTCTTTATCATTTTGATCCAATTGACAATAATGGGAAGGTTGTTTGATCCATTTGGAGTTGGCATATGGTCAGTTTGAGGCCTTGAGTGGATTGCCAACCTCTCATGTGCAATTTGAGTGGAAGAAGGATTTGAATGAGCCAATTGACCCATGGGGTGGGTTTGGCCAGTCCATTTGACCAGACCCATTGTGTAGGGTGCACCACTCTTCATTAGGTCCCCTTGAGCAATTAGGAAAGCACCAAGTTGATATGAATAGGATATGACCAAATTATCCATGGATTAGGCCAAAATTTATTTTATGGCCTAGATGGTCATTTTACTAATTTTTCAATTTGGATATGTTGGGTATGTGGAGAAACTAGGTTTGGCCAAGTTTCATGAGATTTGGAATTCATTTAATAAGGTTTGGATCATGTTGACTCATTTAGGTCAAAATGGGTCAACTTGGGTCAAGTTGACCAATTTGTCAAATTAGGTCAAACCAAGGGTTGGGTCAAGTTCATATGACCATTTGAAATATTTTGCTGGCCTTGGTTTGGTTCAATTTAGATTAGTTTTGTTGGCTCATATGACTTTATTTAGGTCAAATGGGTCAAGTTGACCTATTTGACCCATTTGACCTATTTGGACTAGGTCAAGGGTAGGTCTAGGTTTGGTTAGTCATATGGAGTGGATTGATAATTTTGTTTCCAATCAAGTTTGGCTAAGTTCAAATCTGGCTCACATGACCCCTTTAGGTCAAGTTGGGTCTAAGGTCAATTAGGCTAGGTTAGGTCTAGTTGGCCAATTGAGGCTTTGGTCAAGTTTCACAAGCAATTTGGAATGAACTTGACCCATTGGTTTCAATCAATTTGTCTTAGATCAAGTTTTGACACATTTTGACTTTTTAGGTCAAGTTGGGCCAACTTGGGTCAAGTGGCCAATTGGGCTAGGTTAAGCTCAAATGTTGGCTTGGTCAAGTTCAAACATAGGTCATGAGTGAACTTAAATCAATGGTTTCAATCAATTTAGCTTAAGGTAGATTTTGGCTATGTTAGGTTTCATTTTGGGCTAAGTGTTGACTTGGTTTGATCCAATTTGATTTATTGATCATACCATGATGATTGTTGATCATGATGAGAGGCATAGATGAGTTTGGTTCAATCCAATTTGGTTAGAATTAGAATTTAGCTCATAAGGGTACTTTAGGTCACTTTAGGTTAAGTGAGCCTAAGTGGGTCAAATGGCCTGGTTAAAGCTTGATTTGAGCTTGATTGAATTTGTATATAGACTTATGATTGAAATATAAATCTATTTACAAGTAGTTTGAAGTCAAATGGGTTTTGATTCATTTGACAATTTCATATTCAAAGGGTGAACATGAAAGGATTTAGGGTTTGATTTTTGAATTGATTTCTGATTTGGTGATTGAAGTTTGGATTTATATATGAATTCATGATTGTAGGATTGATTGAATCATGAAGGAAAATCAATTGTTTGGCTTGATTTGAAATTGATTTGGCTAAGTTCAAGATTTTGACTTGAAAGGCTTAGGTTGGATTTTGAATGGATTTGAGTTTGATTTTTGGAATTGGTTTTGATTATTTGAATTTATATTTCATTTATATATGTGAATATAAATGATAATATAAATAGATCATGAGAAAAGTTCAAGAATTTGAAGTAGTTTAATCATGATTTATGCTAAGTCCATTAAGAAGGATTTAAAGGACTTAGAAAATTTTGGAGCTTGGAGTTTGAATTTTTGAATTTGGTTTGATTGATTTATATTTATATTTCATTTATATATGTGAATATAAATGATAATATAAACGAGTTATGAGAAAATCCCATGAATTTGAGTTGATTTGATCATGATTTAGGCTAAGTCCTATAAAAGAAATTTAATGGGCTTAGCAAAATTTAGTGAATTGATTTGGAATTTTGTGTTTAGTTTGATTGGTTTGAATTTATATTTCATTTATATATGTGAATATAAATGATAATATAAATTAATTATAAGAAAATCTCAAATATTTGATTTGGTTTTGATCATGATTTTGGCTAAGTCTATGAAGGGAAACTTAAAGGACTTAGGAATTTTGATGGATTTTGATCATGGGTTTCAATCATAGATTTCAATCATGGATTTCAATCATATGGAGTTGATTTGAGTTTGGATAAAATCAAATAATATTTATTTGTAGTTTGACTTGAAGGAAGGAAAGTGAGGAATGATTTAAGCTAAGGGTAGGGAAATTTTCCTAACACTCCTAAGGTATGACCTATTCTTATGGCTAACTCTTCTAAGTCTCTAGGGCTAGGTTGAGTGTCCACCTAATCACTAGATGTGTCTTAATACTAAGGAATGCTTAAAGTCTAAGAGGAATCCTATGCCTAAGATGGAGGAGTTGAGAACTCATCCTAAAAATGAGGTCAACACATCCCTTAATTAATTAATCAACAAGATTAAGCAAAATCCAAATCATACATGAACCTTAATCAATTAATTGAAAGGATTTAGGGATTGAAACTTAGGCACCCTTCTTTGTCTCTTTCTATAAATCCATCTCATTTTGGTTATTTAAGGTTAATTAAAGTTTAATTAGTTAATTAATGAACTTAATTAATTCAATCAAATCTATTTCTCTAATTTAATCTTGGGTTGCTCTTTTGATGTTCAATAACTCAAAAGGGGAGATAATGAAATTATGGTTAGCTCACATTTGTGAGAAAACCATAAAAGTAGTTAAGTGAGATCCCTTAAACTTAATTAACTATTAATCATGAGCCAATTGCATTAGACCCTTTTCATTTCTTAGGAACATTGCAAATTTACTTTCCATGTGTTGCATATCATATTGGCTCATTATTAATTAGTTAATTAACTTAAGGTGATATAGGTAAGCATTAATTAATCCACTTAATTCATACCCTAACCTAATTAAATCATAAAATCAACTTAATTACTTCTTCTTTAAACCAAAATTAACTCACACATGTGGGAATGAGATTAGGACCAACAAACCTCTTTCTCTTTCCTTAATTCACATAAAACATAAAGATGAAATCTCATTAAAGAACTTTGGTTTATTTTAAGTGGCTTTGTTTAATATGATTGTCCTTAGGAATTAATTGGAATGAGTGAGATTATGTGCTTATGTTTCTCTTTTTCTTTCCAATTGTGTTAAATGTTGCTTGTTATGTGTAATCATTCATTCATTTCTTTTAAAATTAATTAAATGAAATAGTTTCTTTTATGTCAAATTGCATGTGTTGATTTAAATAAAATAGGTGTGGCTATTATCACTATTAAATAAAATATTATTTTCAAAAGCCTATAAATCAATTATTATAAATAGAGTGATGCTTATTACAAATAGCTATAAGTTTGCATATGTTGATAATATACTATATGCAATATGAAACTCTTTCCTTATCTTACATGGATTCATATAGGATTTGCAAATGTATAACACATTTGAAAAGAACACAACATTTGTCTGAATCTACTCCTATGCATTTCCATGTTAAGACTTAGGAAGAATTTCATATCATATATGTAAATCACATAACCAAATCAAATATGACTTCTTGCATGACTTCTTATTCTTGTGGTTCTTTTTGTACATCCATGTGTATCTAAAAAAAGTGGTATATTAGTCACGGACACCCAGGCGAGGCTATAAGTAGTTAGTAAGTAGGTCTTTTTTACCTTCTAGTGTAAAAATAATGATATCATACTCACTTAAAAACTTTTATGCATATGCATGTGTGATGTGGCCAATGAATAAAAATCATAAATCAAATAAATCAAACATGACTTTTGCATGGGTTTTCCTCTCCTTGTAGTTGCTTATACATCTACATGTATCTAAAAAAAGTTGTATATTAGTCTGGACACCCAGGGACTAAGAGGCTTTAAGTAGTCCTTCGTAGGTCTTATACCTTACGCCCTGGTGCAAAAAATAATGGCGACATACTCACTTAAAACTTTTATACATATGAATGTGTATCTAGTTAATTGATGAAAAATCTCTCTTTTCTATTAAAAAGGCATGCATTCATAATTCAATCAAATGAAATATTTAAATTCTAAATACACTTCTTTGCATTTATCATTCAAGTATGTTAGAAATCTAAATTACATGTATAGGCATGCGTAGGATTTACTCATATGCATGATATACATGATAGAAAGAAATAATTGAATATGTATTATGTGATAGTAATTCATCCTAATTAATCTTAAGATGTTCTTCATAATGAATAAAGTCATTTAGAGTGAATCTAAACTTAGGATTAATTAAAACATATAATAAGTCATTCACTAAAGGAAATTGATTAATTAACTTGCTTTAGAAATGACTTAAGATGATGAAGAGAGGTTCCTCTCTTTCTTCTCTTATAACACTTAGTTGTTAAGTGTAGGCCATATGAAATAAAAGAAAACACTAAGTAAAATCTTCAAATCACTTAAATCACTTAAAGAGAAATCAACCCCTTACAAATTAAATCCCCCACACTTAGAAAATTATAACTCTAAAGCCTAGTTAGGATGTACCACACAAGCTCTAATTCACACATATTAGACTAAGTCAATATTTCTAGCTTTATGTTAGGGCGGTGTATGGTTTGATGTATGCTTATTTTGTGATATATTATTATAGACTGGATGTTAGGGTGTATGTGCATAGTCATGATGTTAGGCTAATATTAGCTTAAGCATGCTTTATGTAGGGGTTGTGCTTAATGGGCCATCATAATAAAAATATAAAATACTTTTGTCATGCAGGTTGCTAAGCCCCCTAAGCATAACCCAAGCTAGGACAGGTGGGCTTGGTTACCCATGCATGTGGGGTGCTAAGTCCAAACTATTCATATAACTGCTTGAGTTGTATGATATATTTAGCTAACATTTATTTTGCAAGTTCAGCTAGATTTACTTTCCTTCTTTTAATATTATTTTGCATTAGGATTAGGATAATTGTTATGGGGGACTAGCATGAGCATTGGTTATAAGACCAAGTCTTATATACCATGTGATGCTTTAGAGCAACCACATTCAAATCAAGCCAAAAGAAAGAAAGAAATATTGTAAATCAAATGGAGAAATGGAAGATGAAGAAATGAAGAATGAAGAATGAAGAATAAAGACCCCCATGACATTCATCATTTGTGATTGTAATTATTTTTTTGTAATCTGGGTTGTATAAGGGTAGAGCTCGGCTACTCACATTCCTTTTTGGGTTGTATGGTGATACCCGACTGTATCGGCCTTTTATTCTTTTACAAAAGCCTTATAAAATTGTTGGATGATTTTCTTAGCTTGTGCATTAGAAATGGCATGCCTCTTCATAGTTTCTTTATGAGTGGTGATTGTTGTATGGCCTGGATGTGATTAGACTCTTAGGATAAAAATAAATTTTTTATCCCATTAATAACACATAACTAAACTCTTAAAATAACTCATAATCCCACATAAAAGCCTAGGTATTAAATCAAGATAACAAAAATATTTAGCAACCCCTTAGTTGGATGTTGTATGCTGAAATATCGTGCATAACCATCTTGTTTCACTCTTGTTAAGAGAGAGTTCTCATCTTTTCCAGATAGAATTGGCTTAATCTTTAAGAGTCTATGATGGAAGAACACCTCTTTCTCTCTTGATTTGGCCCATAATCAATTTCTCATGCATTTAGGCATACAAAATCCTATATCCTTTGTCAAAATAAAGAGTCCTAAATTAAATGAAATTTGATAAAAATTTGCATTAGATTTAAGTCATTATTCATACCCCCTCATGCTCTAATCTCTTAGGGAGTGGGTTTAAGGACATAGTTTCTTTTCTAAATAATAATAGCCTAGCCATCTTGCAAAAGGATATGAGTTGCCTACATGAATTTAAAGTGTAAGAGGAGTTAGCTAACTGCCACTCTAGGCGATAATAAGTCCAGCAGTCGGATGGTTTACTCTCTCTTGTAGAGGTAAATCATATAACCACTTTTGTCTTAGATTTAGGTAGTGTTTTTGCCCTCGCCAAAGCTCCCAAGATTTAGGATCTGAGGTTGTTGTTTCCCTTTGTGGGCTATGAGTATAAATCCTCATCTCTTAAGAATTTTTACAATCTTGTATTGTGGAATTATAAGTCCAAGATTCTTATTAAAATTTCAACTCAAATAAATCTTCTCAAATTCAAATATATAAAGTCCAACCATAGGATAGATTGGAGTGCTCACTAGACTTCCTAATAGCATGAGCACTCCCTACTTATCTCCTTTGGTGTCAATAATAACTCTCTCCTTTTGATCCATCCCACTTGAATTTCTAAAATACAACTAATTTATTGATAGTCATATCTTTGAATTCTTTAGGGACAACAATCGCCTACTTTAATCAAGAGTATTCTTAAGGGATTCATTTTCCTTAAGATGTAATTAACTATGGAGGCTCGCCTCCATAGGGAACTTAATGAACCCGATTTAAATAAATCCTGCTTTACTTTTCTATATAAAGTAGGGGGAGATCTCTGGTATATTCGAAGACCCATCATGCCTTAGGAGTCTTTATTAGGTGATTAGGTCTATTATAGAGTAGTGACTTCTATCTTTTGAGATAGTACTCTATTCCTCAATGTCGCACCCGATCACCTTAATAAGTACATCCTTAGATCTGCGTGGTGTCCCCTCACATATACACACACGAACGAATCTGAAAATAAACACCACAGTAAGTTAAAGAAGAAGAACTTCACATCATATGTTCTAAGTAATAAGTATATGCAAGTTTATAAATATTTATGACCATTATTATTTTAAATAATATAATTGGTTCATGTACTTTTAAAAAATAATAATTTTGATTTAATAATGACAGTAGCCACTCCTATATTTAGATTAAATCAACACATGTAGACTTGTAGATATTTACAACTATTATCATTTTAAATGTTATAATTAGTTTATAAACTTTTGAAAATAGATTTGATTTAATAGTGATAATAGCCACTCATATATTTAGATCAAATCAACACATGCAAGCTTGACATAAAGTAAACCATTTGATTTTAAATAATTTTGGAAAAGATGTATGCATGAATCAAATGAGATAAGACATTTAGTGTGACTGAAAAGGCATAAACAAACATAAACATATGATCTCATTCAACCAAATTAATTCCTAAGGATAATCATATTGAAATGAAATCATTTAAAGTGAACCAAGGCTTCTTAATGTCATTTTAAAATTTTCTATTTGATTTCATTTAAAGAGTGTGAGAAGAGGTTTACTATCCCTAACCCATCCCCATGTTTGTGAGTTAGCTTGAATTAATGAAAGGGTAATTAGGTTAATTTTAGAGATTAATTAAGTTAAGCTATGAATTAAATCAATTAATTAAACCCTTACCTATGTTTCTTAAGGTAATTAATCAAATAATCATGAGCTAATGTAATATGCAAATGAATTGAAAAGTAAATAGCAATGAACCTAAAAAAATTAAATTGCCTAATGTAGCTCATGATCATTGATTAATTAGGCTTAAGGGGCTTACTTAATTACTTTTATGATTTTCTCACACATGTGAGCTAACCATAATTTCATTAAACCTTTTTAGGTTATTAAACACCTAAGGACCTACCCTTCAATCAATTAAGGAAATTCAGAACCATTTTTAAAATTTTAATTAAACTAATTAAATAAATAAATAAGTAATTAATCTCTCTTGAAAAGTAGAGGGGACATAGGGAATATATTAGAAAAAATGCCCCCAATCACATTCCCTAAGACTCCTCACTATTATCAATGCCAAATGAGTCCAATTACTTAGTTAATTTACTGTTCATATGCTTAAATATCACTTAATTAACTCAAGAGGATAATTAGGGCTTAATCAATATTTTTCCCAAATAATCAGCAATAAATTCCAAGAAAAATGGGAGAGATAGAGGTCATCCCCCTAAATATCCTTAGAAAATTTGAAACCAATTGGTTGATTAATTAGAGAGTAATTATGCTAATTACATTTTTAATTAATCTATAATTAATCCAAAATTAATGTTCAAAATTAATTAAGGATAATTTTAATGGATTCTTCTCTGAAATATCTTTAAAATGAGCCCTTATTTATATTTTTTGAATTTTTCTACAACTTGTTATAAATTATTGAAGTTTCAACCTTAGAACACCTTAATTTAACCCTAATCAAGCTTAATCCCATAGGCACCATGTGGCGTGCTCACATAGCGTGCTTTCTATGTGGCTCCATGGGATTGGCTATTAAACTAATCACATCCTCAACTAAATCAGATGGTGGTGGACACGGTATTGATCCCTGCCATCCGATCTTGGATTGGATGACACAGATCAATCTCGTGATGCAAAGGGAGAAAAGAGGGCTAATTTAACGTGATATGATCAGGGCTGTTCATTCCAATCATGCAAAATGGATGACCTATGATCCTTCTTTCCGAGAGCGATGAACGATAAAGTCCGTCTGCCATGGATCGTTCAATCTGAGCTCACTCGAGCTCGGATGAACTTCAAAATGATCTCACACCATTAGGGAAGGAATCCACACACATCCAATGATCAAGATAGACTCACATGCAAATTTTCTACACAAAAGACGAGGAAAAATTCACTATTCTTATGATTTTGAGAAATTAACTCATCGGAACTAAGACCGGTGGCTCGTACGCTTGAGGTAGCTTCGTTTAGTAGAGATGAAGCCTTGTTGAGCGGCAGTTGAGTTGGTTCCAACCGATTTGCTCGGGAGGCCAAGATTCATGCTTTGGAGGATCAGTTTTGATCGAACTCCTTGCTTTGGTGGTTGGGGAAGCCTCGGGAAAGATTCATTTAGCTTCGATAGGTTGAGGAGATAGTGTGGGAAAGAGCAATTGAATCCACATGGAGAATTGAGGAAGCTGGCAAGAAGATGTGGCTCCCCTATTTCAGATATGCTTGGGAGTGAGGAAATCTGATGAGGGATACTTTAAGAATGCTTGAGAGCTAGCTAGGAAACTCAAAAATTCACCTAGGAAGCTCAAATGAATAAAATGAAGTGATCTCCCATTCGAATTGAGTGGGTATATCCCTCAATTTATTGAGGTGAACATATGGGATCTTCTCCCATTTTTCGATCGGCCAGCCACCGCCAGAGCACCAGAGTGGTCGCCATTAAGTACATATGCCTCATCTTGATTGGATGAAGCCATGACAGGAATCTCAAGGTTGGATATGGATGGATTGTCTTCCTTGGATCCATTGGGTGTTCAGTTTGTAAGGGAGGTGAGTTAACTCTTCTCCCTTTGGTCCATGGCATAGCTAGCTTACTTAGAATGGGCTAGGTGGCTTAGGTGATGCCCATTTCGGATGAGGAAGGGCTGCCAAGTGATGGGAGAGTGGACTTTACCATTTTAGGAAGAATCCAAGGTGGACGGGAAGGATCCATGGGAGATTTGTCTTAGATTTGAGTCCAATTAGTTTTGGGTTAGTTTTAGGCTGATCTAGGATGGGTTTGGGTTGAGTTAAGTCAGCCTCCAAGGTCCCATGTGTTGGTTTCAAGAGTTTTGGCTCAATTTGGGTCATTTGGATCAATTGCATTTGGGTTAGGACCGATTGGTCAAATTAGCTCAAATCAATGCTTGAGTTCGGTTCAAATGATAATTTGAAGTGTTTTAGTTCAATTGATTTCAATTAATTTGGCTTAAGTTTGATTTTGGTTCATTTGAAATTTCCAAGTCAAAAGGGTTAACTTGGGCTTGAATTTGGTTCGATGATTATAGGTTTCATTTATATTTGGATAGATAATTAAAGGAATGATTGATTCAAGAGAAAATCTATTAATTTTGACTTAGTTTGGATAGGATTTGGCTAAGTCTAAAAAATAGACCTAAAGGCCTTGGATTGGATTTTGATTTAATTTTGGATTAGATTTTGGTCATTTGAATTTAGATTTCAATTATATTTGTGAATATAAATGAAGGAACAATTGATTTATAAAGAAATCAATTAAATTTGATTTGATTTGAAGACAGATTTGGCTAAGTTTGTGAAGGTAGGTCCATATGGCTTGAAATGGGTTTTGATTTAGTTTGATTTGATTTCAATCATTTGGATATGGATTTCATTTATATTTGCAAGTATAAATGAAGGAACAATTGATTTATAAAAAATCAATTGAATTTGATTTTATTTAAGGGGGAATTTGACTAAGCATATGAAGGTGGTTCATATGGCTTAGAAGGGTTTTGGAATATGGATTTGATTTTGGGTTTCAATTCTTTAGGAGTCAAATTTGGATTTGGATTTGATAGGTGATTGAGGGATTGAATTGATCTTTAAGAAAATCAATTGAATTTAGATTGAATCGGATTTGGCTAAGGCTAAGTCTGTAGAAATCCAATCATAAAGCATATGAAGCATTTTAAGCTTAAACTTGGTCATGGCATTGATTCATTTAGGATTGGATTTGAATTAGAGTTTGATAGCTTGGTTTGAGATTGAATTGATATTTGAGAAAATCAAATGAATTGGGATTGATTTTAAGTTGGCTAAGGCTAAGTCCATAAGATAAGATCAAAAGGCTTAGGAAAGCTTTTGGATTTAGATTTGATTATGAATTTCAATCATTTGATTTAAAATTTGAAATTTGAATTTAAATTTGAATCTGATTTTGAAGTTTGATTTGAAATTTGAATTGGGTTGGATTTGAGAAGGTGCATACGGGTTGGGTTTAGGCTATAGGGTGGATGATCTTCCTAAGTCCCTGAGTCATGACTTAATCCCTATGGTGAACCCGTCTAAGTCTCTAAGCTTAGGTTAAGTGTTCACCTAATCACTAGAAGTGTCTTATGGCTACTGAGCCCTTAGTTTCTAAAAGAGTCCTAAGTCTAAGAAGAGGTAGTTGAGAGGTCACTCCAAAAGTGAGGTCAACAAGGGGGTTTCCATCCTTACATGATAAGGGAAGGCTTGACCTTTGAGGGCCTCCTCTGTGTTGAAAAAAACCTCTTTCCATTGATTTAGCCCATAATCAACTTCAAATATGCATTTAGGCATAAGAAATCCCAAAGCCTTTATCTAATGAAGTGTTAAAAATAAATTAAAATTTGAAAAGATTTGCATTAGACTAAGCCATAAACTCATATCACTCATGCTCTAGTCTCTTAAGAGTGAATTTAGGATTTTATTCTCTTTCTAAATGAATAACTATCATAGCTCTCTTGCAATACATATGACTCAGCCACATGATTTTAAATTGTAGGAGTTAGTTGGCGGCCACTCAAGGCTGTTGTAAGTCCAGCAATCGGGTGGTTTATCCTCTTTTATGGAGATGAACCTTATTCCCATTTTTTTCTTAGATTTAAGTCATATTCTAACTCGTGTTAGAACCCCCTAGTTTTGGATTCGAAGTAGTTGTTTCCCCTGAGCTACAAGCATAAATCTTCACCTCTTAGGTATTTTCACAATCTTATATTGTTGGATTATAAGTCCTAATTTTCTAATAAAATGTTACCTCTAAACAAAATTGATCTTCTCTTTCAAACATATAAAACCCAATTGCACGATAGATTGGAATACTCACTAGGTCTTATCATGAGAATTTCCTACTTATTCTCTTTGACATCTCAAAATAAGTTTTCCCCTTTGAACTTTCCCATTTGATTTTTCCACATATGACCCATCTTTTGATAGTCTTATCCTTGAAATCTTTTGAGACTTTAATTTCTACTTTAATTGAGAGTATTCCTAAGGGATTTAATGCCTTAGGATGTAATTTACTATAAGGGCTTGCCTCCATAAGGAACTTAACGAACCCGGCTTAAAATAAACTTTGATTTACTTTCCATGTAAAGCAGGAGAAAAATCTCTGGTATATTCGAAGACCCATCATGCCTTAAGAGTCCTTATTAGGTGATTAGGTCCATTGCAGGGTGATGTTTTCTATCTTCTGAGATAGTACATCATACCTTAATTTCATACTCGATCACTTCAAAAAGTACCCCCTAAGATCTACGTGGTGTCCCACATCCAAAAATAAACACCACAATCCTCAAAGATGTAATTAACTATGGGGGCTTACCTTTATATGGAGTTTAAGAACCCTACTTAAATAAACCCTGCTTTACTTTATCTATGTGAAGTAGGAGAAAATTTAATGGTTTATGTAGACCCATCAACCTTAAGAGTTCTTATTAAATAATTAAGTCCATTGTAGGGTAATATCTCTTCCTCTTAAGGTAGTATATTTTTTCTTGATCTCATACTTGATCATTTCAATAAGTACCACTTAAGATCAACATGATGTCCCTTGTTCAAATTTTAAACACCACATTATCATTTGATTATAATTACCTAACCATCATTGTTTAATTACTATTTTCTAATCACCATCAATGGATATAATCTTCCATCACCATCATTAGATAGAATAAACCTATCACTATCACGGGATTACAATCTCTTGATCATAATCATTTGACTAAGTCTTTTAAACTCAATCACCTAATTATGATTCTCAGTTATTATTGTTAAATAATTTCACCCAACTACACTGATGCACATCCATATGGTGTTCATTTTTGGAGTCGAGGGACATCACACAGATCTTAGAAGGTATTTATTGAAGTGATCGAGTATGATATTAATAAATGATGTACTATCTCAAAAGATAGAAACATCACCCTATAATAGACCTAATCACATAATAAGGACTCCTAAGGCAGATGGGTCTTCAAATATACCAGAGATTTTTCCCGTACTTCACATAAAAAAGTAAAGCAGAGTTTATTTAATGCTAGGTTATTCAGTTCCCTATGGAGGTAAGCCTCCATAACATCCTCAAGAATGGAATTTTATAATAATACTCTCGATTAAAGTAAACAATTAGGGTCTCCAAATACTTCAAGGCTAAACTATCAATAAATTGGTTATATGGAAAATCAATCGGGAAAGTTCAAGGAGAAGACTTATTTTGGAAGCCAAAGGGAATAAGTATGGAATTCTCATGATACAAGGAAATCTAGTGAGCATTCTAATATATCATATAATTAGGCTTTATGCATTTGAGAGAGAAGATTTATTTTGTTATAATTGAAGTTTTATTAGAATGCTAGGACTTATACTTCCAACAATATAAGATTGTGAAAATGCCAAAGAGGTGAGGATTTATGCTTGTAGCCCGATCGAAATAACTACCTCAGATCCTAAACAAGAAAGCTTTGGTACAAACCAAAAGTATGACATAAATCTAAGGGAAACATGGACATGATGATCTACCTCCACAAGAGGGTGGAAATCGACTTACGGACTTATAATCTTTGGCCATTAACATCTCCTATGATTCAGACCATGTAGTATGGTCTTATGAAAGTGTAAGATAGTTAGACTGTTATTTATTTTAGAAAGAAACTAAAGACATAAACCCACTCCCTAAGAGACTAGAGCATGAGTTGTATGAACATATAACTTAGTCTAAATACAAAATATTTTCAAATTTTAGTTCATTTTGACACCTTATTTTGGACAAAGGCTTATGATTTATGATGCCTAAATGCATGTTGAAATGAGGTTATGGGCTAAATCAGCAAGAAAGGGGTGTTTTCTAACACATGGGATGCCCTCGCAGGTCATGCATTCCCCTATTGTCTAAGAATGAAAATCCCTTATTTTCAAGAAAGGAATAATATGATATGCATGTTGTTATACATACAACCATATAGCTAAGGGGTTTTTAAATTTTTTAATTATCTTGTTTTACAACCTAGGCTATGACAGTTAAGTTATGAGTTGTTAACATTTTGATTTTGAGTTGTTAGTTGGGATAGAAAAATTAATTTTTCCCTAAGAGCCTATCACATCCAGGCTATATATTCAAAGCATCAAACATAAAGAAACTAAGAAAAGAATGTCTTTTATAATGCACAAACTAAACATAACATCAAATAATTTATAAACTATCATAAAAAAAATAAGAGGCCAGTGTAGCCAGGTACCACCATACACCCCAGAAAAGAGAAAATTGGGTAGTCGAGCTCTACCCTTTTACAACTTGAGACATGAAAGAATAATTATAATTAAAAATAAACACATATTATGGGGGTTCTCATTTCTTTATTCATGTCTTTATGTAGCTCCTTCCTTCTCCTTTGGCTTGCTTCAAGGCATCACATGGCACCCAAGACATAACTTTTAGCCAATGCTGATCCTAAACCCCATAACACTAATCTTAATTCTTAATTACAAAAATTATATTTTATATGAAAATTAAATCTAACTACACCTGTAAAACAGATGTTTGCCAAACATGCATTCCCCCTAAGTAGTTTTATTTGTAATTTGGACTTAGCACACAGCACATGATTAACCAAGTCCACCTGTCCTAACTTGGATTAGATTTAGGGGCTTAAGCAACCTACAAGCAAAATATTTATATTTATTTTTACAACGGCCCCTTAAGCACAATCCCTTGCAAAAAATATGATTAGACTAACAACGACCTACCATCTAGTCTATGAATCATATACCCTAACATCCAGTCTAAAATATTACATCATAAAACAAGACAACCATCATACATACACCATCCTAACTTAGGACTAGAAGTGGTGACATAGTTTTAATATGTGTGCTTACGCTTAGTGTGATATATCTTAACTAAGCATTAGAGTTGTACTTTTCTAAGTTTGGAAGTGTTTAATTTAACACGAGGGTTGATTTCAATTTAAGTATTTAATTTATTGGTGAATTTTAATTTGTATTTTATTTTTGTTTCATATGATCTACACTTAGCATCTAAATATTATAAAGAGAAGAAAGAGGATTACCCTCTTTCAACCCAACCTTAAGCAATTTCTAAACTATATTTTTATGGCTTAGTTCTCTTTTAATGAATGGTTTATTAAATGATTTTTATATTTAATCCTAAATTTGGATTAACTTTAAGTAATTATATTCAATATGAAAGGCATCTGAAGGTTAATATGATTGAATCACTATCATATGTAACATGTTAAATCATTTTTTTTCAATCACATGTAACATGCATATGATTTAATCCTAAGTATATCTATACATACAACATGTTTTAACATACTTAAATGATGATGAATGTCTATACACTCATGTTCACCTTCTGAACTTCCCATTTTTGTTCTATCGTTCATCATAGAGTTCATCGAGCTCTCGAGCCTAATGACTAACTAGTGAGCTGAGCTAGAGCACTTTTTATGGGCTGAACTCGATCTCGAGCTCGAGTTTGAGCTGCTTTCCTGGCTAATGAGCTGAGCTCATGGTTGTTGTGACCCAATCTTGACTCAACTTGTTTACACCTAAATTTTGGACCAATGTATATCAAATTTGATAGTATGTTTTTGGTGCTTGATTTAAGTTCTGTAAAATTAATGCAAATCCCAAAAGCAAAGCAAGTAGTGGATTTCATGGCAGCTTAACCATGGAGTAGTTTATGATGGATGTTAAAGCATTACAAGAATGAGGGATGGCTAGTGATGCAACAGGGGTGACTAGCTGTAACGAGCAATGGGTGGTGGCGTGGTCGCTTAATCTTGATCGATGTAAATAAAAATTGTTCATATTAGTAAATTCTTTTAATTGAATTTGAACTAAAAGTTTGTATACATCTTGTAAAAATTCTATTATAGGGGCTATTATCCTTTCAAAATCACTAATAAAGTTAGATTAAAAACTTATCACTTGGACATGGCATCAAACATGCACATTAGTTTGAATTTTGAAAAGAATATCATTTAATTAATCAAAATGTTATTTAATGAATGATTTAACATTTAGGTTTATTAAAATATTAAAAATTATTTATTTGGAGAATATGATATTTTATCTTTAAATTATCAAAAGTTGGGCAAATAGAGTGTCATTTTAAATTTATCAAAATATAGTTAAAATTAATTTTTGAAAAAAAATCAATGAATAATATTTTGATTTATCATGACATTAAAATGAAGTGAATTAACTATTTAAATATTTTTATTAAACAAAAAGAAATCATAAAGTATTAAATATTTGATTTTCATTCATCCATTTTTTTATTTATAATTTTAAATAAAATAATGTGATTATTACTTAAACTATGGTTTTATTTTATAGTTGTTTTTAATTAATTAGAAATTATTTTAAAATTTTAACCATGACTTATTGAAATTTGGGAATTATCAAAAATATTATTTAGTTTTTATTTAAAAATATTAAGTGAATAATATTGAATATTTCTCAAGAATAATTTGCGGTGATCATTTTATTATTTAAATATTAGTTGACATTATTAACTTTATCACCATATAGTTATGAGTAACATTATATATATAGCTAGCCACCATCATCTCTAATAACTATTAATGATGACTTTTATCTGGAGAGAATGATTTAGAGGGAGCATGTGAGAGGAACCACAATAGAGACTCATTTCAACTCAAAGATGCTCTGTGACATGAAAAATCCATCGAACATGGACTTCATCACGATAATTTCTTCAAAACTTAGAAAAACCATAGGATTTGATGCTTTGAGGAATTACTCATGCGATTGTAGGAACTTTACTTAGAAATTCATTGCATTTTTTTTTTGGAGCTTCCCCATGTGAAACACCCTATTTTTCGATGAAGATCGCTAAAAAATGAGGTTCGGATGGCCTGTTAGGGGTGGAACTTTCGTCCGCTCAGGCCCTATTCATCGGCGTTCATTGTTCACTAGAGAGATAACACAACAATCATTCGATCCCTCTTTAATGGGACGAATGAGTGTGATTAAAACACCTTTAGCCCTTGAACTTAGCTTTTAGATCAACGGGTTCAATCTAGATCATCCGATCTTGGATGGTCTAGATTAAACTATGTTCCCGCTCAATTGCCATGTCATCACTATGGACCAATCAGTTATACATATGTAAGAGTAGCCTAGTCAGTGTTGACTAGGTTAAGTAAGAAATTCAAGAAATTTTTGAATTTAAAAAAATTATAAAAACACACTTACAACTTTAAAAATTATAAAAAATAAAATAAAATAAAATACTCAATGAAAACCTATAAATAAAAACTCGTTGGACTTATTTTTTGAGAGAAATCCAATAAACATGAAAGCACCAATTTTTATTAGGTATTTTGGGGTTAATTTAAGTTTGAATGAAAATCAAAATTTTCTAATTAGTCTCAAAATATTTATTAAATTGACCTAAAAATTTTTAGGGAATGAAACTGAGGCTATGATCTACTCACCATAAAAGTTTCGAAACAAAATGATGATTAGATAAAAAGATATTAAAATTTGAAGTTCAAATGGCTCATTTTAACAAAATAAATTATTAAAATTATAAACAAGATCATAAAAAATCACCAAAATGGCTTAAAATACCTTAATTAACATAATAAAATTTGGGGAAAATCTTTAAACCTTTTGAACCTCATTAAATCTTAAAACACCTGATCATGTGTTAATTAATCTTAATTAATCCCTTTAATTATGTTAAAATTCAAAAATTTATAATAAATCAACAAAAAATTTAAAAAATACAAATGACTCCTCTCTGGATTCATATTTTGGAGAGGAATCCAATAAAAACAAAAACCCTAATTGTTATTTTATAATTTTGAATTAATTTGAGTTTTATTGAAAATAATTAAACTTTAATCACTCAAAATAATAATCCATTGACCTAAAATTATGGAAATATGAAATTGGCATTAGAAACTACAACATAAAAATTTCAAGGATTATTGGTCAACGAATTGAGAGTTATGAAATTTTCAAGTATGATAACAATTGAACAAGGATATTAGGGAATATTTGCAAATGTCTTAAAATTCCATGAATGGCATTAGAGCTCTAAGAAAATGTCAGAACCCTTTAACTTAATAAACTTAAAGTCACTTACTTGGGGTTTAATAAATCATTAAAATCAATTATATTTATTAGAATTAAATCCCAAGAAATGCATGATAAACCAAATATTGAATTAAAATTTATGAACAAGTAAGACTAAAATTCTCATTAAGTAGTAAAACTTACTTTTTTATTTTTAATCCCATAACATCTGATTTTATTTTCTTATATATATATATATATATATATATATATATATATATATATATATATATATATATATATATATATATATATATATATATATATATATATATATATTGGTTAAGATTGGGAATCATAAATCATTGCAGATCTTACCACCATTTTATAAAATTTTATCTTAAGACTAAACAGTATTTTTCTATCATATAATAGGCTAGATGAATTCCTCTACTTCATCCATTCAACTTGAATTCTACTAATAGCATAAATGACTAAAGAAGAATTTTTTTTTCAATTTGAAAAAACTTATAATTAAAATAATCATAGGGCCTAGTAGAGGTATTAATATATATATATCTATATATATATATATATATATATATATATATATATATATATATATAGAGAGAGAGAGAGAGAGAGAGAGAGAGAAAGAGAGAGAGAGAGAGAGGACATTAAGCTCAACACATGATTAGTTGTTCAAATATGAAAGGCTTGACACAATCTGTTTTTTTTTATTAGCACATGTTTTTTTTTTTTTGATAAAAAACTTTATTGGAGAATTAGTAAAGTTTGATGTCATATATTAATCATTAGATATTTTTACTTTCATATATTTTTATATGAAAATTTTCTTTCTAATAAAAGGTTAGTTTACTTGGTGTCAACTTTGGTCAAGGATGAAAGTCCAAACAAGATGAGATGATATTATATGTCTATTGATGTGAAAATAAACTTTTGAAAGGTGGTTAGAAGCAACAAATAAGATAATTAGAATATAATGAGTGATTGATTGATGAAATATGTTTGGCTTTCAGCTGAAATTCTTTGATAATGAACTCTGGATAAAGAACAAAGTAGGCACATGAGGGTTGATCTGAGTAGTCCTCCTATGGAGGACTTGGTTATGTGGCCATTTAAAATTAAAACTTTTTATTGAAGAAAAAAACTCTTTTTAAAAATAAAATTATTTTGGATGGCGTAGAAGTGATCAATAAAGAAGATAGGACTTCTATTAAAATTAATCTTAGAGGAGGAATATTACCTTCTCCTATGATTAGAAATAGAGAAAAAATCTATTAATTCAATATTTTAAATTAGAGATAAAATTGAATTATGCTAGAAAAATTAAATAAATATTAGTCAATTTAAGCACATGAGTCGACTAATAAACCTAATCTTGCTGATATCTACCTTAAAATTCAGCATAAAATAAAATTAAATCAAACTAAAATCAAAATTAACAAACTATATTTATCTAAGTTTATTATCGATACAAGTGAGCCTACAACAAAAGTTAGTAATTGAAAAATTGTAATTTTTAATCTTAATTTAGAGAACGTTAGCTTAAAATTTTGTTATGAAATTAAAAAAATTTCATAAAATGATTAAATAGATAAAACTTATTTTTTATTTTTAAAAATTATTATATAGAATCTATTTTCTATTTTTTTTATTCATCCCATACACTATTAAGAGAGAGAGAGAGAGAGAGAGAGATATATATATATATATATATATATATATATATATATATATATATATATATATATATATATATATATATATATATATATATATATATATCACTAAAGAAATATTTTGGAAGTTTTAACGTATATAGGAAATAAATGCCATAAAGTATTTAAGGTACAAAACTTTCATTTTAGCTAAACTAATAGCCGCAAATTCAGCCTTTCATTATAAATTGAGTTTTTTTGTTTTTAAAAAGAAAAACTTGGAAGGAAGAGCAATCTGAGGGGCAACCTTTTACGATAAATAAATATGGACTATCTATTCTTTTATATTTTAGGGGCATTTTTAAATATACCATATAAAATTTTTTAATTTACATATTTAATACAAATTTTAGTTAATTTAATTGATAATTATATTAAAGATTACTGTGAAGAATTTTATATTCAAATTGAGTCTTGTTTTCTCCTAAGTATTATTTATTGTTGTTGACTAAGAATCTATTTAAGCATAAAACGAAAGCTGAATTATGATCAGAATTTAGTGGGACATATATTTCAAATTTATTGCAAAGTTTAATATTTTTTTCATATAAACTTATGTAAATGTAATTTTCAAACTCATCCTTTTATAAATAGCTAGAGATGTTAGCATAAACTTTTATATATTAAATATATAAAAGAATGAATTAGAAAAAATTTTATATTCATTAAATAATATATTTAGAAATTAATTTATTTTAATTTAAAATAATTTCTTTTTAAGTAATAGATAATATAAAATTTTATTTATATTGTTAAATTTATAATAGATTTAATATAATATATCTATGCAAAATTTTAAGTTAAATATTTTTAATATAAGTTTATGTACTCTACTTTTCATATTTTTAATTCAAAATTTATAAAAATATTAGAGACATTTCATATGAATGATGATGTCATTGTGCCTCTTCAATGCACCTCAACACCTTAGTGCATCTTATGATGCAAGTCTACTGATTGCACATCAAAAAATTTCATTTCCTCAAGATTAACATTCTTGGATATATATCTTTTTGTACATGTATTGAGGTGGATTAGAAAAATATCATAATTAGATTAGAGTAGCCAACCAAATATATTCCTTTACATGGAGTTTTCATGAGATTATAGGTCTATTTGGAGTAGATATATCTTTTTGAACATCTTGTTGTAAAGTTGATATAGGAATAATAGTTTTTTTTAAAAAGCTACTGTGTGTATTACAAATATTTCCCTTTTTAAAAAATTAAAATAGGAGTTTTCTGATACCCACCATACTCTAACAACTCTAATTCTCAAAAGCAACTATTAACACTTTTTTTTAAAATGCAATCAAAAATGTAGTCAAACGTAGTTGTGGCTTTTTTCTTCTTACTATTTTCTTAATAACAACGCAGCTAGAAAGCTATCACAAACACACCTTATATCAATTTTTCTTTAAACATTTCAATTCTTTTGGTGCTGTTATGACTAAAGTACTTGAATGGAGTAATTCATCTAGCAACCAAAGACCCAAACTAGCTTTGATGCTTCAAAATCAAGTCATTAAATCCTCACTTTTAGCTCTTCCAAATTTTAATTGGGTATCAAAGGTAAATTGTGATGCTCTCAATATAAAAATTGAAGTCATTTTAACCCAAATAGGCATCCAATGACTCCTTCAATGAAAAGCTCAATGAGACACACTACATTAGATAAGAAGTTCGAATCCTAGTGCAAGTATTGGAGCATCTATAAATTTTTAAAAAAAATTCTATATACCACAAAATTTCTATGTATTATGTATATAATGCTTAAAGTTTGATATTTATATTTCTAACACTTTATCTATGCATGAAAGGATGCATTCATTTTTAAAAATAATAATAATAGTGATATTTTTATTATGATGTTGAAGAAATATTTGGTATGTATGTAAATCCTCCAAAAAAATAGATAATAGAAGAGTTGTCATTGTAAATCAACCATAATTGCTCAAATTATTAAGTAATTATGCTCATTGAAGAATCAAACCAAACAATGGTGAAGTGAATCGCTTGAATAAAAAGAGTAAATTAGTATGCTAATGTAGAAGAGTTGTCATTGTTTGAAGCATGTCTTAATTGAGAAAGAATTTGAGTATTTTGCCACAAAATTTCATACTCGCATCAAAGAGAAGGGTTACAAAATCATCATCAAAAGATGAAGGTGTGAATATCTTGTCTATACCAAAATGGTGGAGAAATTGAACCTTTTAATGTGAGAACATCCAAAACCATACAAGCTTTCTCAATTATAAAAATATAACAAGATCAAAATGGCAAAGCATTGCTGGTAATTCTTTTTCATTGACAAGAAATTTCAAGATGCAATGTTATTTTAATGGATGTATATCATTTGTTGTTAGGAAGGCATGTTACTATCTCATGCAAACTCTTCATGATGGCTACAAAATAACTATACTTTGGAGTGCATTAGAGAGTGGATATTACTTATGTATCTAAATAAAAGTTGAAAAAGATGAATGAAAGAAGACATCCACAATAAGGGATGGGCTATAAGAATGGACAATGATGTCATTCGGCCTCTCCAATGCACCTCAACACCATTGTGCATCATATGATGTAAGTCTATTGATTGTATAATGATAAATTTATGATTGTATATTTTGATGACATCTTAGTATATATTTTAAATAAGATAACATTTAAAACATTGCCAACAAATATTTGAAAATTTTGACAATAAAAGTTGTATTCTAACCCAAAGAAATGTCATTTCTTAAGGATTAACTTTCATGGATATTATTTATTGTCACTTAGTGAGATGGATTAGAAAAATATCATAATTATTTAGAATAGCAAACTAAATATTTTCTTGCGTATGGATTTTTCATGAGATTATATCATTATTTTGTTAAACATTTCAATTATTTGGTTGCTCTTATGACTAAATTACTCGGAAGGAGTAAATTCATTGGGCAATTAAAGACCCATACTAGCTTTAATACTTTAAAATAATGTCATTATATTTTAACTATTTGAAACTTCAATAGTGTATCAAAGGAGGCTATTTCAATATAAATAGGGATCCAATGACCCTCTTCAATGTAAAGCTCAATGAGGAGATAAAAAAAAAATCTAGCTAAATACAATTTTTTTTCAGAATTTAATAAGCCAACAACAAATAAAATAAGAAATAAGCCAGCATATTGGGATAAAGTTTTAAGGACTTTAAAAATAAGTAGGCTTTTGATGGGTCAGTTTGACTGAGGAGATAAAAAAAAAATCTTCTTACACTTTCATTTTGAAAGAGACGATTGTTCGTCTCATATAAATTCTAAAATTCGGTGACAAACCATCAAAGCTCATAAGTACAAAAAGCAAATTTACAAAAACACCTTAACGGGCATACCATAAAGTGAATTAACTAAGTTATGATTTATAACAAGGGTTATACTTGTAATTTGCATAATTTTTGTTTGTTAAAATGGTTGTTTAAAGTTTAAATTACCTTTGCAAGGATTCCCTCTTTGAATTGGTGAGAATAGGTCACAGTGGAGTTATAACTGTACACATGTTGTTAAGGGTAGTCACAGATTCCATACACAATAAGCACTCTTGTGCTAGTTTGGTTTGTAATTATAGGTTATTGAACTTTTGCAAAACATTTTAATTTCTTTAACACTTTTTCTCATAAAAAATGGTATTGGAACTTGAAGAAGATTGCTGCCAAGGATGAACAGCCAACAACTTGCTGAAGAAGTTAAGAGGAGAAATTGTGAAGTGAAAATTAATAATTGAAACATTAACTTGTAGTGTCTAAATATATAGTCAAGAGGTTCTCTTTAATTTTTGTGATTATGGACAGGATTGGGACATGGAAAATCCAAAAAAAAATATTATCACTATTTTAGAGTAGTTATGGATATCTTATATTTTAAAAGTGACTTGAATTTGTAAGATTTCATTGATCTATTTTACACTATAATGCATTTTTTTAACTACAATGAAGTTCAACTTGATCAATGGATCAAGCTAGCGATCATTAAGTAGAAAAAAAATGCTTCTATTAAGTGAAAAAATTATTAAAAGAAATCATGATCATGAAGGATAGCAAGATCATGATATATTTATTTATTTTCATCAAGATATCTTCTTTGAGTTACATTATTTTTTACAAAAGAGGTTAGCAATAGAAGAACATGCTATTGAATTTGATCAACACATGGATAGTTTGTGACATACAATTGATTATGTGATTCGACTTTAATAATGAAAGAATGATGATGTCATTTAATTTCCTCAATACATCTTATGATACAAATCTATTGATTGTACATCAATAAGTTTATGATGTATATCATTTAAAATGCGTCTAACAAATATTTGAAAAGCTGCAACATATTTAAAATATCATTTCTTTGAGTTGACTAAGAATGCTGAATTATGATAAGAAGTTAGTGGAACCAATCTTTCAAATTTATTGCATTTCAGGGTATCTATGATTTTGAAAAAATAGTTTATTATTGCATTATAACTCAAAAGTTAAATATTTTTAATATAAGTTTATGTAAATGTAATTTTCAAACTCATCCTTTTATAAATAGCTAGAGCCATTAACATAAACTTATATATATTTAATATATCAAAGAATGAATTAGAAAATTTTAATATACATTAAATAATATTTTTAAAAATTAATATAGTTTAATATAAAATAATATGTTTTTTTATTTACTAGAAGTTATTATTTTTTATTAACATTGTTAAATTTATAATAGAATTAAAATAATATAGTCTATGCAAAATTTTTAGTTAAATATTTTTAAAATAAGTTGATGTATTCGACTTTTCATATTTATAATATAAGGTTTAGGGTAATATTAGAGATAGTTCATATTGACGATGATGTCGTTCGTCTCCAATGCACTCAATTTCTTAGCATCGTATGATGCAAGTCTATTATATTATTGATAAATTTATGATTTTATACTTTAATGGCATCTAAGTATATATTTTTAAACTAAGAGAACATGTAAAACACATCAAATAAATATTTTAAAAGCATGACAACAAAAGTTATATTCTGATCCGAAGAAATGCCATTTCTTCAAGATTAGCATTTATGGAAATTATTTCTTGTGCATGTATTGAGATAGATTAGAAAAAATCATAACTATATTAGAATAGCCAACTAAATCTTTTCATTCATATACAGTTTTCATTGGTTTTTATCATTATATTAGTATTTCATTTAAACATTTCATATCATTATATTAGTTATCTTCCTATTTTAGCTCTTCCAATTATTAACTATTCATGTCAAGCTTCAATTCTTATATTTAGATGATGTGTATTTGTATATTCTCGAAGTTAATATTACATAATACATATTATTAAATAAATGTATTGACTAAATATCGCATTTATTACTATGCTATTAGAGTTCAGTAAAATTGCATTTTACTCTACATACAATCTCTTGAGTCTTCATTCTAATCATGTGGAAGACTTGGATGTGGAACTTTAGCCATCCAAAAAATTATTTAATGATAGAATATATTTCTTTTTTTTTTCTTTTCTTTTTTTGAGTTGTTGTAGATGCCATCCATAAGACTTGGAATCTTGATTAACGGGCAAGAATTGAACCACTTGGAGAATAACTGAGAAATAATTTTCTAATTCATCATTTTAAAATAGAGTTTAGCTTTCATTGACTTCAAAAATCAACACTAATCAATGCAAAAAATTAACTTTAATTATTTTAAATTGAAATCAAATCATGTTCAAATCAAAATTAATGAGCTATAACTATAATGAGTCTAGAACTAGAGTAAGTGCCAAAATTAAATAAATAATTATTTGTTATCTTAGTCAAGTTAAAACCAACCTAGATCTAATTAAAAGAACTTAAAAAAATTTCTCCTCAAAATGTTTAAAAGAATAAAAACTTACTTTTTATTTTTTAATCCAATAAAATCTGATTTTATTTTCTTGTTCATAGTATATATATACATATAATGTATAAAGTTAATTTTTAGTAATAGAATTATTGAATTTTAAAATTATAGCAAATTATTGGGAGTTTTACACTCATCTTAAAGAAATGATTAAATAAACAACAAATTACCTTTTATTGCCATATGGGTCGGCTACATGAATTCTTTTTCTCCATCATGTCCTATTAGGTGTTAAATTCTCATTTAATTCTAATAAACTAAGGTCATTTTTATACATCCTAATTAGGCCTTTTTAGGTCTACCTCGACCTTTCTTAACATATGGCACATATAATATAGCTGCTCTCTTAACTGGGTTATCAAATAGCCAACATTTAAGTGGTCAAACCATCTAAGTAAACTTTATAATCTTATCTATTATTGAGCAACTCTTATCACATATATATTCATTTTGATTTTATCTCTAAGAGTAAAGCCACTCATCTACTGGCATCCTCATCTCTACAACATATAACTAATTTTATGCTTCTTTGTTATTGGCCAACATTGTGTATCATAAATAATTGCAAGTCTTATCACAATCTTATAAATTTTCTCTTAAGGCTAAGTAATATTTTTCTATCACATAATAGGCCAGATGCATTCCTCCACTTCAACCAGCCAACTTGAATTCTACTAATAACATAAATGATTAAAGAAGAATTTCTTAAATTAGAAAAACTTCTAATGAAAATAATCTCAGGACTTAATAGAGATATTAAATTTAAATCTCTTGTTGTAGTATATATATATATATATATATATATATATATATATATATATATATATATATATATATATATATATATATATATATATATATATGATACAAAAAATTTATCAATTAGTAATGTTTAATGTCATATATTAATCATCAGATATTTTTACTCTTGTATATTTTTATATGAAAATTTTCTTTCTAATAAAAGGTTAGTTTAATTAATGTTAACTCTAGTCAAGGATGAATGCCCAAAGGGATCAGATTATATGTCTATCGATGTGAAAATAAACTTTTGAAACGTGGTTAGAAGCAACAAATAAGATAATTAGAATATAAAGAGTGATTGATTGATGAAATATGTTTGGCTTTCAGCTGAAATTCTTTAAGAAGAACTCTGGACAAATTAGAAATGAATGGACGGCCCTGATATAGGCAGACGTTTGATTAAAACCCATAAGGAACATGGCTGTCTGATCTTGATTGGATAGCCGATTGTCCCGCTGCGGGCTGCGCGTGTGCGTCGACGGTGCCATAACGCCATCCACCATTTTAAAACGGCTAATCCCCTCTGAAAATTAATCAGAAATCACAAAAAATTCCAAAATTCATAAAAAAATAAATATAAATCCAAAAAATTTATAAACTTGGGCTCTATGGATTTATCTTGATGGGAATCCATAAAAATTAAAATACCCAATTAATTTGGTGTATTTTAACTTTAATTTGGGTTTAATGGAAAACCATTAAACCCTAATTACGCTTAAACCATAAATCCAACTAACTTGAAACTTTGGGGAAATCAAATTGGGGTTAAAACACACCTTGTGTAAATTTTTCATAATTTATTCCACTTTCTTTCATAAAAAATAAAAATTTAAACCCTAAGTCTCAAATTTAATTAAATAAATTAATTTAAAGTAAATTAAATAATGAAAATGATTCAAATCATCTTAAATCAACTAAATGAACCCTATGAACATTTGACCACTATTAAAACTCATCTGAACTTAATAAATAACAAAATTATTTAATTAAGCAATTAATTGAATTAATTAATTCAAATAACTAACCAGAACTTAATTAAATCATAAAAAATCAACTAAATGTCCAAAAATTATTAATAAAACCTCATTGGAAACATATTTTAGAGAGGAATCAATGAAAAATAAAACCCTAAATGAATTTCATTAAATTAGGCATAATTTAAGTTTTAATGAAATAATTAAAACCTTAATTACACCCTAATTATGAATCTAATCAAGATGAAACTTTGGAAACATGAAATTGGCATGTAACCCCACTTGCCAAAAAAATTTCAAACCCAATTGATCTTTGGATTGGAAATTGTTGAATTTCCAAATTCTTAGATCAATATTAATCAAATAATGAATAAGAAAATTCATCAATCTATTAAATCATGAAACAACTTCAATTAATTTCAATCAATCATCAGAAATTCTTAAGAAGATTTTCCAACATCCTAAGTCAAAGAACTTTATCATACTTAAGGATTACTGAAATTAATAAATCATATTAAGAGTAATTAAACCTTAAGTTTATAAAATAATACTTAAATAACATGAATCAAATCAAATGAAATCAAACCTTAACCTAAATACTCTAAGCTAACATAAATCAAACTAAATGAAACCAACATAACTCAATCCAAAACATTAATACAAATCGAATAAAACAAACCAAAGTTAAAACACCAAATTAAACTAAATCAAATAAAACATATGAAATAAATTAAATCAAATGAAATGAATAATTGAATCAAATGAATAAAATAATTAAATCAAACCAAATTGAAAACTAAAACAAAGATCAAATGAGAAGAAATGAAACATAAATCCAAACTCCAAACAAACTAAATGAAATAAAAAAAGGATTAATTAAGATACTTAAGAATCTTAGTTATACCTTTGGGATGAATCTTCATTTTAAAATTAGGATTTTATTCTATTAGGAGTTAGGATCTAGAATAGGGTGAAATTCATCCAAAAATGGGATCCATTCTATTCTTCATTCTTGAAAACTTAAACATCACTTTAACCAAATAAAGTGAAAATAAAAGTGGAAATTAAATCACTAAGTCATTTGAATTGAAACGATCCAAATGTAAAATTCAAACAAATTCAAACTCCAAATTGAAACTTGAACTAAAGAGGCTTAGTAAAGACCTACCACATAAGCCTATCTTCTACACACACTAGTTCATTTAGGTCACGGACCCTAGATTTAAGTTAGATAATTTTGTGATTCTTTTATAATTCTCTGTAATGTCTTGTGATATGTTGTGTTTCACATGTCTATGTTGTGTATTGCTTTAGACTGAATGCCTAAGCTTGTTTGCCTATTAGACCGATGGTAGGACATTCTTTTAGATTTAACTATTTTCTAGAAGGGGTTAAGAAAATTATAAAAATAAAATTATGTATTATTTGCTTGCGGTGCTAAATCCTTAACATAGTCCATAGATGTGGGCTTGCAAGCAACTAATGTTAAGCCCGTATGTTTGTGAAATATAATTGTTGTGTGTTATTTGTATTTCTGACATTTATTTTGCAGGGCTTAGGACTTCTTCTTCTTTTTGAATTTTAAATGTAAATTTGGCTTAGAGTTAGGTTATGATCTCTAGGGTCTAGGATTAGCAAAAGTTGACCTAAACAGGAGATGGTGCAGAGGTCCATTATGAAGCCTGATGGGTATCCCTAAAGAAGGAGATTATCTTAGAAAGGAAATTCATAGATCTATACTTTTAGTTCTAGGCCGGACTATATAAGGGCAGAGCTCGACTGCCCATTTTCCTTTTCTTCTGGGGTGTACAGCAGTACCCATCCGCATTGGCTTGCTTTTATAATTTTAAATTGGCTTGATTTATTTTGGGTGTGCAATAGAATCAACCTACTTTTCTAGGTTTCTTTTTATGTTGTGTTATTCTGTGATGAATTCTTGGACATAGGCTCATAAGAGAAAACTAAATTTTTTACCCAATTAAATGTAACCAATTGAAACATAAAATAAATGCAACTCAAAATCGCACATAACTAAAGCCTTAAGCACAACATAAAATCAATTAGAAACAGTTATATTGTGAAATTATGAAATCATATTGCTTCATTCCTTGAATTGGGAAACTTCTCCCATTGCACATAATTGGGCATCTAACCTTCCTGGGGAAGCCTGCCTTCTATTTTTAATTTAGCCCATAACCCTTTTCTAATTGCATGGCATTAGGCATAAAATGCATACCCAAGGCCTAAAATGATTGCTAAGTCAAAATTTATAAAATCTAAAAAATGTGGATTAGCTAAATACATTTCATACCCTACATGATTCTAGGGATTAGGGAGTGAGTCTAGGTTCATAGATTCCTTCTCGTAAAAATACAATAGCCTAGCCATCTTGCATTCATAAGACTTGGCTTCATGGATTTAAAATGCGCTTAAGTGGTGTTTATTGACAGTCCTCTCCAGGCTAGTTATAAGTCCAAAAGAGTCAGGGATAGTTTAAATCCCTCAAGTGAGAGGAGTGGCCAATAATTCCCAAAAATAGGATTAGGTCGAGCAAATGACATATGTCAAAAGCACCTATAAACTAGGTTCAAGCATTTTTAGAATAAGTCTTCAACCTAGCATTTTTTGTGTCGCTAGAATCTAAGTCCTAGACTTCTAAAAAAATGATCAACTCAAAATCTAAATTAAATTAAAATTTAAATCCCAATTATAGATAGTTGAAATGCTAGGCTCCTGTATCATAGCATTTCTACTTCATCCCAATTGGCCTCCAAAATAACTCTCTCCAATTTGGACCGTTCCCAATTGAAAATTCCAAAAAAATCAATCCTTTGATAACCATCTTAGAAATATTTAGAAATAACAACTTATTTCTTTAATCGAGAATAATATTAAGAAGAGGCCCTTCTTAAGATGTAATTAACTATAGAGGCTTGCCTTTATAGGGAACCATGAACCCAGTTTAAAATAAATCCTGTTCTACCCTTCCATGTAGTGTAGGGCAAAAATCTCTAGTACACGAAAGACCTATTAGCCTTATGAGTCTTTTATTAAATGATTGAATCCATTATATGAAAACATGTTTATCTGTCAAGTCTTTAATGGCATATTTGATCAGCCAAATAAGAAATTCCTAAACTTTATGTGGTGTCATAAATTTTTCCCACACCCATTTGCTTTCAACACCTTCAACTTTCACTCTAAGAAGATTTAAAATTAGCTTATTTGTTGCTTCTACTTAACCATTAATCTTTGGATGGTGAAATGAAGCAAACATTAAATGAATTCCTTAACTTTGATAGAAATCTTTTACTTTTGGTCTACATATTAAGTGTAATTTTCAATAACAATAATCATAGGTATTTCATAACTATAATTAATGTCTGACCAGATGACGTTCCCAGTGATTTTGCTATGATCATGGTCAATGCTTTTGCTTTCATCCATTTGGTGAAGTAGTTGATTATCACCAAAAAATATAATTTCTTTGACCCTTAAAGGTGAAAATTGACCAAGAAGATCCACACCCACATAACAAAAGGGCATAGGCATGAAATAGGTTAGAGCCTATAATATGGTGGGAGCATAATTGAATGAATTTCTAGCATAACTAATAATTCTTGGAAAATTCTTTCATGTCTTTTCATAATGTAGGCTATAAAAATCTCTGCCTTAAGATGTGATTCACTAATGTTCTTCCTCCTAAATGACTGGCACAATCTCTTGAATGAACTTCTTTAATACATCAACAACTTGATCTTACTTAATGCAATTAAGGATAGTGATGATATTGATTTTTAAAATATCTCACCATCAATAAGTATTGTGCTAACTTAATTTTGAATCTTGTAGATTTGAAATATCATAAAGTATGATGATAGTTTTAGATATTCAATATAATGATCAACACAACTAAGCTTTACTTTTGATTTGACTTACATTACTTCTTGTTCCTCAATTATTAGCTTAGTTAACTTTTGAATAGGTCTCTCACCAATGTTACCCAACTTGGGTAATAAATCAACAAATTGCTATAGGAATATGTTTTATCTTAAATACTTTAACTTTTCAAATTCTAATTTTGCCTTGTACATGTATCTTTGCTTGCTCTTTCCTCCCACTTTAAACTTATCATTCACTTGATTTACAATGAGTTGGGAGTTAGATTTGATGAGCAAATATTTTACTCCCACTCTTTGTGCTATCTTAATCATGTAATAAGAGCTTCATATTTTACCTAATTATTTGTAATTACAAAGAAATTTTGAGTAAAATGGCTCAGTGAAAGCCTAGCGAGACTTTGAAGGACTATATCAATGTCAATTCTTTGAACTTTGGATGCTCTATGAACAAAGAAAGTTCATAATTCTTCTTTAGAGATTGATCACTTTTTTTATAGACAATTTCAAAAAGTCAGCTAGGAAATAAACTAAAACTTGTGTCTTGATAGTAATTCTAAATGTATATGAAATATTGAATTTGCTAAGTTCAACTGGCCACCTGAATAATCTTCTAAATTGATCAGGCTTGGAGAGAGTAGATTTCAATGGGTGATTTGTGATAACTTATATAGAATGGGCTTAAAAATAAGGTTGGAGTCTCCTAATATAAATGATTAATGCAAATGCAAGTTTTTTTAGTATTGAATACTTTAATTTGCTCATCTTAGGATCTTACTCACTTAATATATTGAAAACTACGTTTGATTTACTTCTCATAATAACATTGAGCTTATTACCTCTTTGCTTACCCCATAATATATATACTTTTCTTCTCCAAGCGTAGGGCTTTAAAGAAATGGTGATGTCACTAGCTTCTTTAACTAAATAAATGCATAGTTTCAATCTTATATCAAAGCAATTTGCTTTGAGCTTCTGAGAACTTTAAAGAAAGTGAATGATGATCTCTAAAATTGGAAATAAATCAACTGTGCTAATAACTCTCCCTATTAGCATTTGAATTTCTTTAATAATTTTAGGAGTGGGCATTTCCAAAATAGCTTTAACTTTCTCAAGATTAACTTTAATCCCATCATGGGTTAATAAATAATCTAAGAACTTTCCAGATTTTATTTTAAATGTATATTTGAGCGAATTAAGTTTCATGTCGAAGGTCTTCTTCAAATCTTTGATATGCTTCTTTCGTGACCAACCTTTAATTAATAAATCATTAATATAAACTTTAATGTTTCTTCCTTTTTGAATTGTAAAAATTATGGCCATGAGCTGCTCATTTTTACCCCAAAAAGGCATTACATTAATAATATACACCATCTCTAGAGATAAATGCAATTTTTTTCACTATCAGCTATTTGCATTTTAATTTGGTGATAACCTGAAAACTTGTTTAGAAAGCTCATCACTAAGAATCCAACTGTCAATTCTACCAAGGCATCAGTGTGAGGTGGTCAATAATTGTCCTTCGTGTAAGAAGAGTTCAAATTTGTGAACTCAATGCACATCCTCCATTTAACATTGGACTTTTACTCCATGAAGATGTTAGTAAACCAATTTTAGTACTACACTTCTTAAATGAATCTTATCAAGCAACATTATTACTTCTTTTATTAGCTCATTAAGAGTAGTGTTCACTGGTCATGTATTCTACTTGATCAGCCTAATTTTGGACCAACGTTTAGCCTATGGCAAGTGACATAAAGATCAACATCCATCATCTCTTTTACAAACTAGATGTATATAGAAATCAACTCACCTCTCAACTCTTAGTTAAAGGTAGTACTATTTTATTAAGATCTCATTGATTTCAATATCTCTAGTAGCGACTTCTTCAATTATCTTAGTAGCCTCTAGGCTACTTCCCTTTCTCATTTCTAGTTGCAGCATCTCCTCAAAGTAAATAATAGGTTCTTGATTGTAGTAAGTCATTGAGATCTATTATAACTTTCCCTCCTCTTGGGAACTTCACGGCGACATAGCAAGTGGATACAACCACATTAAATGTGTTCAACAATGGAATGTCTAAAACAACATTGTTGGTAGCTAAAGCATCTACCATAATAAAACTTATAATTATAGTAAATTATCTTTCCTCTTTAGATTACTACAATGAGATGAAACCATAATTTTTTCTCTAGAGAAATCATAAAGTGGTCTCAAGGTGGATACTAGATGAGATTTTCTAGTCCCATCTTCTCAAAGACAATTTTAAGCAAAATGTTGATAGGACTTTTGGTGTTTATAAGAATACTATCAATTTAATAATTAATGATCTACGAAGTGACTACAATATCATAGTTATAAGTATTACCTTTAGCGGGCAAGTCTTCACTAGTGAAATTGATTTACTTCTGGCTATTCACCATGGGCTTTAATGAGTTTGATACTTTTAGCTCTCCTGGCCTAAGTCATTAACACTGGTTCGATGATAAGCATCTAGTCTATCACTTTTGAGAATGGATAGAACCAGATCAGGAAGATGAATTTCTTGTGCCAGCATAGGCTCATTGCTCGTCTCCTCAGCTGGTGGTTTTCCTTGTCTCCTAGTGTTGCTTCTGATGCTAGAAATTCTTTCAATTTCTTAGCCTTGATGAGATCTTTGACCAAGCTTCTCAGATTATGACATTCCTCTATATCATGGCCATGATCTATATGATAGACACACAATTTTCTTAGGTCGTGCAGGAAACCTTCAGCTGTCATCAATGTGGGCCTTTTGAAATAATCCTTATTTTAAATGACCATGGAGACTCGCATCATAGTGACCTCCTCTCTACTCTTTCATCCCTTCAGTGATCGTGAAAATGAATTTATCTTTCAAAAAGGCAAACTCACCTCTATCAGCATCTTTTTATTACTTCGCCCTACAGGGCAACTACTATCTTCCATCTAAAATATTATTTTTTAGGGTGTTGTTGCTCCCCACTTTTTACTCCAGACATGCCTAGCAATGAATTATACTCCTCAACATAAATATAGTTGTTGGCTAGCTCCAACAAGTCAATTAGTGTCTTCTGGTGTTGGAGACCCAACGTATAGTGAAAAGGACCTTCTCACATGCCCTAAGTGAGTGCAGCATTAGCCACAATAGGTTCAAGATCTCTAAACTTCTTAAAGATGTGGTTTGGAGTTGGCAAATTCACAGTAAGATCTACAAACTTGTGCTAGGCTTCTGGGCACTAGCAAATTGTGCAACAAACATGCACTTGAAATCTTTAAAATAAGTTATGACACCCATAAGAAGGTTATTGAGCCAAAATAAAATTGATTTCCTTAAAGTCATGATAAATAGATGGCATTTCAGTGCATCAGTAATCCTTAATAAGCATACATTAGACTCGAAATAAGCTATATGACTAGCAGGATCTGATCTACCTTTGTAAGATTTCAAAGATGAAATCTTGAATTTCTTGTGTGTGGCTTGGCTACCATGATCTCCATGGAAAAGCATTCTCCAGTAGTTTCCTTTAGTCTTCTCTTCTCTTTTTTTCTCCTCTTTCCATCCAATGATAAGATGGAAAAGAATCTTCACTACTGGTTAGTAGGTGTTCTTTTCTTCTTCTATTTGCATAGAGGGTACAATTATGCTAGCTCTCATCATTAGTTGATCTCCTCTTCTTACTGTTGATTTAGATGACTCAGAGAGCATCTCTACCCTCAGTGTAATCCTAAGCAAATACTGCTCGAGTGTCTTTTTGATGGCCATAAATATTTGCAGGAAACCTTCAACTGTCATCAATGTGGGCCTTTTGAAATAATCCTTATTTTAAATGACCATGGAGACTCGCATCATAGTGACCTCCTCTCTACTCTTCCATCCCTTCAGTGATCGTGAAAATGAATTTATCTTTCAAAAAGGCGAACTCACCTCTATCAGCATCTTTTTATTACTTCGCCCTATATGGCAACTACTATCTTCCATCTAAAATATTATTTTTTAGGGTGTTGTTTCTCCCCACTTTTTACTCTAGACATGCCTAGCAATGAATTATACTCCTCAACAAAAATATAGTTGTTGGCTAGCTCCAACAAGTCAATTAGTGTCTTCTGGTGTTGGAGACCCAACATATAGTGAAAAGGACCTTCTCACATGCCCTAAGTGAGTGCAGCATTAGCCACAATAGGCTTGAGATCTCTAAACTTCTTAAAGATGTGGTTTGGATTGGCAAATTCACAGTAAGGTCTACAAACTTGTGCTAGGCTTCTGGGCACTAGCAAATTGTGCAACAAACATGCACTTGAAATCTTTAAAATAAGTTATGACACCCATAAGAAGGTTATTGAGCCAATATAAAATTGATTTCCTTAAAGTCATGATAAATAGGTGGCATTTCAGTGCATCAGTAATCCTTAATAAGCATACATTAGACTCAAAATAAGCTATATGACTAGCAGGATCTGATCTACCTTTGTAAGATTTCAAAGATGAAATCTTGAATTTCTTGTGTGGCTTGGCTACCATGATCTCCATGGAAAAAGCATTCTCCAGTAGTTTCCTTTAGTCTTCTCTTCTCTTTTTTTCTCCTCTTTCCATCCTATGATAAGATGGAAAAGAATCTTCACTACTGGTTAGTAGGTGTTCTTTTCTTCTTCTATTTGTAGGGTACAATTATGCTAGCTCTCATCATTAGTTGATCTCCTCTTCTTACTGTTGATTTAGATGACTCAGAGAGCATCTCTACCCTCGGTGTAATCCTAAGCAAATACTGCTCTAGTGTCTTTTTGATGGCCATAAATATTTTCTTACGTAACTTGTTCAGTTGTTGCATAATAAACTCCCTTATGTCATTAGAAACATCTCTAGAATCGTTATCCCCCACTTGATAGACTCCCTTCTTAATTTATGGTATGATCGGTGCTCACAGCACCTTAGGGGATATTAGACCTTGAATTGTTTATGGTCACACGCCACCTAGTAAGGTGTTATGTAAGGGAGGAAAGAGAGGACACATTGTGAGAAAAGGGAACATAGAAAGAAAAGGAGAAAAAAAATATAAGCCTTTATATTGAGGATTGAAATCTTAAGAAGGCTAGGGAAAAAGTTTCCAGACAAAAGTCCATTAACCTGTGAGGACTATTTCCTATTTATAGGTCTAGACCTACCCCCTAGTATTACATAGTCGGTTACATTATATTGTATACATACAAAAAGGAAAGTTTTGAAAGCAACTCTTTAAATTACATTGTTAGTTACATGATTATATTGATCATTTCATGCAATAATAGCAAGCGCATGGAGCAGCAGTTACGACAAACACCGAATGACTGAGCTTTAAATTGGATCTGTATGTAGAGGATATCATGGCAATGTTTAGAGCATCTTTTTTCTTTACCTGTATGTATGGATGCTTGTAATTATGATTCAAGCTGCATAATAGAGACAAGAGTGCAGAAAAAAACAACAAATTTGCAAAGAAAAGAATGTATCAAGTTAAAGCGGTGAGGATCTGACCGTACGCTCCAAATGGCAAGCTTGTTGTGCAAGAACACAAAAAAGTGCTGGAATCACCGAAATAAGAAACCAAAATCACTAAAAGAAAAGAAACAACTTCGTTCACAACGTTAAATTCTTCAAATTTTGCTCAGAAGGCCAATGGAAGCTGAGTTTACCTTTAGTGGAAACTATATATTATTTAAAAAATTAGGCTTTGGGCCGTTGGCCAAATAAAGAAACTGTTAAAATGTTGCCGTGTGAATGTTTCTTTCGCTTTTTTGGCTGCATGCGAATTTTCTTATTTTCTAGTACTGAAACCAAGATCTGAATGTCATGATATAGTATAATAATATTTATTTCATTTTATGTAGACTTGCGGGTTGCTTTCTCCTAAGCTGTTTAAACAAGAAAATATGATGCAAAATTATTCTTTTATGTTTGTTTTAACCATAATTTTTCATCGTCCAATCTCTGAAAATTTATTGCGAAATCTTATTCGTCATCACTGATTATATCCAATCTCTGAAAATATTTCTTCAAAAAGAAAAAAACTGCAAATTTGGATATCCAAGAGTTCACAACTGTCATCATTGTTGGATGCTATTGTATTCATTGGTGACATTGCAAAATGGTGGTTGTTAGAAAATTATAATTTGAATAAGTACATACATATTCATCAAGGTTGGATTAACTTAGGAGGAACTCATGTAAGAGGTTCAATTATAAACTTTTCCTACATCATAAGTTTGACTTTAGCAAGCCTTAGGATAGGACTCTATTATTGCTTGAATTAAACCATTCTCTAGTGAATATAAGGGTTTAATTTAAGAAACTAATTCATCTCATTGATTCAATAATTTATATAATTGATCATGAGACTTTGGAAATTAACTTAACCATTCTCAAAATCAATCTAGGGATTTTGACCCTTGGTTGAGTGAATTGTCACTTATGATTACCTCATTTAAGTCCTTAACTAGGTGACTACTCACTTAACTAAATTGATCGATCACTCTAGATATTCAATTTGAGGATGTTTTTAGCATGATCATGAATCAAAGACCCAATAAAACTACTTAATACACACATGGTTAAACCCCATGCCAGAAAAGTCAAATTTGGCCTAATATGAGACAACCCTGGACCCATATGAGCCCTAAATTTGTTCAAATTAATTAATAATTGATTTCATATGCTAAAACTATTCAAATATTTATATTTGATCATTAATTGGGCTCATTGCATCAAAATCAACCTAATTGGACCATTTTGATCCAATTGGGATAATTTGATGAAATTGACCTTAGCCTCCAAACTATATTGACCGATTAGACTTATAAATTCTACCAAATGTCTTGAACATGGTCCAAGTTTCATTAATCCAAATTATCCCATGGCCCAAGCCCAATTAATCAAATGGGATGTTTATAACCGTTAATAAACATTTCTTTATTTGAGGGCTAATTGAACAAAGCTAATCATGATATCGTGGAGTCTATTTTCAAATGGGGGTGGACACCATGCAGATCATAGGGGGTACTCATTGAAGTGCTCGGGTATGACATTGAGGTATGATGTACTATCTCAAAAGATAGAAACAACACCCTATAATAGACATAATCACCTAATGAGAACTCCTAAGGCATGATGAGTCTTCAAATATACCAGAGATTTTTCCCCTACTTTATATGGAAAAGTAAAGTATGGTTTATTTTAAGCCAGGTTCTTAAGTTCCCTATGGAGGTAAGCCTCCATAGTTAATTACATCCTACGGAAAGAGATTCCTTAAGACTGCCCTTGATTAAAGTAGGCAATTATTATCTCCAAAGATTTTAAGGCTAGGACTATCAAAGGATTGGCTATGTTCGAAAAATCAAATGGGATAGGTCAAGTGGAAAGATTTATTTTGGAATCCAAAGAAAATAAGTAGGATATTTTCATGATACTAAGAAGCCTAGTGAGCATCCCAATCTACCATATGGTAGGGCTTTACATATTTGAAAGTGAAGAGATTTATTTATTTGAGTTGATTTTTTATTAGAATACTAGGGCTTATAATCCATACACAAGATTGTGGAAATGCCTATGAGGTGAGGATTTAAGCTCATAGCCCGAGATAAACTAGCAACCTCAGATCCTAAGTCTAGGGAGTTTTAGCACAAGCTAAGGCGCGACCTAAATCTAAGCGAAAGGGGATATAAGGGTTCACTTCCACAAGAGAGAGAGTAAATCATCTGACTTCTCGACTTATAAACTACCTAGAGTGCCCGCCAGCTAACACCTACGATTCAAAATCATGTAGTCTGGTCTTATGAATTACAAGAAAGCTAATCTCATTGCTTAATTGGAAAGAGACTAAAGTCCTAAACACACTCCCTAAGAGACTACAACATGAGTTGTATGAGCACATCACTTAATCTACAAATGTAAATTCTTTATAAATTTTATTTTATTTTTAACACAATATTTTGGACAAAGGACATTTATGCCTAAATGCATGATGAAGTTTGATTATTGGCCAAATCAAAAGAGAATGAGGGTGAAGCTCCGCCAAAAGAGGTTGCTCTCATAGGTCAATCGGTCCCTAAAGTGCAAGTGTGGAGGCCCACATTTTTGCAAGAGTGATCCAATATGATATGCATGATGTTAGACATACAATCATACAGCTATGGGATTTTGCTAAATCTTTTAATTATCTTATTTATAATCTAAGTTTTATTGTGAGGTTATGAATTATTTTAAAACATGATTATGAGTAGTTGATAGGGTAGAAAAATTAATTTTATCCTAAGAGCCTACTACATCTAGACCTCACATTAGAACATCAATCACAAAGAAATTATGAAAATTATGCAATTCTAATGCATAATTTAAACATAACATCAAATAATTTTTATAAATTAGTGCAAAAGAATAAAAAATTGCAGTAAGAGTAAAGAAAATTAGCCAAGCTCTACCCTTATACATCTCAGAATATAAAGATTAATTATAATTAGAAATAAAATTAGATGTTATGAGGGTCTTCTTTTCTTCATGTCTTGATGGCTCTCATGTCTCCTTTCTCCTTCTTTAGTTCTTATTTGCTCCAAAGGCATCGCAGGGCACCCTAGGACTAAGCCTTATAGCCACTGCTCATCCTAATCCCTCATAGCACTAATCATAATTCCTATTGCAAAATTATATTTATATTGAAAAAAGTAAATCTAACTACACTTGCAAAATAGAGGTTAGCTAAATATACATATAATCCCAAGCAGCTATATCATAATTTAGACTTGGCTCCCTGCACATGGATAACCAAGCCCACTTATCCTAACTTGGATTATGCATAGGGGTTTGAGCAACCTGCAAGAAATATATTTATATTTATTTTTAAGACCCCCAATAAGCACAATCCTCTATAGAAAATATGATTAGGCTAACAACGACCTAACATCCTGTCTACGAAGCATACAACCTAACATGCAATCTAAAATATTATCTCACAAAATAAAACATTCATCACACATACACCGTCCTAACTTAGGACTAGAAGTTGTGGCTTAATTCTAATATATGTGCTAAGGCTTTGTTTGGTATGTCTTAGCTAGGCTTTTGAATTATGATTTTTTAAGGTTAAAAAAAGTTTAAGTTAACATGATGGTTGGTTTCATTTCAAGTAATTTAATTGATTTGTTGATTATAATTTATGTTTTATTTTGTTTCACTTGATTTACACTTAACATCTAATTATTAGAAAGAGAAGAAAGAGTATTACTCTCTTTCATCCTTGCCTTAAGCTACTTTCTAAAGAACATTTTTATGATTTAGTTCTCTTTAGCGAATGGCTTATTAAGTGTTTTATTAATCCTAAGTTTGGGTTAATCTTAAGTAATTCTATTCAATATGGAAGACATCTTAGTGTTAGTATATTTGAATTACTATCACATGGCATATATCAACTCATTCCTTTCCATCATATGTAACATGCATATGACTTTAACACTTAACATGTATATATATATATACAACACATTTTAACACACTTATATAATGATGAATATGCATATTTTTGTAGAAAAGGGGATATTCATTCTCTTAATCAAGTACACACACACATGTATAAAAGATGTGAGCAAGTACATGACATTTTTAACTAGGGAAGTGAGGTAATCAAATGACCTCCTTGAAGCTACTTAAAGCCTCATATTTCTCGGATGTCTAGACTAAACACTTGCTATTTAAATACGCATGAATATATAAATAACTATAAGAACAAAAAACCATGCAAAAGTTTGTATTTTCTCTAATTGAATTATTTATGCATATGAATTAAAGCTCTATCCAAATTCTAATACTAAAATACATAGGAATGAAATCAAATAAATACTTTTCATTATTAACCAGGAAAGTGAGGTGATCAGATGACCTCTTTGGGGCTACTTAAAGCCTCGTATTCTCAAGATGTCTAGACTAAACACTTATTAATATTAGACTTACGTAAATATATATGTATATATATATATATATATATATATATATATATATATATATATATATATATATATATATATATATATATATATATATATATATATATATATATATATATATATGAATTTAAGAAAGAGAGCTTCATATTCATATGACTAAGCCATAAGCACATGAAAATCCTATATGTATTTATAACTATCACCATTCCACATGTTAATATCGATTTATAAGCTTTGGAAAATAGATTTGAACTTATTAGTGATAATAGCCACACAAATAATTAAATCAAATCAACACATGAAAGCTTACATAAATAACTTTCATTTGATTCATTTAAATTTGAAAGAATGAATAAATGAAACCACATGACATATAACATTTAGAAGTGATTGTAAAAGAATAACTGAATATAAACACATGGTTCATTCAACTAAATTAATTCCTGAGGACAATCACATCAAATAATAATATTTAAAGGAAACCAAACCATCTTATTGATTTGATTTGATTTTTTTGAGTTTAGATTTGATTTAAATAGGAGAGATTACTTGTTGTTTTGATCTCATTCCCATGTTGATAAACTTAATTGGTTTCAGGAAAGATAATTAGATGAATTTTATAAATTAATTGAGTTGAATTATTGATTAAGTCACTTAATTACCCATTCCTATGCTTCTTTAATTTGATTAATCACTTAATCATGAGCCACAAATGATATGAACATGTGAGGAAAGTAAAGTTGCAATGCTCCTAAAGGACATAATGCACTTAGCTCATGATTAAGGATTAACTAAATTAAAGAATTTGATTAAGTACTTTTATGATTTTCTCACACTTCTGGGTTAATCATAATTTTCTTAGGGGTCTTTATGTTATAAAGCACATAAAGTGGAATCCTTGATATCATTATTAATTATCTAATGTGATTTACATTTTAATTTGATTTAATTTAGCCATTAAATATTTAATTAAATACTTAATTAATTACCATCTTAATTAATCCTTTTAAAATGAAATGAACTTGAGAAAAAAACTAGGAAATGGGTCCTAATCTTACTCTCTCATCCATTCACTGTTAAGCAGTGATTAATAAGCTTTAATTAATTATTTCTTACTATTTTCAATGTTAATTAATCACTAAATTAATTAAATAGGGTAATTAAGGTTTGAATCATTAATTTTTCCTAATTACTAGGCAATAAATTTCAATAAAATCATGAGAGAAAGAGGTCATCCCATTAAATCAACACACAAAGTTTGGAGTGAATTACCCAAGTAATTAAGGCTTAATTAAGCTAATTAAGTTTAAATTTAAATATTAATTAAGCCTTAATTACTATTTAAAATCAAATGAAAATAATTTTAATTAATTTTCCTATGATTTACCTTTAAAATGAGTATTTATTTGTATTTTTCTAATTTTTCTACAATTTGTTATGAGTTTATAAAGTTTCAACTATTAAATCTAATTATTAAGCCTTAATTAAGCTTAATCTCATTGGCGCCATGTGGACCGCTGACATGGTGCACTTTCCATGTGCACCAGATTTGTTATTTAAACTATCCATGTCGGTCTTTGGCTGGCGGATCGTTTTTCCTCATATAGTTCTAAGGATTAAATAATTAAGTATAATGGAATCGGCCTCATTCCAATCACACAAAACGGATGATGATCAGACTCTCGCGTGATAGAATAAGGACACTATCCACCCTCCTCTGCCCTATTCAAGCTCGATGAAGCTCGGATTGGCTCGGGATTGATCCCACACCTTTAGAAGGAAGATCTTAAGAGATCTAACTGCAAAATTTACATAACATTCACATTCTCTTTGAAAAGGCCTAAAAAAATTAAAAAAATCTCAGTTTAGTGGAATAGTACCTCATTGGAGCTCAATACCAGTGACAAACTGACCGAGGTAGCTTTGCCTTGATGAGGCAAAGCTCTGTTGAGAAGATGGTGCATTTCCTCCCCTTCGGTTGCTTTATGGACTAAATGTCACCAAAAAATACGTCAAAGTTATGCCTGGGGTGGTCTCTGGTGCTCGAATCACTTGGGAGGAGGTTTGTTTTACCTCATTAGAGCTTGGTGAATGTGTGAGAAGAGTTAATTAAAGTGGGGTTGAGTTTGGTGGAATGGATGAGTTAGCTTGTCTATTTTGGCTTGTTCCATCTTGTGATGGGAAGGCTTAGCTTGGGAAATCACTCAAGAGTCGAATGGGGTCTGCTCTCAGATGTTTCTCTAATTCGATTAAATGGAGGGGGGTATACCCCCTCTTCCCTTAGATTGGATGGACAGGATTTTATCTACCATTTTTGGCCGTCGGAGAGGACATGAATCTCATGTGGTGGCTCGGTTTAGTTGGAGGAGCGTTTGTGGAGCCTACCTTGAGGGGTCTCTATCTCATTTGAGATGAGCTAATGAGGGGAGGTGGGTTAACTAAACTCCCCTTGACCAAAGGCTGACCTAACCCCATTGGGTCAGGTTAGCCACTTAGCTAGGAGTCCACTCTTGGCTTTGGGTGGCTGTCAAATGCAAAAGAGAGTGGTTGGCTTCCTAATTTTGGATTTTATCTAATGTGGGAGGCTTTACCCATTGGATAATGGGTCCAACTTGGGTTGGATTTTATTTGGGCTGACCCAAGGTGAGCCAAGGATGGGTTATGCCAAATTTCATTGGGTTTGGGCTTGATTTGAGTGGGTTTGGTTCAATTTGACCCATGTAAGTCAAATTGGGCTAAGTTGGGTCAAGTTAACAAATTGATTAAATTGGTTCAAACCAAGGCTTGGGTCAAGTTCAAATGAGTATTTGGAATGTTTTGGTGCAATTGGTTTGGTTCAATTTGGCTTGGATTTGGATTTGACCCATTTGAGTTCATATAGGCCAAATAAGTCAAGTTGATCAATTTGGCCAAATTGGCCAAATTAGCTTGGGCTAGGAATTGGTTCATGTTCAATTGATCATTTGAGTTGATTGTAGGCTTTAATTTCAATTAATTTATATTTGGGGATGATTTAGGCCAAATTGACCGTTTATGTCAATTTGGGCTAAATAGGTCAATTGGGTTCAGTTGGTCAAATTGGGTTCAATCAAGGTGTTGATCCTGTTCAATGATCAATTTGGAATAAAATTGAGCCATTGATTGCAATCAACTTGGGTTAAATCTTTATTTGACCCAATTTGGTATTTTAGGTCAAATCAGGTCAAATTAGGTCAAAGGGCTATTTGGGTTAGGTTTGGCTCAATTGATAATCAAACTATGTTCAAGGATCGATCTCAAGTTGATGTGAATTATTGGTTTCAATTCATTTATCATAGGATTAAATTTTTTTCATTTGGCTCATATAGGTTAAGTGGGTTAACTTGGTCAAATGACCAAATTAACTTGGTTTGACTCAATTGATTGCAATTGATTAATCAAGGATAACTAACAATCATTGTAAGAGATTTTGGTTGGTTTGGTTTAGTCCAATTTGGATTAGATTGAAAGTTGGCACAAATTGGTCCTTTAGGTCACTTTGGGTCAAGCAAACCTAAGTGGGTTAATTGACTTGATGTTAGGTTGAATTGAGTTGAGTTGAGTTTCAACATTGATATGAAATTGATTGGAGGTTTTGATTGTAATTGATTTGGGTTTGACTGGGTTTTAGCTCATTTGGACATTTCAGGTCAAATGGGCTAACTTAGGATTTTATTTGATTTAATTTATTTGATTTGAGATTGGTTTGATGATGATTGATGGATTGAATTGATTTTAAGAAAAATCAATTGAGCTTGATTTAGGTGAAGGAACTTTGGCTAAATCCATAGGATTAAATCATGGGCTTATTGGATTTGAATTTGATTTTAGACTTGGTTTGATTTTGATTTGGAAGGATGATTGGATTGATTGATTTATGAAAACAATTGAGTTTAATTTGATTGAAAAATTTGCTTGTCCATAAAATTAAATCATAAGGCTTAGTTTGATTTGATTTTGAATTCAATTAGAGTTTAGTCATAGATTTGAGGTTGGATTGAACTTGGATGAATTGAAATTTGAGGTTTGATTTTAGGCTAAAGTGGTAGCCATAAGCTGGGTTTAGGAAATAGGGTAGGTGGGTTATCCTAGTCTCTATAGTATATGATCTAAATCCTATGGCTAATCATCCTAAGTCTCTAAGCATAGGCTAAGTGTTCACCTAATCACTAGAAGTGTCTTATGACTAAAGGGAATCTAGTGTCTAGAAGACTCCTAAATCTAAGATGGGAAGATTGAATCCTCACTCCAAAAGTGAGGCCAACAAAAGGACCCCCAATATGTGTGGTGTAATTGAAGGGCACACCGCGTATTGGCGTTGAATGAGACAATCAACACCCAAAAGATAGCATACGAGATCACCTAAAAGAGGTAGATAGAATCACGATCCTAGTGCAATGCAACTCTTCTCATGCGAAGGGCATAAGAGAGCCAAGAAGTTTTGGTTTGAAATAATTTCATGTTAGTGACATGAAGAAGGATTCACTGGGGAATTACACATGAATTGAATATGATATGAAATAGATTTATGCTAAGGGCATAATAGGAGAAATCAGCTAGGGAATGAGATTTGATATTATTTGTTTAGAACAAATTCACTAGGATGAAGATTTGATTCAATTTGGTTTAATTTGGTTTATGGAAGGGGGACCCACTAGGGATACTAGCTTGAAGTTGATTATATTTTGTATGTGCTTGATTTAATTTGGGGGTATATCCACTAGGAATATAAGCTTGAATCCATCAGATTGTTTGATTTGATTTGTCCATTGATGATTTATTTTATTTGATTTGTTATGACTCCTTGGGGAGGTTGGTTTGAATTTGATTTTTTTGGTTGTTTATTGATTTGAGGCTCCACTAGGGAGGGATTTGATTAGTTTGGGTTACTATCCGGGATATGAAAATTGATTTGATTTGATATGTTGATTTTTATTTTGACTTATTTTGAGGACATATGATATGCGGTTGAATCTGTTTGATTTAATTTGGACATGATTTATAGATCCTGTCAATGTGCGATGGACCCACTAAGAAGGAGAAATGGGGGCCTTGGCTTATCTTAGATTTACCAGTCTAAAGGGTTGTCTACTAGCTGAGGGGTAGGACTATCCAACCTAAGGATTTCCTTTTTGTGTGCAATGCGTCTAGAAGAAAGCATGAATTACATCTTCCAAAGTAGAACAATTCTGACGTTGGATGCACAACAAATGAAACGACTTAGGATGGTGAGTGAGTGTTGGGGATCTTACCTTAACTCAAAAGTAGTCAAGATTAATTTCATTTAATTTTGATTGGATGAACCCCATCGATGTGCGATGGACTACACTGAGAAGGGTTATATCAGCCTGGACTTGTCTTAAGATTTATCGATCCAAAGGGGTAGTCCACTAGCTGAATGGTGAGACTAACCAACCAAATGATTATCTTTCGGTGTGCAGCGATTGTGCTAAGAAGAAAGCATAGGGACTTACATCTTTCAAAGTGAGACAATCACTAGGGTGACTTGTTGAGTGTGCAACAAATCGAACCCGACTTAAGAAAACTCTTGAGTGGTCTGTTGGATCTTACCTCAACTCAAGTAGTCAGCGATTCTTATAGGAGTTTTCTTGACTACCTAACGATAGGATGCTTGGAAAAGGTCACTGGGGTTCTCTAATCCACAAGCAAATATATTTTGTTTGTTTATATATTGGTGTGGATCTTGTTAGTGTGCTATGGACTGCACTAAGAAGGGGATATGTCAGCCGGGACTTATCTCAGATTTACCAATCCAAATGGAGAGTCTGCACATCTGTAGTACAAACTTTCCAACCACAAGGGTGGCTATTAGGAAAGGGGGACTATCCAATCCAATAGTAACTCGGGTAGTATCTAGATGTTGTCGCAAAAGACATGATCCAAATAGTGTGCCCACAGGGGAGGTGCCTCTATGGGTGTTATCTTGATCCTTGAAAAGAAAGCCCATAGGTATATAGTGGCCAACTCAAGAAGAAAGCATAGGGACTTACATCGCCTGGTGTTGTGGGTGTCATTGTCAACATAGCGAACACCACCAACCTAAGGTGCTCATCGGTGTGACGATCAATCTAGAAGAAGCATAGAGACTTACATCTTCATAGATGAAAATGATTCAGACAATCTATCATCGGCTATACAAGTATTATCGACTACTACTGAGTCAGGAAGGACTAGACCCAAACTTGAAGTAGTCAGAAAAGTTTAGGGAATTACCTAAACCTCAAATATACTGACCCCGGTGCAAGGCTAGTTCAAGAAGAAAGCATATGAGACTTACATCTTAAAGAGCCAACATGAGGTAGCTTACTAGCCGGCATAGGCTACCATAAACTACACTCGTCGTGTGCGTTAAGCAGGAAGAAAGCATGGGACTTACATCCTCCTAAGCTAAAAGAGACCACTAGGGTGACACACTAACTAGGTAGTGAATCAACCTGACCTAGAGCAACTATTGAGTGAGGGTTGCTAGGGGCACTATCTCAACTCAAAATAGCCCGAGATAAAAGATATGTGTTTATTTTATGTTTTGTGCGTAATTTATGTTTGTGTTGTCTTGATGAAGGATGATGCCTTGGGTTCTCTTACACCTATCCTAAACATATCGTGGTGGATTTGTAGACAAGAATGCTTTCAATTTGAAGATATTGAATTTCAAATGGAATTTTCATTGATCATAATTTCTTTTCAACATTACTTTATGAATAATATTTTTTTAGGTAGAGCCCATTGATTGGAAGCATATGACACTCTCCCTTATGGCTGATGAGTTAATATGATCCTCCTTGGTAGGCCTTCTTTATGTCAAAAAGGCATTCCTAAGTGGTTCAAACTTGCCTCCCATCTTCCAACAGACAACTACTTGAAAAGCTCTAGGGAGGACCAACTTGTTGTCAACTTGAATCATTTTGGCCTTGTGTAACTTGAGATTTTGGCATGCCTACAAGCATTTGTCCTCCAAACCTTCGAGCTTTTCTAACAATAACTTGGCATTCTACTCCATTATAATCTTGCTACCCATAGCTATCCTTAGTGATGGGAGTTGAACTTCTAATGGTAGAAACTTAGACCCATACACTAAGGGGAAAGGAAGGGCGAGTTGGAGTCTTGTGGGTAGTGCAGCCCACAAAGCTTTAACTAATTGCTCATGCCATTGTCATTTCTTACCGTCGAGCATCTTCTTGAGTATTTGTATGAGAGTTTTGTTGATGGCTTTACTAAACGATTCACTCTCAGATTAAAAGATGGTAGTATCTATAATCTATGTTGTGTCTCCAAGCAAAATTATTGATCTTGGTTCTCTTGAATGCAATACTATTATTGGATATAATACGATGGGATACTCTGAATCTATATATGATATGGTTCCTAAAAAACTGGAGCACATGCTGAGCTTTGACCTCTCTGAGCAGAATCGCATCTATCGATTTGAAAAAGTAGTCGATAGCATCTAAGATAAACCAATGACCCTTAATAGAAGGACGATCAATTGGACCTACTATGTCAGTACCTCAATGCTCAAATGGCCATGAGGCCAATGTTGGATGTAGAATGTTGTGGTTAGTATAGGACCACTCTCTATACTTGACATTGATGGCATCACCTAGCTGCATCCATGTAATCTGTAATCATTGACAGCCAATAGTATCCAAGTTTCTTGATTTTTGGCTTTCATCTTGGGACCAGATTGGTGAGGTCTGCATAATCCTAAGTGCACCTCGATCACGATCTTACGAGCATCATGCTTGTCTAAACATTATAATCACATATGATCGAAAGACCGCCAGTATAAGACACCATCTATGAAGGCATAGGAAAGTGCTCTTTGCTTCACTTGATGTGCTTATGACTTCACTTGAGGAAGTTTGCCTTTATTTAGGTAATCCTTGAATGGTTGCCTCCAATTTAGCTCTTCATCCTTTTTGGCAATGGCAACCATCCCTTCAAGAAAGTATTTTTTGATGAGTTCAGTATCAATGAGGGATATGATTTGTCTATTTTGAACCTCTATTGATATGGGCACATCTTCCAAACATGCCAATTCTTTGGAAAGCTTGGCTAAAAGCATCTACTATGAAATTTTCTCCTTGAGGGATTTTATAGATGGTCACTTCTGGAATTTGGGCTAATTGCTCCATTGTATACTTGTGATAGTGATGGAGTCTAGCTTTAGAACCTTATAGGTCCCAGCGATTTGATTGACCACTAATTAGAAATCCCCAAAGATGTTGATGTTTTGGATGCTTAGCAAAATGGCTAACTTTAGACCGGCAATCAGAGCCTCATATTCAGCTTCATTATTGGTGCAAGGATCAGATAGATGGTATGAAAGCTCATCATATCGTGGTATGGAGTTAGAAGAATTATTTCTACCGCTACCTTTTCTGAAAGAGTAGATTGTGGTGGTTCTCCTCTTTGAGAGGAAGCCGCACTATCAAAATATATCTCCAAGTGATGAATGCTAGTATCCCCTAAGTTCATGCTTTTTTCATCGAGGGGATCATCACTAAACGGAGAATCAACAGGAAGTGGATGTGCTATTAAGAAATCTGCAACTGCTTATCCTTTCACTACAGGGAGGGGGTGCAAAAGTGATGTCAAATTGTGGTAGAATCATGAACCAACATGCCAACCATCGGATAGCGTTATGCCGAGATATTAGTGGATTGATTCTACAAATCAAGTTGACTTTATGAGAAAGCATATAATGTCATAGCTTTTGGGATGCAAAGATTAAAGCTAGACAATGCTTCTCAATGGGTGGATAATTTACTTTAGTGGGGATTAGATGACGACTGAGGTAGTAGAGTGCATTCTCTTCCCCTTCATCATTTTCTTGAGTCAACAAAATGCCGAGGGAATCATCTAATACAGTAATGTATAATATGAGTTGCTTTCCTAGGATAGGGGCTACTAGAATTGCCGCATCATCAAGTACTTCTGACATCTTCAAAAGCATACTGGTATTTGTCATCCCACTTGAACTTGTCATCCTTTTTTATAAGTGCTAAAAATGGTTGGCATATGTCTGATAGGTTAGATATAAAGCATCTTAGATATGCCAACCGCCTTAGAATGATCTGAGTTGAGTTATACTTTTAGGGGTGAACATTTTTAATATAACCTTAATCTTCTCTAGATCGATTTTGATTCTATGGTGTCGAATAACAAACCTAAGAAATTTCCTTGAAGCTACTCTGAATGCACACTTTAATGGATTTATTTATATTATATTAAATGTTCTAAACTACTCTCTAGTCAAAACAGATGGTCTTCCTTTTCTTTGCTTTTGACCATGAGATCATCGTCGTAGTATTTGACTTAATTATGAATGAGTTCATCAAAGATTCGAGTCATGGCCCACTGGTATATGACACTACCATTTTTATGGTTGAAAGGCATGACTTTATAGCAATATATTCTGATTGGGGTTCGAAAGGCAGTATTTCTTTCATGTTTAGGTGTCATCTTTATTTAGTTGTATCCAGATGAAGAATTCATGAAAGAGAAGACTACATGAGATGAGGTAATATCCACCATCAGTTCTAGTACTGGTAGTGAAAATTCTTCTTTTAAACATGCCTTATTTAGCTCCCTAAAATTGATGCATATACGAATTTGACCATTCTTCTTCTTAACTAGGATGACACTAACCAACCAGGTGGGGAATTTTTTCTCCCAAATGAAACCAACATCGATTAATTTCTTGACTTTAGAAATGACCTATTGTTCAGTGTCTAATCACCTGTGTCTAGGAGCTTGCTTGATAGGGTTAGCATTAGGTAGTATCACTAGCTTATGGACTGCTACTTTAGGATTTTTTTATAACTCCATGCAAAATAATCCTTAAATTAATTATATAGCCTAACTAAGGCATTGGTTTCAATTTTGTTCAACAAGAAACTGATATACGTCGGGCGTGGATCTTTTTCAATTTCTACATTGATTACATTGAGCTCGTCGATGGTTGATTTGATTTCTTCTTTGAACTCCGGTGGTGCATCCTCGACTTGGAAATCATTTGGGCCATCTAAAGTTTTTAAGCACACCTTCTTATATGAGTTAATATGATTTGAAATGATTGGTGATGACTAAGCAGCAAACGTCTCGTCAACTGGGCCTATTATGCCAAAGCTTAGTTCTAGTCTTGATTGAGAGCTTTTGCATTTGTTGTTCCATATCCTTTCAAAGTAATCCAACCTATACTTAGACCATGTACATGAAATTAAACCTTTCTTTGCTAAATTATGAACACAAGGCGAGTACCAATCAAAAGGTAATTCTATTAAATCTTTATATGAATCATCCTCAAGTTCTACATCAACTTCTTGACTTGAGGATGATGCTCCAGGGTATAGCCCTTTGAATCTTTATATATGTGGATTATTTAGGGGCTTTCTTAACTACATAACCCTCAACTTTTTATGAGGAAAGTGAGATTAGAGCTAAGGTTCCCAATTGACACCTAATAGTTTCACATAAAGAGGACTTGGATACACTTATGCTTTGCTTAGGAATCCAACCTTCATCACTATCTGGCTCGAGTGTCACCTCCAATGGGATCTATTGTCGAGAAGAGCTGGCTGGTGTGCTAACCATATATGACTCATCCTCTAAACTAGATTCTATGGATAGCAGGTGTGCTCCTAGTAGTTGGGACAAATCTCTTGGTGGGTGGTAGGTATGGAGGTCTTCAACTTCTGGAACTTACTCTGGACTTGCCTCTTCCTCATCCAGGTGGAGGTCAGGTCATCCTCCCCACATGTTCGAATGGAGTAATGAACTGCAGGTGGAATCTAATCTCAAGATCTACTTCCTCCTCTGAGTCTATTTCTCACTCTCTTTTCCTTTCTATTTCATTTTCTATTTCTTTTTTTTTTCTTTTTCTTTTCTTTCTTTTTCTCCCCATGGGTATTTTGACTAAGCTTGCGAGAATAAGATTTTTTGTTTTGAGGGAGGTAGTAGGCCACATCGTCGTATATCTCGACCTTATGAATTGTAAAGGGTTTGAGATCTCCTTTGACACAATGCTCGATTCCACCTCTTATGAACTTGATACACTGATGTAAATAAGATGAAACCATGTTATTCTCATATATCCACAGTCTCCCAAGCAAAGCATTGAAAGATGTATCTGAGAGTCTATTATGTGAAACTTGGCTTCAATCTTCCAATCATCTATCTCTAATGGCAGCACTATGGAGCCTAAGTCCCTCTCACCTTGTTCATTGAATCCTTTCATCATCATCCTCTCCTTCTAGAGTTTAGAGATGTCAATACTCAAGTAGGTAAGGATTCTTAAACTCATAATGTTGACTGATGCACGGTCAACAGAACTTGGATAACCAATCTTCCACATCCATAATGTAGGACGGTTGTGCTCGATCATCCCTAAAAGTAGGTCTTTATCATTGAATATAACTCCTAAGATGTCCTTAGAGAACTATGCTTCCTCTCTAGTAGTGGGCAGCTGAGCTAAGAATATCTCTTGATCAAGCAAGGCTTTGATTAGAGATTCACTCATCTCTTTAGATAAGACAAAGGCATCGTATATGCTTAACTTAGTTGACAATTTTCAAAGATGAGGGAGGATGTTGTAATCAACTCTAAGCTGGTCCTCCACAAGCATATTTGTAGGTGGAGCATGTTGTGGAGGGGTTATCTGCTCACTAGAACTTGTTTACCCTTATCCTGAGGTGCAATCATAGGAGGTAGAATTTTTCCACTATAGAGGTTGACTTCAGTGACTTCTTGGAATGATTTTGTGAAAAGTTCTACCTGCTCATCGGGTATACCTACAGCTTCTCCTAAAGGATACTTTAGACAGATGACTCCAAGTCAATCTCAAGAGGTGAACCCAGTTGATTTAGAAAAGGAAAATCTGATTCTGAATCAGAGGAATAGATCAGAACTATTTGAACTATTATTATTTTGTTTTGGAGAGCTTTCTATAAGAATGAAACTAGAAGCACTAGAAGTAGAGAGATGTAAGTGGAATCAGCTTTCTTCATTGATTTCTTTAATTTTAGAGGTGGTACATAATAGGAATCAAGTAAAATAAGCGGGTGAGAGGTTTGGTGTTCTCATTCGTAGATATAATGCTCCTATCACTAGAAGAAGAGCTAGTATAAGCGGTAGTGGCTGCAATGATAGAAGGAGTACTGGATTCGGATGGTGGTTGTGCTACTGACCTATCCCAAGAAAGTGAAGTAGGTTATTGCTGCTACTGCTAGGCTTCCACCCTCCCTGAGTTATCCTTTGCAACAACCAAACCTTCCTTGGTGTTGGAGGTTTGAGCTACTTCAGGCACCTATAGAGAAAGTTACTTTATTTTAGAAACGATCTTTTCAGAGGTTCTGGATAAAGAAATATCCTAACCTTCTTCGGTCTTAAGAGGATCAGAAGTATCCCTGAGGATTACTCTAATAAAACTAGATGATTATTCTAATAAGTATTCCTTATGAATAACTATAGCTCATGACATGTAGCTACACTCAAGCCAATCCTTGAAAGTAATGCAGTCCTCTAAGACATGACCTAACATTGGTGGTAACAGTAATAGATAGGATCATCATTCTTTCCCACTTCATCTGGCCTCTAAGGCTTGGATAGTTGGAAATTAGGTTTCTTCAAGAGATTCTTGAAGATTTTCCTGACTACCTCCATCTTGAATGAGTACAGTTTGTTGAGTTTTTCTACAAGAGTAGGTGGAAAGTAACTACTTGACAGTAGATAAGAATGTCATTATTAAGTAAGCTATTGTGGCGATGACTATGGCAATTATGGTAGTGGTGGTGGCCAGTATAATAGTCGAGGTGGTGGAAGAGGAGATGGTAGTGGAGGCTGTTAAAATTTGGGCTTCTCAAACTGTGCTATGGCTGGTTGTTTCCGCATATCCACTGACACAACTATCTCAAGCTTCTTCTTAAATATCTTCTAAGGCTTGGGCTTAGATGATTGGTCTAAAAAGGGTAACTATTTGGCTTCCTCTTGTAGGTTATCCGCCTTGTTGATTAGCTTCTCAAATATCTTAATGGTAAAATTCTTAAGCATGAAGGAAACCGAGCCATGGATATTCTTAAGTAGAATCTCAATGGCATGCTACTTAAATAGTTTTGGTTTGCATTTCATACTCAGGTTTTTCCATCTAAGAATATAATCAACAAGGAACTCATTGGGTTTCCTTTTCTCTACAATGAGGTCACCTATAGTCACCCTTTATTGAGCTTCTGTGAATCTCCTGATAAAGAGATGCTCTAACTTCATAAAGGTCTTCACCAAATCATTGGGCAATTTAGCATACTAATCAAATGTGACACCTACCAAGCTACTGACAAATAACTGGAAGAGAAGTGCATCACTGCCTCCAGTATTGCAACAACTAGCCCTGAAGTGTGCAATATGCTATCTTGGGTTCCCAGTTCCATCAAAGATCTTGAAGGATGGTGGCACAAAACCCTTAGGGTATTGAACTACATCGAATTACTCTGGGTGGTGTCTACCCTTTTGAACAGATGAGCTCCCCTGAGCTTGTGCCAACGCTTCCTTCACCTACTATTTGACCATCTACTTGATATCTTTTTCATGCATGGAGGTTCTATCGGTGACCTTTCTATGCAAGTTAACAGCATACTCATATAGGGGAGTGCACTTAGGATGATCTAAGGCATGTACCAACTCAGGCCTATAGGCCACCATTGGGGAAGGCTGTGAATTTAGGGTTATAACTACTCCCAACAACTTCTCTACCCTCTTCTCCATCCTATTTATCTAATCTCCTTCTGCTTAAGCTATTAGTGGAAGTGTTGAGTTTAGTGAGAGGTGTTGCCTTCTTCAACTACAACACCTTCCTAGTTATGTTGTTCCCTCTGCAGGGTTCCTCGAGTGTCAACCATGTGGACTTCAGCTAAGTTATCCAACATGCCATCCTCATCGGGGGTGAAGTTGATCTTACCATCTTCTTGATCAGAATGATCACTCATGACTATCTATCTAACTTGATTATGGTATTCTTCTAGAATGTCCTCTAAAGAATGGTCATCACTTTGACTCACTCTAGAACATAGGCTGGATCGACTACTAGGCGAGCTATTGAATACTTACTTTGCTCTGGGGTGCACTCCCTAGCTCAACTCTAGGGACCATCTTGGTATCCCCTCCCCTCTCCTCCTCAAATTGTTGTGATGATGGAGCAACCTCGATGTTCTTAGGTCATCATTCCTTCTTCACCATAGTTGAAGTAGAAGGTCGAGTAGGGGAGCTCGAGCTCACCTCAATGGGTGGAGTAGATGGAGTGGGATCTTTGAGCCATAATAGGAAACTCTCTCTCTAGGGGCTTGTGAACTTGTGGGGACTTGTGGATGATGGAACAGGCGAAGGTGGATGGTGGAGGCAGTGGTATGGGTGACAGCCTCACCATGAGATCTCCTCTTGATGGCATGCAGGGAAGGACTATGACGAATGATCAAAAGCACTTATCGTCAGGAAATCCATCAAAGTGGAGTTGCATTTGGTAAACCTCCTCTCTTCACGCTTGGCAGTCTCGCCTAGTGAGGCCCTCTCTCTATGTATATGATCCCTAACACTCCTAGGGATTAGGCTCCTTAGATCATGCAATATACCAGACTCAAAGTATCCATGGGCTTTCCTAACTCGATGAAGAACAGACCATAGACCTGTGTAGGGCTTCCTCTTATCCCTAGCTAGTATCTCAAACTGGTGGGGGGTGATCTATGGTAATCCTCCTCTCCTTTGAAGCGAGAGAGGGTGGAACCTACTACCAAATGGAGAGGTCTCATGAGGGGAACCCTCCTCGAAATGGGAGGCCTTCATCTACTCCTCACACTCATACTTGCCCGATCTTTGCTTCTTTGCTGGAGTCTTAGTGAGAGGTGGAAGAACTAGAACCTACCTTGGTGGGGGAGACTATCTCGAAGCCAAGATAGCCTTCCCCTTCAAGGGAACCATGAGGAGGTACTAGCAGTCTTGACTCACAAGGGTGAACAAACGACTTACTTGCAGACGCATAAATGGCAGAGTGTGGGAACCACTGCTTCCTCTTTAGAGGGAAACTTGAAGTACACATCAACAAGAAGTGGCTTCTTGCCACACCTCCTCTTAGAGGGTGAGGCTCCCTGTGACTTTGATTCTCAATCAAGGCCAAAAACATAGGGCATCGATGGTATGGCATCCATGGCCAAATCCACACCATGAAGGAGAAAATCAACTTTCGAGACATGGTAAGCGACTAAAGGGAGGAAGAAGCTGGGCTGGTATCTCATTGTTGAAAGAATTGAATTAGACCCTTGTCTTGAACTTATTGACTTGAATTATTGATTTTGATTTGAATTTTGAATTATAATCCTCATTTAACAAATTTAGGTATGCTAAATGGGGTTCTATTGGAGAGATTTAAAAATTTGGAGGAGAGACTTTGCCTTGAGTTGTTTGTTTGAATTTGGTTTTTATTTTAGAACCCATATCCAATAAATTTTAATAAGTTGAGTGGGGTTTAATTATTTTGTAGAGACTTTTGAAGATGTATTTCTTGTGTTCTTTTATTAGAATTTGATTTTGGAACTCTTATTTAGCAAATTTAGGTATGCTAAATGGGGTTCAATTGTATGTTTGAAAATTTTAAAAGCTCTTTGTCTTGATGGTTTGATTGTGGATATGTTAATGTGTTGATTTGATTTTGAAAAGAAGAACTCTCATTTAAGAAATTTAGGTACGTTAAATGGAGTTCAAAAATGTATTTGATGTTTGTTGTATATTTGATTTTTGAAAAGGGAACTCTTATTTGACAAATTTAGGTATGCTAAATAGAGTTCAATTACATGTTTAATGTTGATATTGGAGTTTGATTTTGATTTGAAAATGAGACTCTTATTTAATGAATTTGGGTTTAAATGGAGCTCAATTTGATGTTTGATTTTATTTTGATTTTAAAAAAGAAATCATTTAACAAATTTAGGTATGTTAAATAGTTCAATTGTGTTAGTTATTGATTTTATTTCAATTTTGAAAATGAGAATATTTAACAAATTTGGGTATAAATAGGTTGGTTTTGTTTAAAATTATTTTGTGTCTGTTTGATTTTGATTTTAAAAGGGGGACCCTCATTTAATAAATTTAAGTGTCTTAAATGGACTTAATTATTTTTTTCTTCAAAAAATGGGTTGAGTATGTTTTCTTTTGAAAGGGAGGTTTGTTGTTTGGTTTAACTTTGATTTTAAAAGAGGAATCCTCATTCAACAAATTTAGGTATGCTAAATGAGGTTCAATTAATTTTATTTTGGAAAAGGGGTTTGAAAGATTTTGATTTTATTTTATTTGAATTTGGTTTTAAAAGAGAGCCTTCACTTAACAAATTTCATTATGTTAAGTAAATTTTGCATGATTTTTCTTTGAAAAGATTTTGAAAATTCTATAAAAGATTTTATTTGTTTTACTTTAGATTTTATTGAAGTTTTGTTAAGTATGAAATGAACCTTGCTTCACCAAGCTAGTGGTAAGAGGTTCTAAATTCTATTTGATTTATATTTGGTCATCTCCTTTCTTTAATTAATTTATTATTACTTATTGGGGGACCCAATAGGTGTTTTAAGACCTACATAGAAGTGAGGTCCTAAAGCCTAAAGGATGTTGGCTACCTTGCCTAAGAATGAAATAAATAAAGTGTCAATGGAAAGAAAGATAGTTTTGGGCTTATATAAAATATTAGTCTACTATCGATGCTTGGAAATAATTATCTACTAGAGGTGAACAGAGGAACTATCCTCAGTGGAGTCGCTAGAAAATTTTGTGGTGTTATTTTTTTTTAGATGTGGACACCACTTAGATCGGGGTACTTATTGAAGTGATCGGTATGATATTGAGGTATGATGTACTATCTCAAAGATAGATATCACCCTATAATGGATCAATCACTAATAAGACTCTAGGCATGATGGGTCTTGAATATACAGAGATTTTTCCTACTTTACATGGAAAAGTAAAGTAGGGTTTATTTTAAGCTGGATTCTTAAGTTCCCTATGAAGACAAGCCTCCATAGTTAATCATATCCTAGGGAATGAGATTCTCTTAGTCTACTCTCGATTAAAGTAGGAAATTATTATCTCCAAAGATTCAAGGCTAGGACTATCAAAGGATTGGTTATGTTTGAAAAATCAAATGGGATAGGTCAAGTGGAAAGATTTATTTTGGAATCTAAAGGAAATAAGTAGGAGATGCCCATTATAGTAGGAAGCCTAGTAAGCATTCCAATCTATCCTATGGTGGGACTTTATATATTTGAAAGCGAAGATATTTATTTATTTGAGTTGAATTTTTATTAGATTACTAGGGCTTATAATCCATCAACATAAGATTATAAAAATACCTATATGGTAAGAATTTATGCTCGTAGCTCAAGGGAAATTAGCAACCTCAAATCCTAAATATAGGGAGCTTAAGCACAAGCTAAGGCATGACCTAAATCAAAGCGAAAGGGGACATAAGGGTTTACTTCCACGAGAGAGAGTAAATCGTCTGGCTTTTAGACTTACAACTGTCTGGAGTGACCGCCAATTAACACCTATGATTTAAAACCATATAGCGTGGTCTTATAAATTGCAAGATAACTAAGCTCATTATTTAATTAGAAAGAAACTAAAGTCCTAAATCCACTCCCTAAGAGACTAAAGTATGAGTGCTATGAACAAATGACTTAATCTACAAATGCAAAATCTTTATAAATTTTATTCCATTTTTGACACAATATTTTGGACAAAGGCTTTGGGACATTTATGCCTAAATGCATGATGAAATTTGATTGTTGACCAAATCAAAAGAGAAATAGGGTGAAGCTCCACCAAAAGGGGTTGCTCTCATATATCAAGCAGTCCCTAAAGTGCAAGTGTGGTGGCTCTCATTTTTGCAAGAGTGACGTAATCAGATATGCATGATGTTAGACATAGAACCATACAACAATGGGGTTGATAAATCTTTCAATTATCTTATTTAGAATCTAAGTTTTATAGTGAGGTTATGAATTACTTTAAAACTTGATTATGAGTTGTTGATAGGGTAGAAAAATTAATTTTATCCTAAGAGCCTACCGCATCCAAGCCTCACATTAAAACATCAATCACAAAGAAACTATGAAAATCATGTAATCCTAATGTACAATTTAAACATAACATCAAATAGTTTTTATAAACTACAAAATAAAGGCGAGGTGGTGGTCACCATACTCCTAGAAAGAGAAAATTGGGTAGCCGAGCTCTACCCATATACATCATGAAATATAAAAGAATACTTATAATTAGAAATTAAATTAGATGCTCCACCCTACTTTTCTTCATTTTTCGATGTCTCTCATATCTTCTTTCTCCTTATTTGTTATTTTTTCAAGGCATCTAGAACCCAGGACGAAGCCTTCTATCCATTGCTCATCCTAATTCCCCATAGCCCTAATCCTAATTTTTATTATAAAATTACATTTATATGGGAAAAGTAAATCTAACTACACCTACAAAATAGAGGTTAGCTAAACATACATACAATCCTAAAAAGTTATATCATAATTTAGACTTGGCACCCTACACATGGGTAAATAAGCCCACCTGTCCTAACTTAGATTATGCTTAGGGGCTTGAGCAACCTGCAAAAAAATATTTATATTTATTTTTAAGCAACCCCATAAGCACAATCCCCCTACATAAAATATGATTAGGCTAACAATGGCCAAACATTCAGTTTATGAAATATACACCCTAACATGCAGTCTAAAATATTACATCACAAAATAAAACATTCATCACACATACTCCATCCTAAATTTGGACTAAAAGTAGTGGCTTAATTCTAATGTGTGTGCTAAGGCTTTGTATGGTATGTCTTAGCTAGGCTTTTGAATTGTGATTTTCTAAGGTTTGAAAAAGTTTAAGTTAACATGATGGCTGGCTTCATTTCATGTTGTTTAACTGATTTATGGATTTTAATTTATATCTAAGTTTGGGTTAACCATAAGTAATTCTATTTAATATGGAAGAAATATTAGGATTAATATATTTGAATTACTATCACATGACATATATCAAGTCATTCATTTCCATCACATGTAACATGCATATTACTTTAACACTTAACATATCTATACATACAACACATTTTAACACACTTATATGATGATGAATATGCATATTTTTAGTAGAAAAGGGTATTTTTATTCTCTTAATCAAGTACACACACATGTATAAAAGATGTGAGCAAGTACATGCCATTGTTAACCAAAGAAGTGAGTTAATCAAATGCCCCCCTTGGGGCTACTTAAAGCCTCCTATTCTCAAGATGTCCAAACTAAACACTTGCTATCTTAAATACACATGAATGTATAAATAATTATAAGAACAGAAAACCATGCAAAAGTTTATATTTTCTCTAATTGAATTATTTATGCATATGAATTAAAGCTCTATCCAAATTCTAATACAAAAAAATACATGGAATGAAATCAAATAAGTATGTGTCATATTAATTAAGGAAGTGAGGTAATCAAATGACCTCCTTGGGGCTACTTAAAGCCTCATATTCTTTTGGATGTCTAACACATATTAATTTTTTAGAAGAGAGCTTCATTTTACATGACTATGCACATGAAAATCTATATGTATTTATAACAATCACCATTCCATATGTTAATATCAATTTATAAGCTTTGAAAAATAGATTTGAATTTATTAATGACAATAGTCACACATATAATTAAATCAAGTCATCACATGCAAGCTTACATAAATAACTTTCATTTGATTGATTTAAATTTGAAAGAATGAATGCATGAAATCACATGACATACATTATTTGAAAGTGATTGTAAAGGAATAATTGAATATAAATACATGGTTCATTCAACTAAATTATTTCCTAAGGACAATCACATCAAATAAAATTATTTAAAGGAAATCAAAGCTTCTTATTGATTTGATTTGATTTTTTGGGTTTAGATTTTATTTAAAGAAAATAGATTGCCTATTGTTTTGATCCCATTCCAATGTTGATAAACTTGATTGGTTTAAGGAAAGATAATTAGATGAATTTTCTGAATTAATTGAGTTGAATCATTGATTAAGTCATTTAATTACCCTTTCTTATGCTTTTTTAATTTGATTAACAACTTAATCATGAGCCAAAAATGATATGAACATGTGAGGAAAGCAAATTTGCAATGCTCCTAAAAAAAACCCAATGCACTTGGCTCATGATTAAGGATTAATTAAATTAAAGACTCTAATTAAGTACTTTTATAATTTTCTCACACTTATGGGTTAATCATAATTTCCTTAAGGGTCTTTATGTTATAAACATAAAGAGGAACCTTAATTCATTTATTTAATTATCTGATGTGATTTGCATTTTAATTTGATTTAATTTAGCCATTTATTAATTAATCAAACACTTAATTAATTACCATCTTAATTCATCTTTTTAAAATGAAATGAACTTGGAAAAAAACAAGGAAATGGGTCCTAATCCCACTCCCTGATCCATTTGCTGTTAAATAGTGATTAGTAAGCTTTAATTAATTAATTCTTATTATTTTCAATGTTAATTAATCACTTGATTAATTAAAGAGGGTAATTAAGATTTGAATTATTAATTTCCCCTAATTACTAGGCAATAAATTCAAATAAAATCATGGGAGATAGAGATCATCCTTATCCCATTAAATCAACACACAAAGTTAGGAGTGAATTACCCAAATAATTAAGGCTTAATTAACCTAATTAAGTTTTTATTTAAACCCTAATTAAGCCATAATTATTATTTAAAACCAAATGGAAATAATTTTAATTAATTCTCTTCTGATTTACCTTTAAAATGATTATTTATTTGTATTTTTTATTTTTTTTATAATTTGTTATGATTTTTTAAAGTTTCACCCATTAAATCTAATTATTAAGCCTTAATTAAGCTTAATCTCATTGGTGCAACCCATGAATATGGCACTTTTCCGTGGCGCCATGGATTGTTACTTAAATCATGAGTACATGGCGTGGGTGGCGATAGCTTTTGTCCTGATTAGATCAAGCGGTGTGATTAATCCACGTAGTTCTAATATGGATTAAATCTAACGAGAAACCACGACCGTCCATTCCAATCATGCAGAACGGATGATAGATGACATATCACCTCCCGTATGATGGAAGACGGACACCGTCCACCCTCCTCGGCTCGATTCGAGCTCGCTGGAGATCAAATTAGATCAGGATTGATCCCACACCTTCAGAAGAAGATCCAAAGGATCTACGGTTATTTGCACATTCACATTCTCTTTGAAAGGCCAATTGGAAAATCTTGGTTTGGAAATAGTACCTCAGAGCTCAAGATCGGCGGTGAAGCAGAGCTTTGCCTTGATGAGGTGAAGCTTTATTGAAAGATGGTGCATTGACTCACTGGTTGCTATGGACCAAATGTCACCAAAATGTCAGTTATGCTTGGGGTGGTCTCTAGTGCTCGATCACTCGGGAAGAGGTCCGTTTTGCCTCACCGGAGCTTGGTGAATGTGTGGGAAGAATTATTTGATGTGGGGTTGAGTTTTACTGGAGATGGATGGAGTTAGAGCTTGTCCTATAGGTTCCATCATCGTCGGTGATGGAAGGAAGCTTGAAATCACTGGGGGTTGAATGTGGTCCTCAATCTCTAATAACTCAATTGCTTGAATTCAATCAAATGGGTGGGGGGGGGGGGGGGGGGGGGGGGGAGGGTTAACTCACCTCCCCTTGACCAAAGGCGGCTAACCCACTTTGGGTCAGTGAGCAGTCACTCTTGGCTTTGGGTGGGTGCAAATGCGAGAGTGGTTGCCTCAATTTTAAATTTTGTCCTATGAGGGAGGCTTACATTGATAATAAGATAGTCAAATGGGTTGGGTTTGATTTGGGCTTACCATGAGAATGACATGCCAAATTCATTGGGTTTGGGCTTAGTTTGAGTGGTTTTGGCTTAATTTAACCTATGTAAGTCAAATTGGGTCAAACCAAATCTTGGGTCAAGTTCAAATGAGTATTTGGAATGTTTTGTTCTAATTGATATGGTTCAATTTGCCTTGGATTTGGATTTGACCCATTTGAGTTCATATGGGTCAAATAGGTCAAGTTGACCAATTTGGCCAAATTTGCTTGGGCTAGGCATTGGTTCATGTTCAATTGATCATTTGAGAGGCTTTGATTTCAATCAATTTGGATTTAGGGATGATTTAGGCCAAATTGACCCTTTAGGTCAATTTGGGCTAAATAGGTTGAGTTATTGGTCAAATTCAATCAAGGCTTTGATCATGTTCAATGATCAATTTGGAATGAACTTGAGCCATTAGTTGCAATGAATTTGGGTTAGATCTTGATTTGACCTAATTTATTCTTTTAGGTCAAATCAGGTCAAAGGGTCAATTGGGTTAGGTTTGGCTCAATTGATGGCCAAGTCACATTCAAATATTGATCTCAGGTTGATGTGAATCATTGGTTTCAATTAATTTGGCTTAGGATGAAATTTGGTTCATTTGGGTCATGTAGGTTAAGTGGGTTAACTTGGTCAAATGACCAAATTGACTTGGTTTGACCCAATTGATTGTAATTCATTAATCAAGGATGATCAACAGTCATTATAGGAGATTTTGGTTAGTTTGGTTCAGTCCAATTTGGGTTGGATTGAAAGTGGCTCAACTGGATCTTTAAAGTCACTTTGGGTCAAGTGAACCTAAGTGGGTCAATTTACTTGATCTTAGGTTGAATTGAGTTGAGTTGAATTTGGACATTGATTTGGAATTAATTGGAGGTTTTTATTGCAATTGATTTCAGTTTGATTGGGTTTTAGCTTATTTGGACATTTTAGGTCAAATGGGCTAGCTTAGGTTGATTTTGGGTTTAATTTGGTTTGATTGTCTTTGATTGTAGGTTTTGGATAGGTTTAAAGTGATGATTGAAGGATTGAATTGATTTTGAGAAAAATCAATTGAGCTTGGTTTAGATTGAAGGGAATTTTGGCTAAGTTCATAGGATTAAATCATAGAGCTTAGGTTCAGATTATTTGACTTTGATTTGAGGAATTGAGTTTGATTGTAAATTTGATTTGGAAGGATGATTGGGGGATTGATTTATGAGAAAACCAAATTGAGTTTAATTTGGATTGAAGAAAATTTTGGCTAAGTCTATATAATTAAATCATCGGGCCTAGGAAAGGTTGATTTGATTTTTGAAATTCGATTGGAGTTTAGTTGTAGATTTGAGGTTGGATTAAAGTTGGATTAATTGAATTTTGAAGTTTAGTTTTAGGTTAAGGAGGTAGACATAAGCTTGGTTTAGGCTATAGGGTACATGGGTTATCCTAGTCCCTATGGTATGATCTAAATCCTATGGCTAATCCTCTTAAGTCTCTAGGCTTGGGTTAAGTGTTCACCTAATCACTAGAAGTGCATTATAACTAAGGAGAATCTAGTGTCTAGAAGACTCCTAAATATAATATGTGAAGATTGAATCCCCACTCCAAAAGTGAGGTCAATAGATATATAATCAAAATTATGAGGATGATTGTAGCCAAGGATGACATTAACAAATTTTTAGTTTAGCTCATATTGATTTTACCTTTTTAAGGTGGTCAATTTGGACAAAGGAGCCAACCTGGTCTATTTTTGTTCCAATGGAGAATATACATGTTTATTGTGAAATTAAATGCATCAAATGATTTAATCACATTTATCATTTGAATGTGATTTTCGTTATGAATCATAGGAGTAATTCTCTAGTTTAGCCAATGTTGATTCGACCACTTTAAATGGATTAAATTGTTCAATGGGTCAAGGTGCACTCTATGAGCCAAACAAAGTAAAATCCATTCCATGAGAATTACTTGGAATTTTTAAATATTATTTTTGCATCATTATCCATAATTCTAGCAACCCCCTCTTCCTAATAAGCTATGTCTCATAGCTAGCTTAGCATGGATAGAATTCGTTTAATGGAAGATTATGGAGGTTATGTAATAACCAATGAGAATTAGCCATTCATACTTGGCTTAACTCTTGAATCTCTGCTCCCCAACTTCCTACATGACTTCGTGGAGCCCCACCTAGTAAGAAGTTGCACTCAACCATTGGTTAACCATAGTTTAATAATTGGAAACTTGGACACAAATGAACAACCCCTAACATTGTAAAGAGAGCTCAATTCCCCTTCCTTTGAGCAGAGACAGTTTGAGCCATTTCTCATCACTTAAATCCCTCAAGGAAGCTCAACCATCATAGCCAACTCATAGGCGGCCAGAGCTTGATCGACCCAACAATTTAACCCAACCAATTTTTTATGTGCAAGCTCATCTCAAGTTTGAAGATGATCACATAATTGTTAGATCTATTTTAATTAGATTTCAATGGCTCATATTGCGTTGAACCATGGGCTTATGTTAATTGTATATTTTTTTAAGATTTCTTTGTACTTTTACTTTGGATAAACTCTTAGACCAACTTAGCTAAAATTTGTATCATAGATAATTCCTTCGATGGCAATTTATAAAAAATTATTATTATCATCCAAATATTCTTATATTTTACATTCTTAAAATATTAATTAATTTTTATTATTTATTTGAGGCACTAAATGGATTGAGGGAAATATAATATTCCGGAGATAGTCTTAAATAACTTTCAAAATATTTTGCAAATATAAAAGCTATTTGAATATAAGTATATAAGTTATGATTTGATAAGCCAATAATTACTATTTAAAAATGTTAACAAAAAAAAAAACCCCAAAGTTCTAAAATTTTAAGGGATGTTTTCAATGAATTTTATTGTGTTATATAATTTACTAAAATTTTTTGGAAATGATTTAACCCATTAACTCAATTTAAACTAGATAATTTTACTATTCTTAATTTTTAAAAGCCATTTACTGATGTCCAAAATTTTTAAATAAATTATAATGAGTTATTTGGATTCAAAGACACCCTCGTGGAATTTTTCTAGAATTTTATAAAATAAAAAATATTACTTATACTTTTATATGATATATTTATATTTATAAAATTATTATTTTACCCCTTGTGAGCCCATGTTATTATCAAGCCTCTAGAAATAAAATATATTATTACTAACTTAATTTGAACTATTAGGAATTGTTTGCTATACTTTTCTATTTTTAATAATGAGATGAATAATTATTTTTCTAATTATTTAGTTAATGAAAAATATATAAAATTATTAAAATTTTAATATTTATCTGTTCAAGTTAGCAAAGATGCAATAGATGATCAAGAAATAATTAAATGTATTAATACTAACAAATAATAGTAATGAATATTTATTTGAATATTAATAAAACAAAACTTTGATTTCAAGTGAAAATGTAAATTTGTTAATGTAACTTCCATCATTAACAACACGTTTATTGAGAGCAAAAATCTTACTAGATCATTACACTACACCAGCATATTTGCATTGCATATTGTTGCATTCATTTATGCATTAGAATAAAAAATATGTAATTAACTTATTATACCTTCACAATAATTCTTAACTTGATTTATTTGGTTTTAATTTCACTCTTGTTTATAGAGTTGATTATATTAATTTATTTCATCTACACTAATATTTTCTAACACAAATTGATTGTGTGGATAGATAGTTATCTAGTTGGGGAACACATTCTAGGATCACCTTACATAGCATTTTAAGATTTTAGTTATATTCTTAACTATTTTAGTAACCCACATCATCCATGTCATGCATATTAATCCTTTTCCTTGAGAGTTAATTTTGTAATATGGTATTATATTCTTTACCAAGTTTTCAATACTTTGTCAATTCTTTTGACTAAGTATGCTTACTCATATTAGTTTATTTCCTTAGACTAGTATTCTACATCTCCTCAATCATGCTTACTTGATTAAGAAAATATTATGGGAAAATCATATATATAGTGATTTAGTCCATACATAGTATAATCTTACTCTTGTAATTATATTGTCTCCTTTTAATGAATTTGATCATTCTTTAGATCAAGTTCAATTTGAGTTTAGTCAATACTATAATTGATTAATATTTTGTCTGATTGAGTCATACTAGCTTGACAAAGTCATTTTATAATTCATTCATGGATCGTGATTGAACACCTTTAGATTTCAAGTATACACTTATACTTATGTTGGATTACCTCCCATTAGAACGAGGACTTAATTATAATTATATTTCATTGATTATTATTGTTGGATGATATTTCATTTAATAATATAATTTTTAAATAATAATCCAACGATATGATCATCAATGAGTCTAATTAAAAGCCTTTCATTTTAATTGATAACAAAGTGATAAGCCTTAGGATCATCATGCTCTTATAAATGACTTACTAAGTCATTAGGATCATATGAATGTATAACTATTGCTTTTACCTTTATCTTTGCTATGATAATGTGTTAATATATAAAATATATATTATTATATATTATTTTTTTCTAGGATGTTATATTTCTACTCTGTAATGTTATATTTTTGATATGTTGTGATGGATTCATTTAGCTCTATTTTCTTTATATATTTTTAGAATTCTATATGTAAAATAAACTAGAAGCTAAGTTTCCCAACTTAATACAATCCAACCTAATCTAGAGAAATACAATCTAAAGTAGGAGAAAGGACTCAGTAGAGATAAACAAAGACTTATACTTTATGACAAGAATTATCTAAGTTTGTTATGTATAACTTAGCTACAATTTTTTATTTTCATTATGGGTATATATAAGTAGATTATCGAGTTACTTAATCATATTCCTTTTTCTTTTAGATCCATCACAGAGGTGATTGTTTATGCTTATTTTATTTGATCAATATTTTTGTATTATAATATGATTGTTTAGATCATAGTTGACTTTACACTAGACTCATATAACAAAATATTTTTTATTGACTATAATTAAAATCATAAGCATATTAAAATCAACTAGAAACTTTTTTAAAAAAATTTAAATATTAAGGCATTCTCTAATCACATATTTTTAAAATTCTTTTGCTCTATTATGCATTATAGAGAAGGTATTAGATAGAGCTAGTTAGCAATCAAAACTCCCAAGTGCTGGTGCATATTCATAATATGACTAAGTTAAGCATGCATTAAAAGTTTTCACTTAAAGACATAACCTGCATTGCATACCATAATCCTTAAAAAGAGAGGTTTAAGTATGCATGTTGTTAATTAGGTTAAATAATTAATAGCTTCAATAAATGAAACCCTATGAGACTCAGTCCTTTTTTCATTCTATTATTTAGGTTAAATCTTTATCTCTAAGTAGAATCTTAATATATCTTTAGAAATAATAGATATAATAGATTATGTTCAACATTTCATAAGCTTTAAGCTTCCATGCTAAATTGCAAAATTTAGTAAAAGCATTAAGCAAATGTACTAAATTTGTAAATCATAATATTATTTTTAACAAAGGTGTTGTGGTCTTTTCTTATATTTATTTGATAAAGATGCATAAAAGATTGAAAATAATTACATAAAAAGTAATATAAACATTGTGTTCATAATATATTAATAGCGATATTTATCTATCAATTTAACTTTTTGTAGAGTTTGGATTAAGGCAATTTCCTCAAAAATAAAACCGCGTAATTGGGCAGATTCTTGAAATATTTTTCCGCTTGAAATTTTAATTTATTTTTCTGAACGATTAATTCAACCCACTAGTCATAATTTAGAAAACCAAATTGATATATATATATATATATATATATATATATATATATATATATATATATATATATATATATATATTAATGTGATGACCTTTACAAAGAGATGCTCTTCTAAACCCTTTTCACACTTTCTATTAAATACAGGTGACTCCATTTGGAAGCTTTAATCCTTATCAAATATCTTAAGTTTAACAATTAATAAATTAATTAATAGAGGTTTCACAAGATCCAGTTTATTAATGCAAGAACAATATTTCTTCGCAACTAATGAATATTCTAATAAGGAAAATATATTTTGACTGCATCGCTTTTAAATTCGTGCATTGTTAATTATAGAAGAGAAACAAATAATGTTACCATTTGTCAAATTTTGGGTAATCAAACGTAATTATCGACTTTTCTTCAACAACTCATAATATATTTTTATAATTATCAGACTAACCTATCAGCATAATTATCGTTAAATTTACATTAAATTTTGGGTTCTTTCAACATATTATCATTATAGGAGATTAGTATAATTTTAATAAGAAACTCTATGGGTCTTCTATCCCAAGGACAAATAAATTTAGTCCTACTGACCCATTGAAGTCGCGGAGGTGTATATGCTTCCATTTTATGTTTAGAATTGTATAAGTGTTCAAAATTGATTCAATATGATAATTCAATTTGAAAAATTCATGTTTGAACTCAATTAATTTTTGGGTCAAGTTCTGGTTCAAAAATTGACCTAATTTTTACACAACAACTTGAATTTGACACGATCTTGACTTGCAAACCCGAGATTGACTTGATCGTTACCCATAAACATGAATTTGACCCGATTTTTCTTATCTAAAATTAAAGTACAAATAGATCATTTGGGTCGTATTCGAGTCAGTTGGATAGAAGGTTGGTCAAATTTTTGAGATTTTGACGTTAATAAATGGGTTGAGTTCAAGTCGATATTCGAGTTAATTTTAATTGTAATTAAATCTTACCAATTAATATATTTCGATGAGATTCTGCTACTATTGAAATATGAATTGTAGTTCCTTACCTCATGAATGGTCGAACATGAAAGCTAACTTCTCAATGTGTTTTACTACGATCCCTTTCAACGACTCTTCACCTCGATTCTTTCATTAAACTTCTTTCTTATGGTCAGAGTTGATGTCTTCATTTCTAGGTTAGAATTCCTTCACCATCCCTTCCAAGATTGATAGCCCTAGAGATTAACCATTAGATTCGAAATTAGGCTAAAAAAAGGTTCAAATATCATTCGAACTTGAGATGAGATGTTTGAACTATATTTAACCATGATTCGAATCTTATTTGGACCAAACAAGAGCCATACGTGAACCATATTATAAGCTCAATTTTTTATTGTATTTAACAGTTTCAAATTAATAATTATTTGAAATCAAATTCAATTAAATTAATCATAAGAATTAAAAATTGAATTTGCCAATTTCGAAACCTAGCTATGACTTTTTTTTTTTGGAAAAATTTGAGAGCCTTAGCTCAATATATTCCAAATGAAAAAGATAAAAACAAAGTCACAAAGGGAACAACAAAAAATGAAACAAAACAGCAAGGGAATTAGACTAAACAGACACAGAAGTAGGAAGAGCAGTTACAGCTCTTCCAAAAATCCGGTGCTAGACCAACAAGATAACCCAGAAATGAAATTTCTCAGCACCCAAAACTTCCAGCAATAGTTAAATCTGGACTCAGGCTTTTATCAGAACCATAAGAAAACCTTCAGCCCGAAGGCACCCAAAGCAGAGACAACTGTTCCCTTCACAGCCATCCAGTTGGTGAAGGCATAACTCCAACAAAGGTTTCTATGATGTGCTTCCAAGCTGTGCCAAGCAACCAAAAATATATTTGGTAAACATATGAGTCATCATCGTCCAGCATCCAAAGGCGAACCCACCTAATATCAAACCAACAAACAACAGTAAGCATAGCAGATACTAAATAACCATGTTCCTCCAGCCCAATATTGCATGTATCACACTAGCAGGCCAAGAATCCTTGACATTCCATCTGGCTACTTTAAATGTAATACGATCCTTGATTTGATCAATTAATACAGTAAGGGGGGAGGCAGATGAAGTGATTGTTCTTTTATTTCTTTCTCTCCATATACAGTAAACTAAAACCACCGTTGATAGATAATGAAGCCTTTTAATGATTTCATGCACCTTAGGTTCCAGACTATTCAAGACTTGCTGTAAGGTAGATTGCAGTAAAAAAAAATTGCCATTAGGAAGGATGCTCCTTATCAAATGCATTGAGAAGGGACACTCAAAGAAGAGGTGAGAATGAGATTCAGGTTCTCTAAGGCAAAAACAGCATGTAGAGTTTATACCCAGCCCTCTTTTAACTAGGATATCAGATGTCTTTAACCCCCCGAGGTAAGCCATCCAACAATAAATAGAGAAATTTATAGCACATCCTTTAAACCAAATACCCTTATACCAATTAACAGAAGGCAAATTATCAAAGAGGGCCCCTTTAAAATCACGAGTAGTGGGAGATCTATTTGATCCCCAAGCAATCCAATCCTCACCCCCTGCAATAGAAATAGATTCAATAGAAGCATATAGCGGGGGAAATTCATCCGCAAGCAACCTAGGCATTTTCCAAATACCCTCCGTAATAATAGAACTGAGCTTAGCATCATTAGAAGAAAACTAGAGATTTGGATCATTAGACCCCATGGATTCAGCCATAGTTTTTTTGCCACACCAAGGATCATAGAGAAGAGAAAATTTATTACCATCCCCTATGTGATAGGATATTTTATCACGATAACGGTTTGCATAGCTATGACTTGGTTTAATATTGTCTTTTCCTCCGTTGGTATTGAAGGCTTAATAAAGGCGTAGTTTGAAAAATGGTCCGTTTTATTTGGTTTAAATATGAATTATGAAGTAGCGGAATTGGCTAAAAATTATTGTAAAAATAAGCTAATAAATATCTCCAACGATATGAAACTCATACATAGAGAGAATTAAATAAATTTTTTATCTTAAATTTAAAATATTTCTCTCATGATAAATTAAAGAAAACATATTTCTCATTATATTCATGAGATACATTATGTTTCAACTGGTTCGATTCAATGTCTTTTAATTTTTTTAATTCTCAAAATTTAAACAAATTTGAATTAAGGGGCTTGTGCATACTAAAAAAAAATATAATCAAAGTCAAAATGAACTGAATCGATTTTTTTTATTTTTATTTTTGTTGAATTTAGCTTTAAATTGAACCATTTTTTGTCATTCTTATTTTTATTTTGTGAGTTACTTATGGGGAGTGAAATATTTCTTTAATAATGATTCCAGCAAACGAACCCTCAGCGATCGAGCACGGTTCAATCGGCCTACCCTAACTTTGCATTCCATCAACATGCATCAAGGAGTTGATAAAATTAAATTCGTGAATAAAGTTTATGTTTATTCTAGGTCCAACTTAATGATGCTTATCATGTCAACAAATGTGTACATATAAATAACTATATAAAGAAAAATGAAAAATATCACAACCTATTAGAGTTTTATTTATTAATAATATGGATTTTATAATAAAATCAACCAAAATAATCAAGACCCATTTGGTCGACATGATCCCTAAATTTTTGTGGTGGCTTGCCTTTAGTTAAAGAATCAGTTATCATCAATTCAGTGCTTATGTGCTCAATAATCATTGTATTCTCCTTAACATGTTCCTTTATAGCTAAGAACTTAATGTCAATATGTTTGCTTCGACTACTACTCTTATTATTCTTAGCTACAAAGATTGGAGTTGAATTATCATAATATATCTTTAATGGCTTAGATATAGAATCCACAAGTCTAAGCTTAGAAATGAAACTCTTCAACCATACACCATGTGATGTAGCCTCAAAACAAAACACAAACTCTGCTTCCATAGTAGAAGTACCTGTCAAAGTTTGCTTAGCACTTCTCCAAGATATAGCTCAGTAGAAAATATAAAAATATACCTAGAAGTTGATTTCTGGGAGTCAACACAACTAGCAAAGTCAAAGTCAGAGTCAGAGTAGCCAATCACTACCAAAATATCAGTTCGCCAACACATAAGCATGTAATCCTTGGTACCTTGAAGATACCTCATCACCTTCTTTGCAGCTGGCTAATGGTACATACCTGGATTACTCAGATATCTTCCTAACATCCCAATTACAAATGCTATGTTAGGTATAGTGCAAACCTGAGCATTCATCAAGCTACCAACAACTAAAGTATATGAAATATTCTTCATTTGTTTCCCTTCAAAGTTATTTTGCGGGCATTGGCTTATGCTAAGTTTATCACCCTTGATAATGGAAGTTATACTTGGTGAACAATTTCTTATCTCTCTCTAAGACTTTGTTGATATAGGTTCTTTAAGATAAACCCAACATACATCAAGTCTATCTCTTTGAATCTAAATGTTAATGACATAAGAAGCATCACCCATATCTTTCATGTCAAAATTTTTAAAGAGAAATTATTTCACATTATATAATAAATCTTTATCATTTGTTGTAAGTAAAATATCATCTACATATAAGATTAAAAAAATAGATCTTTCTTTCAATAATCTTCTGGTATATACATTGATCCATGACGTTCTCTACAAAATCAAATGAAGAGATTACATCATGAAATTTTAAATGCCATTGGCGAGAGGCTTATTTCAATTCATATATAGATTTCTTAAGCTTGCACACCAAATGCTCTCCCTCACTAGAGGAGAATCTTTCTAGTTGCTTCATGTAAACCTCTTCCTCTAAATCTCCATTTAGAAATACAGTTTTCACATCCATCTACTGCAATTCTAAGTCAAAATATGCAATGAGTGTCATAATTATTTTAAAAGAATCTTTTTTAATACAAGAAAAAGGTCTCATTGTAGTTAATTCCTTCTTACTGAGTGAACCCTTTAACAACATGCCTTATCTTGTATCTTTATATGTTACCCAATGAGTCTTTTTTTGTCTTATAGACCCATTTACAATCTATGGCTTTTGCACAATTTGGTAACTCAACAAGATCCCAAACATTATTATGTGCCATAAAATTCATCTCTTCTTCCATAGCATCAAACTATAAATCAAATTCTTTACAATTTTTGTAGTTGGCTATTCAACTATATATGATAATTCATGATCAATTGAATATATTGGTTCATTATTAGTAGCTTGTGGAATTTCAACAATTGGTTGTCTAACACCTAATTTTGCTTAAGGGGTGTTGTGAACAATAATTAACTTGTCACTTGGAGTGAAAATTTGAGCATATATATGTTTCTTTTCAGAAACTAAACTCTCTCAAGAAATTTTATATTTCTTGATTCCACAATCCTAATATTGTTTGATGGACAATAATATCTATAACCCTTGGACTTCTCAACATATCCAATAAAATACCCACTAATAGTTATTGGGTCTAGCTTCTTCTCTTGTAGATTATAAATTCTTACTTCACATGGGCATCCTCATACACATTCATGTCGCAAACTTGGTTTTCAACCTTTCCATAATTCAAAAAGTGTTTTAGGGATATCCTTGGTTGGAACTTGATTCAATATGTACACTACAGTTTTAAGAGCTTCAATCCACAAGAATTTAGGTAATTTGGAGATACTAATCATACTCCTCACCATGTCCATTAATGTTCAATTCCTTCTCTCTACTACACCATTTTGATTAGGTGAGCATCATAAAGTATATTGGGTAACAATTCTATTCTCTTGAAGGAACTTTGCAAATGGACCAATCATTTATCCATCTTCTGTGTATCTATCATAATATTCATTACCTCTATCAGATCTCACGATCTAAATTTATTTTTCATATTATTTCTCTACTTTTGCTTTAAAGATTTTGAAGGCATCCAATGCTTCATACTTATTGTGAATCAAGTAGGGATACATATATCATGAGTAATCATTAATGAAGGTGATGAAATATTTTGGATCATGAAAATTCATATCTAGACAACATATATCTATATGTATGATTTCTAATAAGTGTGTACTCCTCTTAGCACCTTTCTTTAACTTGTTAGTTTTCTTACCCTTTATACAACTCACACATCAGTGAAATCTAAAGTACAAAGTACACCTTCATCTACTAATCTTTTGATTCTATGTAGGGAGATATGTCTTAATCTTTGATGCCACAACATGGAAGAGTTTTTATTTATAACACATCTTTTATTGCCAGCTTTAACATACATTGCATCATGAGTAACAATATTTTATAAATTTATATAGAAAAAACCATGAGATAGAGTACCACTTCCAATAGATTATATTTATAATATAAACAAATATAGTATTCTAAAAAGTTAAAGGAATATCCCGAAGGTGCAAGTCTGAAAACTGAAATTAAATTCCTAAAAAAACTAGTTACATAAAAGGTATTTTCTAATTCTAAAATAAAGCCACTACTTAGTACTAAATAGCATATCCTCTACATGTGAGCACATATGGTTCCCTGAATAGATGTATTTCTCACTTCCCACTGGCTTTCTTAGATTTTGCATATCCTATGCAAAATTATAAATATGAATTGTAGAACTAGAATCAATCCACCATGTGTTATAAATAATATTTTTCATATTATATTCATAACAAACAAGTGATATCATATTACCTTTCTTGTCAAGCCAATTTTTAAATTGATGCAATCCTCTTTCTTGTGTCCCTTCTTTTTATAAAAGAAACACTAATATTTCTTTTAATTTCAACTTGGGGTGGTACTTTACCTCTCCCTTTCTTCTTAATTTGGCTTTGGTTCTAGTCCTTTATATGTGTAGCTAGCATAGCACTCTCACCTAATTCCATGACCAGAAGGGGTCATATTAATGTGGAAGAGTGTTCAGAATATAGTGCATCAAAAAGGAATCAGACATATCAACCTCAAGTGTCTTAAGCTGAGCTACAATGTCCTACATTTACATTATAGCCTCCCGCACACCTGTATTCCAATTAACTTCAGGGATGAGTACTTCATAATTAAGGTGCTGGCAAGAGCTTTATCCGAAGTACTAAATTGCTCATCAATTACCTTAATTAGCTCTCTTACATTATTATACTAATCAACTGAACTACGAATACCAGTAGATATTCTTGTCTTTATGAACATTAAACTTAAGGTGATTAGACCACTCCCACTGTTCATAAAGGGTAATTTCTTCAAGAGTGCTGGTCTCGGTAACTTTAGTTGGTTCATCTTTCCTTATAGCATAATTAATATCCATCCACCCTAAATGAAGAAGACTTCTCTCTTTCCATACTTTATAGTTATCACCCATTAACTCAAGAATGTCACATTTTATATCAGAGATATTAGGTGATTGCATGTGCAAAATAAAAAATAAATTCAAAACATACATAAAATTGAAGATCATAAATATACATCATGTTTTACCAATGTAAATCATGCATTGAACAATCATGAATTTACTGACATAACACTTGTGTATGAATTGAAGTTTTAACTCAATTAAATTCATTCAAATTATAATAAAACTATCAAATCTTGTACCCCTTTTCTAATTCCTATGGGTAGATAAAAGAAAATATGATTTGATATTTTATTATAATTAATTATATAAAAATAATAAAAATTCCTATGGGAACATTTTTATTATATTATATAATTGTTGCATGCTAGAAAATCAGTTACGGTAGAGTAAAAGTTTACACCTTAGCCTTGTTGCGAAATCTGGCACACACACAGGTATTTAAAGAGTGAACAAGAAAACTCCAGAAATTTTAATGTGGAAAACTTCAAAAACAGGGAAAAAACTACGGGGTCTAGCCAAGTAAAAATCTTCCACTATGTATCTATTTCAGAGTACAAAATCTTCCCGATAACGGGATTACATAATTGTATAGAGGGGAACAAGCCTATATAGTCACATTCGTGAACAATTACTAGTGGTAGTAGATGATGGAGAATGCATCAACGACGAAGGATCACGGGTAACCGACGGCGGCGACCAAGGGCGTGGTTGAAAACCAACGGGGTCGTACCGCCGAAGTGGTGGCACGATTATGCCTGGAGGATTTTCAAACTTAGAGCTCTCTCCTCTCTTGCTTGGCCTCCCCTCATGTGAAGAATGAGGGACTATTTGTAGATTATAGGGGTGGCATTTCTGTAAATACATGCAAAATCCGAACCACTCCTCCATCGAACGGCTCATGATGATTCCCTTGATCATATGATGTATTTTGTGTATTTGAATGCTCAAATGAAGTCAGAATTGTGAGATCTTAAGCTTGTTAGATCTGGCTCATCGAGATGCTCGATTTGACTATAAACACTCCATGTTTGAGAGCTATTTAGAGATTTAATTGATATCCCAAAATTTTCAATGATATTTTAAGTGCTTGATCTCGACCAGTTTCAACTTCGGATCAGCTTGCTTTTAACATCAAGATTCGTGCTTCGACTAGTAGAATTTTCAGGGTCATATCAGTTGCCCCTCTATTTTTGGATAACATTATCTCAATCATCCACAAATATATATATGTCAAATACTTGAAAATGGCAGATTCTTCAATGAAATTTGCGGGTCCATTAACCATACATTTTGAGAGAACAAATTTTCATGGGAGCACAAGATTATGATCACGAAAGCAGTGGATCGCGATGTATGTAATGCGGGCGCAAGATTTCGTGGATTATGGACCCATCCCACTTACTCGCGTAAGTGAGCGGCGCAAGCGCTGCGTATGGCGCGACCAGGGCGCAGCGGCTGCGGGTCTGCCAGTGGGCTGGAAGGAGGTGTAGCGAACGGTCGCCTGGCAGGTCGGGGTGACAAAACCATCGCGGTCGGTTTCAGGTTGATGGGCTCAAAACGCATCGGCGTCTCTGGCCATCGATGGGATCGCTGGTCGCGAGCCGGTCTGAGCAGGTCGTGAATGGGTCGCAGGGCAGAACCGACGCGGCGGGTCGGTATGGCGCTGGAGCTGGTCGGCGCGGCAAGTCAACACGGTCGAGCGGGAGGCGGGTTACGCGACGCTGGCGCTGGCTACCGGTCCGACGCCCGAGCTAAAACATCTATTTTCGCCCGTTTTGACTTGTTTCCGCCCATTTTGAGCGGTTTTGAACCATTTTGAATAATTTTTAGCAATTTTTGACATTTTTGTCCCTATAGGGGGTCTATAAAACCCCTCTAGGGTCAAGGGAGAAGGCATACTCCTTATATGTTGGAGTGTCCCTCTTCTTCTTAAGAGGAGGTCATTCGAAGGTGGTCAAGGCCCGCGGTACATACGTCGTGGTTCCGATTTTCCCTCGAAAGAGGCATCAACTGGCCTCGTTGGATCGATCGGGTTTAGAGGTGATCAAAGCCCGCAATACATACATCGTGTCTCGCTTTTCCTCGAAAGAGGCCAACTACTCGCCGTCGACCGGGTTTCAGGTGATCAAGGCTCGCGACACATCATGTTTCGCTTTTCCTTGAAAGAGGCAATCATCCGAATCGACCGTTCGGAGGCGATCAAGGCTATACCGTATCTACAATTTTTCCAAAGAGGCATCAATTGTACTGCCGACAATCGGGTTCGGGACCGGATGACGATAATCGGAGACCGGGGTTGACGGCGATGCTCGACGATGGTGGCTGGCATCGGTGGTCGGCGGCGGTGACCGGAGACGATGGTCGGCGAGGATAATCAGCGACGATGGTGGCAACCATCGGATATGGCCGGCGATGGTTGTCGAAGCGGAGACCGGATGGCGAGCGATGGTGGTTGGCGCACGTGGGTGGTCGCAGAACGGCGACGGTAATGACATGCGAGGCCGTGGGCAGGGATGACGGCGAATGGTGGTGACCCTGAGATTGCCACGATGGTCAACGGCCGCGGACCGACGATGGTAGTCGACGGCGGCGGACCGACGCACGTAGTCAGCGGCGACCGAGACGGTAGTGGGCGCGTCCGCATCGTAAGCGGCGGGACTGCGAATGCGGGCGATGACCGATACGGCGGTGGATCGCATGCAGTCGCGGGCGACCGCGGTAGTCAATGATCGACCGTAATGGCGGTGGCCGATCGGGTCGCGCGAATGGCAACCAATGGTACGGCTGATGGAGAGTCGCCGAATGACCGACGATGGTGACCGGAGATTTATGGCTGGGACGTCGGGCATGATCGGCAACTGCGGTTGGCGATGACGGGGTGGTCGAGTGGTAATCGCAAATAGTCGACGGATAATGGCCTAATAAACGATGCGACGATGGTGACCAGCAGAGATTGTCGCTGGCGACGGTGACGGGATGATGGTCGGTGGCTCGGCGACGGTATCGGCTACCGATGGGGTGGTCGCAATACATCCGGCGACGATAGTCGGCTGGCAACCGGGCGCCGAATGGCCGGATGACCGGCAACAATGGTGGTGACCAGCAGAGATTGCCGACATCGGTGGTGACCGTGACCGTAATCGGCGGTGACCGACGAGTAGTCGGCGGTGACGCAATGACAGTACAGCGACCGGCCGAGCGGCAGTGACGGGGCGGTGCAATGCGAATCGGGCGATGGTAGTCGACGGCGACTCGCCGATAATGAGGGGATGACCGGCGACGATGGTGGTGACCGGTTGAGATTGCCGGCGATGGTAGGCGGTGGTGACCGGCAATGGTAGTCGGCTGTGGTGACCGGCTGGCGATAGTCGTGACGGTATGGCCAACGGGGTGGTCGATGCGAACCGGCGACTAATCGATGGTGGCGGATCAGTAGTACGGGATGACCGGTGATGATGGTGGTGACCGGAGGAGATTGCCAGCGATGGTGATGATTTTTGACCTATCCGATGTTGTTTATCAAAGTATGACTCAATGACGCAACTCGTGGAAGAGGTGAATCAATCCGCCGAGATTTTGATTCATCCGAGGTTGTTTTGTCGACGCTACCCGATGACGTTAATCTGTGGAAGAGGTCGAATTGAATCCGCCGAATTTTGACCTATCCGAGGTTATGTCGCATGCTACGACGTTAACTGCATAGAGGAATTGAATCCACGAGATTTTGACCTATCAGGTTGTTTGTTGGTGTTACCGACGCTAACCTGATAGAAGAGGTCGCGAGAAGTCCACCAAGGACCTTTGACCTATCTAGGTTGTTTCGAGTTTGCTCGGCGACGCACTTTGGAAGAGGTTGAATTGAACCCGAGAATTTTGACCTATCCAAGTTGTTTGTCGAGTCTTTGCCGATGACGTTACCAGTGCGAAGTTTTGATCAATGGTGGTTGTTTATCGAGTCTTTCCTCGGCGACGTTAACTTGTGTGGAAGAGATCAATTTTTGCTGATGGCGTTAACTTGTGGAAGAGGTCGAATTGAATCCGTGAGGATTTTGACCTATCAGGTTGTTTGTCGAGTGTTCGATGACATTAAACTGTATGGATGAGGTCAATTGATTTCGTGAGGATTTTGACTATCCAGGTTGTTGTCGGTGTTACCCGATGGCGTTAACCTATGGAAGAGGTTGGGTGTCCACAAGGACCTTTTGACTATCTAGGTTATTTGTCGAGTCTTTGCTTTCGATGGCGTTAACTTTGTATGGAAGAGGAATTATGAATCGCGAGGATTTTGACCTATCCGAGGTTTGTCGAGTCTTTGCTCGATAAGTTGTTATGGAGTAGGTGCAAAGTTTTGATCTATCAGAGGTTGTTTGTCGAGTCTTTCCCTATGGCGTTAACTGTGGAAGAGGTTGAATTGAATCCGAGGATTTTTACCTATCCGAGGTTGTTTGTCGAGTGTTACCCGATGGCGTTAACTTGTATGGAATGAGGTCGAATTGAATGGCGATTTTGACCTATCAGGTTGTTTGTCAGTGTTACCGATGGCGTTAACATGGAAGAATTCTGGGAAGTCCACCAAGGACCTTTTGACCTATCTAGGTTGTTTGTTAGAGTATTTTCTACGATGTTAACTTTGTGTGGAAGGGTTGAATTGAATCGGCGATTTTGACTATCGAGGTTGTTTGTCGTGTTACGATGGCGTTAACTGTATGGAAGAGGTGAATTGAATCCGAGGATTTTGACCTATCGAGGTTGTTTGTCAGTGTTACGATGGCGTTAACTATGGAAGAGGTCATTGAAGTCCCAAGGACCTTTTGACCTATCTAGGTTGTTTGTCGAGTCTTTGCTCGATGGCGTTAACACAGATGGAAGAGGTTAATTGAATCCACCGAGGATTTTGACCTTCAGGTTGTTTGTCAGAGTCTTTGCTCGATGACGTTAACCTGCATGGAGTAGGTGCGAAGTTTTGATCTATCCGAGGTTGTTTGTCAGAGTCTTTGCTCGATGACGTTAACCTGTATGGAAGAGATCGAATTGAATCCGCTGAGGATTTTTGACCCATCCGAGGTTGTTTGTCAAAGTATTACTTGATGATGTTAATCTGTATGGAAGAGGTCGAATCAAAACATCCGTTTGTGGTTGTAGCCAAAGTTGCTCCTTAACCTTGGTCTTTTCATTGGTATTCTTGTGCTTCTTTCGATAATCAATTAGATATCCAGAAAATTGATTTGGATAATCTTTTGAGATTAAGAGTTGCTCCCCAATTTTAGACAAAATTTGAATGAACGAAGTTTGATGAATCTTCATTCTTCACTTGCTCTCCTTAAATGCTTGAAATGCTCCACCTCGATGGTGGTTTCGATCTTGTTGGGAAACTTGGTCGCCATACAAGTTGATATAATGGGAATCAGTTTTCCACAGATGGCGTCAAACTGTTACGTACTAAAAACCAGTTGCGGTAGAGTAAAAGTTTACGCCTTAGCCTTGTTGCGAAATCCAGCACACACATGTATTTAAAGAGTGAATAAGAAAACTCCAATTTTAACGTGGAAAATCTCGAAAAGAGAAAAACTACGAGGCTAGCCGGTAAAATCTTCCATATATCTATTTTAGTACAAAATCTTTTAGATAGGGATTACAATTGTATGAGAGGAACAATAGCTATGTAGTCACGTTCGTTGGTAACAATTGCTAGTGATAGCAGATGATGGAGAACGGTGGATCAATGGCAATGAAGTATGATGCGGGTGGCGACTTGTGGTGGTTGACAACGGGGTCGACGTCAATGGTAGACGATTATGCCTGGAGGATTTTCAAGCTTTAGAGCTCTCTCCTCTCTCTTGTTTGGCCTCCCATCGTGTGAAGAATGACGGGCTATTTATAGATTAGAGGGTTGACATTTCTATAAATACATGCAAAATCCAAATCACTCCTCCATCGGACGGCTCATGATGATTCCCTTGATCATATGATGTATTTTGTGTAGTTGAATGCTCAAATAAAGTCAAAATTGTAAGATCTTAGGCTTGTTAGATCCGCTCGAGCCGATTCGATTTATATAAACACTCCATGTTTGAAAGCTATTTAAGGATTTAAGCGATATCTCAAAATTTCCAATGATATTTTAAGTCTTGATCTCGATTGGTTTCAACTTGGATCAGCTTGCTTTTTAACATCAAGATTCGTGTTTCGACTAGTAGAATTTTCAGGGTCATATCAATAATTAATCGCAATTAATGTCTTTGATTATTTATGTGATTTGTAATACTTTATTAAATAATTTTCATAATTAAGATGTTGTCGCTAATACTTATCTATTCAAATTATATATCACATAGACATTAACTTTATACTCAATTACTTAATCATAAATGGCCAACATATGTATTAATTATAAAATACGACAATGCCATTTTATAAAATAATTAATTACGATTTTTATAATTACTGTAAATCATCATTTTCCACTGGAATAAACTAAACATGTGTAATGTAAGAACATAAATGATTTTTTAAATCTTAAATAATTAAATATTGACTAAATGTATTACAATAAAATGTGATCTTTAAAACAAAACATTACTACATTCACATTAATGTATATGCCCAAAACTTTCCACAAATAAATTATTAAAATTTTTGCATAATCCTAAATGATCTTTAAATCTTTAATATATTGTTACAGATTTGCAAATGATGTAAACGTAACTTCATTTTATAAAAGGGCTGAATGATTGAAAGTTTTTTTTTTACAGCATCCTTTTAATCCTTAACGATTCACAGTAAGTGGTATTATTTCAATGATTCTCAATATAAATCACAAGAAATCTGATTCCTGTATTTCTTCGGTAAAAGATACTTTAAACTTGCTGAATAAATGCATAAGCTTTATAACGAATTAGAATAATTGTTCAAAATCGCAAATATAATAGAAATTAAATTTTATAAAGATTTCTGACAATATTTATGATTGAACGGTAATCATAAATTAAATTATCAATGTTTTCTTAATAACTAAATAGCGGTTTTAACAACTACCTTCGTATTATTTGGAACACCTTTTTTTATGGTTACCAATAGGGCTGCAAACGAACCGAGCTGAGCCGAGTATGTATGTATTCAAACTTGAGCTTGTTTAATATTATCGAGTTATAGCTCTATTCGAGCTTTTAAGGATTGTGTTCAAGCTTGAGCTTGTTTATCATTATCGAGCTCGAGCTCGAGCTCGATTCGAGTTTGTTCATGAGCTCGGTTCAAATTGGATTATCGAGCTTGTTAACGAACAGTTCGTTTAATAAAATAAACGAGCTTTAATCAAGCCTTACACGAGCTTGTTCACGAGCAGCTTATTGAGAAATATACATGAGTTGTATCAAATAAAGCTTATTAAGACTAAAAATAATAATAATTTGAACAATACTATTCACAAACAAGCCTTAATCGAGTCGTAATCGAGCCATAATCGAGCACTTTAGCGAGCTTGTTCACGAGCTTTAAATGATAATGTTCATAAACATAAATGAACCGAACGATAAGATGTTCAAGCTTGTTCATTTAGCAATCGAGTATTTAAAAATGTGTTCAGACTCGTTTGATTTGTTAATCAAACGAACATGAACGAGCTCTAATCGAGCCGAGTTCACGAGTAGCTTGTCGAACTCTCGGTTCATTTGCAGCCCTAGTTACTTACGAATTAACAAGAGTATCATATTAAAGTAGTATGCCTTGAATCTCTAGGTTGGGTGTTCAATCCATGCTCACCACATCTTTGAACATTTTGGATCTAAATCTATCCAAGGATGACATTTGACCCTTCTTGCAAATCTAACTAGACAAGCATAACAAAGAGATTGAAGAGAAATTATTTTTATAACGTCCTTGGCATAGTACACTTTTATGCCCTCTATTATTCTTTTTGACTTTTACTCTCTTACTATCTCACCCTCACTTTATCTTGCTCACTTAAATAGACTCACGAGCAGGATTAGGTGCCACTCTTAGATAGATTCAAATCCAACAGTATGATTAAGAGAGTAACAAGTAAAAGATATTCTTTTCCTTATGTTACGAGTCTTTCTTTTATTTGAACTATATCAAAGTTTGCTAGTAGTAGCACCTTTTAAAGGAACTCATGGAGAGGGATAAGTTGGTACTAATCATGAGAAAGGATTTTGTACAGTTCACGAAGGGAGGTTGTAAGACGTTAACTTCTCCTTCAATCTTCCTTATTTTCATCAAAATTCTCTCTTATAACTTGCTCTTTTTTTATTGAATTATAAACTTTTATAGGGGCTATTTGGTTGGATCAAAAGAAATGTATTGCATTACAAATGCAAGGAATATCAAAATGTTGGTATTTGTTGGGCTGAAAAAGGAATGTTTTGTAAAATTCTAATGCATTTTTTTATCTTTATATGAAATCCAATGAAAAAGAATTTCATCTAATTTGAGTGATTTTCATTTATATCATTCAATGTAAAGTGAGCTCATCGCTACCATCACTGGGCTTTTGCCGCCATCAACATCACTTTTGTCGATGCCACCATCGCCGCCCGCCTGACCTGTCACTTCTTGCTTCCAGTGAGCACCCCATCATTCATTGTCACATTTATCATTGCTTGACTACCCTTCGCCACCTATTGTAACCACCTCACGGTCACCAATAATTGACCACCGACACCACCCACCACTTGTTGCGGACAACTGCCTCCTGCCGTCGTTGATAATCAACCACCGTCGGGCACCATAGATGATCACCTTTCATAGATGATTGCCCTCTGCTTCCACATTTGTTGCTAGCGACCACCACCATTGCTATCATCGCCACCACTGTCAACTAACTACAGTTGTTACCAATTATCATCCACAATTGATTATTAGTCATCGGTTGTCACTCATCATTGTTTTCATCTGCCATTAACAATCGCTTGCCACCGCTAGTGGCGGATGCTTTTGAGATTTATATTACTTTTACTTAACTCAAACGAACACTAAAAGCAAATTTTTGAATTTGATTTATATCCACCCAAACAACCATAAAGTATTTCAAATACACTACATTCCTTTTATATTGAACTTTTTTTATAATGCATTTCTTTTTCAATCAAATAAACAATCTATTAAATTTGCTAACAACCTACTAGAATTATCATTTATTATATCATCGATGTTCTTATTGAGCTACCTATGCAATCAGGCACACAACACCAAGATGTCATCATCAACCACCACTCTATTTCCCTCTTCAACCATTGATCTTCAAATGAAAAAAGGCATACATTTTTTTGTATGCGTGAATGATCGCATAACAATTGATATTGATGATAATAAGTAATGAAACTCATAAAGACATTGTAGGCTTCTTGAATCTTATAGTGATTAAAATGTAAGGATACCATGCAAATCTTAGACTCTTATTTAATCACATAATAAAGACTTCTAAGGCTTATGGATTTACTTGCACCAAAGATTATTTCCCTGAATTACATAGATGTAAGTTGAACATAGCTTATTTTTAACATGGGTTCATAGTTTCCTACAAGGGCAAGCCTTTATAATTAATTACATCTTTAGAGAGAGAAAATATTCTAAGAAAACTCTCAATTAAAGAATCATATATTTATATATTTTAAAATTTGATTTCATGATTGGTAAATATGAAAGTCAAATGGGAAAACAAAATAGAACAATTTTGTTATTTCAAATAGAAAAAAGTAGGAAGTGTTTTGATACTGAGAAGCTCAATAAGCACTTAAACCTATTTTGTGGTTGGGCTTTATAGTTTTAAAAGTGATATTTTTTTAGTTAATATTTTATTAGAGTACTATGATTTATATTCTAACATCATAAGATTATAGAAAAACTTAAGAGGTGAGGATTTATCCCTGTGCAGAAGAGAAATAATATGTCTAAGATTCTATAACTAAAGGTGCTTCTAGCACAAGTTAGAGACTCGACCTAATCTAACGAGAAAATTTTCTGATGCATTGGTTCTCTCTCACCATATAGTGTGAACCTATATCGACTCTTCTTGACTTATACTTAACTAGTATGGCAGTTAACACCTCCTACAACTTAAAATCATAAATTTCATTTTATAAAATGCAAGATAGTTTAAGTTGTTATTAAATTATGAAAGATCCGAAGCCTAGACTCATTCTAAAAAATAAGACTATGAATGGTATGTTATTCTTCTAACTAATGTAATAATTTAAAAAAAATTTAAATTTTAGAAATTTAAATTTATTTTTAAGGATTTGGGTATTCAATCATGCCTATAATGGGATATAATTAAAAGCAGCTATGAGCTAAATAAATAAATAAATAAGCAAACTTCTCCTAAGAAGGGTGGTCATCCATAAGTGTCGAATGCCCTTTTATTAGCAATGGGAGAAGAGTCCAATTCAAAAATTAGAGAAGAATTATACAATCATGATTCTCACTTTTATAGGTTTTTGTTCTTTCTATTATTTAATTTTAGGGCATTAATTATAAGAGGTTATAAGTAGTCTTTAAGTTTAAGTTATTTAATTAGGTTTAGTAGAAAATTTAATTTTATTCTAAGAGCTTTTTGCATAAACTAGGCTTTCACAAGGCACAAAATATCACAGAGCCATAAAAAAAATTTATGAAAAAAATATATTATTCTAAAATGCAAATAAAGTAAACACACCAAATAAATCAAATTAATATATGAACGAAAGGTTGATGTTGTCAGGTTTAGCTATACACCCTAGAAGAGAGAAAAAAATTGGCAGTCAAGCTCTAAACTCATAGCCCAACAAAAAACTAAGATTTTGATCTATGAGGGTCTTTGATGCTTTTTATTTTGAATCATCTCCTTCTTCAAGGACTTCTTTAGGCTTCATACAGGCCCATCAACTTGCATAATTCATTCCGGTTGATCCTTAACTATAAATCCTAACTTAATTCTAATATAATTTTAATTTTTAAATTCTAATTAAACCTTATAAAATAGAGATAAGTAATATAGACATACACCCAAGCAAGTATATTTCAAACATACAAGCTTAGCAGTGAGTACCAAGCACCACCCATTATAATGAGCTATGCTTAGGGACTTAGCACCTGCAAATAAGCAAATAATATTAATCTTAACTTTTTTACAATGGTTCATTTTTAATTAAGCATAGTCCCATGCAAAAGGCAATATTCGTCTAATAAATATCACTCTAACATCTAGTCTAAGAGAAAATAATCTTAACTTCTAGCCTAAAATATTACTTCACAAAATAAAAAAATTAATACATCATAAATAACATTATCTTAACCTAATTAGTCTACAGGGGGTAATTCTCTAGTGTGTGTAAGGGTTTGATGAGGTTACTCTAGGCTTTTAGGGGTTTAAATTTTGATTTAAGTTTAAGGTTAAATTTAACTTACCATTAGGTGGTTTTCATTAAGGTAATTAATATTTTTGAAATGAATTTTAAATTTTAATTTAACATTGGTTCAAATTAAAATTAAGATTTTAAGGAGTATGAAGATTAATGGACTCTACTTAAAGTATAGCCTACACTTCTTTACACCTAGAACCTAATAGAATAAGCACCTCATCAAATGATAAGGAACTATTCTTAGGACTCTAATTAAGAAGAATTGTTTTTGGTTATAACTAGTTATGATGTCTTAATTTGATTATTGTTGAAATGTGTAATCTAATTATCTTTAGCTTCTATTATTTGTTCAAATGACTCCCTAACATCATATGATTAATTCTTAAAGCCAAGTATATCCTCTAAAATGTTTCACAACACTTTGAAATTATTTGGGATTGATTTAGATTTTTGTTTATTTTTACTTAATTAATTAATTTGGATTGTTTAAAATGTTTAAAATAAATCTTAATTTTCTTTAATCTTAATCATTAATCAAGTTTAACAAATCCATTTTTAATTAAGGGTTTTAATTTGATTGATTTATGAATTTTTTTTAACAGAAGTGGTTAATTATATTAACTAAGACTTAATTAGGGGTTAATTAAGTTTAATCATGTGGTTAATTACTTTAAGTAAGTTTAGAAGAATTGCTAATTTTATTTGAAATTTCTCTATTAGTTAGAGTGTTTTAAAACTAATTTATTATTTTTTGTGAAATTTTATAGTTTAATAATTAATTATTATCCCTTAATCCATATCTTAGGTTTAAGCTTTAATGCAATAATAGGCATATGCAAATTTTTCAAGAAAATCTCTAGAGGTAGGAAATACCCCAAGGAAAGTTCTTTAAAAGTTTTATCTTTATTAGAATCACATTTTGTGCTTAATTTCACAAATTAATTTTTTAATTTTCTAAATAATTCTTAATCATTTAGTAAAATTTGAGGCTTTTATTTTATGCAAAATTCTCCTCTGAATATTGAATTTATAATGGGTTTATTCATAATTTTTGGTCAAGTATTTTATTTATTATGATTTATTAAAGCTCTCTTTGGACTTAATTAAAGCAATTAATTTAAGCTAATTAAGATTTAAATTTAATAATTTTGTGATTTAATTAGAATGAGAGAGTCTAATTACATTATCTAGGTTACTCTCCATTAGAGATGTTTTAAGCCATTTTTTTCATTTTATAATTTTTTTGATTTAAAATTAATTATTTACTTAAATTTTCTTAATGGGGTTAAAATCAATTATTTTAATCTAGTAGCCAAAATGCTTTGAAATTTATATAAGAAGTAGCTAATGATAATATGATCATCATAGAAATTTCAGATTGATTTGACATGTATTTTAGAAATAATTAAAGAAATTTGATTTTTATTTAAATTCAAATTATTATAAAATCATTTAGTAAAATTGGGACTTTTCTAGGTTTACTAACTTCTTCTTTGAATATTGAACTTAGAGTGGAGTTAATTTCATTTTCTGGCTTAATTTAAATCCTCTAATTAAGTAATTTTATAATATAATCAAATCTAGTGGCCTAATTAAGTTTCTTATTGATATTGAAAGTATTTTATACCAATTAATGATAACTTCATAATTTTATAATTTAATATCAATTATTTGGTTAAATTTTCTATGTTGCTTTGAAAATCAATAAATTTCAATTTAGATATCAAATTGACTTGAATTTCTTATGGGGACTAGAAAATGATCTTACAATCATACCTTAATAATTTCAAGTTAATTAGTTTTGTATTTCAAGAGTAATTAATAGAATTAGAATTTCAATTAAAATTAAATTACCCTGAAAATATTCAATAAAAGAAGTAATTATAAATTTATTAGACCAATGTTGTAATTATAAATTAATGTACTCTCCTTTATTAAGAATTCACTTAACCAAAGTTATAGTAAATCTCTCGTACTCTCCTTTAAGGGCAAATACAACCCAACACGTACTCTCTTTAACGGGCAAGGACAACCCAACACGTACTTTCATTAGCAGGCAAGTATAGCCCAACAAGAAATCAAGATAAGGCAAAGAGAAATATACAAGTCTAACTCTTAATTTTAAAATATTTTTGCATTCAAAACCCAATCTATACTAACATTAAGGAGCTAACCTTAACTTTAAATGAAATTAGAATAATATCTTCAATTAATTTACCCGAACTAAGAATTCACTAAACCAAAGTTCAAATTACAACAAATCTCTTGTACTCTCCTTTAAGGGCAAGTACAACTCAACATATACTCTCTTTAATAGGCAAGTACAACCCAACACGTACTTTCATTAGCGGGCAAGTACAACAAGAAATCAAGAAAAGGCAAAAGAAAGATACAAACTCTTAATTTTAAAATATTTTTTACTCAAAATCCAATCTACTAATATTAAGGCAATTGAATATTAATGAAAAATAGAGCTCACCTTAACTTTAAATGAAATTAAAAAGATCTTCAATTAAATGTTTAATGCAATTAAGTAACTTAATGTTGCTAGATGATCTTTAAAATTTTGAAATTATTTTTTGAATTACTTTGAAATGCAAACTAAAATGCAACCACAAAAATTTACTTTGAATTCTTTTTTACAAGCTAACTTTTATTCAAATGATAAATGTATGTGCAATTGGAACAACTAAACAATTACTTGAATAAAGGTTTGAATGATACCACAAGAAAGCTATCACATAACATATACACAAACAAATTGAAGACAAGTAATCAACAATCATAAAATAATTTATATAAGAAGTATTATGGCCAAATAGAGAATGAAATGAAATAAGATGTTAAGCACAATCAACTTTACCCAACCTATATGTAACTTTAAGCCAAAGGGATAAACAATGGATATTCAAATGATTAAACACTAATAAATTAAAAAATTTGAAAAAGACTTCAACCAAACAAGAAACAAAAGGATTATCCAATGATTAAGCACAAAATAAATTGATTTCTTTATGTTATCTTTAGCCAAATAAGAAATCAAAAGATTATCAAATAGTTAAGTCCAAAACAAATTGATCTTCTTATGTTTGTTCTTGTCCAAACAAAATATAAAGATTATGACATGAATTAACACAAGAAAATTTACATAACCTTATAAACTTCAAACAAGAAGAAATAAAAGAAGTATTAGAACTTACTTAAAAATTCAACACTAAAGCTATGATGCTTTACCAAAGGAGGAAACACACCAAAGCGTTCAATTTTCCCAATCAATCTTCAAGCCAAATGAATGTCTAAGGAAAGAGAAGAATGAGTAATGCTTGCACTTAAATCACCAAAATTCTCTTAGTATAGCTTTTGTAAGAATCAACCAAAGTGGAGAGGATGAGCAAGAGAGCAAGAAAGAAATTTAGCTTTTTGGAACCTTTTTTAAGTTGAAATTTAATTTAATGTTGTTAGAATGATCTTTAAAAATTTTGAAATTATTTTTTTGAATTAATTTTAAATGCAAACTAAAATGCAACCACAAAAACTTTACTTTTAATTCTTTTTCACACAAGCTAAATTTTATTCAAATGATAAATGTATATGCAATTGAAACAACTAAACAACCACATGAATAAAGGTTTGAATGATACCACAAGAAAGCTATCACATAACATATACCCAAACAAATTGAAGATAAGTAATAAACAATCATAAAATAATTTATATAAGAAGTGTTATGGCCAGCCAAATAGAGAATGAAATGAAATAAGATGTTAAGCACAATCAACTTTACCCAACCTATATGTAACTTTAAGCCAAAGGGATAAACAATGGATATTCAAATGATTAAGCACTAGGAAATTAAAAAAAATTTGAAAAAGACTTCAGCCAAACAAGAAACAAAAGGATTATCCAATGATTAAGCACAAAATAAATTGATTTCCTTATGTTAGCTTTAAGCCAAATAAGAAATCAAAAGATTATCAAGTAGTTAAGTCCAAAACAAATTCATCTTCTTATGTTTGTTCTTGTCCAAACAAAATCTAAAGATTATGACATGAATTAACACAAGAAAATTTACATAACCTTATAAACTTCAAAGCCAAGAAGAAATAAAAGAAGTATAAGAACTTAGCACCTTAAAAATTCAACACTAAAACTATGATGCTTTAGGAGGAAACACACCAAACGTTCACTTTTCCCAATCAATCTTCAAGCCAAATTAATTTCTAAGGGAAAGAGAAGAATGATGAGGAATTCTTGCACTTAAATCACCAAAATTCTCTTAGTACAGCTTTTGCATGAATTAGCCAAAGTAGAGAGGATGAGCAAGAGAGCAAGAATGAAATTTAGCTTTTTGGAACCTTTTTTAAGTTGAAACAAGGCTCTTAAATAGATGAGGAAGGAGTTTAGGTTCGACCAAAAACTGATCCAATGAGAGAGAATTTGATTAGGCATCAATTTGAATTTCAAATTCAAAGGAGAAAGGATTGGCCAGGAGATCTTAGATAGGCTCTTTTACAAATTTGTTTTAACTCAATATGGAATGTTTACTATGTGATTCATGGCTAAAGATAGAGGAGATCCCATAGGAAATTCGGCCATGGAATTTTAGATATGAAGGAGAAAATTTTGAATAAAATAAATCCATAGAAAATCCATTCAAGGATTTAAAAGGGTTTCTAAAATAAAAAATTCTTGAAATAATGGATGAATCAATTTAGATCAAAGCTAATTATATTCTATACTTATTGAATATTTAAATAATATATAAATTTATTGAATTTATAGCTTAGTGGTCTAAACTCCTTAAAAGTACATCAAATTGAAAAAAAGAAATATTTTGAAAAAAAGGAATGATTTGAACTTAAATTTAAAATAACTTGTAATAATTAGGCTTTAAATAATTATAATTAACCATACTTGGGACGTTCAATATGTCATGCATAAAAAAGTTTGAATTAAAGAATAATTAAAATTACGAAATTTAAACAAATGAATTTTAAATTATGAAAAATGAGGGAATATTATATGGAAATGTTTTGAATGAAATTCACATATTTTATTGCACAAGATGCATTAAAAAATTTGGCCAAAATAATGTTACGATGAAAATGATTATATGAGAGAGAATAATAGAAAAAAAAGGATAATTTTAGGATAATTCAATTTTCATGCACTAAAAATATGAATAAAAGTTATGAATGTCATGAAAATGATTTAATAAAGTTTAAATATAATTTACCTTGTTTGAACACACATTTAATGGAACTTATTTTATGCATTTAATACCATCCCAGATGAATAAGTTAATGAATAATTGTAATATTAAGATATATAAAAATATAATTAATTTTAAAATGATGAATCTAAAAATGAATAAATCATTTTTTTTATCTTAGTGATCTTTTCATTTTCCTTAATATAGTAATTCCTAGAAAAATTTTCACCAAGTTTATGTCCAATAGGTTTAGTATTCTGATATAACAGAAGAACCAAGAGTTGAAGAATTTTTTCTACACACTTGAATTTAACTTAATTAGTAGTATTTGAACACATGTTTGTTATCATCAAATCAATCTCATATGAGACGGGCTCATAGAGTCAATAAAGTTATGATTTTAGTTGGTTATCTCATTCAAGCTAACATTGAGTAGATTTTTAATTTAAAAATATTCCTTGGGCTAAGACAAAGCTCTGGTATGAATCTCTACTCTTGCCTCAATGTGGATTGTTCTAATCCTCAAAGTTCTTCATTCCTCGCTAAAGTTTGGTCAATTTGGGAGTTTCATGGTCGAGAAAGGTGGGGAAGGCTCAATTCTTCTTCTTAGGTGTTGAGAAAGGTGTGTGAAGAGTCAAAAGTAGTTGAGAGGGGTTGTGGTTGGACTTTTGTATTTGGCAGAAATCCTCCACCATTGGTGGAGGTCAGCTCTGAAGAATTGATGCCTAAAACTTGCAAATTTTAGTGGTTAATTGATTGGGTAGTATTCTAAGGAAAAGAATGGGGAAGATGCATGGTGGGAGTATCTTTGCAAGTAGGCATATGGAGAAGCCTTTAGATTTTTTTTTTTTAATCTTTTTTTTTTTGGTATTGTGTTTGACTTCCCTTTTCTCCACCTAACTTGACATGCTATCAGATTTAATAAGGATTTAGATGATTCATGGATTAGCTTGATTTTTCTTGACTTTATTTTAGGTTAAGATTTCAATTAACTCAATTTGACCAAAGTTAGGTTGGGTAGAGTCAAGTAACCATCTACTAAGTTTATTAGGTTAGAATTAGGTTTAAATTTAGATTAATTGATCATTTAAACCATTTAGGGTGAATTGGGTTTGACTTGGTTAGAGCTTAAGTTGACTCAATTTGACCCAAAATGGGTCAAATTATTTCAAATAACCTAAATGATCATTTTAGGCTTTGATTAAGCTTCAATTATATTTGATGAATTGTTTGGAGTAATTGGGATAAATTGGTTGTAATTAATTTAGATTAATTTTAAATTTAGCATAAGGTGGCCTAATTGGGTTAATATTAGCTCACTTAAATTTATTATCCAAACATGTCAAATTGGACCCAAGGAAAAGTTGAATTAAGTTTAATTAACTAATTTAAGTGAATCAAAGACTTTAATTTGATTAAAGTTCAATCTGATTTGATTTGGACTCAATATGGTTCATTTGAGTCAACTTGGGTCAAATGACCTAATTGGCTAAATTGGACCTTAGATGGCTTGAGTTAGTTTTGGTTGTGTTTGTATGATGATTTTAAACTCTTAAGAAATTTTAATTTGATATGGTATTGATTATATTTGATTTGGGCTTAGTAGGACCCACATGAGTCCACACAGTCAAAATGACCTAATAAGTTTAACTTCAAATGGGTTTGAGTTGAGTTTGATTAAGCTTGAATAATAACTCTAAAATTTCAATTAGATTGAATTTAATTTAATTTTAATTTAATTTGATTTATTTGAATTTTGGTTCAATATGACTCAAATGAGCCAATCTACATTGTTAAGTAGTCCAAACAACCTAATTAAGAGTTAGTAAGGCTTTAATTTTAGTTTAAATGAGTTTCCTTTTTAATTTTATTTTATTTTATTTTATTAGGTTTAGGTGTATTTAGATTTATCTAACCTATTTAGCTATATTAGATCTTGGTGGGGACCACTAGCCTAATTTTGGTCAAACTTTAGGATAAGTTTTAGTTTATATATTTAAATTTTGAATTCCCTTTAACTTGATTTTATTTTTTAGTTTAAGTTTATCCATTTTTATTTTAGCTTTAAGTCTAATGCTCACTTAACTACTAAGGGGATATGCTAAGTGGTTTAAGTGAGGAAACCCCCCTAATCTAATATTAAATCCTAAGTACTAGGACAAGGATGGGTTTCAACCCCATTAAAAATCTGACCAAGTACTATCATTATAGATCTTCACCAGCCAACCCAATATCTTTCATCCAATGAAGTTGCTAAATTGATGGACCTAGTGGAAGGTAAACCATTCAAAGAAATATGCATTGCCACTTTTTATTTAGTGATAAAATTTTGAAGACTTAAATTCAGAAAATAAAATAATATTATATTTATTATAGACTAAAGAATTAGGACAAACTCTCATTAACATCCTTTCATATGGACAATCTTGCAAAAGAAGGTTACTTATAGCTCTTTGAAAAAAAAATTGCCTCTCCTCCTAATTTGACTTCCTTACTCCCCTTCACACACAGCCCTTCCAAATATTATGACTCTTGAGTGAGCTTGTCAAACTCAAACTCACTACTATAGAAAAAAAACTAGTTGCAATTTAAACACTTATCCAATCAATTTTTTTTGGGTGTTGCCAAATGTTTTCAACAAAGTTGCTTCAAATTTTGATTGAAATTGTTCACAATATGATTCATCTCCACTATCATCTTCCTTCCTTGAGTAATTAAGCCATTAAGTTAGTCCAACTATTTGAAGACAAATTTCTAGACACCAAAACATCATCATTCTTGGCCAAACCAATGCCATCATCTACATCCTTACCTTCACTATTGTATAAACCAATTTCTAAAGATACATTTCAATAAATTTGATCTAAAGTTCCATTTGAGCCCAAATTAGATCAAAGAAACTAATATGCTGAATTTTATTTAGTCATGGGTGAATCAAGCTCAAGTCAATTATAGTTATTAATCAATTGAAAAGGTTTTCAGAGTTTGGCTAGGCTTAATCTAGATGAATTGGTCAAATTAGTCCAAATGGCCTTAAAAAGTCAAATAAATGAACTTGGGTTAAATGAATTAATTCACCTATTATAAATCCAATCGGGGTTAAATCATTTATGGCTAACCTAATACAATTTTTAAAGGTTTTAAGATCAATCAATTTGCTCAATTGGATGGATTTGATTTTATAATGTCCAATATGTCCATTTACTCATTAATCTTCACTAAATGTTCATATGGATCTATTAAGTCATGTCTAACATAATAAGTTAAAAGAATTGTTCATCAATTTTTTTAATCATAGGGTTTGTGTGCAAGAAAAACTAATTGGATACTAATTTAGTCACATAAGGTTCAAAGGGATCTAGCTTAATCTAGTGGTCAATTCACTTATGATTTATATGGAAAAGGCATAACCAGATGATTGGATTGTTTGATTTAAAATCATTAAATGGCTAATAAATTTAAAATGTATTTTGGCTAAGTTGATCATTGGTCAGATCTAGGCCTATTGATCAAGCACAAAAGATTAATTAGTTGATTACATTTTAAAATCACGTAATTGAACTAATGAAGAAGGGATTGAATGTTTGCATAACTAATTTGAGCTTTAATCAATTAGGACTAGACAAGGAGAAGGTAAATCCTAAGATTAGCTAGGATTGAACCTATTGATGAAGATTTGATGTGATTTAAATTTTGATGATTAAATGATTTTCTTTTGATAATCAAAAACCAATAAAGCTCTTATAGTCATCTTAGTTAGTGTATTAAGGTTAGATTTTCTTAGTTAGGCTAAGCAAGGAATGAATCACTGGGTAATCTATTGAATATAAAATGATAAGGAGGAGAGATTAAAATATCTTTAGAGAAAATTGGAAGATCAAGTGAAAAGATTGAGCTAGCCAAATCCAAATGATTGAGGTTGGGAATGAAACATAATTTCAACTTCATGTGTAATTTAAACTAATCAAACTCCATAACAAGTTATATGCATTATTGATATTTTTAGTTTCAACTATGGATTTTTTATTTATCTTTTTCTCAAATAATCAAATAAAAATTTAAAAATCTAAAATAAATAAACTCTCAAAATTATCAATATTTCTTTTATTTTTCACATAAGTTATAAAAAAAGCAAACATAACTTTGTGGGTTGATTTTTCCAAATTGTCTAATAAGATAGAATTTAAACACGCATATGTAGCCAAAATTCTCAAAAAGTTATATTCCATGTTCCTATGTATGACTTTTTATTTTCTTCTTATTCAAATCTTAATGATAGGAGTTTATTATGGTGTTGATAAGGATTAAACCTAAGATTATAGCAATAACATCCAAGGTCATTACCAACCAGACTAGATGGAACCAAAACCTTCAAGGTAATGTTATACTATTAGTTTGAAATAAGGATAAATTATAATTCTTTAAAAAAATAAAATTTTAATTCTTACGATCTAAGGTCTCCAAAATGCAGTTAAACTAATCCTCTTATTAAAATTTAAATGTTCTTAACAAATATCAATATAGGAATAATAACAAAATTCTTAATTCATTTGAGATGAGTGTAGTGTTATTGCTTGGATGTTCAGGATCTTAGGAGATACTTATTGAGATGGAGGTACAACATCTAAGAAATTATGTACTATATAGAAAGATAGAAACATCACCTTACAATGCACTCAATCATCTCAATAACTCATAAGGCAAATAAGTCTACGTATACTATTGATATTTCCCCTACTTCACCTAGATGAAGTAAAGTAGGATTTTTTTTAGTCGGGTTCTTTAGGACCCTATGGAAGCAATCTTCAATAGTTAATTACGTCCTAAGAAATGAGAATTTTTTAAAAATACTCTCGATTAAAGTAGTCAACTAATGCCTCCAAAAATTTCAAAGTTTTGATATCAAAAGATTTATATTTATTGAAAACCAAGTGGGAGTTTAAATGGAGAGAGTTCTTAACAAATCCCAATGGAGGATGAGTAGAAAGCACTCATGATACTCAAAGCCTAGTGAATACTTCAATCTACCCTATAGTGAGGATTTTATATTTTTTAAGAAGAGAAATTGTATTTATTTGAGTTAAAATTTAATTAAAATGCTAGGACTTAGATTCCAACAATATAAAATTATGAAAATGACTAAGAGGTGAGAACTTATTCTTATAGCAAAGAAGAAACAAGTAGTCTGTAAACTTGTATCTAGAGTGCTCTAACATAAGTTAAGAGCTTGACCTAATTCTACTTGAGGAAAGTGGGATATATTGGTTCATTTTCACTATAGAGAACAAACTGATCCTGACTCTTATAGACTTTCAATCACTTTGAATGGCTGCTAGCTAACACCTCCTATAACTTAAAATCATATGGGCCAGTCATATGTAAAATGCAAGATAGCTAGACTTTTATTAATTAAGAAAGAATATATAGTCCTAAACTCACCCTCTAATAGACTAGATTATGATTCATGTGCATATTATGACTTAGACTAATGTAATAAAACTTATACATTTTTCTTTCTACTCATTATTTTGGACTCAAGCTTGAGAGAGTTTATGCCTACATGCATGATGAAATTAGATTGTAGGCTAAATTAGAGAGGAGAGGTGTTTTTCATTACAAATAAAATGTTCTCACATGTTAAGCCATGTCCCTTATCATGCAAGAATGGAGACCCCCTATTTATAAAGAAGAAATAAGATGCATGCATGATGTTATAACCATATAGGAAAAGGGTTACTAAATCTTTTATTTTCCTTGATAAGAATCCTAGGCTTTAGAATAAGGTTATGAGTTCTTAAACCATAGTTAAAATTATTTAGTTGAAGTAGAAAATTTAAGTTTTTTAAAGAGCCTATAACATCCAGGTCATACAACAAACAATCAATTTTTAAGAAACTTATTAAAAGCATGTCATTTTTATTGCACAATCAAAGTAAAAAATCAAACGAATATTATTGATTAAAAGAATAAAAGGACTGTGAGGCCAAGTATCGTCGTACACCCCAAAAAAGAAAAAAAATTGGGTTGTGAACTATACCCTTATATAGCCCAAGTAATAATTAATTTACAATTGAAAATAAAGCTATGGGGTCTTCAATTCTTCATCTTCATCTTCACTTCTTGGATTTAAACGTTCCAAGAATCATAGGCCTCCCAGGTTGAAGCTTTCTACCACATCTAAACCCCATAGTTCTAATCATATTATAAAATTATATTTTATAAAAATACAAGTCTAACTACCTCTACAAAATAGAAGTTGGTAGCTTAAAATATATTCAAACCAAGTAGTTATATTTCATACATTTGGGCTTAACACCATACTTTGGGTCACAGCCCACATGTCTTAATGATTATGCTTAGGAACTCACTTGCAAGCAAGAAGCATTTATAATTTTTATTAAACGGATACCCTTAAGCACAATCTCCTATCAAAAATATCATTAGTCTAATTTCTCCATAACATCCAGACTATGCATAATCAATCCAAACATCCAGTCTAAAATACTACATCACAAAATAAAATATCATGTCATCAAAATAATCGCATAACTTAGAACTAAGATTGGTAACTTAGTATTCTAATATGTGTGCTAGGTTTGGTGTGGTATGTCGTGATTAGGGCTTAATGTTTAGAATTTTTTTATAGTGAATATTTAAATTTCTTATTGAGGATGATTACACATTATGTGATTAATGATTTGAAGTGATATTTAGACTTAAGTAGTGATTTCATTTTGTATCTCTTTTTCTTTTCTTAATTTGAAATTATGAAGTGAAGAAGGAGGAATGAATTATCCTTAATCCTTACCCTTAGGTTAATTCTAAGAATTAAGTTTTATAACCTTTAATTTTCTCAATGAAAGATTTATACGTTTTATTAAATCTTGTGTTTGGATTTGACTTAAGAGATTTTATTTACACATGAAAGGCCTCTTAGAATTAATGAAATAAAACTATGATTAATTCAATAATGCTCTTTTGACTTTTACTTCATTATTCTTCAATACTCATTCAATTAAGTAAACATGCTTAATTAAATAATTAAATTTAATAAACATGTATCATATTTTAATTACCCCACACTTGATGCATGAATGGATTTATACACATTAATTAATATATAGAATATGATGCATGGATTTTATAGAAGAATTTAATTTAGTTATACCTTACACATATACATAAACATCAGGATGTCAAATTTATACAAGTATGTGTTGTTGTTGAACTAGTGAAGTGAGGTAATCAAAGATGCCCTAAGGACTACTTAAAGTCTCATGCTCTCGAGATGTTCAGACTATATACTTGTTAATTCATATACATATATGTACTTATAATATGTATTTCATCATAAATTATAAGATACGTGCTATGTTATACCAAAGATACAAGATATCAAGACCTTCAGACCAGTAGCCCTGCGACCTCAGGTTTTCAAGCTATATACCTTTCGAATTGTGGTTTATACATATAGAAATTAAATTCATTATTTTTTATTATTTATATTAGTATATATTTAGATTAATAAATATATTTTGATTAATTAAGAAAATAATTTGGGATTTATTAGCGATAATCGCCACACTATTTAATTCAAAGTCATAATCAAATGAAATCATTCAATTTTAAATTTAAAACATGAGTACTTGAAACAAATGGAATATAAATTTATGAATAACTGAAGTGTTCACAACAAAAAATTAAGTAAAATAATTTTTTCCATAGAGTGGCATTGTGATTTTGGTGTCGGCTACTACAACTCTTCTAGAAAGAAGCTACTAGTCCGGTTGGCAAGTCGATGATATGGCACCACGATGCTGCCATGACAAAGCCGAGACATTGTGATGACGATCTATAATTTGAAGTAGTAAGAAAAACTATTGTTCCCGCCCCAATGGTGACAACTGCCCAATGGAGTGGGAGAAATAGTTATGGGGCAAAATAATAGCCCCACAGTGAAAAAATCCTATAAAAATGAGGGATTATCCCCTAGGCTTCTTCTTCTTCTTCTTCCTCCTACTCTTTATTCCTCACTGATCTCTTACTAGAACTGTAAGGAGACTTTCAAGAGCGAACTACCATAGATTGTTTGAGGATGCTTTCCTGCTACACAACATCAAAGCCAAGTCCATCACTACAAACTCCTCATAAAATTCTAGAAATGTAAGTTTTATATAGATTTCTCTCTTATAAATGATATTTTGGAATATTTTTACTATCAATCTTAGATCTCATGACAAATCAAATGGCGTATCTATGTTGATCTTTGATCTGGAGTAAAAGGAATGCCTCCGTACCCCTAAAATATAAAAATATAGAAAGAACCTCCATCATTGAACTTAGTTTCGATGTGAGAAGAAAAAGAAATCTCTCTCTGTTGATCTTAGATCTAGAACAAGAGAGAATTACACTAAAAATATAAGAACTTAGCATTTATAAAGTGTTACTCTACCAAAGTTTTATAAAAATGCTAAAATACTCAAGAATTCTCGTTCAAGATGTGCATTTTTATCTTGTAGCGTCAAAGCCTATTGCTGAGGCACTAAGCTCTCAGGAATGAAGTCCTTGGGGCTTTGCCTCATAGCACCGAGACACTGGATACTTAGTGCTAAGGTGCTATTCTTTTGGGTTTCATCTATTTAACATAGCACCACAGCACCATCACCACAACGTTGAGGCACCTAGTATGCAAGTCTATTCTACCATCGAACTTAGTTACGGTGTAAAACAAAACCCTCCCTCCATTGATCTTAGATCCAGAATAAGAAAAAAGAGTGCTAATGCGCTAAAACAAAGATCAGATTATAATACATTAAGCCTCCAAAATTTTTAAATTTCCCTAAAAAAGGATATTAATGAAATAGCACCGCGACACTAATATTCCAACGTTGAGGTGTTGTGTTCTCAGAAAAATAAAACTTATGGACATCCCACACGTCATACACTAATACCTAATACCTGAGCCATTGTATTCTTCAAATAGACATTTAATAGACAATATTAAGGCATTAATATTATATTTTAAATTGAACCCATAGCATCTCAATGTCTCTTACCAAGCACCATAGTGCCAAGCCCTTGGGTCTTAAGCTTATGTCCTATGGCGATTACCATACCCTTGTAATGTCATTTTATTTTAAATCCTAGAACTTTCTAAATGACAAACAAAAGAACATATACACAAAAATGCATAATAATTTGAAATAAAAATATCTTTATTAAAAATTAAAATATTAGATAAATTGTACAAAAAAGATAAAAATATAAAAATAAAAAAGAAGGGGGAAACTAGTAATTGTAGTCATCCTCCTCTTCCTCTTCTTCTGGCTCCGATGAGATAGTTACATAAAGGGGATATTGAGGTGCTGTAGAAAAAGAAGTCTGACATGGATCTCCAATGCTATAAATTTCAAACATATGACTAGTGCCATATTAAACTGGGTCATATAAGAAAACTATTTTATTATTGATCCATGTGATAATCAAACTTCTTTTCTAAATCATTCTGTATGTGGGTACTCCCACCCACTTCACTTCTTAAATCTGAGACTTTCTTGTTTAAGGATTTAGGTGTTTGGGTTCGAGGTCATGGGGCACGTGAGCTCTCCCCCACTTCATACCTCGAACCAGACCCCTCAATATGCCTCTTTATTAGAGGAGCCTTCTAAATGAGGACTTCTTCACTAGCTTCCCTAATGCACAGGTGCAGAACCATAAATGAGGGAGGGATGACCATTACTTTATAGTAGACCTTAAGAATATTACAAATTGAATTATAAATTATCTTCCTTATATCTATCATAAAGCCCATTTGAATTACAATATTCAAAATAGCTTGATCCTCGGTCACCTCAATAATAATACCAATGAGCATTAACTTGTGAAATAAAATCTTTACCAAGCCTCAGACTCAATAGTGAGGCTAGTGGTAGGAAAGTTGAAGATCCTTTCCTTTAGCCATTTTCAATGGTGTTGGCATTGCTACCGGTGAGAAAATCAAGGATTTCATTAAAATTGGGATTTCCATCATAATAAGAAAGATACTAGCCATATAACACATTTGGTAATTCATAATATGCATTGATGGCAGTGCTATCTAAACTTATCAATTTCCCCTGAACAAAGTCTTTAATGTCTTGGTGCTTCTTCACATTAGTGAAAAACTCTCGCACTACAGGGACGATGTAGGATCTACTCTCGTAGGCTAGCATCACCTAATCACACTCATTGATCATCCACTCCACTCTCCCACCTGGATTATAGAAGCTCCTTTCCATGAGATGCTTGTGGGTGAGGGTGTGCTGATACCATTCCTCTGCTACAGAGCTAACAAACTATTAGCTTCTTCTGAGGTGGGTCTCTTCTTGCCAATGAGCCTCTTGAATGGCATGGTTACCTTTCTAATATGTGAGAAAGTTGAGAAAATGAGAGAGAGAGAGAGAGAGAGAGAGAGAGAGAGAGAGAGAGAGGAAGGAAGAAGAACTAAAGAATGAAAATTTTACATCCCATGGGGTCTATTTATAAACCAGCCTAGCTTACATTGCTCACATGAAGCACCTAGGTCTTTTGGAGTTGGTCAAGTCGAGACATTATGTTAAAGGAGCATTCATTACCATTATTTTGTAAAAGATGTGTCATATTGATGAAGTTTCATGGTGCTCGACATACAGAAGCAAAAAAAAAGTGACTCACACCCTTAAAATTCATGTATGCTTGTCAATTATCCTAAAGGACTTTTCTAGATGCTGATTACTAAACTCGCCACCTAGGCACTATTTAAACAATCAACATGACCAATAATTGTAACACGGCGTAACCGTAGGCACCATATTTTCAATGTTGAGGTGCTTAGCATAAAATAAATTTAAAGTACTGGGCAACACAATAACAATTGCCAAAGTCCATTATCGAGGATGCTTTGCTAGTTAATATAAAAAAATGATGAATCTAAATCACCCATATGTGCCCGGACATTTTCATAAAATTTAAATTTAATTTCTGAGGATGTTGTGTGGTTTAAAATTCCCGGTTGGATCTCATTACTATTTCCATATCACCAAAACCTAATATTTCCCTAATGATGGCTACGATGATTAAATATTCAACTGAAGAGGATAATTTAAAATTAAATGAAGTCTATCATCCGAAATAAATTAAAGTAAATAATTATCCACCCATCCATCATCGTTTGTCAAGAATGATAAGCTAAGAAAATATTTTTCTCATAAAAGAGCTAACGTCAAGAATGATAAGCTAAATATCACTATGTCCATACTCAAATAATCTCATGTCAGTAATGATGTGGCATGTGTCCTCTTTCTATGTGGTTTTGTCGCCAAAGGGCACTACATGAAATACGGATACAACCAAAACCCTCGGCCGGTGGCTTTGCATCCATATAGCTCCATTATATTTTGGTCATGGGAATAGCTCGGATGTTCCCTATTGGCTTTGCTCCTTATGCTATAAATTATGGAATATATTTAATAAAAAATCCTTACTAAGATTAACTTAAATTTATTACCTTAGATAAATATTATCCTAGGTCTATAAGATCACCTTAGACGATGCAACCCATGGTTACTGACAAAGATTGTTTGGTCATGAACTCTTTCCTATGGCAATGTAAACTTGGGAACACAACAGCCTGGGATGATGAAACCATAGGATCTTGATTAGGTGTGTCATCATCCCACCCCAATATATACTTTAAGTTAAATGATAGTCATTTATGCCACAGTATGCACCAGTAAACATCAATTCATATCATATAAGATATGTTTATTCTCCAACCTTAATCAAGAGTGCTTTATTACTACGGTAAGAGGTAATTAACTATGAAGGTGCATTCATAGAAAGTGAGACCTTGATCTAAATAAGCTCTAATATAATGTTAAGGGAAATCAGTTTGAATATATATATATATATATATATATATATATATATATATATATATATATATATATATATACCAAATTGCAAACATCAAGAATATGATGATTGTCAAGCTCGGCGAGGGATCAACGTTGTGATTCCCTCAAGCAATAATCAATGCTACTTTCATTAGAGATACTCTCCAGTTCAGAACAATTTTTGAGGTTGCCCACTTTTTACCACTAGGCTATCTCTAAACCTCTCTCTCGAGTTCGAGAATACCAAAAGCATTTAATAAGGAAAGAGGCCAAACTTGGTTATTCTAAATTAAGCCCAACCCTAAAGATTTAACCTCCAAGAAAGGTTCTACATGATAGGCTATCAAGGCAATGCCAATAACCCCTAAGGAGAAGGTAGTTGTTAAGCCTAAATTAAAATTCATCATAGTCAATCCACTTAACGATATCGGAGCATACTACCACACAAGAATCTACCTTTACTCAGTAATCAACCATAAAGCTTCTTCCTCACACTAAAAATTTCTAAAAGCTTGAAGGAAATATAATGTTGGTCCGAGTCGTTGATTTGCCCTATTCATGTTGAACAACAACACGACCTAATGGTGGAGGCAAATATACCCATCAACAACAACTTCGATCAAAAGAAATAGCTTAGGAAACGTTATAAAGAAATCTTTCTCGGATCTATATTTGTCCCATTCCACAGGATCAACCACGAAATGAGGAAACCATCTCCTGCAAAATTTTTAAGGTTCTAAAGGCAATCAAAAATAGAAACCTTCAAAGAAGAATAAAAAAATTGGTGAACCAATAACCCAACAAATGCCTACCCTAAAGGTAGGAATATTCAAAATATCATGCGTTTGCATCAAGACTTAAAGTCTATGAACACTATAGTCGGTGAGCACCAACATCAAGCCCTTAGATATAAATACACAAAGTGGCTAATTGTTGGAAGGTCCCAATAACCCCCACAAAAAAGAGGATATCATTCATTCGGTGAACACCGGGGTGTGACATCTAGGACGTGTTCCCATATATCCACTCGGAAGTTCTCGATCAATCTAGGTACCAAAAGAATCCAAAATCATCAAGAAACATATAAGCCAACTCCACCGGATGACAAAGGAATAGACTCTCTTATCATTAACTAAGAAACATCGATTACGAAAGAGTTGGCCGGTGGATGATGACATAGGACCAACTAGAAGATGAAGATTTATATTGACCTCACTTTTGGGCGAGGACTCATCATTCCTTAGACTTAAGAATCTTAGGCACTTCGATCTCCATAGTCATAGGACACTTCTAATGATTAAAAGAATACTAAACCAAAGTTCAGAGACTTAGGAAGGCATACCCTAAGCTTAAGTTATGCCTTAGGACAAATAGGTCTTACATATCCTATGGCCTAAACCTAAACAAAAACCAATGCTTTTCCACTCATCCAAAATAAACCTCAAGCCAAAATAATTAACATCAATTAGATTTTATTTTTTATCCAAGCTCCAAGCCAAATTAACTTAACCCTTAACCTAAATCATTCCATCATCATCCTATGGATCCAACCCAAAGCCCATTAAATTGAAACCAATCTAATTGACTTTCACAAAAGTACTCCAACCATTCAATACTCCATTTCAAACCCTTCTAAGACCTACAATCAAAGCAATCCAACCAAATGAATCCAATTAACCCATGTTGATCCACTTGACCCAAAGGGTCCAAATGAGTCAAAATCTAATCAAACTCAAATCAATGTAATCAAAGACATCAATCAACCCTAAATCCATCATTGAACTCTTCTCAATACTTAATTTAATCCAAGTCAACTCAATCAATCCATTTGGTCCACTTTACCCAATGTGGCCTAAATGATTGATTCAAACTTTGATCCAACCTAAATTGGATTGAATCAACCTATCCAACTTCTTCCATAATGATTGTTTATCATCCTTGATTGACCAATTGCAATCAATTAGGTTTAACCAAACCTATTTAACCACTTGATCATTTCGACCCAATTAACCCATATGGACCAAATTGAACCAAACCTCATTCTAACTTCAATTAATTGAAACCAATGACTCCCATCAATCATAAATTGACCATTGAACATGACTTGACCACCAATTGGTCCTAACCAATCCAATCTGGCCTCTTGACCCAAGTTGACCCAATTTGACCTAAATGACCAATTTGAGTCAAATCAATTCCTAAACCTAATTGATAGAACCAATGCCCCTAATCATTAAATTGATTATTGAATATGATCTAACATTTGATCCCAATTTGATCAAACCAACCCAATTGACCTACTTAACCTAATTTCACCTAAAGGGTCAAATTGAGCTAAATCATTCCCAAATCTAAATTAATTCAAACCAACACCTACAATCATTCTCAAATCATCAATTGAACTTATACCAATGTGGTGAAATTTTATATAAGATTTCTAAAGAATGTATACTTCCATCTTCAATCTATGTAGAATAAAAATGAAGATAGAAATATACTTCTTTTTTATGCATTTTGGACACCAGATCATGATGTTCTTATTGATTCATGACATTGGAGAGGTGTACTATCTTGAAAGATAGAAGTCACCACCTTGCAATGGACATAATCACCTCAATAAGGACTCCTAAGATAATGGATGCATATGTTCCGAGATTCTTCTCCCCTTTACATGGAAAAAGTAAAGTAGGGTTTATTTTAAATTGGGTTCATTATGTTTCCTACAGGGGCAAACCCTCATAGTTAATTACATCCTAAGGAAGGGGATTCCTTAGGAATACTCTCAATTAAGGTAAATGATCATTGTCTCCAAAGATTTAAATAGGTAAGACTATCAATCGATTAGTTTACTTTGGAAGATAAAATGGGATTGATCAAAGAGAGAGAGTAATTATCAGAGCTAAAGAAAGATAAGCAAGAGATGCTCGCGATGCTAGGAAACCTAGCGAGCATCTCAAACTATCCTATGGTTGGACTTTATATTTTTGAGATTGAATTTATTGATTTGAGTTGAATTTTTATTAGAAGTTTAGGGCTTATAATTCTATAGTACAAGGTTATAGAAATGCTTAAGAGGTGAGGATTTATGCTTATGTCTCATAGAAGGGAGAAGCAATCTCAGAACCTAAATCTAGGGAGCTATTTTGAGAGCCAAAAGCATGACCTAAATCTAAGGTGAAATATGGGTATTTGGTTTGCCTCTATAAGAGAGGACAAACCACCCGACTACTTGGACTTACAACACAGGGCCAACTAACTCCTCCTACAATTTTAAATTCATGTAGGCAAGTCATTTTGCTTTATGCAAGATATCTTGGTTGTTATTTATTTTACAAAGAGACTAAGTGCCGAGAGACTAGATCATGTAAGGGCATGAAAAATGACCTAGATCTAATTCAAAATGTATTACATGTTATTTTTATTTTTAGACAATTATTTGACTCAGGCTTATATGATTCATATGTCTAATGCATGAGAAATAAGATTATGGGCCAAAATCAGTGAGAAAGTGAGAGGTGTGTTTCCACCATGGCTCTCAAAGGTCAAGCCAAGTTCTCTAGCAAAGGTGAAAGCCCTTCAATCAAGAGTGTAACAATATGCTTTTATGCATGATGTTATAAAAGAAATACTCATCCAGCTAAGGGGTTGATAATTCTTTTATCTTGATTTTATCTTAAGCTTTAGGTGAGGTTATGAGTTATTTATTTTTAATTTTGAGTTGATTAATTTGGTAGAAGATTTATTTTTCTCTAAGAGCCTATCATCAGACCATACTTCAAAGCAAGGAAGAAACTAGAAAAATATGTCATCTTAATGCACAAGCTAAACAAAACATCAAATATTTTATAAAGCTAGCGCAAAAAAATAAAAGGCCATTTGTGATCGGGCACCACCGCATAAACCCGAAAACAAATTGGGTAGTCGAGCTCTACCCTTATACAACCTGGATTACAAATGAAATAATTTACAATCAAGTAAGAAAATTCATGTTATGGGAGTCTTCATTTCTTCTTTTCTTCTTTCTTCTTTCTTCTTTTTTCTTTCTTCTTTTGGCTACTTCTTTTGGATGGTTGGAAGGTGGTTGCTCAGGCTTCACATGGTACATAAGATGTAATCTTATGACCAATGCTCATCCTAATCCCCATAACATTTATTCCAAAATCCTAATTGTAAAAATACATGAAAAGAAAAAGTAAATCTAACTAACACCTGCAAAATAGAAATTAGCTAAACAAATCATAGAAATCCTAAGCATATTTATTGGACGTAGCACCCCGCACATGGGTAACTAAGTCCACCTGGCCTATTGGATTATGCTTAGGGGTATAAGCACCAGCACAGCAAAAGTATTTATATTTTTATTATAGTGCCCCATAAGCATAATCCGCTACAGAAAATAATGATTAGACTAAATCATCCTACCATTCATTCTAGGCACATACACCCTAACATCCGGGCTAAAATAAAACATAATAAAACAAAAGCAAACATCAAGCCATACACCGACCTAACCTAAATCTAGAAGTGGTGACTTAACCTAATGTGTGTGCTTTAAAAGGTTTGTGTGGTATGCTTAGCTATGGCTTTAAGGCTTAGATTTTCTAAGTGTGAAGATGTTCAACTTAGATGGGTAATTTCATTTATGTGTTTAGTTGATTTGGGTTGATTTTATTTTATATTTTTGGTTGGGTTTAAGTGAATCCTATAATTAATTACTATATTTTAAAGAGAAGGGAAAGAGAAGAGAACATCTCTTTCCTTCCCTACTTAAGTAATTTCTAAAGTGGATTCATATTTTATTTTGTTTAGTGAATATTTTATTATGTGTTTTTATTAATCCTAAGTTTATATTTTTCCTAAACAAACCTATTCAAAAAGAAAGGCATTTTAAGATTAAATAAAGTGAATTAATATCACAAAAGATACATCACTTCATTTCTTTCCCAACATGTATAACATGCATATGAATGAATCATAAGCATATTTATACATACAAATGGAAATGTTTAGCACACTTTATGATGAATGCCAAAAAATGTTACTTAAGAAAATTGGAATGCTTTATTATGCATGATTTTCATTAAGTAGAAAAGAGGGGTTTTCTTTTATCCATTATTCACATGCACATGTATATGTATAAAAGGCATATGAGTCTGATTCAATGTTAGCAGTGGTGTAAGGTACAAGACCAATTTAGGGCTACTTAAAGCCTCGCAACCCCAGGGTTGTCCAGACTAATATACCACTTTCCTTAAATACAAACACATGTACAAAAGAAATGAATAGAAAAAGAAAGATGAAAAAAGTTTGTATTTATTTATTTGTTCTGTTTATGCAATTTATATGTACAAGTGTGAGTATCCCACTTAGATAATAGCTTGGAATGAATAGGAATGGGGTTAGACAAGTGTTGTGTTCCTTTCAAATGAACTCTACACTTTGCCAAATCCTATTCAAAACTATGCTAAAAGGAAGGAGAAGTAGAGCTACACTATGCACATCTTCATATTTATATCCACATGCAAGCTTATAAATAATTATAAGTAGCACACTTTCAATTTTAGGTGTTTTATTTATAGATTTTAAAAATAATTTTGGATTTAGTAGTGATAATAGCCATTCATATTTTTACTTTAACCAAAACATGTAATTTGACATAAAGAAGACATTTCATTTTTCAATTTGATTCTTGAAAAGTTTTAAAAAACATGAATGCATGAAATTCATATGACATACACATTTAGCATGTTAGGAAAGAGCTAAAGTGATGAAAGCATGTAAACACATTCACCTAATTAATTCTAAAGACAATCTAATGAAATAAGAAAGCTTAAAGCAAATCAAGTTATTTTTAAGGAAGGTTTGATTTTGTTTTGACTTTGATTTAATTTGAGAAATATGAGGTGAGTTTGCTACTCCTAACCCATTCTCACATATGTTGGTTGGTTTAGTTTGTTCTTAGAATTATTAGATGATTTTTTATATGTTGCTTAGGTTAAGGTATGAATTAAGTGTGTTAATTACCCCTTGCCTACACCGTGTTAGCATGGTTAATCAAATAATTATGAGCCAATGATATAACATAAAATCACACAAGGAATTTAAATCAGCAATACACCTAGGAAAGAAAGGTACCTAATGCAATGAGCTCATGATTAAGGACTAATTAAGCTAAGGGGTTTATTTTAAATAATTTCATAACACCTCTCACACATGTGAGTTGAATTTTGGTTTCCTTAATTGTACTTGGGCTCTTGAACACCTAAGCATCTACCCAAGATAGATTAATTGAGCTCTAAAAGTTTTAGAATTTTATAAAATTAATTAAGGGGTAATTAGTGAATTAACCCTTAAGTAAGGTCAGATTTAGGAAAAAAGAGGGGTTTAAAGAATATCTTAAGAAAAGTATCCAAAATTATTTCTAAACCTCATATTCACTTAAGAAAAACTTAATTAACTCAATTAGAGGGTTAAACTACTAATTATACCCTTAATTAAGCTTAATTAAATTAAGCGAGTGATTAAGGAATGAATTAGCAATTCCTCTAATTAAGCCACCAATAAATCCCAAGAAAATTAGGGGAGGCAGGAGTCATCCCACTAATTATGCACAAGAAGTTTGGGACTAATCGGTAATTAGAGGTAATTAATAAAATAACATTTCTAATAAAAATCAGGAAAACTATTCAAAATCCATTAAAATTATTTTTAGAATATCCTATGTTCAATTATCTATCAATGCAATTTATTTCATATTTTTAATTTTTCTAGGCTTATATATGAATTTAGAAGTTTTAATTAAGCCTAATTAAATGTTTAATTCCATCATACGTGACCACTTCGCGTAACATGCTTTCCACTTGGCATGATGGAATTTTTATATTTAAGATGTCACATCATAGCACATCGCTATTGCTTTTCTCCCTTTCATAGGATTAGATAAAGCCACTATTCTAAAGGGATAAATCATAGGATCTATGTGTCTTTGATCATGGCCATCCATCCAAAATGTGCGGATGGGCGACCCATGGTCCTTCCTATTCTTCTCTGTAAGAAATGGACACCATCCATCTTAGAGAAGATCAGCTTGATTGAGCATGAATCAGATTGAAACTCAACTCACACCATCTAAAGGTAAAGGAGATCACATCTAACGGCTAGAATCTCATGGGGTGATACTTTACTTCACAAAGGACCATACCACATCTACATTAAGCTTGATTTAATGGATTACCTCAGACTTTCGATTCTCTTGAAGCTTGTAGTGGACAAAGCTTTGTTGAGAGTTTGAGGTCTTAAGATTAGATGGATCCTTGTAGAGCCCAATATCCCCTTCAAGTTGGCTCGATCTTGATCAAGATAACACCTCCCTTGCCTTAGGAACTGGGGAAAAGGTCTATGCAAGTTTGATTTGATCCTTGAGGGAGGAATTGGCTTAGTATGAAGTATTGGCTAAGTTGGATTTCAAGTGGAGCTCCCTTATTTTAAATCTATGAAAACTTAGAAAATGGAAAATCAATGTCACTCTAGGAATCTATGGGATCACTTGGCAATGGCTCCTCTAGCTTCCCTAAGTTCAATCGAGTGTGAGAGAGCTAAAATTGAATGGAATTAGGGGGGAGTATATCTCCCCCTTGAAGGATCGAACGGTCATGTCTTCACTTGCCATTTAGATCTAATTGACCTTATTCAATGGGTTGTTTGAGCTGTTTATAGTGGCATGGCATTCAATTTTGGCCAAAGGAGGAGTGGGTGAGGTGTTCATGGGCTCAAACAAGGTGGAGGTAGGATTCCATGTGGCCATTTTCAAAGGAGGTGGTCAGTTTTTGGTTTGGGTTGGGTTTGGCTAACCCAAACCCATGGGGTCATGTGCATTAGGTTCATCAGTGATCATTTGGTCCACTAAGAGGATGCCAAGTATCCAGGAAAAGGAATTGACCAAATTCCAAGTGATTTTGGCCAAAATTTATCCTATGGCCTAGGGGTAAAATGATCATTTAGCTTGGGTTTCAATTTGAATATGTTTGATATGTTTGAAAAATAGGTTAGGCCAGCTTTCATTGATTTGGAATTTGGTTTGATGTGATTTGGCTCATATGGACCCATTTAGGTCAAAATGGGTCAACTTAGTCAAGTTGACCAATTGGTCAAATTGGGTCAAACCAAGGGTTGGGTCAAGTTCATATGACCATTTGAAATGTTTTGGTGGCTTTGGTTTGATTCATTTTGGTTTATATTTGGTTTTGGTTCAATTGAGTTCATTTAGGTCAAATGGGTCAAGTTGACCAAATTGACCCATTTGACCTATTTGGGTTAGGTTATGGGTTGGTTCATGTTTGTTTGGTCATATAAAATGGATTGGTATCTTTATTTCCAATCAATTTGGTTTATATTTGTGTTTGGCTCAATTTGACCTTTTAGGTCAAGTTGGGTTCATGGTCAATTGGGCAAGGTTGGGTCTAGTTAGCCAATTGAGGCTTTGGTCAAGTTCAACAATCATTTTGGAATGAACTTGACCCATTGGTTTCAATCAATTTAGCTTAGATTAAGTTTTGACACATTTTGACTTTTTAGGCTAAGTTGGGTCAACTTGGTCAAGTGGCCAATTGGACTAGGTTAGGCTCAAATGTTGACTTGGTCAAGTTCAAACATTGATCATAAATGAGTTTCGATCAAAAGTTTCAATCAATTTGGCCCATGGTGGATTTTGACTAGTTTAGGTTTCATTTTGGCTAAGTGTTGACTTGGTCAACCCTTAGGTTTGACTTTATTTGACCCAATTTGAGTGATTGATCATCATGATGATTGTTGATCATCATGATGAGATCTTAGATGGGCTTAGTTCAATCCAATTTGGTTAGATTAGAATTTGGCTCATAAAATTTAGGTCACTTTGGGTCAAGTGAGCCTAAGTAGGTCAAATGGCTTGGTCAAAACTTGATTTGAGTTTGATTGAACTCACATATGGACTTATGATTGAAATATAAATCCATTTTACAAGTGGTTTGAAGTCAAATGGTTTTGATTCATTTGATAATTTCAAGTTCAAGGGGTGAATATGAGTTTGACTTGGGTTTGATTTTTGAATTGAGTTTTGGTTTAATTATTGAAGTTTATGTTTATATTTGAATTCATGATTGAAGGATTAATTGAATCATGAAGAAAAATCAATAGTTTGGCTTGATTTAAAATTGATTTGGCTAATTTCAAGATTTTTTACTTGAAAGGCTCAGGTTTGAATTTGATTGAATTTGAGTTGGATTTTTGGAGTTCGTTTTGGTTGTTTGAATTTATATTTCATTTATATATGTAAATATAAATGAGAATATAAATGGGTCATGAGAAAATTTCAAGGATTTGAAGTGGTATGAACTTGATTTAGGCTAAGTCCTTAAGAGGGAATCAAAGGGACTTAGGAAAGATTTTTGATTTGGGTTTGAATTTTGGATTTAGTTTGCTTGATTTCAATTTATATTTCATTTATATATGTGAATATAAATGAGAATATAAATGGGTTGTGAGAAAATTTCATGACTTTTAATTGATTTAGAATTTAGGCTAAGTCCTCGAGGGATTAAAGGACTTAGGAAATATTTTGAACTTGGATTTCAATCATGTGCTTCAATCATTTTGAATTGATTATGGATTTCCAATCATAGGAATTGATTTGAGTTTGGAGAAAATCAATTGCTATTGATTTAGGTTTGATATTGATGATTTGGAGTTTGACTTGAAAGAAGGAA